>OW052184.1:93404312-94004312 GCA_932526625.1 Rhingia campestris | reverse complement strand
ATTGGTGTCCATGCGTTTTACATGTCCTAGCCATCTTAAACGTCCAATGCGGAGTTCTTTAACTAGGGGCATGTCACTGTACAGCTCGTCTAGTTCTTGGTTGAATCTTCGTCTCCATAGCCCGTCAACGCAAACGGAACCGAAGATTTTTTGAAGAATTTCTCTCTCGAATCGACCAAGGATTTCTTCATCCGCTTTTGATACTGTCCATGCTTCAGTGCAGTAGGGCAGGACTGGGATGATCAGGGTCTTATATAGGATCTCCTTAGTAGTTCGAGCGTGCGCTTTACTACTAAATTGCCTTCTTAGCCCGAAGAAGCGGCGGTTGGCAATAGTAATTCTTCGTTTAATGTCTGACGAGATGTTGTTGTCAAAGTTAGGTAGGCAAAGTCCCGCACTACCTCAAAGTTATATCTGTCAATGGTGATGTTCTGTCCAATTAGTCGATGTGTTCTTTTGTGTTGGTAAAAAAAAAGCCCTACAAGATCTGAAGGCCAACATTTGGGCTATAATTGCCGACATACCCGCACCTATGCAGGATAAAGGCTAAGGCTAAGGTCACTCGCTGAGCGGCAGAGGGGCAAATAACATTAAACATGAAATTGTATGGCTGTGGCAACGCACTCCGCTTAGCGGCATCAATGTTTCTTTGCTTTGCCGCTTGCCGCGCAGTGCTTGCCCTTAGCCTAAGGGCAAACGACGTAAGACTTCATACAGATAATATTGCTGGAGGGAAATTCGCTTCGATAATGCTTTATCGAAGCGAAATTGTTAGTTGGAGTTAGGAATCAAAACTTAGACCACGTTTGACGAATTGGACCGTCACCATGTCTGAATGCCTACACCATGTCTGAATGCCTACACCCTGCATAATAAGTCAGGTTTCTAAGAATATCTTGAAAAAAAGAAGAAGCGGGGTCTACGCCCAGAATCTCTGCCTTTTGGCAAGGCTATTTTTGAATCACAAGACGCTATACTACAACACAGATCCTTTTCTTTTCTACGTTGTGACCGGGTTCGATTCTAGAGGCTTTCACATTGTAGGGTATTTCTCCAAAGAGAGGGAGGGCACTGAGGATTACAGCGTCGCCTGTGTTCTTGCAATGCCACCGTGTCAGCGCGGGGGATACGGTGGGCTTCTCATCGAATTCAGCTGCGAATTGTCAAGGTTCGAGGGAGGGACAGGTTTCCCAGAGAAGCCTCTATCCGACCTTGGTCTGCTTTCTTACCGCTCCTATTGGGCGCAGACAATTCTTTAGATTTTTATCGCCCAGAAGCCGCCGGTAGATAATGAGAAGCCACACATAACCATCAAGTAAGTGAAGCGAGACATTGCAAGGCATCTACAACTGAATCCCTCTTTTGCAGTGACATTTGCGAGGGAGCGAGCGTCGGAAAGGAAGACGTCATATCGACGCTGCAAACCCTAAACCTTATCAACTACTATAGGGGTCAGTACATTGTGTGTATCAGTCGCGACATCATGGAACAGCACCAAAAGGCTGTTGACAAGGGAATGATTCGAATCGACTCAAAATGCCTACATTGGACGCCTAAAGATTGGTCCAAACGCTCTAAATGGTGGGCAGAAGTATCAAAAACATTATTTTTCACAGCTCAGTTGATTAAATAGCTGTTATTCTTGTGCGCCCTGGAAAGATATGAAATTGTGATTCCTTTGTGCAACCGAGCATAAAAAAACTCATAGAAAGTTGCAAATGAGTGTCAACTGCGTATGTAGTTAAAGAGACCTAAAAGACTTAATAAGCTGATTTACCTGAGCATTTCTGATGCAAGTGCTAATTTAAACACTTGACTGGCAATCTTTTTTGTCGGAAAAACAAGCTTTTTGATACGTACGTGGTTTGAGAGTAAAACGGTTTTAATGCTCTCTAGATTGGATAATATCTATCATAACATATCTACACACCGTCATGCCTCAATTTACAGATATTTATCATCTACCACGAACAGTAGTCAACATTTAGTTAAGTTCAAGTACCACCTGAAGCTGAAGTAAGCCATTGTCCCAAATCGAGTATAGCTATCCAAGTGCAAGACTACCTTTCAACCCAAGACAGTTGTCTAGCAAAAACACTCGAGCTATTTTTCAATCATCAGCCCACAAGGCAAAACCCCCCCTCCTTCCATATGAGTGCTGCACTCTTCTCTTAGTCAACCTTTTTTAGGTCGAAGAAAATACTCAGCCACGCGCGCAATTACGTCAGAGGTTTAAAAATACAAAAAATTGCAATTACAATTCAAGTGAAGTGTGCTCGGGAAGCCGACCCACTCTGAGTCTTGAGAAAATTACGCGATAAGTATGTGAGATAGTGACTGAACGCAATCCGAATGCATTAGTCAGTTGCATGATGTCGGTATGGTCTAGTTCCGTAGAAGCTGCGTCAACACGCACGCACACTCTGTGTTGGAAGTTTTGTATCATCAGATAAGATTGAGGTTAAGTTTTTCATAATGAGCATGGGTGGTCCTGTCAAGACATTTTAATTAATGATAATTACAGTGATGGTATGTAAACCATTTTAATCGGCTCCCATTATCAACAGCAGTGACAAGGAACCTCATTATGCTGCGTTTACAAGGTGTTAATAGTTTCCAAACCTGTTGCTATAGCACGGGAAGGTTTAAAAAATGTTTCCCCATTTTTTTGTTGTTTTTTCTTTAGGCAAAGGGACACGTATCTTTTCACTCGTGCTCACCGGCATAGTGACTTAAGGCTAGTGACTTAAGACAATGGCATTGTTGAGACATTAATTATGCATAGTGATGAGTTTTCATGTGAGAGGCACCCCCTTCTACATAGTTGACGTTGCATTGAAGGGGCACAAGTTTCTTTCGTGATGACTGGTGTCGTCTTGCACAAGGTAAATGGATGGCATTCTCATGCTAATGGGAGGCTCAATTGTTTTGTTTGATTGATTTGCAGTATGTGCTTGTAAATAATGGATGATAGTGTTTTTATATGCGTTGGAATGCTTATTTTTAAGGAAAGGGTTCATGTGCTTATCAGAATGGACAGAGTCTAAAGGGGTATAAGTGAAGCCTTCGACAAGAACTCTGACTTTGATGAAAGCTACAATGACAATTGTTGGCAGTTTTCTTTTTGTATTTCGTCCTTTTTTGGTTATTCAAATTTTGGTTATCCAAATGTCACCCCTCATGAAATATTCCCCTCTTTTGGTGCAAAACAAAAGGCATGTCCTGCCCATATGGCAATTTTTTTATTTGTTTGGTTGGCAAATGTGCAACCTTCGATGGTTTTATCCTTTTATTTGATATTCCCCAACCTAGGCTTGTGCGAGCTTAGCTACTCAACCGAGCGTCAACAAAACCTAACTAAACCAACTCTTCTCTTGCTCCCTGCCTTCCTGAGCTTTGAAACGGGTGATTTTTTAAGAGTTAAGTTTTTCAGGTTGGCAGCACTAGTAAGTAATGGCGTCCAAACGTCAACTGTCAAAGTGAAAAGTTTTCAGTATACTCTGCCATTTAATCATGGAAAGACTTACAAACGAGCAACGATTGCAAATTATTGAAATTTATTATCAAACTTCGTGCTCTGTGAAAAATGTGCACCGTTTGTTACGACCACATTATGGTCGTAATATCGACCTGGTGAATCAACAATTCGTGCTGTTATCACCAAATTTCGCACCACATTTACATTGTTGGACATTAAACCATCGACTCGCATGCGTACATTGCGTGCCGAAGAGAATATTGCAGTCGTAGCGTCCAATGTTAATGAAGATCCTGAAATGTCAATTCGTCGCCGTTCTCAGCGGGCATGTGTTACTCAACCACATGGAAAATTTTACGTGTCGATTTGGGTTTGAAAGCCTATAAAATTCAACTTGTGCAAGAATTGAAGCCGAATGACCTACCACAACGTCTAATTTTTGATGAATGGGCCTTAGAACAGCTCCATTAAAATCCGCTGTTTTATGGAAAAATTGTGTTCAGCGATGAGGCCCATTTCTGGCTCAACGGATACGTAAATAACCAAAACTGTCGTATCTGAAGTGATGAACAGCCACATGCTATACAAGAATTACCTATGCATCCAAAAAAAAAAACGACAGTTTGGTGTGGTTTATGGGCTGGTGGCATCATCGGTCCAATTTTTTTTTTTTCAAAAACGACCGTGGAAGAAATGTTACCGTCAACAGCGTCAACGTCAATGGATATCGAGCCATGATACGCGATTTTTTTTTTGCTCCAGTTGGCCAAGTTGAACTTGGTTGACATGTGGCTTCATCAAGACGGTGACACATGCCACACAGCTCGTGAAACAATGGAAATGTTGAAGGATGAATTTGGTGAGCGGCTTATCTCTTGAAATGGCCCTGTTAGTTGGCCGCCAAGATCATGCGATTTAACGCCTCTTGATTATTTCTTGTGGGGTTATGTTAAGTCGTTAATCAATGTGGACAAGCCAAACACGATTGAAGCCTTACAGGATAACAACACGCGTAATTCATAGCATACAGGCCGATATGCTAGAAAAAGTGACGCAAAATTGGGCCTTCCGAATGGACCATTTGAAACGGAGCCGCAGACAACATTTACAAAGGCCTATTTATCGATTACAATAAAAATTTTGAATATTTGATGCAAAGTTGAGTGTTTTATTCGATTTAAAAAAAAACTACGCTTAAAAAATCACCCGTTATAACGGGTCCGCCATCTAAAGTTTTTTTTTTCAACTAGTGCTTATTTCGTGAATGGTAACACTTAGCTCATGTCTGATTTGACAAATAATTAGTTTTATCCTTCCGCTGAACGAATATGGTTGTGTATACGCTTGAACAACGCTGGGAAATATTGCGGCATTACTTTGAAAATCGTGGTAATGTTGCAGAATGTGTGCGAAAATTGCGTACGGATTTTGGAAGAAGAGAAGCACCGCCAGCTCCGTATGTTCGTTATCTTGTGAAAAAAGTGAAAGAAACTGGCATCCTCATCGATAAACCAAAGCGTGAAAAGCCAAAAACAGTGCGTACACCCGAGAATATTGCTGCTGTGGCAGAAAGTGTGCGTGAAGCGCCATCAACATCAATTCACCGTCGTTCTCAACAATTGAACATTTCGGAGACATCATTGAGACGAATTTTGCATAAAGACCTTGGTTTGACGCCATACAACGTCCAATTGGTTCAGGAGTTGAAGCCAACTGACCATCCAATGCGTTTTCGCTTCGCTAAGTGGGCCTGCGATCAACTTAGAGAAGATGCCGATTTTTCCAAAAAAAAAATCATCTTTTCAGATGAAGCTCATTTTGATCTTGGCGGGTATGTAAACAAGCAAAATTGTAGCATTTGGGGCACAGAAAACCGGCACGCATACATTGCAAAGTCGATACCCCCAAAACGAGTCACTGTTTGGTGCGGATTTTGGTCCAGAGGCATAATTGGCCCATTTTTCTTCGAAAATGAGCAAGGAGTGGCCGTTACAGTCAATGGCGATCGTTATCGGGCCATGTTGAACGAATTTTTGTTCACAAAAATTGAAGAGGAGTTTATTGGCAACATTTGGTTTCAACAGGACGGCGCTACGTGCCACACAGCCGAAGCTACACTCGATGTTTTGTGCCCTGTTTTTGAAGATCGCATTATCAGCCGCAGAGCTGATGTCGTTTGGCCACCTCGGAGCTGCAATTTGACACCGTTGGACTATTATTTGTGGGGTGCCGTAAAAGATAAGTGTTACGCCGACAAGCCAGAGACAATTGACGCTTTAAAGGACAATATTCGTGAAGCCATTGGTGAAATACAGCTGCACACAATCGAGAATGTGCTTAAAAATTAGACCGATCTTGTAGGCTACTGCATGGCCAGCCGAGGCAGCCATTTGAATGAAATTATTTTCCATTATTAACCGGAAGGATTGTACTTTCAAATAAAAAAAGAAATTTCAGAAAATATTCAGTAGTTTTTTAAAGCATTTCCAAATAAGTTATTTGGCGGACCATTTATACTGGATGTATATGTCATAATGTGAATGTGCCATCATTTTTGAAAATGGCATCACAGTCATAGTTGTAGATCCGTGAAGATGAACATGTGCATCAACTCAGGAGGTGGTCATTTGACCGATATCATTTTTGCAAACTCAATGCCACCAATTCACAGTGGTTCCACTCCCGAACAAAGGTGGCCAGAATTACCTACTCACTTCATAACATCCAAAACCAATTGGTTCCAAGGTAATTTGGGCTCTCTGATTACGAACCTGAAATCAGTTTTGATGTATCTTGTCACGATTTTGAGATAAAGGGTGTTTTTTTAGAGGTTGGTTTTTCGAATAGAGATAAAACTGACGTTTTGTGGTCAAATCGGGCAACTCTATGTCATTTATGTTCAGTCTGATTTGCCATTTCATCAGGATGGTTGACAAATGAAGAACGCTTGCAAATCGTGCAAATTTATTTCGAAAATAATGGTTCAGTTCGTGAAATTTACCGCAAGCTCCGTCCATTTTATGGTCGACATAATCGTCCATCAGAGCAATTAATTCGGTTAACCATGGATCGTTTTCGAACTACGTTTACTCTATGTGATAGTACGCATTCGCAGAGACGTCGAACAGTGCGCACCGAAGATACAATTGCCGCGGTAAAGAAAAGTGTCGAAGAGGACCCGAACGAATCGTGCACAGCAATTGGAACTTTTTCCATCAACTTTATGGAAGATTTTGCGCAAAGATCTTGGCTTACGACCTTACAAGATCCAGCTCGTGCAAGAATTCAAGCCGCGAGGCCATGCAGTGCGTCGTGATTTTGGTGTATGGGCCGAAAATGAGATTGATCTCGATGCTGATTTTCTTCGCAAAATTTTGTTCAGTGATGAGGCTCATTTTTGGTTGAATGGCTACGTCAACCAACAAGGTAAATTGCCGCATTTGGAGTGAAGAGTATCCACATGAAACCCTTGAGACGCCATTACATCCACAAAAACTGACTGTTTGGTGTGCTCTATGGGCTGGTGGAGTCATTGGGCCAATCTTCCGAAATGATGCTGGAGAGTCAGTTAGCCATGATAACCGACTATTTTGTTTTCGAATTGGATGGCATGAATGTGGATGAGGTGTGGTTCGTACAAGACAGCGCTACATGCCACAGAGCGCACATCACAATCGATTTATTGAAGGAAACATTCGATGAGCGCCTAATTTCGCGGAATGGACCTATAAACTGGCCACCAAGATCGTGTGATTTGACACCATTGGATTATTTTCTTTGGGGATATGTGAAGTCTCTCATCTACGCCAACATAGGACACTCCTTCGTGTGTCAAAACGCCCTCAAACGCCATCAAAAGCGGATAATATATGGCCATTTTGAGAGAGAAGTTTAACTAAGTTGCCACAAGCTAAATTTCTGAACTCCCAACTTTGTCGCACGTTAATAACCCCTCAGATGGGAAGCGCTGGGTTCGAATGCAGAATAATACCCTGGCTCGCAGAGTCAGCTGATTTCTAGTCAGATGGTACATCTCACCTTAGGATGACCTTAACAAAGAAAACAACTAAGGATCGGGCTAAATTGAGGGGGATATTGCCTGGGGTCCTACTTCACCCAGGACAAAGGCGCCACTTAGTAAGAAAGGTGCAAACAGTCAAATTCACCGAGGAGCGGAATAAATCTACAGATCTGCTTACTCGTACTCGGATGACCGCCTGTTTAAGTTGCTAAGGATGATATTGTAAATTTCATTTAAAGGGTCAAAGGATGCTAGCCTTTTTTCTTATAATAAAAGTACCTTTCGAACCTGAAGGGAAACACTTCTTGAAACTTCTTATGACCGCAATGGAGCACTGAGAAAGGCTGCTTTTGGGGGAAAACAATTCTTTATGTAGTCAGCAACTTCCATGAATTGAAAGTGGAAGGATACTTCTTGCCCAATGGAATAATGGAATATTCTGATTCGTACAGCTGATTTGGTACATATAAGCGTTTTCTATGAAAATAGATATCACCCGCCTGATTTGTCAAATAATGCCTTCAGCTGGGGTAGTGAACAACATTGATTGGTGATGGGTTAGTTTGAATTCAAGAAATTTTTGCAGTACCAACATATATCGGAACACTTTTCCTGTTTTTCACTTTGTGCATCCTAATTGCGTTGAATCTGACTTGGGAAATCATCCGCTGTCGTCTTAGAAAACAAAGATGTGCCTTGGTGTGGTGGCACGTCTCCATCCCTTGCTCTTATCTGTTGCCTATGTTTG
Source organism: Rhingia campestris (assembly GCA_932526625.1). Taxonomy (NCBI): domain Eukaryota; kingdom Metazoa; phylum Arthropoda; class Insecta; order Diptera; family Syrphidae; genus Rhingia; species Rhingia campestris. Next base: position 93,996,065 of record OW052184.1, on the reverse strand, counting down.
TTTTAAAATAGTGTTTTAACTTATCGTAAACAATCTAACTTTGTTATCGTTTTTATCTTGTAAACTGTCAATCGACTTGAAAGTTTTGAAATAAATTTAACTCAAGTCTGCCATTCCCATTCAAAAACTGCATTCCATCCTTATTCCCACGAAAGACTTAATGATCGCGTTTAAATCAGTCAAACACCGTTTCGCCAATTGGAGTATCTATCCCCCATTCCCCGATGTGAAAATACCATTTAATGTCTAGAACAGCATTTTCCTGTTTATGAAACCTAATATCCTCTTCAGCTGCGTGACAACGACAACAGCGCTTCCACTCCATTAAAAGATATCCTTATTGCCTCAACACTCATAAGCACATTCCAATCGATCGATCGATATGAAATGGATATGTGCTTGCCTAACGGGGCGAACTAGAATCTGTTCCTTGTAAACAATCTCTGTTACATCAACAGCACCAATAACCATTTACCACTCACCACTTCAACATGACGAAACCAGAGCAACCATATCTGATTGACTGCGCCGAGTGGGTTAACATCACCCCTGGGTTGACAGGATTCTAGAGGCAACGTGTGTTGTAATACTATACTGCGCCGTACTTAACTCACGGTCTTGTATCTACTAGTGATAAGAATACGACATTTTACTGCACCTACTGCAGATGGATGTGCATCTGCATCTCTTTCAATTGCCAAACCTGCTGCAACAACAAATCAACAACAGCGAGTGTGGGTTGTATCCTCGTTCTCATCTGGTTGTGCGGTTTTGTGGGCACCTCGGTGTGCAGAAAAAAAATGGCAATCCCCATTTGGGCCATGGACGACTAATCAGGCAGCAAAAAGGTGAAATAACCAGTTCCTCCGGTGAGAATCAAGCCACCGCATGAACAGCTGTGTGTGAACCAACATTTAAGATACACATGGGTTCGTTGGGGTTCCGCTGGACAAAAAAATAAAACCAGCGCTGCTAATGCCACAAAGTTGGTGGATTGTGGATACTACGAGCACCTACTATCACCGTGGTCCAGTCGGGCAGCGTAATTCATTTATTTGTGCGTAGGATGCTACTCTTTTAGCGGTCTACGGTACCGCAGAGAATGTGGGTAATTGGCGGTCCGCTTTTTGAAAAGTGACTGCAAATACAGTTTAACGTGAATGGCGGCTTGAACGTACTTTTTTTTTACAGATAAGCGATTGTTGGTTGCTCAGAACGGGCATATTTTCAATGAACATGTGGGTTGGCATAGCGTGTTTACGGTTTTGACATTTCGATCTGAAGGCGGATGAGGCAATTCACCTGCAAATGATGTATAAACCGTTCGAATGGTGGTTTGGAGTGAAATGGGTTTCGAAATTACGCATTTGATTTGTTCAATAGGATTTTATGTTGAGCCTAGTGCGATTTATCGTTTTGACATTCGTGCAATGACGAGCCGATGAGGTTTAATAAAAAGCCGGCTTTAACGAGCTGAACTTTACCGAACTGACAGCTTAATTTGTAATATTTGCTATGAGCTGTATATCGTCTGCAGAAAAGTGTCAATCAAATTGTTCGCTCCCCAGCCTTTTTCCGTCTTATGGTGGACGTCATATAAATCTTTGAAATGTCACGCATGTTATGATTGAAGTTGAACAAGTATGGAGTGTCCGTCGGGATGGTTTACTACTTTGTGCGGTCGACATTTAAATGAAAATAATATTTAACGGCATTCTTGGGGAAAACAAATTATATTCTGCACTTCTAAGGAATCACTGTTCGCCTGTGAAAAAAATTCTTAACAGGCATCACAGAAATAAACATAATAGCACAGTTCGAGTTCACGGGGTAGATTTAATGTGAAGACGTAAGGATGATAGATTCCTCTCGATGTAAGCTTTCCTCGAACTTGGTTTTCTATGTTTCCGAGCATATTTGCAAGCGGGTAGATGGTAGGCAATGCAATTACATGAAACCACTTGCGTTTTTACCTAGCTATTGCCTACCAACTAGAATTCTCGACTAGTTCTAGTTCCTTGATCATCGATAGGGTATGTTGAATATTGGCGCTCAGCAGGTGTGAGCGGGGGGAAGAAGTGTTTTCACACTAAGGGATATATTCCTTTTTTAAAGACTACGGCGAAAGAATTCCCATAAGACGGAGTCAACGGCGTCTAAAGTCCCAGTTACGATGGACAAGTGAACCACCTACATGAGCTGTTTTGACATATTCAGACAACATAAGAGAAATGTTGGCGCGAATTCTCTTCCCTTACTTCAAAGACATCCCTTGAGAAACAAATAATGCTCATCAATCACATACATAAATGATCTTTTCACTGAGCCCTGGTCCACTGATTTCGCATTATTAGTCTCCTGGTTATAAGCGATCAAAATCTGACGGTATTATGTCACACAAACAAGTTCAACCGACTATCAGTGTAATATGTGAATAGACGTTTTCACTATTCCTTGTGGATAGACACAACCTAGGTGAATATTAGCTGAAGGCACTGCAGCAGTCCTGCACAGGGTCTAGAGGAATTACTGGCTACGGTGTAAACGTAGACAATAACCCCGACTAAGCCTACATTTGGTGTTAGGCACATCGGTGTAAACATATTGAACGAGGACAAATATATGTGGGTCAGTGAATTGGACTAAAATAAATTTAACTGTTTAGTCTACCTTCCGTTTGATGTCACCATAAATTCAACTGACGTGCTATAATAGCGAGGATTTTACTACTTTGACCCTTAGTCCCGGTTATAAACGTAGCCCTTGAGGCTGATTTTGGGAAAACGAAATTGACGTCAATGCAAAAGTTGTCAAATAAAGTATAGATGTCGCTAGTTCTGCGTTCGATTCTGTACGGTGTAAACAGAAAAGCCAGAGACTGTTATATTTAGTGCCGGCCCAAATATAGTCCACGGTGTAAACGTAGCCCTAAGGACTGATTTTGGGAAAACGCCATTGACGTCAATGCAAAAGTTGTCTAATAAAGTATAGATGTCGCTAGTTCCGCGTTTGATTCTGTACGGTGTAAACAGAAAAGCCAGAGACTGTAATATTTAGTGCCGGCCCAAATATAGTCCGAGTTGTAAACGTAGCCAATGGCACTAAATTTTTCAGAGATTAACGTGGCGTTACAGCAACTGTGTTTGTTACTGGAAAACGTTTCCCCAACATGATTTTAAGCTATTTGATATCTTTGATATCATAAATGCGTCCTTGGAAAAAGGTTTGTCGTTTGACTGCAAGGTCTACTATGAGAGGGTTCAATGGTGATGTGCGATCAACTGCCACACAGGAGGTCTGGGTTAGATTCCCTGGTATAGAAACACCAAAATATTTTGCAATGTGCTATGTCTTTCAATGATCTGACAGATCATACGTGCAATATCAATCCCCATGAAAAGTTCATCTTAATTCGGTTGTTGGGATTCGTCAATAAAGTGAGGGTCCCAACATTGTGCAAGAAATGCACAGGCCCATATTAATGGTAGTCAGTAAAAACTTAGGCACTGAGGCCTGTTGGGACAAGAATTTGTATCTGCTTGGAGCCCCGAATTTGGATTACTGGCAAGATTTATCCAGTTGTGTCGCATTTTAGAGACGTTTACGCCAATTGATGAACCGGCATAACGCGTTGTTCTTGCATTTGTCGGAAAATTCCGTATCTGCATAACATCTAGACAATCCCCTTCTCGAGCTTTTAATATCTCAAAGCATTGTCCTACAGAATTTCCAGAATCAACGATAACCAAACCATAAACCTACATAACGTTTCGACATTTCTAGACTCTATTCTACAATTCAGAGACCTTATTCTAGTGGTCTCAAAACACAAGCCTATAAATCTAAAAAAAACCTGACTACAACATGTATACCCTGATAAATCCCCTGATAAATCTCGAGACCTTCAATCGCTAGAATCAGTAGAGCCAACAAGAATATTTACAGCTCTGTCCTACATTTTCCAGACATTCCGTTTGATAGGTTTCGGTCTAGGTTGGATGGGTTGTTGGAGCGCAGATAAGGCATCAAACTCGCAAAGGTCTGCAATCGGCCCTTTGCGGTTTCCGATAGAAAAATTGCACACGGAAATATTTCACCCTTCGCGTCAGGATGAAAATATTTTCGGACGGAATTTTTCCGGAATACTTTTTGAAGACATTTTTGTTGACGGATCTTTTTTAGGGCGTAATTTTTTTTTTGTATTAAATTATTTTTCCGATAGTGATGATCCAATCATAACTCTTTCCCTTTCGGTCTGAAGCATAGAGTGTATCAAAACAGGATAAAAAAATCCTTGGTCGTTGAATTGACGGGGACGATTCAATGACAAACTTCACGATCTGTATAGGATGAAACGACATCAGATAACTTGGAGTGCAGTTAGTAGGGTCCAGACTTATTGAAGAAGCTCAAGTTCCAAAAGAGCTGTAGATCCACCTAAAAGGGGTACTCTTTTAGGGCTCGAAAGCTATTGCTTTAATGGAAAACGAAGGAGGGCTATTGCTCAACCGTATTTCTTCAGTTAAGTTAAACGCAGAAGTAGACCGCTGAGCTGCTTGTGAATAGCTTCCTGTGTTAGCTGCAAAGCTTAAACTTCTGCTAAAATATCTGCTAGCCATGAATATTGTCGATACTTGTTATTTTTTAATAATTTGCGCGCACTAAAGGGGTTAGGAATAACCTTTATATGTTTTAGCACAGTACGGGCTTTAAGCAAATTGGGGATAAGAAGAAAGAAGGTACCGATGCACATTGGTTTTAAGGACTGTAAGCTATAATGTGAAGGAAAAACAAAGCTCAGTAGAGCATTTCACATTCGTGTTGTTCGGTTTCGGCTTGAGGTTAAACTGATTTGCATTCAAAGTCTAGCAAGTATTGCGGCTGAATGGTTGAATGGGAGGAATGCAACTGGCTATTTCATTTGAGGTTGTTAATATAGCGATAAAACAAGGTAAGGCCGGAGATATTTCAACTATGTTCGAGCGAAACAAAAGAGTTCGCTATTCTTATGTGTCCTATAATTTTTTTCGCATGCGTTTAAATCCTATCTAGCAGGCGCAATGTTGGTTTTGGTGCACCTGACCAGACGTGGGCGTTGAGTTTAAGTTTAAGGCGTATAAACGCTTTATATATTGTGACCAGATCACAAGGGATGAATATTTCATACATCGACTTAAGAAACCTACACAATTCCCTGCGTTTTCAGCAACTCCGAATACGTGGTCGTTCAAACGTAAGTCGTTACTAACAAGCATGGAAAACTTTTCGGTTTCTTCGACGTAAGTGCCATAGGGCTGTAGATTTTGATTTGACAGAAGACTGCATTGTGTTTTGGAAGCACTGAATTCCAATCTGTTGGATTTACCCCACTTGAAAACGCTGTCAAGGTCGGAATTTAATGTGCTTAACATATTATTTTCGTTTAGAGACCACGTCCGAGGTGAGGGACGAGGACCTGATGACGAATATAAAAAGCTAAGCATACTAACATCACCAAAGGAATGATAATGAATTGGATTAGAAGTTTCAGATAGAAGATCATTCATAAAAATTAGAAAGAGAATCGCAGACAAGACATAGCCTTCGGAAACCTGAACCCGTCCAAATCAAATTGAACTGAACGTTTCGAAAAATAATTTCTAATCCATAGAAGAGGCTTTCATCGATTCCAAATGCACACATTTTCGACAAAAGGGCTTGATGCCAAAACCCTGTCAAATGCCTTTGAAATATTGATTGGTTCCACTTTTTCGGTGAGATATGTCATTAAATCACCAGTGGACCTGTTGCTGCGAAAACCATACTGACGGTCATGAAGGAGTTTTATTATTTCGAGATATTTCATAAGCAGACGATTTATCACCGTTTCCTTGATCTGGGAAAGAAGGGACGAATAAGTCCAATTAGTCGGTAGCTGGAGGGAGAAGAATATTCGCCTTTGCTTTAGTGGAAAGCGGATTTGTGAATGTCTAAATCAAGTAAAACTTTTGCAACTGTTTGAGTATAAAAGTGGATTTGTCCCATAGTTTGATCCTCGTTCTCAAGGACTGTGGAGCTGAAAGAGCTGACAGCAGGAATGTCATAGTCATGGATTTGTCCCACAGTTTGATCTTCGTTCTCAAGGACTGTGGAGCTGAAAGAGCTGACAGCAGGAATATCATAGTCATGGATTTGTCCCATAGTTTGATCTTCGTTCTCAAGTACTGTGGAACTGGTTGCGAAATGCGCGGCAATTAGATTGACTTTGTTCAAAGAGCTGACAGCAGAAATGTCATAGTCATGGATTTGTCCCATAGTTTGATCTTCGTTCTCAATTACTGTGGAGCTGACAGCAGGAATGTCATAGTCATGGATTTGTCCCATAGTTTGATCTTCGTTCTCAAGTACTGTGGAACTGGTTGCGAAATGCGCAGCAAGTAGATTGACTTTGTTTAAAGAGCTGACAGCAGGAATGCCATTTTGAATGAGCGTTAGAACTGACGATGAGACCGATTTTTTTACCATTTTTGACAAGCGACCAAAAGTTTTTTTTACCTCTTTGGACATTGTAGAATTTTCTGCCTCAACTTTTGGTCATAGGAATTTGACGTCTGATGGGTTCGTTTTATATTTCCTAACCTGATAGCTTCTTTGCACCTCAAGTCATACCACCCTTTTGCCTTTGCTTTGACACGCTCTATTCTATTGGGATTGGGATGTTCTGTAACAAACATCTGAAGAAACTTTTATATTGATTTCCACATCGGAAGGACGTGTTATAGTGGGTACAACTCTCCTAGATATCTGCGTTATCCTTCTTATGCTGGTTTTACTGTGTTTCTAGGAGATGGATGCCGCTCGGAGTCGGCGTCAAACAAGAGGCTTTATTCTTTGAATGGCGAAGCTAGACTTGAAGTGAGTATGGACCTTAATGCAAGATATTTGATAGAATAAATAACATTTGACCTTTCGATTCAGAGAAGTCCCTTGATTATCACAATCTACATGGTGAAAAAGCCTATATACAGCATATCTACTCTTCTTCCTACCATTCATGTTGTAAATGAAATTGAAGGTCTGTAACTACCATAATGGAGTGCCGGATTGAAAGCATTTCACCGCCAAACTACCATGGTCAGGACAAAAAGATTCGATGTTAAGCACCCAACAACTACTCGGGCGTAGGATGAAAGGGTTGTTCTTAATTTTTATTTTCTTTCGACCCAGACATGTTTTTCTCCTCGAATTATAAACAAAGAAAATTTCAGAGCACTAAAGTACTCTTTAAGTATAACGGTATATATACACTACATACTAGCACAAGTCAGAACAAAGGAAATCCAAAACACAAGTGGTGTGTGTCTGTGCGATATCGTTGTGCGGTTTCCTTTTACATAATCGCTTGTCTTGGGTTCGTTTTTTTTTAATGTCGGGTTAGGATTTATTGTTAACGCAGACACATTGTCGTAGTGTTTGTTTCATAAATCAATAAATAAATAGAAACAGTACTTGGAGCTGGACTCACCTGATCGCATATGATATCCCATTTCTTTTCGTCGTCGTAGTTCTTAAGAAGTTTCGCTTTATCCGGCGGCAGATCCATGGAGGCCTGAAATTAGAGAAAGGAAATCAGAGATTAGTATACAAAAGAAGGTCAAAGGTGATGAAATGTCTGCAAGGAATTTGTATGGTTAGGCTGGGTTTAAAGTGCGGTCGACGCTCCGATGTGTTGTTGAACCCAAAAGCCAGCGTGGGACTCGATGGAATGAGAAAATAGTAACATGGTGATACAAGAGTGATGACAGTGTTTGGTGGGTCCTGATTTGGAACAGAAACAAATAATTTGGGCTAGCTGGGGTGTCAGGAAAATGCTAATATAACTTCCATTAAACTTTGAAATGGAATAAAACAATGATGATTTTTTTTAAATTGACATGAAATTTACTTTATTCGAAGGATAATCTTCTGGCATTATAACTTCAATATGATTTTTGACATATGACCGCCACGGCTGGCTCGGATGTAGTCTAATCTGGATGTTCAATTTTCGATGACTTTTTCCAACATTTGTGGCGGCGAATGTTGTCCTCCAAGTGATCGATCATTTTTAACACTATCAGAACCTGGCCCTCCAGGTTGGGGTTGTGCTTTGGGTTAACTACCCATCCACGGAAAAAAAAACTATTGTTACGAAGCAACCAATAGCCTCGGAAAGGACTGATATTATTGTTGACTACCATGCTTAACGAAAAAAGGACAACGACGTTCGTGTCTGCACCTGGAATGTGAGAACATTAAACAGGAGAGGTGCAGGCGAACAACTAGCGGAAGCCCTAAACTGCTACAAAGCAGACATTACTGCCATCCAGGAAATACGATGGGATGGGCCGGGCAAAAAGAGAATGAAAAACTGTGACATCTACTATGGATCGTGTTATAGTGAGCAGAAACAGCGACTATTTGGATGTGGATTTGTTATAAGTGCCAGACTTTAGCGAAATTCGCCAACATAAGCCTTATATGCGCTCATGCTCCGACGGAGGAAAAAGATGATATAACTAAGGATTGCTTCTACGATGTTAAAATCGTGCCGGGAGATTTTAACGCAAAGGTAGGAAGAGAAGACATCTTTAACAGTACTGTCGGAAAATATAGCCTACACGACAGCACATCTGGTAACGGACTTAGGCTAATTGACTTCGCTACGGAACGAAATGCCCCTATAACCAGCACACGGTATCCAAAGGGGACATGGCGGTCTCCAGATCAACGAACAGTCAACCGAATTGATCACATTGCGATAGACAAGAGGCACGCATCCAGTATTTTGGATGTCCGAACATCCCGAGGGGCTAACATCGACTCAGACCACTACCTTGTTGTAGCCAAGGTAAAGATGCAGATATCCGCCACGCCACAAAAATTACAGAAATACTGTGAAAAAATTAAATGTCGAAAGACTGCAATCGCCAGAGACCGCCAAGACCTTCGCGCAACGCGTATCCCTTAACCTCTCGACTCACAACATACCACCAGCATCTGATGTCGAAGAACAATGGCAACGATGCCAACAAGCCATTAGATCAGCTGCAACTGATGTGCTAGGTTTCTCGCGGCCACCAGCCAGAAACCCCTGGTTTAATGAGGAATACCGACAGATGCTCGCAGCCAAGAACGAGGCCTACAAGGCTAAGCTGCAGGTGAAGACGAGAGCTGCCATTGAGCTCTATAGGCAAAGAAGAAGGGAAGAACATCGGCTTTTCAGAAAGAAGAAAAATCGGCATCGTTTGCCCGATCCACAAAAAAGGAGAACTGCGCCAACTACAGAGGCATAAGTCTGCTCAACATCGCCTACAAGATCCTATCTGCCGTAATATGTGAACGCCTGAAACCGTTTACCAACAACCTGATCGGCCCTTATCAGTGTGGTTTAAGGCCAGGAAAGTCCACAATCGATCAAATTTTTACACTTCGGCAGATCCGGAAAAAAACCCAAGAAGTCCAAATCGATACCCACCACCTATTTATCGATTTCAAAGCCGCATACGACAGCATTTATAGAAACGAACTATACAGAGCCATGTCTAGTTTTGGTATACCGCACAAACTCGTCCGTTTGTGTAGGATGACGATGGAGAATTCTCGCTGCACCATCAGGGTCGGAAACGACCTCACCAACACATTCGATACCAAAAAAGGATTTAGGCAAGGCGATGCGCTGTCATGTGACTTTTTCAATTTGATTCTTGAGATGATTGTGCAAAACTCCCGAGCCAACACCAGACGCACAATTTTCCAAAAATCGGTGCAACTACTAGCATACGCCGACGATATTGACATCATTGGAAGGACTCAACGTGATGTCAAAGCCACGTTTGCTAGTGGGTCAGACTAAGTATATGCTGTCATCACGAAAGGACTCACAACATCGACGAATTGGACAGAACGTCACCATTGACAGATATAACTTTGAGGTATTACGGGACTTTGTCTACCTCGGCTCCGCTATTAACTCTGACAACAACATCTCGTCAGATATCAAACGAAGAATTACTCTTGCCAATCGCTGTTTCTTCGCGCTAAGAAGGCAATTTAGTAGTAAAGCCCTCACTCGAACTACTAAGGAGATCCTATATAAGACCCTGATCATCCCAGTCCTGCTCTACGGCGCTGAAGCATGGACCGTTTCAAAAGCGGATGAAGAAATCCTTGGTCGAGAGAAAAATTCTTCGGAAAATCTTCGGTCCCGTTTGCGTTGACGGGCTATGTAGACGAAGATTCAACCACGAATTATACGAGCTGTACAGCGACATGCCCCTAGTCAAAAAACTCCGCATTGGACGTTTGAGATGGCCAGACGTCGGACGCAGTAGAGGAAGACCTCGCCTAAAGTGGCGCGCACAAGTAGAAACCGACCCAACCAACTTGGAGTGCGCAACTGGAGGCAGCTAGCTAAGGACCGGGCTAATTGAAGAGGCATGTTGGTTGAGGCCCAGGTTCATCCCGGACTGTAGCGCGACTTAAGTAAGTAAGTCACGGTTTTCCACAAAAAAAAAAGTCCGAGGCTGTCAATCGACATCGCCAAGTCGGCTGATAACACGATTTGGGAATTTAGTGCGCAAACATCGGTTGTGGAATGGGCTGTGACATGTGTGGCATGGCGCGCTATGCTGCATGAACCAGAGGTCGTCCAAATTCATGTCTTCAATTTTAGTAAGAGAATTATCGGTAAACATAGCTCTGTAACGCCCACCGTTTACCGAAACGTTGTTTCCAAGCTTCATAATCTTGCGGGTTTTCCAACCCCAGGTGAGGCAATTTTGTTTATTAACGTTGCGGCCGAGATTTCCGATTCAAGCTCGATGGCGGGTTGATGTTCGTGAATTGTGTCTTACACTCTCGGCCACATCATTCACATTCCCGTACGACAACGGGGACCATGAGTGTTGTCCACTAGCATATCAGTCTCACGAACTTTTTGCACTTACTTGCGTACAGCAGGCGCGGTGGGTGATTCATTTCGGCCACAGCTTATTTAAGTATGATATCGTCTTTCTTTCAAGATTTCGAGCGGGAAATAGCTGTCAGTGTCAAAATAACCCACGATATTTAAAAATAAACCACTAGATGACCCACCCTGTATACAGCACCGACAGAAATTATCGTTTAAAGGATACGTCTTTTTATCTAACCAATCCGTGGCCATTGGAAATATACGACGGACTACAGTCAGTTAGGGATAGGTCAACAGAAATGTCAAAAAATCCATAGTTGGCCGACTTTCTTAAACACCTCTCCAACATGACATATCGAGTAACAAATTCCACGACAGCAATTTCCCCAACTTAATTTTTTCTCAGAACTCACACAGCCCATTAATCTTCAACTGGCCAAATATTATTCCCTTCTATTGCCCCTATTAGCATATCTCAGTGTTTACTCGTCCAGCAGCTCAAGCTGAGGCTGCGATTTGATGCTTCAAATTGGATTGACCATGAAGTCCGAAGTCGTCAATTAAGCCACAATAAAAGGAAACCACTCTCGCGCTACACACTCATCCATCCATTCATCCATCCACTCAAGTCATACAAAAGATACTTTTGTCTATTTTATCTCCGAGATAGTATTTCATATTTTTTTGTTCTCTTCTTCTCTTTTATAATCTAGAATTGAATAAATAGACTACTGTGGGTGTATGTGTGTGTGTGTGTGTGCGTATGCCAAAATGCACGGAGAAGTGAATTCTGCATAAATATGTATCTGACAATGCAGCTGCCTGAAAGGTAAACATCTGTAGACGAACGTGCGCGTCGAATGATTCTCAAGTGCCGGCTGGTCATGTAAGCGTTATATATCCTTATCCAAACACACACACATACGCATTCTGAATGACCGGTGAATGATTTTTGTTTGTTGTGTTCCAATCGATTTTTGAGAATCAACCGACAAACCAAACATAATGCAACCGAGGCGAGGGTGGAGGTTATTGTCATCTCTGCATGAATTCACGCAGCCTGGTTCACCCACTCGAGGACAGTCATTTCGAATTTAAATTAATTAACAAGGCGCGGGCGGTATAACCCAAAACGGTACGCTTGTCAAGAACTTTAACTTTATGTATGGATATGATCTGTCAACGATTAGGTGTGGGTTTTTATGTTTTTTCGACACTTGGGCATGATTTGGCTTTTTGGTAACAAAGCGGCCCTGCATTAGAGAAAAGATTTTCCATAGATGAAAGGGATCAAATGAATACAAATAGGGGAGATACGAGTAGTAGTTGGGTGGGATGTGGAACATGGCATTAAGTGGTAAGTGAGTGGGGGTTAGAACGATTAGGGACTGAGAACTGAGAATCTAGCCGATACTTGATTAAATTATGTTGTTACGCTGTCGACTGTAATTTAATTAATACACGAGGAAATACAGAACGAAGGTATAAGCGGGACGACATGTATTTTCTATTTTAAAGGGTCTTCCAATTGGGACTTCCGAAATTTGACAGTTGATAGCGGCCATATTCTTGAAGCTACATCTGTCAAATTGGCTGTCAATTATTCAGTCTGTTTTGCCAAATCACTATGGACGGACATAGCGTTCAGCAACACGTGCAAATGATAAAATTGTTTCATAAAAATGGGTGTTCTGTAAGGCTTCCACCTTATTTTACGGTCCTCATAATCTTCCTACCGAGAGGACAATTCGCAGTGTGGTGGATAAATTTGAGACTACTGGTTCAGAAAACGATAAACCAACACGCGTACGTCGACCAAACGCAAGATCTGCCGAAAACATCGTTGCATTCTGCAGGAGAATCCGAGACATTCGTTTTCGCGTCGCTCACAAGAGCTCGGCCTTTCCAAGACCACAACTTGGCGAATTTTCCGTCGTGACTTGAGCCTGCATTCATACAAAATTAACTGACGCAGGAGTTGAAGGTAAACGAGCAAAGACAACGACGTGTGTTCGCTGAATTAGCTCTGGAGCAGTTGGAAACTGGCCCCAATTTTCATCGAAAAATCATCTTCAACGATAAGGACAATTTCTGGATGAATGGCTTCGTCAAGAAACGAAATTGTAGAATTTAAGACGATACCGATCCACATGAGTTCAAAGAGCTGTTTGCTGTGGATTTTTGGCTGGCGGCGTCATCGGGTCCATATTTCTTTGAGAAAGACGGCTGACAGGTCATCACCGTCAACGGCCAGCGCTATAGGTCGATGATTACCAACTTCTTTTGGCCTAAATTGGATCATATGGACAGCAACGATATATTGCTTCAACAGAACGGCGCTTCATGCCACACAGCTTACGCCTCATAGAAAACTCGGCACGAGCGATTCGAGTGTGTAGTGATCTCAAGTGAAGGTGTTGTGAACTTTCCACCGAGATCGTGCGATTTGACCCCGTTTGACTTTTTCTTGTCGGGTTTTCTGAAGTCGCAAGTCTATGCGAATAAGCCATAAGCTACAGCAGCCCTCAAAGCCAACACAACCCATACCATCGGTCAAATTCAGTCTGAATTATGCCCCAGAGTTATGGAAAATTGGACATTTCGTGTGCGCACCATTTAGAGAAGCCGGAGGGAACATTTGAATAATGGCATCGATAGGCCTTTCAAACGAATAAAAAAATGTCGATGATATCTATTTAAATTTAAAGATAGGAAGCGCTTAATGAAAGACCCTTTATAACTCAGCAGCCCATAACGTTCTACTTCTGTTTGATACGCCTACTTCGTCGGAGTTGTTTTAAGAAAGACGCTACAGTTATACTTCTAAAGGTATAATCGACAAGCGAAATCCTATCTCCACTTTAATGTATCGCTACAGGTCCTCCTCAGGGTTTGACACTATTGACCCACGGACTTGATCCATTGGTTCAAGTTACGGAATGTGGTTAACCTTTAAAGTGCGCATTTTGAAACGTCCGACACCAGGGATTCGGATCACTAGGAGCAAGCAAATGTGTCACTGACAGGATCCAGAAGCTTTTAGGCACGATTACGTTGAAACGTTTATTTGAAATTCCTGTTTTATGGGATGGCCGTTGTAAAACGAGGGTAGGGCTGAGCGGCGTTAATGTGGGAAAGTCCAGTCTCCAGATGTAACATTGATTACACACCAATTGTTCTTTTACTCCCTTCCGGTAGTAATCATCGTATACTGCTTCAATCGGATTTCACTTGAAAACAATAAATTTAGCCACACGATAAGTAATCCCATGTCGGAATGACAGTGGCTGAATATCCAGAATACTGTTCTCAGATCAAAAATTGACCTACGCCTCCAAGTAGGAGATTGTACTCACTCACCGTCAAACAAATACTACCACTCAGGACTATGTTAGGTAACTGGCTCACCTGAGTGTCAAAACTCACCAAACATAACCCAACCTACTTTGGTTAAAAAAAATTAGCAGGAGCTTACCTTCACCCAGCCTACCAATCAAACCTAACCAATGGACCACCCTGTTTAAAGTGACTGTTATGCTTGTGACATAAAATCTGTTGACGAACATTCAATAAACAACTGATGACTCCATTAGATTTGAAATTTCTGTTGTCGAATACGACTCCCTTTCCCATGGACTCTGTGTTATATGAATCGATTTCCTTGAAAGGCGAGAAAATGAAAATTCCACGCTTCATGCGAACCCAAGCAGATTTGAATGGAGACTCGCCACAGCCCTCGAATGGGAATTCTGGGAAATTTTTCATTTTTATTTCAGCTGAGACTGCAATAACCGATAGCTTCGGACAGACAGACACGAATATCGAGTAATATGGGTCAACAAACTTGAGACGTCGTTCGGGTGGCTTTTATTGCCACACTTACCCATAACAAGAACGTGAGGAGCGCCAGTAAGCACTTGCGGATTGTGCTTACGATGCGATCGAAGTGGGTTTTGCGTTTAAATGTTCGCATTTCAACCGACCATTGGAGGGCGCGTTTTATGTTTAAAACCATTGCCTTGAGCTCTAGATGACCAGTGTGTGGAATTTAATTGTTTTTACAATAAAAAAACGAGAATGACACTTGCAAAGAGGAACATCGTATTGACAAGTGATTTAGTACAAATGTCAGAGGTAGGATGGTGAAGAGTCGTAATTCAATGGGACAAGATCTTAAAAATTAAATGAAAGACCTGTAGGCGAGGTAGAGTGGACAGTTATATTGCCGGTTAAAATATATCGGTTTGGCGGATGCTTGCGTGTTTGAATGAATGGATATATAGCTCAACAGCCACGTGGGTTCCGTGTGGAGTTGCTATTTTCCCGTCGGATGTCTTCTCGGGTGGCGAATTAGGAATCATCTGCAGATATGCGGGATAGGTGGGAAATAAAATATCACCCGTGGAACAAAACTAGCTGGGGATATCTAAGATCCCCTACCAAGATGGAGTCAACGGTGGTGTCTACAGTCCCAGTTCGGATGGATGAAGTAAACAACCCATTTGAGCTGCACCGACACATTCTGACAACAGGCCATCTAGGAAGGGTTAGTCAGGCCCCTTGAACCGAGATGGTTGCGGAAGAGCTGAGAGGATCTACTCATGACCTGTGTCCTAGGGGACGAAGTAAACCAAGAGCCTCGGAAAGGACTGATTTTATTGTTGACGACCATGCTAAACGAAAAAAGGACGACATTCGTATCTGCACCTGGAATGTGAGAACATTAAACAGGAGAGGTGCAGCTGAACAACTAGCGGAAGAGTTAAACTGCTTAAAAGCAGACATTACTGCTATTCAGGATATACGATGAAAAAGAAGAGCATGAAAAACTACGACATCTAGTATAGTGAGCAGCAACAGTTACTAACCGGGTGTGGATTTGTTATAAGTGCCATAATTAGGCAAGAAGTCTTATGATTTCAAGACATTAACGAACGGATTGTAACAATTCGAATCAAGGCCAAATTCACGAGCATAAGCTTTATATGAACTCACGCTCTGACGGAGGAAAGAGACAACAACAATGACTGTTTCTACAAGTTGGGCCAAAAGAGATTACCCTATTGGAAGATGCTTTAATTTTTGCAAATGGCCGCCAATATCAAATCTGTTTTGAGATTTAGACAGATGTAGAGTACAAGTGAACAAGCCATGGAGCGATACACTCCCCAAGAACTCGGAATAATCGTGTCTATTTTTGTGTAACAATTCGTTTGTAGTGTTGGCGCAGCGCGAATTCCGTCGCCGATTCACCGGCCGTCTGACACGGACTGCGCAAACACTGACTGGGACCACACGAGACGTTGCCAAGAGTGGCCGGGCCCGAATCGCCCGTTGTACCGAGAATATCGCCGCTGTTGCCGAGTATATCGAGCTGTCGCCGAAAACATCGACCAGACGCCGTGCCTCGCAATTAGCCATCAGCCGGTCGTCCCTAAGGCGAATTTCGGTCAAAGACTTGCGCATGTTCCCGTACAAAGTCCAATCCGTGCAGCTGCTGCCTGTCGACCGCCAAACGCGTGTAACCTACGCCCAACCCATCCTCAATCTCGAGGACGAAGTGGACGATTTTTCGACCAAAATCATAATGAGCGATCATTTCCACCTCAGCGGGTAAAGGAACAAGCAAAACTATCGCTTCTGGGGCACTGAAAATCCACGAGTAATACACGAGGAGCCATTACACCCGCTCAAAGTTACTGCATGGTGCGCAGTTCACGCTGGAGGAGTCATCGGGACATTTTTTTTTTCGAGAACGCCGCTGGTCAAACGACAACAGTGGACGGTGCGCGCTATAGGGCCATATTAACCGAGTTTTTTTCTGCCGCAATTGGACGAATTAGTACTGGAGGATATGTGGTTCCAACAGGACGGAGCAACGGAACACACTTCGTGAACCACAACCGATATTAAATAGAGCCAAACAACATCGGACGACTTCTTTTGGCCCACCTTGTATGAGTGATCACTCTGTGAATGACAAGCGTCACTGATCCTGTATCTTATATGCCGGACTATTCCTTAGGGCCTTGGGGACAGTGTCCCAGTGTGTAGTAAGTTGGACTACTAAGCGCGGTATCCATTAATTTAAGGCAGAAATCAAACGAAGTATTGGTCTTGTCAACCGCTATTTCTACGGGCTAAGAAGGTCCGTTTATTGTATATGAAATCCTCATCATCGAAGAATGGACCGTATCAAAAACGGAGAAAGAGATCCATGGTAATACTGAGCGAAAAGTTCTTCGGTCTCATTTGCGTTGACCAGCTATGAAGACGAAGATTAAACAAAAAATCCGCATTGGAAAGAACATGTAGAGCCAATGGACACCAATAATCCGTCTCACAAAACGGCAAAATTTAGAAGCTTCTCTTGACAGTTTTATACGCTTGGATTTTTGTTATAGACTTTCGCAGGAGCTGGGGCAGTAAAAAGACGTTTAGGAGTTGACTTTCGAGATTAGTAGTCCAAATCACCAAGAACTTGGAATACGAAACCCATTATCTTGAATACAATAACAACAAGTGTGCCAAAAGCTTGTAATCAAGATTAAAACCTAAAACTTGCACAGTAAACCCTTATAGCAGCCTTATTTAAATGTAGTGACGTTAGATTTGCAGTCTTAGGCGTGAAGAAATGTTGGGTATGGAGAAGAGTCGGTGAAATGAAAATTTTCATGAGTCTGTTGTTGCATGTTGATGGTCCGAAAGAAAAGTGGGGCGGGGAAATAAGATCGTGGGGCGGGAAATAAAATCTGTCTAAGCGGTCGGGTGTATAGGAAAAGCTTGCGATGACGAAAGATGTTATTTGAAACGGCGGTCGAGTGCTGAAGAGTTATAAAGCAGAGATTCAGACCATATGCAGATAAATACCGCGTGGAAAGGATTAAATTGGCAGAAGATCGGGTCATGAATGGTCGGCTCAGCCTAAAAACGAAGGGTATGGAGAAGAGTCGATGAAGTGGAAATTTTTGAGAGCAGATTATGTATGTTGGTTCAAAAGAAAAAAGAGGCGGGCAAATAAGATCGGTCTGGGAACGTGGTCGCTGTGTGGGAAAAACGTGCGATGAAGAAGGATATTATTTGAAATGGCGGTCGAGTGCTGAAGAGTTCTAAAGCAAGGATTTAGACCATATGCAGATAAATACAGCGTGTAAAGGATTAGTTTGTCAGAAGATCGGGTCATGAATGGTCGACTCAGCTTAAAAACTTAGGGTATGGAGAAGAGTCGGTGAAGTGAACTTTTTGAGAGAAGATTATGTACGTTGGTTCTAAGGAAAAGAAGGGCGGGCAAATAAGATCGGTATGGAAACGAGGTCGGGTGCGAAGGAAAAACGTGCGATGAAGAAGGATGTTATTTGAAATGGCGGGCGATTGGAGAAGTGTTCTCAGCGGAAACGTGAACAAAATGTCAGGTGAAATGGATAAGCTTTGCAGAAGATCGGGGCCCAGCATAGAAATGTTGGGTATGGAGAAGAGTCGTTTAGGTAAACATTTTCGAGAGAAGATTATGTACGTTGGTAGGAAAGAAAAACGGGCGGGCAAATAAAATCGGTCTGGGAACGTGGTCGGGTGTGTAGAAAAAACGTGCGATGAGGAAGGACGTTATTTGAAATGGCGGTCGAGTGCTGAAGAGTTCTAAAGCAGAGATTCAGACCATATGCAGATAAATACAGCGTGTAAAGGATTAGTTTGTCAGAAGATCGGGTCATGAATGGTCGACTCAGCCTAAAAACGTAGGGTATGGAGAAGAGTCGGTGAAGTGGACATTTTTGAGAGAAGATTATGTACGTCTGGAAACGAGGTCGGGTGCGAAGGAAAAACGTGCGATGAAGAAGGATGTTATTTGAAATGGCGATCAAGTTCTAAAGCGGACTCAGATCAGACGCGAAAAAATATCAGGTGGATTGATTTTGTTTGGTAGATGTTCTGTGACATATATGGTCCATAGTGGTTGAATGTCAGGCGATGAGGAATATCGATTTGGGAGACAAGTTTAAAGTATAATGGCAGTGCTTGACAATAATACTAATTTAAATAACTTTTTCTTAAGTGATTTTCAAATTAGGACTTTTAAATGCTAGAAAAATATAACATCATTCAATGGCTTGGTCTTCAGGAGACTATCAGAAAGAGTCCCATTTCGGTGACTTTTTTACGTAAACTTGTATGTTTCTCAGTTATAGCTTGAAATAGGAAAGGTCGTGATGTATTAAGGGGTCATAAGCATTACACATAATGCGGCCGAAAAATAATCAGACTTTCATTAACCGCCATAATGGACCCTATGTTAACCAACACGACTTATCATAAACAAAATGACAAGAAACATTATTTTTTTCTTACAAAGAAAAACTGAAACCAATCCCTCTAATCAAACAACGATATACGTTTACAGCTTATAAACGAGCTACACATTCTCCGGCAAATAAAAGCAAAGCCGTGCCACGAAGCTAGTAATTCATACGTTTATGTGTCACACCTACAATTCGCATGAACTGGCCTTCCTCTCCTCATGATTCTAATCGTTGATTTATGGTTTCTTCTGTCCCAGAGAACATTTTCGCATTGACACAAATCCCACCCGTAACTTAAGGATACACTTAGTCATGTCTGTGTGTTGCTCATGAATACATGACAATAAAAAAAGACCGGCTAATCGTGTGCGATTATATTGCACAGACGAACGAAGAATTTTTGATTGCGGTGTTGAGATTATTTTTTTTTTTTGACCAGGAAATGAGAAGCTAAATAGTGGGGATGTGATATCATATTTAATTTAACCCTCTGCCTCCTACACACATGCAGGGAGTTAGTGTCAAATGGAATTATGATCAGGGGCAGTGAGAGAGGTGTAAGTGACACCATTGGTGGTAGAATAACAGGGAGGTTGTTGAAGGAGTGAGTCACTTTGTCAATGAGTGGACAATGAATTTGGGGTTTTGGAATCCATCTTCTCTTGGGCTTCCTGGTGGGTGATCTGTATCAAGTTGGGGAGTGAATCAGTTTGGGTTCAGATGAAATCATTTTTTAATGATTGATTGCCTTGTCGTTGACATAGTGTTCAATCAGGCATGTGGTGTCAGGTTTTATTAATCGCTTAGGAGACCAAGACGTGTTCTTGTATTACTTACTTTTAATGAGGCACACAGTCCATGGTGATTTTGTCAAGCCTTATTTTCGACGGATGAGTAGGGAAGGAGTTATGGTCCCAGTATTCCAAATCAAATTCAATAGTTGATCGGATTTGTTATAAAACTGGGACTGTGGTGCTCAGGTTTTATTCATCGCTTAGGAGACCGAGACGTGTCCTTGTATTACTAACTTTTAATGAGGGTAAATTTGTCAGGCCTCATTTTGACATCAAAGGGTTCGATAGTTCGACGGATGAGTAGGGAAAAGCTATAGTGAAGGAGTTATGGTCCAAATCAAAGTCAACAGTCGATCAGATTTTGGTATAGAACTGGGACCAACAGTTTTATACCAAATCATCGTGCAAAAAGTACACATGCACTCATGAATCCTTGTGAAAAAAGCTGTTCACTGGGTCCGAACGGGCCTGACAATTTCTGTTTGTACGTTTGACTAGGTTGTATCTTAATACGTGTATAACTTGTCCCGCCCTGAATCTATTCGGCCTTAACTTACAAATGTCCTTGTGGTTTCACAAACCGCAATAGGGGTGTTGTACGCGGATGCGTTATGCATAGGTTAGCTTTCAATGAATTAACGCGACGGCATCGATTTTGGATAGATAGATATGGAACCCCTTATCGCTGAAGACTAAAACCAACGGGCTTGTTGGGGAGGCTGTTAAATATCGGCAAAGATACTTGATTCTTCAAACAGATGGAAATACTTTATGGCAGGAGTTTCACCTTCCATGTCCGCTCAGGTAGGAGTGTCGATCGGTAGCCAGAGTATTGGAGTGGTTGACGTTTTTTTGGGAATTTTGCAATCTTAAAGCTAAATCTGGAGTCTTAATCATCGACTCAAGCTCAGGTCCATATACATGTGCCAAATTTAAGTATGTATGTGCCGTCCTTGATAAGGTGGCAAATGTGGATTCATTTGTAAAGATTGGCGACTTTAATTATCACGTTGGTACAGATGTAGAAAAATAGAGTATTGTGGTGGGGAATGGTATCATGTGTGATGGAGAGTGGTATCCCTTATCAAAATGCGAACTAATAGAAGTTGTTGGATTTCAGGAGTGCAAATTGGAATTCCGGACACCGGCAGAAGACGCTGATAGGCTTATTGGTACCATCGTGTATTAAAGGGGTGGTTGGTGGTGTTCGTGTAATGAGGGTGGCTGAACTATCAAATGACCAGCACTTGTCACAATTATTCCGTGAGCAAGTGTCTCCCTATATAAAACGTCCGCCAAGGTTCAAGAACGGTTATTATGTGGTTCATAGGACGCTGAGAAGCGTAAGCAATTCGAACGGCAAATATCCGAAAGGTCAAAACAAAAAGCCCAACTATTCATTGTAGATACATCCCCGCCAGAAATGAATGCTTACGTTGGAAGTAAAGAAGGAGTGAGGTGGTCTGAGAATTCCAGAAGCGATTGGCAAACTAGGTCGAAGGTCTATATTTCTAAAAAGGGTGACTAAATAGACTGCATAATTTATAAGCCTTTCCGAAAAGCGCGTTTGAGATATAGTAGTCAAGGCCATGTTTTTGTCCAGATACAATCCCATCTCTTTCGAATGTTTTGAAGTTTTAAAAAAAAACATTTCCACATCTGCTTTGTAGATTTGGAAGACTTACGATCGAGTTCCTCGGGGTAAGTCCTATATTATACCGCAAAAGTATGAAATATCTGCTGATACCTTTGTTTTCAGGTATAAGTGGCGTTAAAATAACACTTTTCAGTATGAGCGTTGGACTTCGATAAGGTTGCGTTTTGTTACCTCATCTTTTCATAAATGAATGATTTATTTAGAGGTTCTGACAGATGTCTAATGTGTCAGTCATGTCAAACTGTCACGGTATTTTTGATCAGTATTTGTTGACGATTCATCATGGAAAGACTTAGCCCGACAAAGAGTCTGGAAAATTATTATGGTGTATTACGAAAAGCAGTGTTTTTTCCAGGAATGGTTTTCGTGCGCTTAGGGCAACTTGTGGTCCAAATAATCGGCCTAATCTGAACGCACAATTAGACTTACCGCCAAAAATTTAAGACCTAATTTTCATTACTTATTCATACACAACAAAAAAGACTACATCCAGTACTTAGAGAAGGAAAAAGAACGGATCGGATTAGTTGAGGGTGTATTCTTAACTGCTACGCTTTTCGTAAACAACAACTTGACGTCTTTTAGGAAGGAATCTTTGTATAAATGCAATAAAGATATAACTCATGCGAGAATTGAAGCAGGCGTACCTTCCAAATCATCACCGTATCAGTCTTTGAGCTCTTAAAAAGCTTAAAGAAGATGCACTGTATTTGACTAAAATTTTGTTCAGAGATGAACCCATTTCTGGGCCATTTATTTAGCGAAACCGCCGTATTTGAACGCAAGATCAGTCCTAAGTGGTTCAAGAGCCAAAACAACCAAAACTTGATGTGGTTAGTGGAATCATCGCAACGATTTTTTTTTATTGAGGAAGGCGCCCATTATCGGGACATTACAGGCTAATTGCTGATTGAAATTGAAGCCCATGATCTTGACGAATTTTATAATTTACACGCTTTATGAACCTTTGCACGGTTTTAGCATAGTGCGGGCATTTGTAAAGAAGAGTGAGAAAGAGAGAGATATGAAAGATGTAGGAAGGCTTACTCCATAGGTGGAAACTGCGGGGAGACTATGAGAGATATGGTAACTTTTAGTGATAACTAAATTTCCAGAATTTCTTCATAAGTTCGCGAAACCATGGCTTAGTTACAATTTTTTTAAAACTTTATTACTGAGCGCAAAGGCCCATTGCCTTTAAACAAAATTTAAACTCTTTATGGGTCTTTTGAGGAAAAAAGTCCCACCAGAAATGAATGCTTAAGTTGGAGTTAAAGAACGAGCAAAATGGTTCTTTCCTGTCATTAAGATGGTCCGAAAATTTCAGAAGCGATTGACGAAGGTCTTTATTTTCAAAAAAGGGTGACAAGCGAGATTGAAACAAAAAATAAAACTCCTTAAACGCGTTTGCGGAACAATCTATCTATCTATCGATCTAGGTATCCTATAGAATTTTGCAAATCAGATTCATGATGATAAAGAGTTTCTTAAAGCTTCTTTACTGAAGGTTTCTTCCTACTGTCATCTCAAAAACATATAGTCTCTCATATCTGTAAATATCCGTTATATATAGACCTTGTCTTCTGCATGTTTTTTGAAAAGACAATGGCCGGTTAAAATGGCTACAATTGCGCTCAGTTTTTATTTCTTATTCAGATGTAGGATTCCCTTTAGCTTGTATAGCTTGTATAATCTATCCCATAGGGGTATATTAGTTTCGATGCATAATTTGTAACATAGAGAAATAATTTCGCTAGATATACCTCAAAGTATATGGATCGAATCGGAATCGCAAGCTGAGTCGATTGAGCCACTTCTGTCTGTCTGTCTTTATGTCCATCCGTCTGTCTGTATGTCACTGATTTTAAAGCCTTTAATTTCGAGCTAGGATAATGAAATTTGATATATAGGATCTTTGTCCGAGGCTACAATTTTTTTTAAATCAGCCCACTACCACGCCCATTTATAAAACAAAAACGTTATTTTGTCATACGGTTAGGAGTTTTAAAAAAGTGTCTGAATAACATATTTTGACCATCTCAATATCTATAGTTCGTCCATATAGTTTTTTGAAACGCCGACTTATTGTGGGCGTTTTATGTTAACAAAGGGTTTTCGGTAAAATTTGAAGGTGATTTAAAAAAAAAACGTTCGATGCAAAAAACATTGATAATGTTATTGTGAAGATTTCTTCTATAGGACATTATAACCCACGCCCACTTTTTGGGGGCGTTTTTTTATAAAAACCATTTGTATACCCTACACCGCAGCATATGAAGGAGAAAAGCGTTGTTTTTTGTCGAACCATTAACGATTTTGATAAACTGTCTGAGCAATATATTGTGGCAATGCCACGCCCACTTTTTTGGGGTTGTTAAATTTCAGGAATTCTTGAATACCCTATTCCTTATTCAACGATTTACATAGCGGATTGTTGGCTTCTCATATGTTTTTTTTTTGACCCTGCTTTGTCTGCATGGGCTCGGATATCTCGTGCTCTTTTGGTCATTGGTTCACGTTTATCCTAATGAATTTTATTCCCATGATCTCTTAGTGCCTGGCTATACGTTTATTCCAAAGACTTTCATTCCCATTATCATCGTAGCCACACACAAAACTTTCTTGGACTGAAGGCAGTCTTTACACGTTCATCCAAAAGACTTTCTTTCCCATGATCGCCGTGGCCAAATACAAAAAAAAACTTTCTTGGACTGAAGGCAGTCTTAACACGTTCACCCCAAAGGCTTTCATTCGCATGAACGTGGTGGTCTCTATATTTATAAAAAAAAAAAAAAAAAAAAAAAAAAAAAAACCTTCTAGGCTGAAGGAAGTCTTTACAGATGAACCCCTGCAATTTCCGTTTCATAGTTTTGTGTCTCTGAGGTCTGCACCCGGTGAAGGCAAATAGCAAATGAGGATTTTTATTCCAAAATGAAACGTTGATGCCCATATCGAGAATTCTGTCTGAAATGGATTCTCGGTGCTCCCCTTCTCTTTTTGCGTCACATAAAATCAATCGGTCTAGTTGGAGATGAATTTCAGTCCAATGAACGTGTAAGCCAGGCATTTGACTAAACAACGACTGTGCCTATATTTCAAAGAGATTTTATAAGCAATCCTGTACTTAAATGAGGTAGCTCCCAACCTATTGTTGAAGTCCATGGGCATTCTCATTTAATTGCACATCGCCGCTAGGTACCGAGCAAAATCCTACTCGATTATGGTCGCGTAATACCTTCAAGTATTATTCGACAGAGGTAGACTGTTTTAGATAAGATAACACATGACTCTAGCACTTTAAGAGTGGCCTGACTGTCAATGTAATGGGATATCAAGCAAAACTGCAGCTTCAAGTATAGAAACAAACCCTGACTTGCATACGCCACACATTTTCAAAAGAGTTACAAGCACATTTAGCTCAACTACAGAAGAACCCTCAGCTTTTTGAACCCTCGGCATAAATTACAATCTCGTTACGTTGAACTTTTACGTTTATACGACATTCCCTGTAACTGCAGGACACACAACTTTCTGGGCGTATCAAGGTATAATCTTGAGAGAGAATACCTAAATAGGTATCTGGGAGATTTGTTTCCCTAAAACCATACCCCCTTTTCATTAATTTCACCAAAAAGGGACAAAATGATCTCCATTTCAAAGTAAACTCCCCTTCGGAACTTTGATAGGGAGCGCTGTTCTTATGACGAAACACAAGAACGTAAAAAAAAAACCTTTTTGCAAAAAACTAGTTTAAAACACTTGTTTCCACGGAAAGGGGACATCGCCCTAACAATCTCCAACTCCACATAGATATATCATCTTACTGTTCCAGAAATAATGCCGCACATTGCTTCACTCCTAAGTGCTCTGTTTACAAGGAGAAATTCCATTTCCGCAAAAGAGAATGAAGAATGAATGTGCAAGTCCCCCTTAATGGATCTTCAATTACTTGAGCAATCAACGTTCAAGATTTGAATCGATATTTAATGAAAGTCATTTAAAAGCGTTTTCCAATTTAATGCGCAAAAAGCATTCTCTGCCGCACTCTCAATGACCTGACAGCGTCTTGACACATTCGTCTGTTAGTGCATTTTAATCCCATCCAATGGGCCAGAATCCCATTTAAATGGGATTTATAGATCCAACTGCAATCGGAAATACCCCCTGAAGAAACGTTGAGCTGAAAAGCATCTCAAGTGTCTAGATGCACCCTTTACACATGCACACACACTCACACACTGCTAATGATGACGCTGTTGACGCAAATGAGTTCGCGCGGGATTTCTCCTTTTTTTCGGTTTCGAATAATCGTGGTGCGCTCTTCATTTGTTTATGCAAATGGTCCTCATTCTGTGGCCCTTTTGTTGTGTTGTTGTCGTCTTTATGCGCCCCACCAAAGCCCATACTCTAGGTGCTGGTCTTGTTTACCTTGCTTTCCTATCGAGGTGGAGTTAATTTATTAAATAAGTAGACACGTCATGTTCTGTAGGGTGAGGAAGAAGGTACCGCGCTGTGCCGAGTTCATGGAAACGGCTCTTGGCTGGTATCTTTGTTCATGACTTGGACTTTATGGTTAGGTGAGGAATGTGGTTTAGAATTGCTCATGCCACGGGTATCATTTTACGATTGGAGCAAGGAGCAGGCACGGCTGGAAGAATGCGGAACAATTTTCGAATACTAATTCGGTGGGAAGAAGAAAACTGCAAATGTGTGATGTTTTGGAGTTGATTTGCATTAAGCGGCGAGATTTGTTGCAGTGACATAAGTCTGGTAGGTTTATGTTTTTTTTTGGTGTTCGACTTGCAAATGAAAAACTTTTCCACAAAGAATATGGCTGGAGGCTTTAACGGAAAGGTGTTTTCAAATAAACGTGGCAGAGTAGCTATAACGACGACAGGTTGGTGTACAAGGACCTAATCACCTGAAGCCATTTGTGATGTAATCACGTTTTGATATAAACTTGATGAAGAAGTTTGTACTACAATTTGGGGTTTGACAGATGAGGAGGATTCGGTTTGACATCGTAACTTTTCAAGAAGAGCATATCAACATGGAAATCAGGAAAAAAAACATACGTCTACATTGCTTAATCCAGGTCTGACTAACGGGTGATTTTTTAAGAGGTTTAGAACTTTTTTTTAAAAAAAAACACAAAAAATGAATGAAATATTTATTTGAATCGATAGCTTGAACCTTGCAATTTAATGTTTAAAGATAATTTCATGCAAATGTTGACCGCGGCTGCGTCTCAGGTAGCCCATCCGCTGAGTCCAATTTTGGCATACTCTTTCACACACATCGGCCGGTATCTCACGAATGAATGCATCGATGTTGGCTTCCAGTGCGTCAATCGAAGCGGGCTTGTCCCTATAGACATTAGCCTTGACATACCCCCACAAAAAATAATCTAATGGTGTCAAATCGCACGATCTAGGCGGCCAATTGACCGGCCCGAAACGTGAACTGTTCACCAAACTCGCCTCGCAATTGCGCCATTGTTTCGCGTGCTGTGTGGCATGTGGCACCGTCTTGTTGAAACCACATATCATGCAAGTCAAGAACTTCCATTTCGGGCAAAAAAAAGTTTGTTATCATCGCTCGGTAGCGTTCACCATTGACAGTAACGCTGCGATTCGCATCATCTTTGAAGAAATATGGCCCAATAATGCCGCCGGCCCATAAACCGCACCAAACAGTGGCTTTTTCGGGATGCATTGGTAGCTGTTGCAATGCTTCTGGCTGATCTTCACTCCAAATGCGGCAATTTTGCTTATTTACGTACCCATTCAACCAAAAATGAGCCTCATCGCTGAACACAATTTTTCGATAAAAAAGCGGATCCTCGGCCAGCTTTCCAAGAGCCCATTCACCAAAAATTCGGCGTTGTGGTAGGTCGGCTGGCTTTAGTTCTTGCACCAGCTGTATCTTAAAAGGCTTTACGCCCAAATCCTTCCGCAAAATTTTCCACGTAGTGCTGTAACAAAGGCCTAACTGCTGGGAACGGCGCCGAATCGACATTTCGCGGTCTTCTGTCAGACTAGCTGATACGGCCGCAATATTTTCTTCACTACGCACAGTACGTAAACGTGTTGGTGGTTTAATGTCCAACAAAGTAAATTTGGTGCGAAATTTGGTCACAATCTTCCGAATAGACTGCTCAGAAGGTCGAGAATGCCGATCATAAAATGGAAGCAGCGCGCGATGAACATTTCGAACCGAGCACGAATTTTGATAGTAAAATTCAATAATTTGCAAGCGTTGTTCATTTGTAAGACGATCCATGGTTAAATTGCAAACCAAACTGAAGCTGTTTGACAGTGACACAAGGTACTAAACACACGTCAGCTGTCAAAACCAGTGTTGCCAAAACCAAACCAGCTAAAAAATCACCCGTTATAAACCACACATTCAAGCTCTCACAAAAATGTTATTCAACTTAACGATGCCAAACAATCTTTTCTTTCAATTAGCTACGACTACCGACGGGCTCAGTGGCGCGATGGTTAGTGCGATGAACTGCCGCACAGAAGGTCTGGGTTCGATTCCGAGCCGTTGCAAATCGTCCGAGTAGTATTATGTTGTCAAGAAAAGCTTATCTCAACATAGCCGTTCGGATTCTGCATAAACAAGGAGTTCCCGATATCGTGCAAGAAGTAACACGCACTATAAATGGTTGTGGGAAAGCAAGGCCCTGGATACTAACGAGCCCGCTGCGCCAAAAAAAATTGTATTTTGAAGAAGTCGACTACGCATTCAACGTCCAATAGCCAAATTATCCTTGGCAACTTCAACATACAGGACGCGATTTTATTACGACATTCGATCAAAACAAAGGACGCACGAAGACAAGCTGATGCATTTGCAATGCTTGAAACAATCCGAGCCAACTTGTCAAGGAACCTTTCGAATTTATAAATCTTGTTCCTTCTTTACGTCTCAAAAGACCCACGGTGGCCATTTTTGTGATATTCAGCAAAAATCGATCGCACTTTAAGGCCAATAACGGTTAATTCAAAGCCAATTTCTGGGATTACCTTTGGCTTTGGTGTTTCTTATACTGATATTTGTTTGCCCAGAAACTGAGGTCATCTGCTAACATGGTTCAAATGAGAATTCGATTCGAGATCGTTTCGGGAATGACTCTTGGACCAAGCTCAGGATATTTTTTTTCGCCAAACAAAGGATATAAGTTCCAAAGAATTGAAGAAGTAATAGAAGTTGCATGCTTCGCAGCTTCACTGACTTGACTTATAGAACGAATTCTACAAATTTCTACAGAAGGGATTGTGAGGAATTCTGGCAAACTCAAATATAGTAAATCTCTTCAGGTTGGATGAAATCCAGAAAATAAACGGCACAACGTATCAAATATCCAGTCGATGCTGGCTTGACATTAACCAGAAAGCCTTTCCCAGGTTGATTTACATGAAAAGATCACATAGCAGTATCTTAATCGGTGTCCCTGTCAGCAACTTCTGTATAAGCTATTTGAACTAGGAAACGAGCATTCTCCTCTTTATCTTTTAATGTCCAACTGCCTACAACAGACTTTACCTAGTGGTTTCCATTGAAGAAAGATCCTCGTGGCATCACAATGGACCTTCCTGAGTATGAGTGCGATATACTTGCAACAACCTAACCTAGTTTTCTTTTCCTTCTTAGGTTCAGCATGCCTACTTTATTCAGATTGATGTTGACGGCGTATGTCTACAAGCCGGATAATTTTGCACCTCTCTCTCCAAATTAGGTAAATGGTTGGAAAAGTTCGGATGAGATGCTACTAACCTAGGCGCCAAAGCGACATCTGGTTTGTAACAAAAAACAATTTTGGGCATAAACGGCCCATACAAGGATTTGAAACTATCTTCTCCATTATTTTATGGGTGCGAACTTATATTTTTGGCACAAAGAACTCCTATCGTGAATTTCAAGAAGCTGTTCATGAAAGCTGTATACTCTTGGGTGCTTACTGCTTATCAGACTTTCGCTAAAGGTGAGGAAGTGATAAAACATGTTGTAACTCTCGGAATATGGACCAGGAACCCCATGCTTTGCAGACTACCTGTTTTGTCAATTTCTGGAATTGGTAGCAACAAGGCAGCTGAATTCCGACAGCTATCCGAGCATATTTGATTGTTCAGGCTCCACTTAGGAAAATTACGATATCGACGGTTAAGCTTGCGATAAACCCAGGAGACTGTGGTTCCTCTAATAGAACGAGAAAAAAATCCATATCAAAACCTTATGTGTCAAGCCTTCCAAAGAAAAGTCTTTGCATGCAGCAATTCATGTCAGCGCATATTTGATTGCTTAGGCTGCACTCTAGAAAACTCTGATATCGACGGTTGAGTTTGCGACAAACCCAAGAGACTGTAGTGCCTCTTACGGAACGAGAAAAAAAATTGGGTTTGAATCCCGAAAAATCCATATCAGAACCTTGTCTGTCAAGCCTCCTAAAGAAAAGTCTTTGCATGCAGCAATTCACGCGAGCCTTCTTTTCCTTCGCTGTTGGCTTTTGATTGACGTCAATCCCAATAAGACGCAGATTTTCGCCAGTGCTGCTTTCAGACCATTTTTTTAGGTTAATCTTTGAAGTTTTTATGAAGAGAGTTGCAAGCGCCTTCAAACAGAAGAACATGCGTGTCTCCAGAAAAAAAAAATTTTTAGAACCCGTAGACAAATGACAAAGAAGCATCCATCGTTGCATCATCCACGTCATGATTTTATTTTTAGTCGAAATCACAGACGTCTTAAGCATACGGGTGGATGTGTCACCTGGAATCTAAGCAGGTCCTTACAATTCTTGACAATTAAGCATTTGTGACATGCAGACATATAATGATTGGCTGCTGAACTTCTGCTTACATAATCTCGGAGGAATTGATTATACACTGCTCAATCATGCTTCCTGATCAAAGCAGTGTGTTCCAGGTTCCCAGATATAGTGTCAATGAAAACAATACCACGTTATGGTGTTACCATATTTATTGACAACAAGGCTATATAGCCGCCTTGTATATGTGCTATATGCTACCAATAAAAAAAATTAAAGCTAGTTCCCAGGTGTCCCGGAGAGCTCAAATCTTTTAGCTGACATCATAATGCGAATCTCTGCTAGGTTCCTCGCCAGAAGGGTATATTCAGCACAAGATAGTTAACGAACGGAAAAAAGTGGACTAGAAACAGAAACAGATCATGATCATGATTATCAAAACGATAATCGTTAACGATCTAATGGAGACTATATGTGTACGTACCTTGTAATTTGTATAAAAATTACACCCTACGTACCTAGCAAGACTCCTAAACTATCGTCAACGATAATCGTTTTACAAGGCACGGAATAAGTAGCCAGGCATATTAAAAATCAATGTCAGGCTGAAGTCTCTTAACACTTGAAAGGTATCAAGGAATGTCGGACTAGAATACGACACGAGCCGGACTAACAAACTTACACCGAGTGATAAAACCTCACTTTTTTTTGTTAGGTACACGGTTAAAAATCTGGGGGTGTTTTTTAATACCGCCTCAGTATTACAGGTATATGCAATACAAGAAAAATTACTTTTTAATATTTTCAAAATATTAAACTTTTTTTATAATAATTTTGTATTGAATCTCAATATTTCTTACATTAAAATGCTCATTTTAATACTAGTCTTCTGAACTTTACTCACAAAAGATTAAAATTTAATATTTTAATTCTACAATCTAACCCCGTCCTAATTTAAATTACACTTAAATCAAAAACTTATTACAATTAAATTATAGTTGACTTGAAATATAATGCCCTTGAGTATTACATTTTAATATTTTGGTATTACTTTGACTTTTTGAGCGCGAGTCCCTCGCCCAATTTATTTGCAATATACAAAAGTATTACTTTATAATAATTCAGTATTGCATTTTAATATTCAAGAGTATTGTTTTTAAACCCTTTAATAATATAATAATACTCTGTTATATCCCTTCAGTATTGCTTTCTAATACTCCAGAATTAATTTTTAATCCTTGAGTATTACATTTTAATATTTAAGTATTACTTTAGCTCTTTGACCGCGCTACTTTCGGCTATATTATTTTAAATATACAAAAGTATTACTTTATAATAATTCAGTATTACATTTTAATATTCAAGTATTGTTTTTAAACCTTTTCCTACTCTGTTCTAACCCTTCAGTATTGCTTTCTAATACTGCAGAATTACTTTTTAAACCTTGAGTATTGAATTTAAATTTTTCGGTATTACATTCAAAACCAAAAGGTATTATTTTGGGTATCCATTGCCATTGCCAGTTTGTTATTTGTTTGAGTGCGTCATTTACTTTTTACAATGGAGTTTTTAGTGGATAACTTACTTGGAGTCTTGATAAAAGTGAAAAATTTGGAAAAAAATACAACAAAACATAAGAGAGTCAAAAAGCAAACGGAAATAAGCGAGTCGTTAATATCCAATGAGGACATTCTTCTAACAAGTAAGTAATTATACGCATATATTAGTTCAGTTCTATGTGTTTTTTTTTATATGCGAATGTGAATTATTTTTTAGTTCTGGAAGGCGAAGAAATAGAAAGTGGGTTTATTTTAAAAGATCGCGACGGTGATGAGATTCCGATAGATATTCTAAGTGATTTAGTGAGACAACACTCAAGCTGTGCCTGCTTTTGTGTTAAGATTGATCCCGTTGTCCAAAAGCAGGTTGATCCCGTTGGAAGCTTAAAAAAACAAGACGCAGCTGTTGGAAGTAATCTCCTTATATACAAAGAAGTAAGTTACCTTTTTAAGAGTAAATATTAGTGTACTTCACTTCCATCATTCAAAGGGTTTGGAAGCCTATATTAAAGCCAGCCCAGCGGCATATATTTTAGAGGAATACTCTCGCAATAATTCTCTTAAAGATTGTTCTCGAAGGACGTTAGTGACAATAGGATCGGAATACCTACGATCAATATGCGGCAATTATCCATCCAAAGAAGCAAAACTGGCTTGTGCCAAAGCAATAATTTCCATTTTTCCATACTATAAAGTTGGAAACAGCAAAATTGGAGGCTGTGTAAGTACATCTTTATTTATGTACCTTTATGTATTATTTGCTAGTTATCTCAGAAAATAATATGGTAAAATTGATTAATTGAACTCTATTGTTCGCCCTGTAGTCTACATTTTTTGCATGTATTGTTGCAATTGATTTGGTGGTGGCTTCTCATTCTTTATTTCCAATTCTGATACGTCCCAGCGTTTGCGTTAGAGAGTTGCATGCATTTCAAGATCCAACTCTTTACAGGGTGATTCGCACACGGTGTAACAAAAAGCTAGAGCGTGTAGGTTGGGTCGAACCTACGGTGGCGAATAGACCCATCTCCCATACGATTTGTTTCTTGTCTCGACCCATGCTCGTATAATGCAGACTTGGTTATTAAGAATATGGAAGGAACCACCAACATTTTTTTAACAATTTGATATTTCAAAAAAAAAAAAAGAACAAATAAATCGAATATGCTTAAATACTCTACCTCTCTTCTTTCACCCCATATTTAAGGAATTATTTTACAATCCAACATCAAATACGGGTTATTTGGTAAATAAGATAAAAAACACCAATATAAAGCGCCATAAATGTGATGGCACTTATGGCCAAAGCAAATCCCTAAAACTAAGTCAATCTCTTGATGTGGCTTCAGAAACTGAAAGCATTGTTTTAGAACCAGAAGACAAAGAATTTTTTGAAAACTGCTTGGCGATTGAGCAAGAAGAAACAATCAAAGAACGCCTCCTCAAAACTTTGAAGACAAGGAAACAAATTTTAAAGAAACCTGTTGAAATATTTAAACAGTTTAGTTTTTTTATTTTCAATAATAATTTGGTATTTTTTCAGAACTTTATTTGAATTCAGTACGCTCATGAAATATGTTTTTACTTATAGATTTTATATGACTTTGAGATTCGTTACCCTGGAACAGGACAACATCTTTTAATACAGTGGACAAATTATGCTAAGTTTATGAAAGACATTTTTTTTGAACTATTTGCAGAAAAAGGCATAAGGGAAATCGAAGGTTTGTGTCAATTTTCATTATTTATTCGGTCACGTCAACTAAATGCATACAATTTTTTTAGATTGGAATCAAGAAATTTCATCATTTCTTCTATTGCTCCGTATGCTTCCATCAACTTCGCAAGGTCCGAAATCAAAGGAGAAGAAGCGATCCAATTTCGAAAACTCGGTGCCTAAATTCATCAAGTTCGAAAACCTCAATACACCGAAGGAAAATTATGATCTATCAGAAAAACAGCCACATATAATAGCAGTTGGACCAAATAAACAAGCTATATCGCAATATTTCATTGTTGTCGATAGGAATATCATTTGCTGCGCAAGTAATTTTAAATTTCCTGACACATTTGATCTATTTTTTAAAATATTTTATGTTTTCAACATTGAATTTGATTACAGTCTTAAGACATTTTTAGATTTTTTCGCTATTTTTGTTTATAACATAGAAGAAACTCCGAAAACAAACAGACTTATTGAAATTTATTCAAAGTTTCAAAACAAATTTTCGGAAATTACTTAAAAATTATGACTTTTTTTTGCTTTGTGTGCCATAAAAAGTTTTCATCGGCTTCTTTTGTAATTTTTCATTTGAGATCAGACCATTTTTTAAATAATGAGAAAAGAATAACGCTTAAATGTATTGCAAATATTAATTGCGATAGAGAATTCTGCACTTATAGTGGTTTACGGCGGCATGTTATTATGTGCACTCCGATCCCTCTACAAGATGAATTGCCTTTAAACGTTTTTGTTTACAAGAAACCAGTGCTTTTAAATAGAAATTTGTTGCAACAAAGTGATCTGCCAATCAATACTATAGATGAAACAAACAATGAAACAAATAACAGCATAAACTTTCCTGAAGCAATTAATGATTTTTCAAACCATTTATTGTCAATGAATATTGCACAAACAAACGTTACGAAAATTCTTTCAATGGCAAGCGGACTTATTGACATGGTTTTTTCTAATGTAATTTATTTCGTAGAGGGAGCAAAGCGTTCTTTAACTGGTGACACACTTGATGTACAAAATTTGCTTAAAGCTTGCAAAGTCAACGTTTTAGATGACTTTAAACAATTTGATTCATCTTATAAGAGACAACAAAATTTAAAAGCTGAGGAACTATTTGTAAATACCACATCAAACAATTTTGGAGGTCGGTGGGAAAAGAAATATGACACACAAAGCAAAATTTACAAGGATTCTTTCGTACAATGCAATTTTCAATATATTCCAATTTTGGAAAGCTTGAAGTCAATATTCAACAACAGTTTCTTTTTTAATCTCTATATGTCAAAAAACCATATTTGTAAAGAAAATGAATTTCAAAACTTCTGTTGTGGAAAAACTTACAACTCCAGTACTTTTTTTAAAGAAAACCCAAATGCTATTCAAATACAATTGTATTATGACGATTTTGAAGTAGTAAATCCTTTGGGTAGTAAGACAACTATACACAAAATTGGAGCAGTATATTTTACTATTTTGAACTTAGGATTTAATTTTAATTCCCGAGTAGAGAATATTCATTTAGTAGCTTTGTTTTATTCAAATGACTTAAAAAATGATGGATGTGATTTTAATACAGTTTTAAGACCAATTGTAAAAGATCTTAAAGTTCTTGAAGAAACTGGTATTGTTGTGAATAATATTTTCCTTAAAGGTACTTTAGTAAGTCTGAGTCATGATAATTTGGGAGCAAACTGTGCATTGGGACTTGTTGAGTCATTTAGAGCAATGTACTTTTGTCGCATATGTTTTATGACTCGCTTGGAAACTCAAACAGCTTGTACGGAAAATGAATCTTTGATTCGAGCAACAGCTGAGTACTTAGATTTATTCAAAGATGATAAGAATAAAATATTTGAAGACTTTATTGATTCTAAAGGAATAAAGAGATATTGCATTTTAAATGAACTTTCTTACTTTGACAGTATCAACAACCCTAGCATAGATATAATGCATGATATACTTGAAGGAACTGCACCTTTTATCATGAGGGCTTTTTTAAAAAAACTTGTGGACAATAATTTCTTGAGAGTCGATAGTTTAAACAGAAAAATTCAATCTTTTCATTTTGGCTACCTGTTTCGAAAAAGCTTACCATCAATAATAAGTTTGGAAAAAAGTCCGACTAACTTGGGCCTAACAGCTAGCCAAAACCATTGTTTAGTTTTACATTTTCCTTTTATTTTTCATGAGTTCTGCGATGTATATCCAAAGCTTTGGTCCGGAATTTTAACAATGATCGAAATAATAAACATTGTCTTTGCCCCAAAAATATCAACTCCATTAATAGAACGACTCTCAGTTACAATTGAAACCCACCTTCGATGTATTTCAAAAGAATTTAAGCTTAATCTTTTGCCCAAGCACCACTTTTTGACTCACTATCCCCGCATTATTAAAATGATGGGTCCACTCATCAATATGTCGACATGTAGGTACGAGTCAAAACATCGTTTTTTCACAAAACTGAACAGTCATATCAATAATTACATTAACATTTGTAAGACATTAGCGTTACGGCATCAGCAGCATATTTTTCAAATTTGGACAAATAAAGATTTTTCCAAAAAAGCTAAGTTTGGCAAATTAAAATTATTAGACTTCTTAGAAATAGATAACTTAGATTTATCTTCAAAATCAATAATGGATAGACTTCAAACAAAAGAATTTTTCTCTACTGACTATGTTGAGTTTTATAATGGGTTTCACTATAAAGTTAATTTTTTTCTTTGTCTTGAATCACAACTTTATATAAAAATTGAAAATATTTTCAAAATTGAAAACAATGCTTATTTCTTATGCACACAATTTAAACAAGAAAGTTTTGATAACCAAATTAATATGTTCAATGTTAAAAAAACTGACCTCAAAGTTTTTTTGAAATATGATGACATTGTTTTCAAAAAGCCTTTCGAGCATTATGAAATAAAAAACAAAATATTCATATTACAGCCTTATTTTTATTAATGCCTACTGTACTGTTTTGCATAACTATAAATGAATTAAAAATATTTTACTAGTTTAAGTCTATATTATTAATAAAATGTATTTATTTGAAAAAATAACAACACGATTTTTATTTTGAAAAGTGCAATTTTTAAACAGGTCGATGGATCACGAATAGATAAACTCAGTAAGTAATTATATAATATAATAATAATAATAGTAATAATTCAAACAAACAAATATTGTTTTAAATAGTTGTAGAATTTACTATAGGTAATATTATATTTAATAACTTTTTATACCCGAAACTAATATACTTTTGTATTCAAATTTAATGCAATGTGTATTACATAATAAACTTTTAATGCTTAAAATCAAAACAATTTTGTGTTAAAATGAAATATATTTTGTATTAATTTATAATCTTTTTAAACTAAAAACAAATCCTATTTTGTGTTAAAATTAAATACATTTTGTATTTAATTATAACCTTTCGATACTTTCAATTAATACAAATTTGTATTAAAATTAAATACATTTAATGTTTAAATACATTCTATGTATATTTAAATCAAAACTAAATAAGTATTAAAATAAAATAGATTGTATTATATTCTAATATACCTTGGGTTTATAACAAATAAACGAAATATTAGATTTGAGGTAAAAAATATTAAATTTTAATGTTAAATGTATTTGTTTCTAATACTAAAGTATCAAATCATAAACCTACTTTTAATAAGAAGGGTTTGTTTTCAATACTTTTGGAATAGAAGGCAATCTTAATATATGTTAAAATTTAATACTATGGGCATATAATGTAATAACCAAAATTATTTAATTTAAATAAAACATTTATTGATTTTTCAATTTTAATATATCTAAAATATTTAATTCTAATATTTTTTCGGCGTTGTCATATATACAACCTCAAAAATATTAAAATTAACGCCAGAATTTTTAACCGTGTACTCTTATCTTACTAGCCACGGCTTAAGGATGGAAATCTCTAGATACCTCATTCTCTCTTTCAAGGCCCGGGTTTATTTCAAAATTCAAAAATATTCGAGAGTTCTCTGAGGTCCTATTACTCAACTTTTTATATGTTAATAGGGACATCAAGATGGTTTGATAGTGTAACCTGGAAGAGGGCACTCTACTTTCCTAATCTGTAAGCCTAACCTAAAGTGCGTTTCGCAGATTCTGCAATTTTCTTTTTCTTCTTCTTAGTGGTAGTGACTTGCTTAATTAACGAGCTCCCAATCCGTTAAAAGTCTCTGCCTGATACAAGGCAGCCTTCATTCCTATTCGATCGTGGTCATGTTGCTGCCAGTTATTCAATTCAAGCGCTCTGGCATCCGCTATCGCTTGATCCTTAAACCGGAGGTTGGTCTTCAATAAATGGTAGTGAGGCCTACAATAAATCGACATCGTAAGATTCCTAACTCCGAAAGGTGAAAATTCAGAGTTTTTCCACCAGATCTATGTTCTATTACTTTGCTGAAGGATTAGCTGTCTTAGAAAGATAGTTGGTCAATAATTAAAGCTCACCGTGCAAACGATTGATTGACAAGCTGAATTAGCTGTGAGGTTTAATCCTGCAGACCTATAATCTATTCAGATTGCTACATTGCTATTCTAACCTGACTCCGAAAGCCACTAAAATACAGCCATATGCTCGGATAGAGGGATCGTAGCCCGCTCACTATAATACTCCTCTGAAGGATAAACTACTCGGTAAAAAGTAGGTTCACACAAATTTCAGAGCCCTGCACGAAGATACTGGGATTGAAAGCGCAAGCGCTGCCCGTTGTTATTCGTGTTTTAAAAGGTCCAAGTATGTGGAAATTTGACCGACGAATACTACCGGTCTTCTCAATTAAAATCTGGTAGCTCTATTGCCGGTTCAGACGGAAAATTAAAGCGAAATTATCGAATGCCTGTACTGAATGGCGCAGGGCGCGGTGGTTAATTCGATGAACTGACGCGCATAAGGTCTGGGTTCGATTCCCAGTCGTAGCAACACCTCAATGATTTTTCACTGACCTTCCTCTCGTGATGATCTGACAAATCATCCGAGAAGTATCAATTGTCAAAATGTCAAGAACAGCTTATCTCAATCTAGTCGTTAGGAGTCGGCATACAACAAGAGGGGTCGCCATCGTGTAAGAAGTATACACACGCGCACATGAATGGTTTTTAGAAAAAGCTAGGCCCTGGGTACTAACGAGCATCAGAATGTTGTACTTTCGTGTGGATATTAAGCGGGCCTACAGTCGAAAAACGTTTTCAAAAAATGTCTATTCAAGATTTTGATAAATGGATGAGTAGAGTGAATCTACCTTTGTGGACTTGTAAACCTCAAGATACCCAAAAAAGGAGCTTCAGCTGTTACCTTTCATATTCTTTATCTAAATATACCTCAATCAGATCCACACAGTTCTGTTAGTCATATGTTCCACCAAGTACCTACTCACAATAAGCCTTATTTCTTTTAGATGAAAATTTGTGGCCTATACAAACAGAGCCCTTGTAACCTATCCAAATAAGGTCTACTTCTGATTCCATTCTCCAGTCCCTAACCGCCGTTCCAAAACAGACAAAAATATGTCTTCGTCTGCTGGCCATTCTTGTAGCACATACTGTTTGCCACCCCGCGTTTCAACTTTCAAGAATCATCTCCAACAGATAGACCACAAATGAACAAGCGATAAACAGTTCATTATTATCTGAAAGAAAAAAAGAAAAGATCTCACAGTTCAAGCGAGAGGGAAGGGGGCAACAGAATCCAATAAGTACTGACAGATACAAAACAAGAACAAAGTTTGACACCAATATGAACAGCAGATGTTCTTGTAGCAGATGATGCTCCGATCCAGAGAGCACTCCTTCACGTTCCCTAGTTCGTTTGATCACTGATAAGCATGCAAACACAAAAACTACTACTCGTGCATCTATGCATATACACATCCAATCCAGTACATGGACTTGTTTCTCCATCATCATCGGCATCGTCATACCCTCATGCATTCGATTGGCCTCATCTGAATCGCTTTGGAGGAAATCTTCTCTAGGCCTGCACGGCGCGGCGGACTAATTTGTAACTCGAGTAGTGCGGTTCCTCAGGAATGGGATTTCTCGTGTTTCCATGTTTGTTTGGTTGATAATTATCTTTGCAGTCCAAACAAATCATAATTAAATTTTTCTTTTAATGTTTTTCACAACTACAAGGCTTTCTGGAGGAATTGTGGTGACGATAAGGTATCACATTGCCACTCTGCCTGGCTAGATAAGAATAAAGGAAACCCGCACACAATCGACGTTATCAGAGGAGTTTTACAAAAACAGGCAAAAGTTGGCAAATTTGATAAAAACAAAAAAATGGGCGTGAAAAAGAAGGAAATGAGTTTGTCACACGCACTAAAAGGTGCAGGGGGGACCTTAATGCGATTTGTGTTTACAGGTTTTAACGCACTTTGGGCACATGAAAGTGTGTCATGGAAATGTTTATTGTTTGGGTGTCCCAGAAACTATTTCCCAAAGGGGTGTGTTTTCGGGACTTGTACGATGTACAGTAACGTCACGATGTATAAGGTTGGGTTAGGTTTGCTGGGCTTGTTCGTAAGCCATTGCATGTTGTGAATCTCGATGGAGGGTGAACATTCTATGAACTAGGAAAGCATTTGTGAATGGGATAGAAAGTGATGAGCTATTTAAGGACTTTGTCAAACCAAACCTTGAAAAATAGGTTATGTTACAACAACACTTGATGCTCGGAGAGACAAATAGGTTTGGCTGACAAGAGTCTTTTGTGTGCAGAATTTTGCCAAATATTTATGTTATAAAGCTTTGGGAGTGGTTTACCATTTGAATTAAAAAAAAGTACCAAATACTGAGGGTAAAACTTGATGGTAAGTTATATTGGAATTTTTAATGAACGGGTAAAGGTGTAAATATTGCACTCTCGGCTGCAGTAGAGTTTTCGGTAGGAAATGGAGCCACGATCCAAAGGTCACAAAATGTCTAAACTGTTGTTCCCAGTCCAATCCTTACCTATTGGTGCTTAGTCGGATGGAATGCCATAAATAAATCAGAACATGTCACTGGACTAACAAAGGTCCATGCCGTCATTCAACAGGAACTATTTTTAGCAGGTTTACAACCAATACTAAACCTTCCACAGCACAAGCCATGTGTACCACTTGAATAATAGGATGGAAGACTTTACTAAACCTCTATTAGCTCTATATATCGGTTATAAGACCGATACTTCTTTATGGAGTAGTAGTATGGTGGACAGCGCTAGAGATTGCTTTAAACAGCAAAAAGCTAGCCAAGTTGCAAGAACTGCGTGTCTGTGTATCGATGGTGCACTCCGTACTACACCCTCAGCAGCACAAGACATTCTTTTTCACCTACTACCCCTAGATATTTTCGGAAAGGTGTCTTCTCCGACAGGCTAAATCTCAGCCTATTAATCCGTCTTCCTGATTATTGCAGCCTGTTTCAGGCGGAACTCATGGCGATCAAAGAAGCCTTATCCTGGCTGAAAGAGAATGTAATATCTGAAAAGGATTTTAGCAATTTCTCGGACAGACAAGTGGCCACCAAACCCCTTGAATCAGTCTCAACAAATTCAATGACAACCCTAGATTGCCGATGAACTCTGCAGGAGATTTCAACTCATTTTAACATTCACCTATGCTGGTGACATTCCAGGGAACAGTAAGGCGGTTGAACTCGCTAGAAATGGAACTAAATTACCAGTTGTACTCGACACGGGTGCACTAGGTATTCCTATCGCTACATGCAAAAGCTTACAAGCGCAACATGCTCATAGCAAATCAAACCTCAGATGGAGTCTTGACACGACGTGTCAAATAACCAAACAAATTTGGCCAAAGCTAGATTTGAGAAGATCAAAGAGACTGATTTCGCTGGATAGATTGTATATTTGCGCCACCATAGGTGTCATACAGGGACACTGTTTCATAGGTAGGCACACAGAAAGGCTATTTAGGAGCTACATGGACAAAGAGGAAGAAGAAACAACACTTCATCTCCTTTGTAACTGCCCAAACACAGGGAAGCTACATCTTGGAGCTTACTATTTTCAAAACTCAGCGATTTGGCAAAAACGAAAGTGAAAAGCCTCCCCCGCTTCATCAAAAGCTCAGAATGGTTTTCCCACGGATAGTAAGAAGAATGGACAAGATCCACGTGGTAGCACTCTTACCTAACCTAACCTTACTAAACATCTCATCTTACTAATTGAACAATGCCACACCTGCGAAAAATCGCAGAAGTCAAAGAACCTGGTGACCTTTGTATAGACCTTAAAAGTCTAAGATGAAACGCCTGAGTACATCATCCGAGTAATGACCGAGAATGGTCATCAAATAATGTAGCATCCGATATGGAAATTCCAATCTAAGCAGATTGGCCTAAATTTGAAACCGGGCTATCTCTACTCTGAAAAGATCGGGCCAGGTGTGTTACTGAAACTAGCAAACTTGGGAAGCATATCTATTCCAAACAGGCAGTACCCAGCTAAATTATTGGACAGACACGAACATATAAGCTATCGCTCCGTCATCCAATAAACTAAGTTTGAGACTGACACAAAGAGCTGAATACTTTATGAAACCGGAACAAGGTTCAAATTATCTAGGTGTGTGGAGATAGCCAGAGTTAGATTTTATAGCTCCCTTAGAAGACAGAAATGTTAAGGTAGCTTAAAAAAAAACAAAATAACAAAACATACTCAGAACCATTTCAATAGCGGTGACATGATAAAACGTCAGCACTTGTTGGGTGGGTACTCAAATAAAATTAAATTGACTGTCACATGCCAACTATGTTGGAAATTAAGCGATTTTGACATCGCGGGGAACATTCTTCGGCTACCGTCAAAAAAATTCTATCCAGCTTCTACTTCGCACCTGAGGGACCCCATAGGAAATTTTAGATCGGAATACAGCAATCACCTTATCGATTCAGACTTCAGATTATCACCACATAGGTATCTTTGTCTTTAAATCATATTTTCAGGTACGCCAAATTATTAATCAAAGGACTTACGAAGGAACTTATGAGTTTGGCGGCTCAACTATATCTTGGAGTTAATCAAAGCAAAAAAGCATCTATAAGCCCAACATGTCGAGATAGAAGAAGTTGAAGATTATCGTTAGAATTTTGCTTTTTCGATAATCGGCTAAAGGGCGTTGGCATATCCTTATAGTGTTTAAGCACAGCGCGGGCGTTAAGGGAATAAGGCTTGAGAGAAGTAAATATACCGATGAGCGTTGGTAAAATTTTAATAGAATTCAGTAAATCATTCAAAATTCGTCTTAATCGGTTTAGTGCCAATTTCTTAAGGAAACAACCTGCTATTTCATTTAACTAAAATATAAAAAAAATATATGAAATATAAGAATTCTATCGGTGTTCGAGTGATACTGTAAAGTTTGTTACGGTTGCGTCTCCTATAAATGTTATCTTTTGTATCCTACACAGTAGGCCACATGAGTTTTAGCATAGCGACATCCTGCTAAGATACAAACACAACCTTCGATGAGATGACGTTCCAGGATGGAGAATATATAAACAAACAATACGCACGGTTATCTAAAGCTTGCCATATTCAGTGAGATTGATATAAAAACTTGCAAATGAAGGGATAGTATGGGTGCTCCGATTGCTTCCAACTCATTTTTCAATTATAAGAGTGTGAAATACCGAATACGTGTAGAGAGCTATTCTTGAAAGTTTTTTTTTTTAAATTAAAAAAATCGTACCTCCCTATTTTAAGCCTCAACTCATATAAGTGAAGAGTCTTCCGAACTATGACTGTTGCTAGCGGCCATATTGTTAAAGCTACATCTGTCAAATTGGCTGTCATTTATTCAGTCTGTTTGCCAAATCAACATGAACGGATAGGTATAGCATTCAATAACACGCGCATTTGCACGTTTTATCATTGTTTTATCAAAATGGACGTTGTATTTCGCGCGCATCGCCCATTTTACGGATGCCATAACCGTCCCACCGATAGGACTATTCACAGTGTGGTGCATAAGTTTGAGACCACTGGTTCAGTAAATGATAAACCAACGCAAGATCTGACGAAAACATCTCCGCTGCCCTTGAGAGTGTGCAGGAGTAGCCGATGTAGTCGATTTTGCAGTGCAGTGAGACCCATTTCTAGATGAATGTGTACGCCAATAAGCAGAATTGTCGAATTCGGGACGATACCAATCCACATTAGCTCCAAGAGCGTCAAATTCATCCCGAAAAAAGTTACTTTTTGGTGTGGATTTTGGGCTGGCGGGATCATCGGCCCATATTTCTTTGAGAACAACGTTGGCCAGGCCATCGCTATAGGTCGATGTTTACTTACTTCTTTTAGGAAGAATTGGATGTATGGACATTGGACACCAACGACATGTGGTTTTAACAGGACGGCGAGCGCTACGTGCAACACACGTGAAGGTGATGTGAACTGGCCAACGAGATTGTGCGATTTGACCCCGTTAGACTTTTTCTTGTGGGGTTTTCTTAAGTCGCAGGTCTTTGTGAATGAGACACAAACCACAGCGGCTCTAAAACCCAACATGACCTGACTATGTAATCAGTCAAATTCAGCCTGACTTATGCGCCAGAGTCATGAAAAATTGGACATTTCGAATGCGCGCCACTAAGAGAAGCCTGGGCTTCTGGAACGATGTTATTTTCACACACAATGGCATCGATAATATATCGCTGATATCTCACACACACTTTGTTTTATTTAAATATAAAAATAAGAAGCGCTTAATGAATCACCCTTCATCTTACACGGTTATTACATTCTGGGAAATCCCTTGCCCGGAGGTTCGTGAGTAAGTGGACCAAATAACTTCGAAATATGGAGTAGATGCATCAAATTGTATATATGGTCGCAGTCAATTTACTTTCAATAATATTCAACTAGGTATAGACCTACACTTACCTTTACCAAGCGCATGTGAGAATGGGTTTTTAAAATTTTCTTACTTGAAAACTCAACTTACCTAGAATGAAAAAAAAAAAAATTAGTTACATGGAAACATATGCAATGACAGATTATAACATTTATAGAACTAGAAGCTTTTGGAGAACCTATAATCTCTGGG
This sequence comes from Rhingia campestris, assembly GCA_932526625.1. Lineage (NCBI taxonomy): Eukaryota > Metazoa > Arthropoda > Insecta > Diptera > Syrphidae > Rhingia > Rhingia campestris. The sequence continues at coordinate 93,951,221 of OW052184.1, read as the reverse complement.
CTCAAAGATTTATACTTAAGAATTTCATGGGAACAAATCGCTGCCTTACATTGACAGTGGCATAAGTCAAAAATCTCTAGTTTTACAGGACAGAACTTTTAATTTTTTGATTTCATGTTGTTGGGGGTATGTTGATACTGGCATAACTGCCCTCTGGCGGAAAACCGATGGAAATAGCAATGTGCCATTTTACAGGGAAAAGAAATAAAGGAAATTTTTAGTCTTTTTGTACAACAAATACAAATTTCATAATTTTTGAGTTATGCCACTGTCAATGTAAGGCAGCGATTAATGTAAGTCCGTTTGGAGACTATAATAAAGGATTCGTATGGGTAAAAGGATATGGAATCAAATTCTTTGGCTGTAGATTCAGACGGGAGAGTTCTAGTTCATCGGAGACCAAATTTCTCTTTCGAAACCCAAAATTACGGATCAGGGATGAATATAGGGATTTCCATCACCAAAGGCCCCCTTAGAGTTAGAATCGTTGTTACTCCTACCTCACTACTGACACATATGATAATGTTTTGATTTGGAAGTGAAAGAACAAACTTTTCGACAAGAACAGCTCCGAGGATATGAAACGAATATCTAAGACCCACACTTTTACCATAGCATGCAATGCAACAATGCCCCGAATGGAAAACATTGATACTGATAAACTGAAGAAATAAAAATCAGAGATCTTCTACACCGAATCCAACGATGCAGAACCAACTTTCAAAATATTTTGGAAATAAGTCGGAACTTGCTAAGCGGACCTGTGAGGGCATTGGGGAGAAAGGAAGAAGAATCGCTGATTTTTAATGATTTTGAGTGAGTCTCTTTTTTTATAGCTGAAATATCCATTAACATCCTCACAGACAAGATTGTAAGGATATACAACAGGATTAGCTCGAAGCTACTTGGGCTACCACGAAAAGCAGATGGGCTTGCAAGTATATCCCTACTTCGCTTCTTTCACTGATGACAATACACTCAGCTTCATATATTTGTTTCTCCTACACGTCCCTCATCTTCGAACGTTAACTCAAAACGGCAAAATATGTTAAGCTCATTGAATTCCGAACATGACAGCATCATCAAATGGGGTAAGTGCAACAGAGTAGAATTTAATGCTTCCAAAACACAATGCTGTCTTCTGTCATTAAAGCGAGATCAAAATGGACGTCTAAGAAACCGCAAAGCTTTCCATGCTAGGTATGTGTGTTAATAACGACTTACATTGGAACGACCACATGTTTCAAGTCGCAAAAATCTCATGTCAAATGTCTAGGTTTCCTTAATCGATGTAAGAAATATTTCATTCCCTCTAATCTGGCCACAATGTATAAAGCGTTTATACGCCCTAAGGATAGGTACGCTTAAGGATAGTGATTCGATTATATGAGGACACAAGCGTTCTCACTCTAGCCTCTCACTATCAACTCCTACTCTCACCTCAACGCTGGTGACTGGTGGGTGCCTAGTACCTCGACTGGAGATGGGGTATTAAACCCCTGTAGAAGATCGTTGGTGGCAGCAAACGAGAGAGGGGGGAGGAGTGTCCTCTCACTAAGGCACTCACTCTCAGGCGGTAGCGGAGGAATTCCCTAGATGGAGTCAACGGTGGCGCCTACAGCTCCAGTTTGATCGAACTGGTAGTGAAATCCCTATATGAGCTGCTTCGACATATTTGAACACCAGGTCTATAACGATTTCAAATACTGAGCCAGGGTATTGGTGGCGGAGGAGCCCTCAATGGGTCAACGGCAGCGCTCATACCCCAAAAATGGGCTACTGACACCGGTATTTTCTCCGGCCTGCTGTCCTAGGGTCAAAACAAGGGCCTGGCCCTCCAGGTTGGGGGTTGTGCTTTGGGTTAACTACCCATCCACGGAAAAAACTATTGTTACGAAGCAACCAATAGCCTCGGAAAGGACTGATATTATTGTTGACGATGCCAACAAGCCATTAGATCAGCCGCAACTGATGTGCTAGGTTTCTCGCGGCGACCAGCAAGAAACCCCTGCTTTGATGAGAAATGCCGACAGATGCTCGCAGCCAAGAACGATGCCTACAAGGCTAAGCTGCAGGTGAAGATGAGAGCTTTATAGGCAAAGAAGAACAGAAAAACATCGGCTTTTCAGAAAGAAAAAAAAAGAGCAAGAAAAGCACGCGATCGAGGATATAGAGAGGTGCCACTCCAGGAACGATGTGCGCAAGTTTTACCAAAGTGTAAAACGTCAAATCCAAGGACACAAGGCTCGAACAGAATCCTGTCGAGATGAACAAGGAAATATCGTAGTTGAGACTACTTCGATGCTGAGGATATGGAAGACCCACTTCTGCTGACTGTTAAACGGCGATGACGAACAACATTCCGCTGTCAGGCAGAACGAACCATTCAATATTGGCAACGACAGCGAAAACTGCCAAACACCCGACCTAAGTGAAGTGAGGATAGCAATATGTATCTAAACTCAAGCTGAATAAAGCCGCCGGAAATGACGGCCTTCCCGCTGAGCTTTATAAAGCTAGCGGAGATGACTGGGTAAGTAACATCCACAAACTCATAAGCCAAATCTGGTCGGATGAAAGCATGCCTGAAGAATGGAACCTCAGCATCGTTTGCCCGATCCACAAAAAAGGAGACCCTCTGAACTGCGCCAACTACAGAGGCATAAGTCTCCTCAACATCGCCTACAAGATCCTATCTGCCGTAATATGTGAACGCCTGAAATCGTTTACCAACAACCTGATCGGCCCTTATCAGTGTGGTTTAAGGCCAGGAAAGTCCACAATCGATCAAATTTTCACACTTCGGCAGATCCTGGAAAAAACCCAAGAAGTTCAAATCGATACCCACCGCCTATTTATTGATTTCAAAGCCGCATACGACAGCATTTATAGAGTCGAACTATACAGAGCCATGTCTAGTTTTGGTATACCGCCCAAACTCCGTTTGTGTAGGATGACGATGGATAATTCTCGCTGCTCCATCATGGTCAGAAACGACCTCACCGACACATTCGATACCAAAAAAGGATTTAGGCAAGGCGATGTGCGGTCATGTGACTTCTTCAATTTGATTCTTGAGAGGATTGTGCAAAACTCCCGAGCGAACACCAGAGGCACAATTTTCCAAAGATCGGTGCAACTACTAGCATACACCGACGATATTGACATCATTGGTAGGACTCAACGTGATCTCATAGCCACGTTTGCTAGTATAGAGAAGGAAGCGGCAAAAATGGGTTTAGCAGTAAATGAGGGTAAGACAAGTATATTCTGTCAACACGAAAGGACACACAGCATCGACGAATTGGACAGAACGTCACCATTGACAGATATAACTTTGAGGTAGTACGGGACTTTGTCTACCTCGGCTCCGCTATTAACTCCGACAACAACATTTCGTCAGATATCAAACGAAGAATTACTCTTGCCAATCGCTGTTTCTTCGGGCTAAGAAGGCAATTTAGTAGTAAAGCCCTCACTCGAACTACTAAGGAAATCCTATATAAGACCCTGATCATCTCAGTCCTGCTCTACGGCGCTGAAGCATGGACCGTATCAAAAGCGGATGAAGAAATCCTTGTCGATTCGAGAGAAAAATTCTTCGATCCCGTTTGCGTTGACGGGCTATGGAGACGAAGATTCAACCACGAACTATACGAGCTGTATAGCGACATACCCCTAGTCAAAAAACTCCGCATTGCACGTTTAAGATGGCTAGGACATGTAGAACGAATGGACACCAATACTCCGGCTCGCAGATACTTCGATTCCCAGTCAGACGTCGGACGCAGTAGAGGAAGACCTCGCCTTAAGTGGCGCGCACAAGTGGAAACCGACCTCAACTAACGCAACTGAACTGAGGGTAAAAAAAAACTGTCAGGAGTAGCTTCAGAAACTTCGTTCGGAGGCGCGAAAAGAGAAATTTTCTACACAAGAAGAATCGAATTGAAGAATCAATCATGGTTCCATTATCATACAGACCTCGTATATATGTATTCCAAAAAAAATTAAGCAAAATCATGAACTTTCGAAACCTGAAAACATTCCCCATTCTGACAGAGAAGCCGACATGATCATTTGGTCGCTTGTATTTATAGCGTTCTGTCAAAAAAAAAAAAGGAAAATGTTTCACGTTCACCTCGTGCACCATCAACAGCGACATAGGGCAACAGCTATCCTTGTAATTGAGTCTCGAATGCGCACACTTCACTCAAAGCTCCATTAATCACCGTCAACACACAGTGCGCCATAATTAGGATCCTGACATATGCCTACATAAATAACCACCAGTTTACTGGTTACAAAATGGCATCGTCGGTCTTCCAATAGTGCTATACACGCACTCCTCCTACAAAAAAAACCCACAACCAGCATGACGGATTTTTTTTTTTTTTAATTAAAATAAATCGACAAGGATTTCACCAGAGCAACAAACACACATGTCTCGTACGAATGCGAATACGAGGACGAGTACGAGTTTTCATGTGTCACACGCAAGTACGACCCGTAATTCTTGGGATAAGTGGCTTCAATTTACCACTACACCAAAAGGGAACACAAAAAACAAGAAAATACCCCTAAGATGCCTAGACAGCCATGGTGTACATTGTACAAGACAAAAATAATTGAGTTATCAATTTGATTGATTGATTTAATTAGAGTAGATGCGCCGACATTGCCGGCTCTGATGACGATGGCTTTACGACAACAACGACGACATCCACCATTGCCGTCGCCGCCGCGCCGTTCGAAATGCGATTTTCCAAAGACCCCGTAACGAAGGCAAAAAGAAACACCTAAAGCACACATAATGAAGCCAATAAACACGTCAATGCGAGAGTGCCAATTCAAGTTGTTATCAATTTTTCCCTGGCCTGGGAGTGTGCGCGCACGCGCTCCACGGGGTGAGACGGGGCGAACCTCTCTGAAATGCTTTAGGCCGGCACAAACACACAATGTGGCACTTTAATTGTGCAGCTGACTGGCGTCTATTTTATGGTGATCGCATCAATAGTCCAATGACATTGCCTTGGAGGAAATGTATGCCGTTGCAGGCACCCTTGGGTTTGGACCCGGACTATTTCTAGGCCAAACCTCTTGCATTTTGCTGTTCGGGTAGTGGGACATGTTTCTGTTTGTCCTGCCTTTTGAATGCGGTTTACCTCAAATGTACAGAGAAAATAATTTCAAAGAAAAAAAATGGAGTATCAAGTAATTAACCCTGCGGTACACCTATATCTATGTGCGATTTGTTTGGTCTTCTTGGAAATTGTATCTGTTGCACATCATTAGTGGATATGTTGGATTTGTTTGTTTGCTTTTTGTTATGTTGAGGTTAGAAAGTTCCACTTTCATGCGTGCACTATGCAGAGCAGAGATACGATTTGTGGCCAACCTAGAGAGAAATCGTTTTGGGGTTTATTCGAGGTCAGATGGAAACATTTCGAAAACTCAAATGTAAGGCAATTTGTTGTTTATATCATCCCATCCGTCGAGATAGGGCAAATTGAATGAAAGGCGGGCATCTCAGTGTTGAGTTCATAATTTCATTAGGCTTTTGTACGATTCCCATCGTAATTGATTGAAACAAATGATACCCGCAGACAGATGGAGGAAGTTAATTAGTCGACAGTATGTGGTGCAAGTTAGGGTGCATGGGGTATAGTTGAAAGCATGTTTAAGGTCACTTTGAAATGAAGTATTTTGTTGTTGGCATTTAAAACTACTTTGGATATTCGAACATTTTAACATCGACTTGGGATGCTTTTTTGTTGCAGCCAAGGTGAGAATCGAGACATGCTTTCCTCCATAAGAAGGGGCATACTGTGACAAAATACAACGTCGAGAGACTGCAATTTAAAAAGACAGCAGAAGAACTATGCACAACGCCTATTCCATAACGTCTAGAATGATCCCATCTTATAGGAATCCGATGTCGATTACTAGTGAAGATATTGTCGACAAGCCATAAGAACGACCGCAGCAGATGTGGTGAGTTTCTTCCGTGTGCCAAGCAGAAATCACAGGTTTGAAGAAGAATGACGACGGAAGCTTGCAGCGCAGAATGAGGTCTAAAAAGCCAGACTGCAGGAGAAGAAGACCAAAGATGCTGAAAAAGTTTATGTTAAGCTTTTCAAATAAAGTAGGCGGAAAACAAATCGGCTTTTTAGAGAGAAGGAGGATAATCAATAAAAAAATAATTCACGATCGAGGTAACAAACAGGTACTAAAGGAATCATGTTTCACGAAAAAAAAACATAAAAGGTCAAAGCTAGGGATACCAGGCGCAAACAAAATCCTCTGGATTCTCAAGTAAATCAAGTAAAAATCGTGTTTAGTCCCATTCGATGCTGAGAATATGGAAGAAACACTTCAGCAGACCTTTAAACGGCGATGACGAATAATCCCTCGCTATCAGGTAAAACGACAAAGGGTCAGCCATCCGACCTGAATGAAGTAGGACAGCAATACCCAAACTTTTGCTGCAAAAAATGGCAGACTACCTTTATAAGGCAAATGGAGAGACTTACTAAAATGTATACGTAAGCTCATAGGTAATTTTTTGTCCAATGACAGAATGCCTAACGAATGTAACCTCATTATCGTTCACCAGATCTACAAAAAAGGAAGGATCCTCTTAACCGCGCCAACTCAAGCATCGCGTACACGATCACGTAACCCGTCCTAGTTGAAAGCCTGAAATCGTTCATCCACAATCAGATCGGCCCCTATCAGTGCTTATTTAGAACAGGAAATCCCACAACATGTCAAATATTTCCATTTCAACAGATCATGAAAAAGACTTATAAAAGGGCAAATCAATACCTAACACCTCATTATGGATTTCAAAGGATATACCGCCCAAACTTGTCCGTATGTGGAGGATGACGATGCATGTGTAGGATGACGATGCACAAACTTCCATAAATCTATGCAACTACTAGCATACGCTGACGATATAGACATCATCAGTCGGGTCAAGCGTGATATAACCGACAAGTTTGCAAGCATAGAGAAGAAAGTGGCTTATTTGGGTATAGCAGCATTACGAAGTATATGACGCCCAAGACACACAGCATCGGACAAAACGTCACATTTGACAGCTTTAACTTTAGGGCAGTAAAGGACTTGGTATACAAGGGGCTCCGCTACTAACTCTGACAACAAAATCCCGCAAGAATTCAAACGAGGAACTAGTGCCCTTGCCAACCGCTATTTTTTGGGGCTAAGAAAGCAATTTAGTAATAAAGCCCCACTCGAACTACTATGGGGATCTTAGACAAGACCCTTATCATTCATGTCCTGCTCCAGGCAACAAAGAATAAAGAAATCCTCGACCGTTTTGAGTGACAAAATTCTTCTTTGTGTTGACAGGCTATGGATACAAAGATTCAACCAAGAACTTTGCGAGCTGTACAGCGGCTGTGTCGGCTAGTCAAAAAAAAATTCAGACAGGCGTCGGACGCAGTAGAGGAAGATCTCGCCTTAAGTGGCGCACACAAGTAGAAACTGACCTCAACCATTTTGAAGTGCGCAACTGGATGCACTTAGCTAGAACCGGGCTAATTCTGGAGGCATGTTGGTGAATGCCCAGGTTCATTCTGATCTGAAGCGCCACTTGAGTAAGTAAACTTGCGTTGAATATGGAGATAACGATTTAAGCATGACCTTTAGGAGCTACACATACAGCGACAGTTCTAGAAAAAAAAAAACACCAAATTGGAAGTTTAAGATGGGTAGGACATACATGTAGAGTGAATGGACAGTTTTCCATTCTAAGCCAAACGTCAATCGTAGATGGGGAAGATCTCGCCTTAAGTGACGCGCACAAATAGAAACCGACCTCAACCAACTTGAGACTTTTAACGAAAAACCTGAGGGTACTGCAGATATTATATCGAAATTCATTGTAGAGAAATTTTTTAAAGGTTTTAACTATAAACGATGCCGAATCAGTGGATTTTCTGATAAACCTTTAGAGTTCCAAGGCCAGATTTTAACTTGAACTAACAAAAAAATTGTACGAGGGCGGCTTAAATGCTGCAGAAAATAGCTCGACACCTCACCTTTTAATCGTGACATCCATGTTAAAAAAACATTTTTGCCTTGTGCCAGTTTGTTCATGGACTGACTTATTTAAAAGACTAAAAGGACTCTAAAAGGAAAAAAAAGCAACCGAAAGAGAAAATACCCAATGCCTGTGTAAATACTAGTGTAGGAGGCTGGGAATTGACGCAAAGCTTGTTTTATAGTCTTAGTCTAATACCTGAAATGAAATCGTAATGCTAATCCTAACCTGCAATCCCTATTCAAGATGAAACGTGTGCACAGTGCCTGATACCAGCAGAGGTTCGTTGTGACTATGAGTAGTTGGCATGTCACGCGGTACTTACGTTGGCTATCTCACTGGCCATGTCGATGAAACATAGACACGACATCCTGGAAGTCTTATATTCATGAGGGATTGCTAGTCAACAAAATTGAAATGAAATATCTGGCATTATCAGCCCATACAGTGTCTCAAACCAAGCTTCAACATTTATTTACCGGGCCTCCTGTTTAACGCCAATTCCAAACTGAAAATGGAAGAAGCTGCTCATAGCAGTTCAATACTTTTGGATGTTTTTCAGACTTTCGCAAGAGGTGGGACAGTGAAAAAATCTGGGGCTTGTTACTTACCTACCCGCTATCAGTGAGCAACTCGAGCACGCATTGAAAACTATCATCGAGTGGGCAAAACAATGTGGGCTTGGCATCAACCCCCAGAAAACAGAACTCGTTCTCTTTACTAATAAGAGGAAGATACCAATATTGGACCTATCGATTATCGACGGGATTACCCTTAAACTATCCGATAGTGCAAAATATCTGGGTGTCGTTCTTGATAGAAAACTCAACTGGAACCTAAAGGTGTGCAAACGCATAAAAAAGGCCACGCAGTCGTTTTCTATGCATGTAACCGAATTTTCGAAAAAAAAAAAAAAACTGGGGTCCGAACTCTAGGATCATCCTACGGATGTACACGGCCATTGTAAAATAAAGTCACCCATCTGACAAAGGTACAAAGAATAGCATATGTGGGCGCTACTAGCGCAACACCACACCAATAGCGGGACTTGAAGCCATCCTTAACCTGTTACCTCTAGTCCTTTACATTCAAGAATATGCAGCCAAAAGTGCTCTAAGAATCAGCCAGCTCAACTACTGGAAAACAAACTCAGGAGGACATGCCCAAAGTCTACACAGATATCTGGGCTCAGCTGTATCCTCTGACTACATGCTGCATCCTCACCATGATTTTCAAAGATCATTCTCCTGCATCTTTCCAAGCAGAGAGGAGTGGGAGAGGAAAGAACTGGGCACCGAAACCATATCCATCTACAATTCTACACTGATGGTCCAAAAAGTGATGTCGGCTTTGGAGCTGGAGTGTTTTCAGAAACACTTAAGCTAAACAGCACCTTTCGTCTCCCTGAGCACAGCAGTGTCTTCCAAGCCGAAATATTGGCAGTAGCAGAGGCAGCCAAAGCGACCTCAATGCTGGCGATACCACCAGATGATATCACCATCTTTATTGACAGTCAGGCTGCAATAAAAGCTATCTCTGCTGTCGAAATAAAATCTAAGCTTGTAAAACGTTGTCGTGAAGAGCTTAACGTTCTTGCCGTCGAACACAATGTTAAGCTCTGCAGGGTCACCGGACACAGAGGCATACAGGGCAATGAAATTGCTGATGAACTGGTGAGAAAAGGATCTGCCTCCAGCATTGACCAAGCAGACCAGTCTATTAAACAACCACTATGTGATCTCAAATCTCAAGTGGGACAGAAAAGACTGAATATTGGCAAAAGCAGAAGGAAATCCCTCCTCATCTGCGAAACTTCCAAAAGGATGTGGCCTGAGTATGACAAATCCAGAACTAATAAACTACTTCGATGAAACAGGAAATCTGTTTCGACTCTAGTAGGGATTCAAACTGGACACAACTTACTAAAAAGCCACAAACTGAAAATGCATCTTATAGATGATAACCTCTGTAGAGGCTGCGGTGATGAAGAAATACACGAGGATACCCTCCTTTCTGTGCCACTGCCCAGGCCTTAGCCAATTAAGAATGAGATCCTTAGGAAGATACATTTTCCATGACCCCACGGATCTATACGAAATCCCTCTCTCTAATCTTTTCAGGTTTGCAACAACATCTGGATGTCTGGAAAGGGGCTAACAACAATGGACAGTAACAGGACAATGAAGGAACCAACCACACAAGTGGATCCCCAACGAGCATCACAATGGGTCTGTATTGACTATATTGAGGGAAGACTCACACCGCCTACCTCATCAACCAACCAACCTAACCTACTTTCGGATTCGGTTTGAACCAGGGATCCCGCGTTTAGTAGTCCAAGTCACTAGCCACAAGCCATACCACTGTCGACTGGAAATTAAGAACTAAAATATCAACTAGGCCCGATTCTTGTCGTTTGATAACCGAATTGTTTCCAATTTTCGAGATTAGTGTCCGTGGATGCTTACAGACATGTTTGTAATAAGCTTTTACAAGGAATACGCTAAGTTCGACTCCAAAGCTACCGTTTGTGCCTCCTTTTGATTGCCAAACAATTGAAATTCAAATTGACAACAGAAGGATATCTTTTCAGGTTTCCCAATTCCAGCGTTAACAAACATGACTCCTGCCTGCCCATTCTTACTTTCCAGTCACCTGAAAAAAAGGTAAATATCTCCTGTTCCAGAATTAATTAGAGAGCACCATTACCGTCTACCCTCTGTGTTTATATCTTAATACCAATCAGCCGGACAAGAAACTCTGACTAATTAAGAAAATGCATGGACTCGCTCCCACCCTCTGTCCATCCCTTCCAAGTAAACTACCTTTGCAAAGGCATTAATACTTTCTTCGTCCTAAAAAGAAAGAGTTCCGGAAATCAGATAGAAACGTGTGTGACAAAAAAAACCCTCCGGCTAATTACAAGAGAATGGCAAAACCCATCTATCCTTGTTCGCCATTCTGCAAATTATAACACACACACTCACATAACCCGTGCATATATTGTCACAGACTAACCAAAGGACAAAGAAGTAACAAAGGAAGACCATGAATAATAAAAAAAAACGAAAGACATATTGAACGTTTCCCATCCATGTACGGATACATTGACCCGGTGGAATAAATATTGTCCCTGGAAGGTGGTAGTCCATCGGACATATGTACATCCCTCTCCACAGACAAAGTGCATACAGAAATAAAGAGTGTGGACACGGGGAAACTCCATCATATGCCACACATAACTATACCTGGCAGGCAAATACCTGTTAAGTGTTCGTCTTTGTCAAAAGTCACGTTCTCTGATGCGAGCACGGGGAAATAAAAAAATTTCCAAAAAAAAGGAAAAACAGGCACCGTGTTGTGAGTTAACTTGACAATTTCATGGGAATGTACCTCCTTCACTATGTCTGTGGCTGTATCTGTGTGTATGCTTGGGTATGAGTGTTGATTGTTACACTTAACACCTTTTTTTCATAAAAATAAACACGCTGCCTTGCTTCGGTTGTTGATTGCTTGTCTGCAGATTGAAAAAGTACACTTGTATCTTAAATCTTGTGAATCGGAAAAAAAACGATGTATTCTGACAATCGAAAACGATTTGCACAGGAGATTTAAACTGACAAGCAAATGCCATAATGACATCATTTTTTGTTGTTGATTGTTTGAGTTAATTGGAGAGCTTGTATCTAGATGGCGGTCAGAGAGATCGTTATACAGAGAAATTTGAATCAAACTTTTCGATAAACGTTCTGTTTTGAACTTTCCTCCGACTCTTGTTGGGGTTTCGTCTTAAGTGGCAACTGGTAAACTAATTTCTGAAGAGTACTTGACGAAGACGAATGGCAGACCAACAATTGATGAAGTGAAACCGTTAAGGGGGTCATGTCAAAGAAAACATCAAATTTGCACATTCACTTTGAACGCTTGAATTCTACCATTCTACAGTAATCTAAGGCTACCCATCAGTTATGGAAATACACCATTCGGTTAGCGTAGAGTCGTAAAGCCCACAAAAAAATTGAAATGGCCTGATGATAATATATTGCCTGAGGATATCCTTACTATTTGCTTAAGTGGTGCTACAGTCTGGGATGAACCTGAGCTCAACCAAGATGCCTCTCCAATTAACCCGGTCTTTAGCTGATTACCTCCTGTTTTGCACTTAAATCTGGGTGATGTCGGTTTCTACTTGTCCGCGACACTCAATGTTTTTCCTCTAAAGCACCAGCTGTCTGGCTGTGAACCGAGGACTCTGTGGGAGTGATTCGATGTCCATTCGCTCTACATGTCCTAGAAACCTTCTAAACCATCTATATGCGCCTTTTTTTCACCTCGGTCTATGTCATAAAGTCTTCGTCTGCAAAGCCTATCAACGCAGACGGGATTAATTGATTGTTCACTCGTAACAATCAAGGATTTCTCTTCATCAGCTTTTGATAAAGTCCATGCTTCACCACCAAAAAGCAGGACTAGCATGATCACGTCCTTATACAAGGTGGTCCAAAAGAGATCACCCTATTGGAAGATGCTCTTATTTTTGCAAATGGCCGCCAATGTCAAATCTTTGATATTTGTGGACTAGACAGATGTAGAATACAAGTGAACAAGCCATGGAGCGATACACTCCCCAATTCGCCTGTAGTGTTGGCGCAGCGCGAATTCCGTCGCCGTTCGACACCGACTGCTAAAACACTGCGCCGTTTGGCCACCAACCTTGAAGAGTATGGGACCACACGAGTCGTTGCCAAGAGTGGCCGGCCCCGGAGAGCCCGTTGTGCCGAGAATATCGCCGCTGTTGCCGAGGATGTCAAGCTGTCACCGGAAACATCGACCAGTCCCCGTGCCTCGCAATTAGCCATCAGCCGGTCATTCCTAAGGCAAATTTTGGTCGAAGACTTCCCTTACAAAGTCCAGTCCGTGAATCAGCTGCTGCCTATCGACCGCCAAACGCGTGTAACCATCCATCCTCAATCTCGAGGACGAAGTGGACGATTTTCGACCAAACTCATAATGAGCGATGAGAATCATTTCCACCTCAGCGGGTACGTAAACAAACAAAACTCTGGGTCACCAAAAATCCACGAGTAATGCACAAGGAGCCATTACATCCGCTCAGTTACTGCATGGTGCGTTTTTAACGCTGGAGGAGCAGCGGGCCATTTTTTTCGAGAACGCCGCTGGTCAAACTACAACAGTGGACGGTGCGCGCTATAGGGCCATGTTAACCGAGTTTTTTTCTGCGGCAATTGGACGGATCAGGACTGGAGGACATGTGGTTCCAACAAGACGGAGCAACGGCACACACTGCACGAGTCACAACCGATATTCTGAAGGCGGATCGGACATCGGATGACTTCTTTTGGCCCACTTTGTATCTCCTACAAATAAAGGTTTATACGCTAAATTGCCTTTATAGACCAAAGGAGCAGCGTTTTTCAGGAGTAATGCTTCGGTTGATTTGTGATGAGATGATCCTCATCAGATTTCATAACGAAGCTGATATTCGAAATCATTTTCTGCCTCCGAGTTGAAGCTGTCGACGTTTTCTGACGTTTTGTTCACTTCTTTGATGTTGTATGCCCCTCCTTGGCGAAAGCATATTTTTGGTCATGTACTGCTGAAGCCATTTTCCCGATTTCTTCTCTATTCCCAAAAGAGTTGGTATGGCATCTAGATGAGTTTGACCAATGATGTCAATATCATCGAAGTATGCTAGTTGAAGCTCAGACGTTGTGCCCCTCGAGTTTATTTGATAATTTCGCCCAATCCTTCCAAGAACAATTCTGGTGAAATCGCATGACAATGCATGACCTTGTCTAAATCCTATTTAATTTAAGGTCGTTGCCGATCTTGATGGCGCAGAGGGAAGTGATCCTCCATAAATAGACAAAATCGTTCTGAATTAGACACCGTTTTGTACAGCTCGTATGCGTTCTTAAATGACCTTAAAATGACCTATTGATCGGTCATGGTTATCGATTTAAACGTCATGGGTTTTTGCAGTGTCTGCCGAAAGTTGTGACTCTTCTGGTAAAAATTAACACTGATGGGATCAAATCAGGTTGTTGTCGAACGGTTTAAAGACATTTTACATTTTTGAAGAACTTCCGAATACCAATTCTTGAGTGACGCTGACGACTCCCAATATCTTCGATTTTGCACTTTTTTGCTATCTGTCTGAAAATTGGTGAACTTTTCTTCTCCTATGCTTATATAAAGCTTGTCAAACCAGGCGTTTTCGGTAGTTTACGGGAGTAACAGTCCTACAGTTTTTTAGACAAGTTTGCTAATGATTTTTGACATTAAGTTCCGATAGTATAATATAAATCAAGAGATTGAGGGATAATGGTTCTTCAAAGGTCTGAGCGGTTTCTTGTTACAGCAAACTGAATTCGTGCCTGTTGTTTAGCCTGTTTCCTGAAAATATTTTCCGACAATACAACACTGCTACATGGTGAGAAATGTCCTCTCTCCCTACCTGTCATGTCCTTTCTCCTCTCTCCCTACTATGGTACTCAATTACAGGTTTTGTGCAGTATGGCATAGAAACAGTCCTAAGTGATGTCATTTTGATTTATCCGTCGAAGCTTTAACCCTCACGGTCCCTATCTTACCCTCTCTTCGCCAAAACCTGGATATTACTGCTGTAGCCTGGGTGTCTCTTAACCAATTCAAGTATTTCGAAGAAGAAATCTGCCCCTTGCCCCAATATTCATTTGGAAGAACATCAAGATTAGGTTTGGTTAACATGTCTGGCAAGGGTTCCCCAGCACAATAAACCAAATTTGGTACATTGTGGTAACACGTTGTTCTTAGGGGTACATACCCTTTTCAAATTCTTAAAAATCAAAGGCATTTCACTTCCGTGTTGGAGTAGCCTGAGATTTTGAAAGCAGACTGCAAGGTAAAGCTTGCTCTTGTTTGAGAGGGACGGACAGGAGAGTTGTCTCTTGCTATTTTTTGCAAGCTTATTTACTTAAGGTTTGCTGATAGTATGGTGAAATTAAATAAATTTGCATCTATACCGCCTGATTACATACAAGCGGTACATACAAGCGCTTTTATGAAAATTCGATGAGCGCATAATTTCGCGGAATGGACCTGTCAATTGGCCACCAAGATAGTGTGATTTGACACCATTGGATTATTTACTTTGGGGATATGTCAAGTCACTCGTCTACGCCAACAAACCAGAAACGTTGGGGGACTTGGAAGCCAACATTCGTGGCTTGCCGACATACGGCCCCAAATGGTCGAAAAATTGGTTGACAATTGGACCTCTAGACTTGGCTTTATTCGAACCAGCCGCGGCGGCCACATGACTGAAATCCATAATAGCATAAAATTATCCCTCCTATAAAGCCAAATTGATGGACATTAAAACGATTTTCTTGTGTTTTATTCTATAACTCCTTTATATGGTTGTGAGAAAAATCTAGCCCTGGGTAGGTACTACCAGAGATTATGAATTCTATACAGATGACGCACTCCACATAAGAAATATTGTTCTATGGCGGGTCGTGCTGGCACAGCCCGCCATATGTTTTTGTTCTTGTTTTTCATGTGTTTTCATGCACACCGTCCGCCCGTACCATGAAGCTATTGAGCAAAAGTTTCTGTTTTTTGTTCTCAAAGCGTCATCTGTATAGAATTCATAATCTTTGGTACTACTAACGAATTACGCCAAAAATTTGTATATAGAAAAAACAATTTCATAAGTTGTTAAATCCTTTGTTTGTTACAACTTACAACCCACAAATTGCAATAAGTGACGTAATCAAATTAAACATTAAAACCACCACTTTTTTTATCCCTGGCAGGATGGCTCTCTTGCAATTATTAAACTCACGCACGCATTTGACACAATTTTCATTTTCATTTCCATTTCCGACTTGCTGGCACTTTTCCTTTCACTAATACACAAAACGTCCACAAAAGGATTGAAATGCAAAAACAATGCGAGTGCGAAATTATTCGTCGTCCCCTTTTCTACGAAAGAGCGTACAACACATGTTGTACAATAATCAGATGGCATTTGTGAAGGTAGTACAATATATCCAACATCATAGTCGCCTTCCTATTAAGAAAATCACGTCACATATTGTTGTGCATCCTGTTTTTGCCGCAATATGCTTTAACTCTTTCAAAGTTCAGTGGAAGAGATGCAAGAAAAAAAATAAAAAAAAAAATGATTACCAAATGAACGGCATGACCTGCGCTCGCGGGCTCTATGCGAATTACCAGTCTTTTGGTGGATGATTCCGTCTGCACCACTCGTAGGAAGAGTGATGAAGGTATATTTAAATTAGGACTTGCATTTTGCATCCCGCAAGTGGCAGTCACTTTTTTTTATAGCACTGCAAATAAATTTGTCATTAAGCGGGTTTTTCCGCATTAAGTGCATCACTACATCCATGTTATTGCTCTTTTTTTTAGACAACAATACAATAGGTATATACTTCTAGATCCCAATCTTTGGCCTTGTATATGCTTCAACCCAAAGGGTGGTTTTTCCATTTATTCAATTCAGCTTATCTAAAATCCATCATACACCAGGCTTTCTTGTCACCTCGAACCTAAGAGCTTTGAAGATTCTTTTGGCTGGAATATTACTGTTTATTCGCTCAATATGGCCATTTTAGGATCATCCGTGGCTCAAAGTTGATTTACAGAGACGAATGTTTGTTTTGAACGTTTATGATTCAACTTCCACAGGTTTGAAGGAGATGCCATATGATTGAAAGATTTGATTGAAAGATCCCCCAGGAAGTCTTCCCAGAAACGTCAAAAATATTTTGAACCAACAATAATATCAAGTAATAACGTAAGTTTAAGCTCTTATTAACGGGTCCGCCATCTAACTAGTGCTTATTTCGTGAATGGTAACACTTAGCTTATGTCTGATTTGACAGATAATTAGTTTTATCCTTCCGCTGAACGAATATGGTTGTGTATACGCTTGAACAACGCTGAGAAATATTGCGACATTACTTTGAAAATCATGGTAATGTTGAAGAATGTGTGCGAAAATTGGGTACGGATTTTGGAAGAAGAGAATCACCGTCAGGTATGTTCGTTATCTTGTGAAAAAAGTGAAAGAAACTGGCATCCTCATCGATAAACCAAAGCGTGAAAAGCCAAAAACAGTGCGTACACCCGAGAATATTTCTGCTGTGGCAGAAAGTGTGCGTGAAGCACCATCAACATCAATTCACCGTCGTTCTCAACAATTGAACATTTCGGAGACATCATTGTGACGAATTTTGCATAAAGACCTTGGTATGACGCCATACAAAGTCCAATTGGTTCAGGAGTTGTAGCCAACTGACCATCCAATGCGTTTTCGCTTCGCTAAGTGGGCCTGCGATCGACTTAGAGAAGATGCCGATTTTGCCAAAAAAAAAATCATTTTTTCAGATGAAGCTCATTTTGATCTTGGCGGGTTTGTAAACAAGCAAAATTGTCGCATTTGGGGCACAGAAAACCCGCACGCATACATTGAAAAGCCTATACACCCAAAACGAGTCACTGTTTGGTGCGGATTTTGGTCCAGAGGCATAATTGGGTCATTTTTCTTCGAAAATGAGCAAGGAGAATGGCGATCGTCATCGGGCCATGTTGAACGAAATTTTTGTTCACAAAAATTGAAGAGGAGGATATTGGCAACATTTGGTTTCAACAGGACGTCGCTACGTGCCACACAGCCGAAGCTACACTCGATGTTTTGCGCCCTGTTTTTGAAGATCGCATTATCAGCCGCAGAGCTGATGTCGTTTGGCCACCTCGGAGCTGCGATTTGACACCGTTGGACTATTATTTGTGGGGTGCCGTAAAAGATAAGTGTTACGACGACAAGCCAGAGACAGTTGACGCTTTAAAGGACAATATTCGTGAAGCCATTGGTGAAATACAGCTGCACACAATCGATAATGTGCTTAAAAATTGGACCGATCGTGTAGGCTACTGCATGGCCAGCCGAGGCAGCCATTTGAATGAAATCATTTTCCATTATTAACCGGAAGGATTGTACTTTCAAATAAAAAAAGAAGTTTGAGAAAATATTCAGTAGTTTTTTTTATAGCATTTTCAAAAAAAGTTATTTGGCGGACCCTTTACTTCAGCCTTCACAATAATATCGTTTAAGAATAGATTCAATGTTTTGATGTGGTAGCGATAACGATAAGTGCCAAAAAGTTATGCTATGGACTTACTGCATATTTTAAAGGATTTACTGGTTGTTAGCTGTCTAGATGTTAAAAAGGTCTAGAGATCCAGTCAATTTACGATTGATGTCATTTCTCATTTATTTAACAGGTCTTGCAAGCAAGGTCACAGCCTAAGTATACACAATTTAGGGTTTTAGATAGTTGCAACTCACATCTATTTGCCTTGGGGCCTTGAGTGACAGACGGTAAGAACCAGCTGTGTTTTTTTTTTTTGTGTCAGCGTTTCACGTGTTTTGACTTCATTGCTTTGAACTGACAGCCGAAGCTATGAAGTTGTACCCCAATTTGGCTCAAAATGAAAATATCCATGATTTGAAGGGGTGGATTTAAAATAGAGCACGTTTTTCAAAGTTGTTTTTTTTTGTCGAACATTTTCTTATGATGCATTCTCAGGACATAGTACTACGTTGCCACGTTTTTTTTTGTCAATCATGCGACTAATCGAGCTGCATCTATACCATTAGCTATACCTATTCCTCCATTTACAATCTACTGTCCAAATAGAACGAATAACAAACAAACGACCTACGTAGTTAAAGGCAGACATACCGATACTTTGACAGCGCAATTTTGCACATGCAATATCCCACAATTTGTGTGTGTTGGCTTATACGTCTCCTGAAGTTTTCCTCCAGAGATCTCGGAACAAAGGGAATAATTATTCCTCAGTATATACGGGAGCGTGGTGATGGTGTCTTCTTTCAGCATATTGTGCTTGAATGGCACACAAAAGAGGGCGAGGGCGCAGTTTTTTTTTTATATTAGGGTACATGAACCGTGGATATGGGATTGCTTTCCGTGTGTTTGTGTCTCCTTCCCATTGCTGGGAATGGGATTGGGATTGGGAAATAAAATGAAAGCGAAGAGAATAAAAAAAAAATGAAAATGAATATGAATTTGAAATATGGATTGGAAAGGAGTGGAAAGGTATAGAACTGATTAGGTGGGGCGGCTTGTGGGTAATGTACTCTCTCCCGCACTTGAGTGCACAATTAAACCTTTAAGTGAAGTGGTTCATTGAATTTTCGAATGCGAATAAAACCTGAAACTGATTTTGCTTTCGTTTTGGCGCCCCACAAATAAATTTGCAATTTACGAGATATGTGGAGTGGAGATCCATTAAGGAGGCATCAGGATTTTGAGGAGTCATTAAATACTCGAAAAGTGATTGCTAAGCATTTTTGCTTTGCCTTTGGAATGGAAATTATGTCGCAGGTTTTATTTAGGACAAGGGAATACCTTTATAGGGTACAAAAAATCATTTTGAGGGGTGCGTATTATAGCTGGTGTAAGTGCTAAGTCGCTTTTAATGTAAACCAACGTTTGTTATGGGAGTGTTTACATTGTCAAAAAAAGTTGCCATAATTGTTACGAGAACCACCTTGGAAATACAATGCACATGGGGATACCGAAAACAAGGAAAGCCTGTAGGATACACATTTTTTGAATAATTTTGCAACTAAAATGTTTAGCAAACCTTATTTATTTCCAGGACCAGGCTAATTGAAAACTCATGTCGGCTGGGGACAAGGTTTATCGCGAAGTATAGCACCAGTTTAGTAAATATTTCCTAACATATCGACTTGACGAAACAGCGACCTTATGGAAAGTCATTCGATTCAACTATGTATATACCGACGCCAAAGGCTTTAAAACAAACGACTGAGTGGTTGCAGTGTTTTCTTAGACCTGCTCAAACTTATACTCTTTTTTCCGTTTTCCCTATCATAGAAGCGTGCTTCAGGCTAACCTCATGTCATTCAAAAACGTCTTAAAATGACAAAGGGAATGTAACATCTGTCAATGATAGGTGACATTTTTTCAGACACACAAGTTTGAATTACTGGAATCAATTTCAACAAACACAAGTAGAACTAGTATTCAGCCATCCCTTTAAAAAAAAATGTCAGAGCTGGGTGGTTAAACATTGAGCTAAAGCTGGTTCTGAAAAGATCCAAGAAATTGATCTCACATGATAGACCACTGGCCACTGTCCAAAAGGCAAGCAAATAAAAGGGGAACGCATTACCTTACTACTTGCTTTCAATACCTCATGGGCGTGAATAGCCACCTCCCTTTTGTTTTAAGCTCAGGATAGCTTGTTAGATGGGGAATGGAACACCCAAACTTCAAGTGGTATCACAGTGATCAAAATTTGATCTGAACCTTAACATAAAATAAAAAATTAATGCGTTTGACATTTTATGTGTGCAGTATATGATACCGGGCTTCTTGTAGAGAGTGTCATAGGGCAAGAAGAGAACCCACGTCCAGTCAATGAGGAACAAGTTCCAACACCTAGTATAGAAGAAGTTGGCCTAGCTATAAAAAAGCTTAAGAACAACAAAGCCGCAGGTTCTGATGGCTTACCAGTGCCAGCGGAGCTTTTTAAATACGGTGGTGATGTTTTGATAGGGAGCATGCACCGAATCATCAACCAAGTATGGATGGAAGAAAACATGCCCGATGACTGGACTATCAGCTCCATATGCCCCATCTACAAAAAAGGCGATCCTATGTCTTGCAAGAACTATCGAGGCATATCCCCGCTATCCAAAGTACTGTGTGAACGTCTAAAACCGTTCTGCAACACACTAATCGGCACGTATCTACCAGTCTGGCTTCCGGCCCGGCAGATCGACTATAGACCAAATTTTCACACTGAGGCAAATCCTGGAAAAGACCAACGAATTTCAAGTCGAAACTCACCACCTATTCATCGAAGCCGCGTATGATACATCGTCAGAAGCTCTATATGGCGATGGCTGAATTCGGAATCCCGGCAAAACTGATTCAGCTGTTTCGCATGACGCTGGAAAACACTGCAACGTGCAGTTTGGAAGTAGCTCCTCCAAACTATTTCAAACATGCACCGGATTTCGGCAAGGAGACGCGCTATCATGTGACTTCTTCAATCTCGTACTGGAGCAGATAGTGCGCAGGGCAGGTGTTAACACGGAAGGCACTATTTTCAACAGGTCCGTCCAGCTGCTGGGCTATGCGATCTATATTGACATCATCGGTCGCTCCCAACATGCCGTGATAAAAGCGTTTACGGAGATTGAAGAACAGGCGAAATCCGTTGGCCTTGAAGTAAATGAGGACAAGACTAAGTACATGCTATCAACAAACAAACAAGCATCTGTCCACCATCAGCATCTGCCCAATTTCGAGGTAGTTAAGGAGTTCACCTACCTCGGAGTTAACATAAACTCCACGAATGACACCCTAGTGAAGATCCGTCGAGGAATTACCCTAGGAACCCGTTCCTACTTCGGTTTGGCGAAACAACTGGGTTCAAAACTCCAAACTCGAAGGACGAAATGTGTGCTCTACAAAACCCTTATCCCGCCAGTTCTGCTTTATATGGTGCCGAGTGCTCTACGATAAGCAAGAAGGGAGAGCTGATACTGGGCTCCTTCGAAAGAAAAATACTTCGCGGATTTTTGGTCCTGTGCACGAGGAGGGCGAATGGAGGAGAGGATACAACCGCGAACTCTATGAGCTGTACCAAGATGTGGATGTAGTTCAAAAAGCCAAAACACGTCGACTACATTGGCTCGGCCACATCGAGCGAATGGACAATAATGTTCCAGCTAAGAGGATCTTCGAATCCCAGCCCCCAGGTTCGAGAAGGCAAGGAAGACCGAACCTCCGTTTCAAAGACCAGACCATCGCGGATGGCAGAGCGCTTGGCCTAGACAACTGGAAGCAGCGAGCCAGTGATCGTAGAGGATGGAAAGCTGCATTGTCTCAGGCAGAGACTCTTCACGGCTTGGGAGCCAGATAAGTAAGTAAGTAATTATATGATACCAACCCACCTCCAGGCAACGAAGAGGTAACGTATTCCCCAGTATTGAAGAAGTTCATACGGTCTTTTTAAACCTGAAGAACAACAAGGCAGGCGGTGGTGTGCCATAGATGGGTGCATTCTATGGCAGGCGGTTCTGATGGCTTACCAGCAGAACTCTTCAAATACGGTGATGTGCCATAAAAGTGTGCAAAACATCAAAAAAGTTTGTTGGGTGAGAGCATCTCCGATAACGGAAATATCAGCTCCATGTGTCCCATCTACAAAAGAGGCGATCCCATGTCTTGGGAGGCATAGCCCTGCTAAATGTCGCATATAAGATCCTATCCAACGTACTGTACACGTCCTAAGTTTTTTCCGCAAGGCACCTATTGGCACATACCAGTATGTCTTCCAAACCGGCGCAGATCGATCATAGACCAAATTTTCACTCACTTACATAAGTGGCGCTAGAGTCTGGAATGAATGTGAGCCTCAACCAACATGCCTCCCCAAATAGCCCGGTCCTTAGCTTACTGTCTCCAGTTGCGCACTCCAAGTTGGTTGAGGTGGGTTTCTACTTGTGCGCGCCACTTAAGGCGATGTTTTCTCTACTGCGTCCGACGTCTGCCTGGGAATCGAAGACTCTGCGAGTCTTCTTAAACGTCCAATGTGGAGTTTTTTGACTAGGGGTATGGCGCTGTACAGCTCGTATAGTTGTTGGTTGAATCTTCGTCTCCATAGCCGGTCAACGCAAACGGGATCGAAGATTTTTCGAAGAATTTTCCTCTCGGATCGACCGAGGATTTCTTCATCCATTTTGATACGGTCCATGTTTTCCTATATAGGGATCTCCTTAGTAGTTTGAGTAAGGGCATTCTTAGCCCGAAGAAACAGAGGTTAGCGAGAGTAATTCTTCGTTTGATTTCTGACGAGATGTTGTCAAAGTTAATAGCGGAGCCGAGGTAGACCGTACTACCTCAAAGTTATATATGTCAATGGTGACGTTCTGTATAATTCGTCGATGTTGTGTGTTCTTTCGTGTTGACAGCATATACTTCGAAAATTTTTCAAACTGAGCCAAAAGTGAAAATCATGCCAATCGGCCTTGATTTGAGATGTCTTCTTCGTAAAGACTTAGGCATGCGAGTGGAACAGGAATGTACATAGCATGTACCACCACTACCTAAATTTTCCCAGTCTACTACTTACTGTTTATGATCAACTACACGTTTCCTGACTACGATATCGCGCTAATGCATCTCCCCCAGCACTATTGAAACTTTTAAAGGTTGTAATCATGACAGCTAATGTCACTGCCAAATAGAGTAAAGGTACCTAATTCAAAATACAAATTCGTTTCATCATTATGCCTGTTTGGGAAATAAAGACGACCTTAACCGCAAATTAGTATTCCGGTTAATTTCACTTTTTAATTGCGACGCCAGTCATAGTCGTCGCCGTTGTTGGCGTCGTTGTCGTCGCCTAGCTAAACACAATAGTTGCCATTACCACATCCAGCTCTCATGTACATGTAACGAGTAACTCCAGCAGAACATGTTGTTTTCATGGTCAGAACACGTTTCGAGACATGTCCAAATGGAAAGCTAGCCATAGCCGCAAAACAACTTAACATTCCTAATGGTGGTGGTATAGTGGGTTCTAACTTTTTTTTCAATATTTTTTTTATAATTTATTAGTGTCTTTGTAATGATATCATTGTGGACAGCGTTTTATAATAACAGAATCATAAAAAAAAATATTCTAATTTATGAAGTCAATATGAACGGCATAACGCCTCACGAACAGCGTAAGTGCTTCCGTCTCTAGGCTTAGCTTTGGAGTAGGAATCCACACATGTATACAATTTTGATTTCAGTAAATGACCGTAACCAACACACAAAAACCTATTCGCTTGCGATCATGAGTCATTAAAAAAAATTTTTTTATTCCCTCGATCAACAATGAACATGGCGGCCGGCTAACAGTCGCCCGCTCCAACGGGAAACAAATTATTAAAACATTTTCAATTGCGCGCATATTCATTAGTCATACACCTCCTTGAACATTGGTCGTGAGTGGAAGAGCTGGAGAGTTCCACTTTGGCCGATGCTCTCAAAGCATGACGCTACTACACCAACTAGCCGGTTTCCAGCTAATTCAGTGAATAGATAGACGGACGTGCTCGGAATATGCTTTCGGATGGGATTGTGGTCATGTAGGCAGGCATGGAGCGGCTCAATTGGATAATTTTCGTTGAATACGTTTTTTATGGTTAGAAATTGAAAATATTTATTTATGGCGATGTAATTGAATTAGTAATACAGAGGCGAATTCTCACACCAAACGCTTAAGTTATTCAGAAGGCATTTCGCTAATGAATATCGAAAAGCTGTTGAAGGGATTAGAGGAAACACTCTCTTATGGGTTGGTACTTGACCGTGAATGAATGTTTATGTTTGTCTTGGGAATAACAAGAGCCCAGGTGTTTGACAGTGGGTGAAAGATAACGATCTTGCATTTGGTTTACTCTAAAGGATAATAATACATATTTTGCATTTTAAAAAAATAATGCTGGGTGGGTCATGAACCCGCGATGTAAACTTTTCAAATCTTAAATAGAAGTCGGAAACAAGAGCACGCCACTGGAATCTTTAGATGTTCGGCGTAAATGAATTATATGTTAAGAAGTTAGATTTTGTAGAGATACGATGAAGTGCATTTAAGCAAACCTCTACCATATTATCAAACCGCCAAAGAGAAGACCTCTTAAATTAAAGCACAATGGATGGCTGGCTCGATGCCAAGAACGAGGCCTACAAGGCTAAGCTGCAGGTGAAGACGAGAGCTGCCATTGAGCTCTATAGGCAAAGAAGAAGGGAAGAACATCGGCTTTTCAGCAAGAAGAAAAAAAGAGCAAGAAAAGCGCGCGATCGAGGATATAGAGAGGTGCCACTCCAGGAACGATGTTCGCAAGTTTTACCAAAGTGTAAAACGTCAAAGCCAAGGATACAAGGCTCGAACAGAATCCTGTCGAGATGAACAAGGAAATATTGTAGTTGAGACACAGTCGATGCTGAGGATATGGAAGAACCACTTCTGCAGACTGTTAAACGGCGATGACGAACAACATTCCGCTGTCAGGCAGAACGAACCATTCAATATTGGCAACGACAGCGAAAACTGCCAACCACCCGACCTGAGTGAAGTGAGGATAGCAATATCTAAACTCAAGCTTAATAAGGCTGCCGGAAATGACGGCCTTCCCGCTGAGCTCTATAAGGCCGGCGGAGATGACTTGGTAAGTAACATCCACCAACTCATAAGCCAAATCTGGTCGGATGAAAATATGCCTGAAGAATGGAACCTCAGCATCGTTTGCCCGATCCACAAAAAAGGAGACCCTCTGAACTGCGCCAACTACAGAGGCATAAGTCTCCTCAACATCGCCTACAAGATCCTATCTGCCGTAATATGTGAACGCCTGAAACCGTTTACCAACAACCTGATTGGCCCTTATCAGTGTGGTTTTAGGCCAGGAAAGTCCACAACTGATCAAATTTTCACACTTCGGCAGATCCTGGAAAAAACTCAAGAAGTCCAAATCGATACCCACCACCTATTCATTGATTTCAAAGCCGCATATGACAGCATTTATAGAGACGAACTGTACAGAGCCATGTCTAGTTTTGGTATACCGCCCAAACTCGTCCGTTTGTGTAGGATGACGATAGAGAATTCTCGCTGCTCCATCAGGGTCGGAAACGACCTCACCGACACATTCGATACCAAAAAAGGATTTAGGCAAGGCGATGCGCTGTCATGTGACTTCTTTAATCTGATTCTTGAGAGAATTGTGCAAAACTCCAAAGCCAACACCAGAGGCACAATTTTCCAAAAGTCGGTGCAACTACTAGCATACGCTGACGATATTGACATCATTGGTAGGACTCAACGTGATGTCATAGCCACGTTTGCTAGTATAGAGAAGGAAGCGGCGAAAATGGGTTTAGCAGTAAATGAGGGTAAGACTAAGTATATGCTGTCATCACGAAAGGACTCACAACATCGACGAATTGGACAGAACGTCACCATTGACAGATATAACTTTGAGGTAGTACGGGACTTTGTCTACCTCGGCTCCGCTATTAGCTCTGACAACAACATCTCGTCAGAAATTAAACGAAGAATTACTCTTGCCAACCGCTGTTTCTTCGGGCTAAGAAGGCAATTTAGTAGTAAAGCCCTCACTCGAACTACTAAGGAGACCCTATATAAGACCCTGATCATCCCAGTCCTGCTCTACGGCGCTGAAGCATGGACCGTATCAAAAGCGGATGAAGAAATCCTTGGTAGATTCGAGAGGAAAATTCTTCGAAAAATCTTCGGTCCCGTTTGCGTTGACGGGCTATGGAGACGAAGATTCAACCAAGAACTATACGAGCTGTACAGCGACATACCCCTAGTCAAAAAACTCCGCATTGGACGTTTAAGATGGCTAGGACATGTAGAACGAATGGACACAAATACTCCGGGTCGCAGACTCTTCGATTCCCAGCCAGACGTCGGAGGCAGTAGAGGAAGACCTCGCCTTAAGTGGCGCGCACATGTAGAAACCGACCTCAACCAACTAGGAGTGCGCAACTAGAGGCAGTTAGCTAAGGACCGGGCTAATTGGAGAGCCATGTTAGTTGAGACCCAGGTTCATCCCTGACTGTAGCGCCACTTAAGTAAGTAAGAATATGATTTCATGTAGTGAGAGCAGTAAGTTAATTGGGGTAAGAAAAAAGGAAGTAGCGATGCACACTACAGGGCACGTCCAAAGATAGGCTTAATTATAAACTGATTTGGATTCATACCGTAGCGAGTATTGCACTTGAATTGTTGAATGGGATAATGCAACCAGCTTTTTCAATTATAAGAAAAAAACACATGAGAAGGTACAATCCGAATGTGCGAATCCTAAATGTCCCCCAAAAATGGGCGTTGCTAAAAACTGAATGAATCTTGTTTGTTCAGACGGTTTATCTAAATATTTTATGGTTCAACAAAAAATTACGTTTTTCTTTTATTATGCTATGGGATAGGCTTTTCAAATTGTTTTTCTAGAATAACGCCCTCAAAAAGGGGGCATGACAGAAAAAACTTTTTTTAAACGAAATATAGACATTGCGATTGGCATACTATCCTATTAAGACATTTTTTTTAAAAATTCTTAACCGTTTGGCCAAAAATAACGATTTACTCAAAAGGGGGCGTGATAGAGGGCGGATTTTAAAAATGTTTACACGTTTTTACACCCAAAAATCGGTGACATACATACGGACGACGGAGAGATGGACGGGCGGACAGACAGACATGGCTAGATCGACTCAGCTAGCGATTCTGAGTCGATCCATGTACTTTGAGGTATATCTAGGGAAATTATTTCTCTATGTTGCAAATTAATGTCAAAACTAATATACCCCTATGGGATAGAGTATTACAGAGCAGGGGACATTTCGTCAATGTTCAAGCGAAACGAGAGAATAGCTATGCATATGCCTACAAAAAGTTTTATTTTTATGGGTTGTTTTTGGTATACCAGCGGACCAGACGATAGCGTTGAACGCTTTATAAATTTGTGGCAGATCGAAGGGATGATATATTTCTTAAATCGATTGAGGCAACATTAATGTTTTGCAGCATTTTTTGCTCCTTCGAATATGTGTGATACCGAGGATAGAAAGCTTTTTGATTATTCAATGCAGATGGCACAAATCTCTAGTGGACCTGTTTCTGTAAGATACCGATGTGAGATACCGAGCATATAAAGCTTTTTGATTTCTTAAACTGCTAGTGGACGACGTGTTCCTGTAAAAACCATATAGGACTTTCGTTTTTCGAGATGTTCATAACCTGATGCATCAACAGCAATTCCATGACCTTGGATAGAAGGAAAGTAAGTGCTATTAGTCAGTAGCTGGAGTAGGGGAAAAAGAATATTCACCTTTTGAAAGACAAGTGCAGGGTTCCTCGGAATCTACTCGCAAAAGTTCCTAACGACCGGTACGTTGTGATTTTTTTAGCGATGCCATCTGGACCAGCGAATTGTTGTATGTCAAGATCAAATAACACGCACTCAATGGTACGATTAAGACCTCTACCAAGCACCGACATGACAAAATACTAACAGATGCTGAACACACTTGAAACCGACATACGAGGGAGAATACAATAATTGTAGTTGGGGATTTTTTTTTTTGGTATTGCAAAGACAGTTCGATTTGATAGGAATATAACCAATCACAGAGGCGAAATCGCCAGGTGAACGGATCCGTCCGTCTGTGTGTCACCGACTTTAAGGCTTTAAATTTTGAGCTAGAAAAATGAAATTTGGTATATGGACTCTCTGTTCGATGAAGCAATACAAGTGTAAAAAAATTGGAAAAACCATCCTATGTCATTCACACTTTTTAGAAAAAAACGTTGTATTTGGTCAAACCGTAAGAAATTTTGAAAAAGTGTCAGAGCAAGATAGTTAGACATTCCCAATCGCTATATTTCGTCGATATAGTTTCTGGGGCACTTTCCTAAAAAAATGATTTGTGTAACCTATCCCTATAACATAGCATATGCCATAGAAAAACGTCTTTTTTTAGAAACATGAAAGATAAAAAATTTAGATAAACTATCTGAACAAGATGTTACAATGCCATTTTTCCAGTAGAAAGTATCGGATACTTCTCTAGTTCTCTCCATCCAGTTCATTTTGACTTGATATACACTTAAGTGTGAGTGTTGAACACAGAAAGGAAAAATAGGAACATTGTCAAAAGGTTTGCAAGAATGACTGGTGAGGAATATCTAGCGAGGAAAACTTAGCGAGCAATATCAGGCCCTTAAATCTATGGGATATGCTTTGGTTTACTACTTACCCAGGTAAAAAAAAACCTGCTACGAAACAACCAAGAGCTTCGAAAAAAAGGGATTCTGATTCTTGACGGCTACTCTAAAAAAAAGAACAATGTCACATGCATATCCACCTGGAATATTAGAACATTCAACAGAAAAACTTCTACCGAACAAATACCGGCCGACAGCTACTATAAAGCAGACATACTGCCATCCAGGAAATACATTGGAAGAGATCGGCCAAACGGGAGATAACAAAATGAGCAATTACTCGGATGTGAATTTGTAAAAAGCTACAGATTTAGGCCAGAGATTAAGGCCAAATTCACCAACAAAAGTCTTTATGAGCTTACTCTCCGTTGGAGAAAAAAGGTGTGAGGATTGATTCAACAAGTTCTTAGACAGCTTAAGTACCGTGTTAACATAATGCTGGTGATTTTCATTGCAAGATTTAAAAAAAAAACAGTTTTGCCGAAAACCACACAACCTACACTACAATACTTCTGGCAACGGATAGGAATGCTCCTATATCTATAAGGGGACATGGCGGTCTCTAGACCTACAAACGCTCATTCAAATTGATCGCAATGCAATAGAGAAGGAAGAATCAGCCAGTATTTTGAATGTCTGCATAGTCTGAGAAGCTAAAATCGTTTGCTTGTGCAGCCAAGATAAGAATGGGGAAATCTAACACGCCCGAGAAATAAAATAAATCTCAAGAAACAGCGGAGGCCTTTGCTGAATGCGTATCCTTTAATCTGTCTATTAATATCAGAGCGTATACCAGCGTTAAATGTCGATGACCTGTCCCCAGCAACTAATGTGCTAAGTTTCTCCCACGCACCAGCAAAAACCTCTGGTTTGACAAAGAATGTCGAAAGTTGATTGCATCCAAAAATAAGGCAGCGCTGCAGGCACAGACGAAAATGTTCCATTTGAGCTTGATGAGGAGACAAAAAGGAAAGATCACCAGTCTCTCAGGTAGAACAAGAAAAGCCTCGATCAATGGCTGGCTCAATGGAGCCAGTTCAGGAATGATGTTTGAACGTTTTAAAAAAAAGGAAAACGTCAAAGACAGAGGCACATGAGCCTCAAATTCGTCTGCTCCATCAAGGCAAGCGGCGACATTATTTAAGCACTCGTCACTTTTTTAATTAAAGAGAAGGAGCAGCACAATCGACAGCTACAACTTTTAAGTAGGTCTTTGCAAAGCGTTGTTACGCTATTAATTCCGATAACAACGACTTTTCAGTAATTAAACGAAGAATAACTCCTGCAACCTGCAACTAAGCTCTGCGACAACCAACTCTTATTATTTCAAGCCGACAACTTATTCCGAACGAACTTTTAAGATCGCATGATTTTCTTTAGAAAAAGTTGATCAACAACCAATATCTTGTGATCTTAATGGGTTTATTCGTAAATTTGGGTCTACACAACATACCAAGAACAACTCAAAGCCACAGAAATTAGATTGAAGCCCTTGACCAGTAAATTTAAAAAAAAAAATTAAATATGTTCACCTGATGGTCGAGTTTGGTACTTTTTTTTCCTAAAATTGATTGCTCCCGACTAGGATAATTTACGTTATACTCAAACAAATGAAATATCTGGTATTAACGGCGCACTCAGAGCCTTAAACCTAGCTTCTCCCTTCATTTGTATGCACGAAGTTATATTTTGCAACAAAGAAGAGGACTTCCTGTCATCACTCAACCCCATTCCAGACGACTAAAAAAGAAATCAAAAACTGAAGAAGGACATACGTGTACTTACCAACTTGAGAATGACATTACATGTTTAAAATATTTATAAGACAACTCCACTTACCTAGAAAGAAAGAGAAAACAAAATTAGTTACAAAAAGGATATGAAAGGCAAATAAATTAAATCGGATTATTGATATCAAAATATAATGAATGTATCCTTAAGGTTTTAATGGCTCATAATCAGTGGAAGACTTTTGAGTTCTTAATCTCTAATGATCAAGGAGAAACCCTCCTGGTATTACGAAGAAGTCCACATTTTATCGAAACCAAGAATGAGTTTTACAGAGTTGCTGTTAAAGGTATCGTTGAGCTAGTAGAGAAACGGAAGAACAATTGCCTTTTAAAAGGAAGACCAGGAATAATGTTCAAAAATGTGTAAAAACACCGAAGCCGAATACAATACAAAGCCCGAACAGAATCTCTTGGAGATGGTCAAAGAAAAATCATAGCTGAGTCACCGTCAATGCAGACAATCGGCCCTATCGAGGTATCCTTCGGAGCGGAAAATTCTCCGATTTTGTATGATTTGGAGAATTTTTGCTTCGAGGTATTTTTCCGAAAAGCTCCGACATGTTGTAACGCATCCCAGCGAATTGCGTTGAAGTGCGTTCAGGTGAATTTTTCGTGCAATTTTTGACTGCTAAGTGCCATTCTTTTTCCGATTTCCTCCGACACAAATTCTCGCGGAATTTATTTACGAATTGTAGTGAAGTGAAGCCGTCGCGCCTGTGTAGTATTTTTTTTTTTCAATGACGCATACCTCGAATGGAATTTGAACCTCCGACGAAGTATGCGTTGCGGAAAATTGTCCGCTCCGACGAATACCTCGATAAGGCTGAATATGGAAGAACCACTTCTGCAAATTATTATTCAGCGATGAGGAGCAATCTAGAAATCCATCGCTTTCAAACAGAAGGCAAATAGGGATATCTAAATTAAAGCTTAACAAATCTTTAAAACCATTCATAAACAACCAAAGCGAGCTCTTACAGTGTGGCTTTAGTCCAGGGAAGTTCACAACTGATCAAATCTTCACACTTCCGGTGATCCTGGAAGTAACCTAAGTCCAACTCGATACCCACAAAGAGCTTGAAATTTAAGGTGGTAAAATATTTTGTGTTCCTTGACTGCGTCATGGTGATCAAATGGTAGGCAATGCGATTATATGAAACCATGAGTTTTTACCTAGCTGATGCCTACCAATTCCGACTTTCAGTACCTGATAGGGTCTCAATCCCTGTGTAAAGTCGTCGCGGCAGAGGATGGAACATCTACTTGCAGGCGACAGCGGAAGAACTCCCGAAATAGAGTCAACGGTGGCGTCTACAGGCCAAGCTAGGATTTGGGATGACAAAGAGAATAACCTAGATGAGCTGCTTCGACGTATTCGGACAACAAGTCATTTAGGAATCTCAAGGGTAAGTCAGGCTCCTTGAACAGAGATGGTGGCAGATGAACCGAAAGGCCAACGGCAGCGCTCTATCCCGTAGTGGATACTGATGACTCTGTGTCCTAGGGGTATCTAATAAATTGGAACTGACACTTCATGTTGTGGGTTGTGCCTTGTGTTAAATACCCACTTACGAAAAAAAA
Source organism: Rhingia campestris (assembly GCA_932526625.1). Taxonomy (NCBI): domain Eukaryota; kingdom Metazoa; phylum Arthropoda; class Insecta; order Diptera; family Syrphidae; genus Rhingia; species Rhingia campestris. The sequence goes on along the minus strand of OW052184.1, from coordinate 93,918,881 downwards.
AAAAACATCCTTATGAAGCAACCAAGAGCCTTGAAAAGGACTGATCTTATTGTTGACGACCATGCAAAACGAAAATATGACAACAACGTTCGTATCTGCACCTGGAATGTGAGAACATTAAACAGGAGAGGTAAAAGCGAACAACTAGCGGAAGCCCTGAGCTACTACAAAGCAGACATTACTGCCATTCAGAAAATTTGATGGGATAGACCGGGCAAAAAGAGGATAAAAACTGTGACATCTACTACGGACCATGTTATAGTGAGCAGAAACAGCGACAATTCGGATGCGGAATTGTTATAAGTGCCAGACTTAGGAAAGAAGTCTTATGGTTCCAAGACATTAGCAAACGAATTGTAACAATCTGGATCAATTCCAAATTTGCTAACATAAGCGTTATATGCGCTCACGCACCGACGAAAATGTGTGATATAACAAAAGACTGCTTTTACGAGCTCTTTGACAAAACTTATGAGCGACTACAGAAATACGATGTTAAAATAGTGTTTGGAAAAGACAGCCTACAAGACAATACATCTGGAAACGGACTTAGGCAATTTGCCTTTGCTGCGGAACTAAACGCCACTGTCATGTCGCCAGCACACGGTTTCCTCACCCCTATGTCCATAAGCGAATATGGCGGTCTCTAGATCAACGAACGGTCATTTAAATTTGTGACATTGCGATAGACAAGAGGCACGCATCCAGTATTTTGGATGTCCGAACATTCCGAAGGGCTAACATCGACTCGTACCAATACCTTGTTGCAATGTAGGATTGCGGATATCCACCACGCCATAACAAATCAGAAATACTGCAACGGCAAGATACCGCCAAGGATTTCGCGGAACGCCTATCCCTTAACATCTTGATTACCAGCATATAATGTCGAAGAACAGTGGCAATAATGCCAGCAAGCCATTAGATCAGCCGCAACGGATGTGCTAGGTTTCTCGCGTCCATCAGCAAGAAACCCTTGGTTTGATGAATAATGCCAACAGATGCTTGGAGCCAAGAACGAGGCATACAAGGCTAAGCTGCAGTTGAAGACGAGAGCTGCAATTGAGCTCTAAAAGCAAAGAAGAAGGGAAGAACACCGGCTTTTCAGGATATAGAGAGGTGCCACTCCGGGAATGATGTTCGCAAGTTCTACCAAAGTCTAAAACGTCAAAGACAGGGATTTGAGGCTCGAACAGAACCCTGTCGAGATGAACAGGGAAATATCGTAGTTGAGGCATAGTCGATGATGAGGATATGGAAGAACCACTTCTGCAGACTGTTAAATGGTGATGACGATCAATATTTCGCTGTTTGGCAGAACAAACCATTCAATAATGGCGAAGACAGTGAAAACTACCAACCACCCGACCTAAGTGAAGTGAGGATAGCAATATCTAAACTAAGCATATATAGGCTGCCGGAAATGACGGTCTTCCCGCTGAGCTTTATAAAGCCGGCGGAGATGACTTGGTAAGTAACATCCACCATCTCATAATCCAAATTTGGTTGGATGAAAATATGCCTAAAGAATGGAACCTCAGCCTCGTTTGCCCAATCCCGAAATGCAATGAATTATCTTGCATTAACAGACCATGCAAGGCATTCACCAAGCTTTTTCATTCAGTTGTGTGAGCGCCTTATATTATTTCCAAGGACCTCCTTTTTAATGTCGATTCCGAACCCCAAATTTAAGACGCTTTTGGCGACAGTTTTTCAAATTTTTTATGGTTGTCAGAAATTCGAAAAACTTTAAGGATTTGAACCAGGGACCGACCACGCGCACTACCGCAGTAACCTAGTGAGCCCTGACAGAGACCTAAAGAAAAAAAACGCATTCGACATTAAAGCTGGCTAATGTATGTTGAATGAACGGACAGAAATACTTGAAACCAAAAAGTCTTCTAAACACAGCCAGATGGTAGGCGCAGTAAAGGAAGACCTTGCCTTCAGTGGCCTCATACAATTCGAAGTGCGTAACTGGAGGCCAGTAAGCTAAGGTTTTCCACGGGGGCACAAGCTGGAGCATTTGTAGCTCATGCCAACAAATGGCCAAATTCCAAATGATGTATCTTAAAGTATCTCAGAGATATCGAAATGCGCAGTGGACTGTCCAAGTGAATCAGCTCGCCCTATAATTTCCTTTTCTATTTTACTTGCACCCGTTATGGTTTCTTTTTCAATATGTCACCAGTGATCTTTAGTATTGTCAATCCACGGACTCGTAAGCCGACAATTTTAAAATCCATGTGAATGATGTAAACAATGCCTAGATGTACAAAATTTATAATGGATCACTGATGGCACATTTTTCTTTGCCCTAATTAGAAGAACACAACGTTTGGCTCTTTTTTAAATGAACAGAATTCTTTTAAAATATCTTTAAGGCATTTTAGATCTCTATAACCATACTCCGCCTCCGGGCTAAGCCAAACACGACATCTAAACTGGTTTTTCCTGCAACAGCATCGGTGGCAAGTTGATCAAAATCGAAATCGAAACAAATAACACGGCCAATATGGCGTGTGTATCTGTATTAACAAAACATAATGCCAAAGCAAATAGCAGTACACACTAAACCCAACCGATTCCGGACTTTTATTCGTTCGACATTAAAATCCAGTTTTGTCCCCCACAAAATGGTACGGATACCGACAGAACTTGCTAGCTATGGTATGGCTTGCACCCAATATGCTGTTGATGTTGTGGAGGAACAACACAAAATTGAATCCATTCCAAAAACTTAGGGAGACTCACTGTAGGAGCTCTGTAGAGATACAATGACTGAGTCATCCCACAACTACTACCGTCAACAATGCCTGTGCTGCTGGTAGATGGTTTTTTATTTAAAAAAAAAAAAGCCACACGCCATCACAAGAGTAAAAAGTATCTGCACATAGTTATCTGTGTATCTGCATAAAATAAAAGCTAAACAAATCGCATCTTTTGAAATGTGAATACACACATCCAAGTTTAGATATAACTGCGCCTTCAAGACGAACAATATCTGGAAGATTAACTCTTGTGGAAACTGTGTGGAATATGAGTCATGAAAACAGTTTTCCCATATTGTACGTATTTCTGAAAACGTGCCCGTATATACGAGATACGAGTAGACTCTTGCGGATTGGCATTTCAAAAGATATTCCTCTTGGTTTGCATTCTTTTATTTTTGCTTTGTTGTTGTTGGTGGTGCTGAAAACTCGATTCACATTATTTGTTGGAAAAAAAAACTAAATCGGTCCAAGCACAATGCAGAGAGATGTAGCATTGCCGCATGACCGTATGGTACTTTGATGGCACGACACTGTGAGAGATGAATGACGCAGTCTTCACAGCCAAAGTCAGCGGAATTAATTGTCTGGGCGTCAGTATACATAATGGAGAGAAACGTAAGTATGTACAGTTTTTTTTTTTTTTTTAAAGCGAAGCAGCGATTGAAACGTTTTGTGCAAATTGTATAATTATTCAGAAATTAGCAATGATGTCAGATACAAAGATGGAAATGGTACATTTTTTTATTATATCTCAAGGCTGCGATGGTTTTTATGTTTCTGGGGTTGTACTTGAGCTATTTTGTATAAAATGGGACATGCAATTAGTGTGTTATTATGCCGCAACCAATTAGGGTCACAATAGTTATGAATGAGGCCCCTAATTAATTGATATAAGAAAATAAAGCAACGGTGGGTATGTTAAACTTTCGAAGGGCAAATCGACAAAGCGGGGATTGGAAATGCACAGAAAACTAGCCACCTGGTCTTGCCAAATGTGAACAATTGAATAAAAAGAAAACTGTGATCCAATGGTTCATTTGGGTAGAAATTATTTTCGGCAAACCTCAAGGGTCGTAACTCTGACCCTTACTGGTCCGTTATTGATATTCATTTGTTGGTGCCCTCTGTAAACAAAGAAAAACTGCAGACTTGCTGACGCATTCGAAAACTCAGAGTTTGAGATTTAATACCTGATGTATCAGCACAGATGGATCATAGATAGACTTTACTGTGGCACCGGTGCGGTGCTGGTAGAATCTCAGAGAAACTAATAATGCGCCAATTAATCAGGCTTTCTGATCATATGGGTACATAAAGCCGTTGGCAATCTGGGAAGGGCTTTGTATGGTGTCAATACCACTCATTTATATTACCATATTCCTCGACATCCAAGTGCTTTCGTCTTAAAATCCATAAGGGGACATGGCGATCTCATGATGAAATTGATCGCACTACGATAGGCAAGAGGCACACATCTAGTATTTTGGGTGTCAGAACATTCCGAGGAGCGAAAATCGTTAAGGACCCATACCTTGTTGCTGCTACTGCTACCTTGGCTAGATTTCTAACGTCGATTAGCAAGAAAACTATGGTTTGACAGGAATGGCGACAGATGATCCTTGCCACATATGAGGCGTCCAATGTAAAGCTGCAGGTGAAGACGAGAACCGCCTTTAAGGTTTAAACGAAGCTTGAAGAACATCGGCTTTTAAGAAAGACGGAACAAAAACACGCCCGATCGAAGATATAGAATGACACCACTCTAGATATGATGTTCGTAAGTATAACCAAAGATTACGAATTCTATATAGATGACGGATTGAGAACAAAAAACAAAAACTTTTTCAGTTGCTTCATGGTACGGGCGGGCGGTGTGCATGAAAACATGAAAAACAAGAACAAAAACATATGGCGGGCTGTGCCAGCACGACCCGCCATAGAACAATTTTTCTTATATGGAGTGCGTCATCTGTATAGAATTCATAATCTTTGGTTTAACCTACTACACGGCAGGCCTGTCCAACCCTTGAAATTCTTTAATGACATATTGCAAAATAAGTCAGGTTGCGCACTTTATCCTGCCACATATACAAAGTACCTCTGATTCCATTATCTGAATTCTTTTGCTTTCGTTTGAAAAAGAGAAGAAAAAAAGTCCCTTGGTTACCTTTTCCCGCTCTGATCTGTGATCACCAAACTTTACATTGGTACCCATTCTACGTTTAGGGTACAAAACACCCAGGGGCGGTCACACATGAATGCTGAAAGCTGAAGTTGAGTATTTTGAGAATTATTCCGTTTTGATATGGAAAAAAATTAAAATCCTTTACTGAGACGATCGAAAGTCAAGGTTATAAGTTAATCCCGTAGTCGCCGCGTAAATGCTGATAGTCGGCGTGAAATCGCTTTTGTTATCATACCTATTGCCTCCTATTTGACCACCGCATATCGGCTCAATGGGTCTTAATTGGCCAATGTCCCTTTAGCATGTGACCGTCTTTGCTTTATAAAGCCTTAAAGACTGAATTTTCTTAATAAATTCTTGAAAAGTACCCCCAGTTATATTTTTATTCTCGAAAGGAACTCCAGTTAGACATGCCATTAGAGCCATTTTCTGTTTCAATTGAAACCATCAAAAGGAAATAAATTCCCATTCCCGGCATCTCCTCGAATACCCAACTCTAAAGATTTCCACTTACCCAACAAACTGTTCCTTAGAACTAGACCCATTCAAAAGATACTCTGCATCGGTGGGTCGCCTCGATTCGTCATTTACCCACCAAGTACTGTAACACTTTCAATCGCACATAGCTCCTCATCGAACGCGTATTTATGTGTCGATCGACAAAATTCCATAGAAATACATCATCCCAATGAGAGAAAAGGAAAGCACCAAAAGAGGGACACAAAAACAAACAAACGTCAAAGAAAAACACAATAAAAGTGGAGTAAAAGAAATCGAAAGTAATCACTCCCTCGAGCGGAACGCCACACAACCTTAGTGTACTCGTTCTGTTGATGTGCGTCTAAAGTGCATTGCATCCACATATTGCGTTCGGCAATAACTTCCGGCTTACAGAGAACCCAACCAAAAAAAAAAACGAAATTTATTTTCATTAGGGGAAGAAACACAAAGTAAATACAACAAAGGCAGCTCAGAAGATGATGAAGAATCTTCAATCAATCCGTGCCCTCCTCCTCGGTAGATTGTTCTCAATCCATATCCCAAGGGTATGTGCGTCACACTTATTATATATTTGACATACGCATACGTGTATCTATGTATCTATACTTCATGCTCATTACAGCAAATGGCTGTGAAATCTTTTCATTCATGAAATCTCAACCACACCATATCCTCTTAGAATGCATCTACATCGCAGAGACACGATACCGGCGTGTGATATGTGATCGAAGACACTTCGATAGGGTTGGTGGAGATGAGGAACCCCTTTTTTGTAAATCGGATTTTTATGGCTCACAATGGACTCTTTCCAAGAATAACTCTTACCACACTTGAACGTTAGAGCGGCGCACTCTGCAGCAACACATCCATGCGCCCAATGGAGTGGGCACACCACGCATAAGCAGATGAGGTACTCTACGCACAAATACGAGCAAAAGCAATCTAAAAGGGGCTACGTGAATCACCGAGAGACCGCCAAACCACACCAGGCAGGAATCCATCAGCTCGAGGAAAAATACCGAATGGATATTCGATATACGGTGGAGGAGAATGTTGCTTGGGTTTGGCTTTTGCCATATCTGTGGATCGCAAATGTGCAGCAAGGGCAAGGGCGTAATCCAATCAAGTTCACATTTAGAAGAAAAAAAAAATTGGAAACCAAAAGAAGAACATAAAATGCGATTTATTTTGTACTTTGGATGAACGTGGATGCGTTAAGGGAAGACATTGAAACCACATGGTGCGGAGGGCGTTCTTTTGATCGGGTATTCGTATTATCCTAGTAGTTGGAGTGGAGTTGTAGAAGCAACGTGGCAGTTCTATTAAAAGTTCGCTTGTCGATTTCAAAAGGGAGCAACTCTGGTCTAACTTAAGGACCCACTCTACTACGTCCGACATATAACTAGGAATCGCAGGGTTATTGGTGTTCATTCGACACACATGTCTAAGTCGTCCTAAACGTCCTATGCGACAGGTCTTTGTCGCTGCACGGCTCGTTAAGTTATTGGTTGAATCTTCGGATCCATAGCCCATCAACACAAACGGGACCGAATGTTTTCCAAAAAAAAAAAAACGACGAATTTTTCATTGCGAAACCGTGCATGCTTTGGGGCCGTAAAACTCAACTGGCAGGTATGGGTTTTATAAAGGATCTCCGTAGTAGTTCGAGTGAGAGCTTTATTGAAGTAGAAGTAAAAACTGCGATTGGATCTGAGAGAATTCTCCAACGTCATCCTGCACAGACGGACCAGTTTGGGCTGTATACCAGAAAAAGACATGGCTCTGTATAGTTCGTCCCTATAAATGATGTTGTATGCGGCTAGGAATTCGATGAATAGGTGGTGGATATCGATTGGGTGTTCTCAGGTTTTTCTAGGATTTGCCGAAGTGTAAAGATTTAATTAGTTTCATGTCGTAACACAACACTGATTGGCAACGATCAGGTCGTAATGAAGGCTTTTAGGCCTTAATAGTTGGTAGGAAGACTGTGGCTTTATATATTCGGCGCAGTTTGGAGTGTCTCATTTGTTTGGATCGGGCAAACGATGATGGGGGTCGTGCTGGCACAGCCCGCCATTTATTTTTGGTCTTGTTTTTCATGTTTTCATGCACTACGCCCGCCCGTACCATGAAGCTACTGAGCAAAGGTTCTGTTTTTTGTTCTCAATGCGTCATCTGTATAGAATTCATAATCGTTGGTATAACTTAAAAGTTATGTGGAATATAGCTATTAACAGGATTTATGATTCGAATCAGCAAACTGGCCTAAGTGCTCTGCTCTAAGTGAGTAATAAATGTGAAACAACTTTCCAAAAGACAGATTGCAGTCAGTTTCCGGTATGAGAAGCATGATTCTGATAAGAAAGCGACAACAACCAAACACACAACCACAAAGCAAATAAAAGGCTTTTTTTGGTCCACTAAAATGTCAACAAATTCACCGATAAAAAAAAAACGAATCTCGAATCAATTTACGACTTATCTCAAGGTCAACATGAAATGTTTGTGAAAACCAACAAAAAAAATGAAATTTCCATCGTGATTTATTTATTTCCACTTCGATCAAGGTCTTCTCATTTAAAATTCAAATAAACATTCGCAAAACCAAAAACAAAAAATTATTTTCACTTTCAGTTATTGATTTATAAACAAATAAAAAAAAACTGCAACCGAAATGGAATCATGAATGTACCGGCTCGAGATGAGAGCGGAAGCCGGCAAGACAAACAGGAACTTCTGGTATCAATTGCGAGCGTACGTCTTGGGACAATTGCAAAATTGAGACCGGAAGATTCGGATGCCACATCGGAAGTTTCTATACCAATCAAACATTTAGGGTGCATAAGATGTGCGTGACATAGACATAGCTGTGTGTTGTGTGTGCGCCACCGCCCACCATTTTGACTCGCGCGTGCTGCTCCCTTGTCTAATGCATCGTGTATGGATGAGCTCTTGCACCACTGCCGCTACATCAACTGGAAAAGATTGGCTATTTATGGCATTCTGTGACAGAGGGAATTATTCTAAAAATAGTTTTATAAATAAGAACGCAAGAAAATATTCTTCATGTAGACGAGAGATATATGAGATACGAGTTTACGACTTACGACGAGTGTTGAACGAGGCGCAAAAGACGGAGAATATTTAAATCCATAGAGAAACGCCGGCCGCGCGCAGCAACCGATATGACGTTCGACTTTGGACCCGCATACTGCTTACAGCCTGTTATTCGTTCCAATACAGTTCCGAGAGTATGGAAGACAACTTTTATTTTTGTAAACTAGTACTTCAAGTTGACCTAACTTGCAATGCAATACAATGCCGAGATTTATTATTAAGTAGTCACAAACGCACAGTCTTGACAGCTGTTAAATTTTATTCCAGTTAAATCCGAAAATACAGCACGATTACTTCGAATTGCTACCGGCACGTATAATCAAATGACAGGCGAATTTCGAAAGGAAAACAACACCACGACTTATCGTTGGTCGAGCAAATTTGCAAACTTTGCAAACTTTGCAAACAACTGACGCATTGTGATCGATATATCCAAGGCTGATAAATTTAACGCCGGTTGTTGAAGGTGCCTACTGAATAAGTAACTAATACGTGGAGACTATGATTATCGCAATGGCGTGTCATTGAATTGGGAATAATGAGAATGAATATGATAAGTCACGAATGGGGGTATGCGAGACACGAGAAGTTTAACTGCGCTCTTCATAAGCACGTTTCCAACTTTATTGCATATCTACTTAACATTTGACAGCAAATATTTTGACATGTTCCCTACTTTAATGCTATCGGAGACTTTTTATTAAGGCAAACATTATTCCCCGTTTAAATGCATTTATCAGCAAACAGTAAGATAATTCAAATTTTTGTACTAAAATACGATTTGGCAGCACTTTTATTTAAACCAATTACCATAATGCCCGAAACACATGTGAAAAGATTCTGGATGCAGTGCGGCAAGCAAGAACCATGAACAGGTTTTTGTTTGACAAACCTTCACTGCAGTGACTCCTGTCAAAACATTCGGCTTACTGTGGTGGTGTTTGTTGATATTTATCTGAACATTTAACACAAATAATCGCTATCGTAAGATATGTTAACGTCTTGTGATTCGTAACAGAGGCATTCGTAAGTAATTTCACAGCAAATTAAATGTTTTGATGGAGTTAAGAAAAAGTCCCTCTTCCATTTTGGATACCTTTTGGCGTTTATTTATTTTTCTTTATGTGGGATAAACGTCATAACCCCAATGATGCCAAATATATTAAATTAATTCTTTTTTCTTTTATGTTGGGCAACACACAACTTGACTTTTGCAGTGGATTAAGAAATAAAGACACCTACCAGGGAAGTCATTCCATTGAAAACGATTATCACTCAGACGCAGACTCACTCAGGTAGTCGAGACCTCATGAGCAATCCCTCAAGATTCGTCTGTGTTTTAAGTGAAGGAGATAAAGTGAAAAGCAGAACGAACCATTTAATATTGGAAACGACAGCGAAAACTGCCAAAACTGTGAGGATAGCAATATCTAAACTCAAGCTTATTAAGGTCCCCGGAAATGATGACCTCCCCGCTGAGCTTTATAAAGCTGGCGGAGATGACTTGGTAAGTAACATCCACCAACTCATAAGCCAAATCTGGTCGGATGAAAGCATGCCTGAACCTCAGCATCGTTTGCCCGATCCACAAAAAAGGGAGACCCTCTGAACTGCGCCAACTACAGAGGCAACTACTGCTCAACATCGCCTACAAGATCCTATCTGCCGTAATATGTGAACGCCTGAAACCGTTTACCAACAACCTGATCGGCCCTTATCAGTGTGGTTTTAGGCCAGGAAAGCCCACAACCGATCAAATTTTCAGACTTCGCAGATCCTGAAAAAAAACCAAGAAGTCCAAACCGATACCCACCACCTATTTATCGATTTCAAAGCCGCATACGACAGCATTTATAGAGACGAACTATACAGAGCCATGTCTAGTTATGGTATACCGTCCAAACTCGTCCGTTTGTGTAGGATGACGATTGAGAATTCTCGCAGCACCGTCGGGGTCGGAAACGACCTCACCGACACATTCGATACCAAAAAAGGATTTAGGCAAGGCGATGCGCTGTCATGCGACTTTTTAATTTGATTCTTGAGAGGATTGTGCAAAACTCCCGAGCCAACACCAGAGGCACAATTTTCCAAAAATCGGTACAACTACTAGCATACGCCGACGATATCTATTGACATCATTGGTAGGACTCAACGTGATGTCATAGCCACGTTTGCTAGTATAGAGAAGGAAGCGGCAAAAATGGGTTTAGCAGTAAATGAGGGTAAGACTAAGTACATGCTGTCAACACGAAATGACACACAACATCGACGAATTGGACAGAACGTCACCATTGACAGATGTCACTTTGAGGTAGTACGGGACTTTGTCTACCTCGGCTCCGCAATTAACTCTGACAACAACATCTCGTCAGAAATAAAACGAAGAATTACTCTTGCCAATCGCTGTTTCTTCGGGCTAAGAAGGCAATTTAGTAGTAAAGCCCTCACTCAAACTACTAAGGAGATCCTATATAAGGCCCTGATCACCCCAGTCCTGCTCTACGGCGCTGAAGCATGGACCGTATCAAAAGCGGATGAAGAAATCCTTGGTCGATTCGAGAGAAAAATCTTCGGTCCCGTTTGCGTTGACGGGCTATGGAGACGAAGATTCAACCACGAACTATACGAGCTGTACAGCAACATACCCCTAGTCAAACAAACTCCGCATTGGACGTTTAAGATGGCTAGGACATGTAGAACGAATGGACACCAATACCCCGGCTCGCAGAGTCTTCGATTCCCAGCCAGACGTCGGACGCAGTAGAGGAAGACCTCGCCTTAAGTGTCGCGCACAAGTAGAAACCGACCTCAACCAACTTGGAGTGCGCAACTGGAGGCAGTTAGCTAAGGACCGGGCTAATTGGAGAGGCATGTTGGTTGAGGCCCAGGTTCATCCCGGACTGTAGCGCCACTTAACTGAACTGATAAAGTGATATCGCCGACAGCAAAACGACTATTGATCTTACGCAATGCAAGATCTACAATCGAAATGTTATCGTCAAACGATTATCACTTTACGGAATGAGGGCCCAGAACCTGACCGCTTGCAGATTTTACCTATACATGTGTTCACTCCCATTGAAAATGTGTGTTTTATATTTTCTGCAAGCAGAATTCTGCACGTGTGTTTAAGGCTTAAAAGTTCACAGTAAAATACGTATTTCGAACAGAACCATGATTTTCAAAATAAATTCGCATAATTTGGAAGCGTTGTTCAGACGTCAGTCTATTCATGTTGAAATGCAAACCAAACTAAAAATGAATCACTTTTCAATTGACAGGTGACAAAATGGCCGCCAGTTAAAATATTGTTTCCAACTTGAAAGTTCTATACCTCTAAAAAAAACACCCTTTATAAGCATGGTAACAGGAAATGGACGGGGTCATATCAGTGATGGTGGCAACTCTTTTGCGTGTAAAATATTAATCATCACGCATCTAGAGTATGACAGTCAGTGTTTTGAAAATTTGTGAGTGAAAATAAGTTGTTTTTGTGAGAAGTAGTACATACAAATGGGTGGGTTCAGTTCAGAGCTATCAAGAGCTATGAAATTGTTATTCAGCCCTATCAAGGTATCCGTCGGAGCTGACAATTTTCCGCAACACATACTTCGTTGGAGATTCAAATTTCATTCGAGGTAGGTATGTGTCATCGAAAAAAAAATACTACACAGACGCGACGGCTTCACTTCATTACAATTCGTAAATAAATTCCGCGAAGAATTTGTGTCGGAGGAAATCGGAAAAAAATGTCACTTAGCTGTCAAAAATTGCACCAAAAATGCACCTGAACGCACTTCAACGTAATTCGCCGGGATGCGTTCCAAAATGTCGGAGAAATATTCCAAACAGCTTTTTGAAAGAATACCTCGAAGCAAATATCCTCCGAATAGTACAAAATCGGAGAATTTTCAGCTCCGACGGATACCTCGATAGGGCTGATTACTTTAAATAAAATATTTCTCACACATGCTTTTTTTTATTTTACATGCTTGGTTGTGTAGCCAAAGGCACCGGGATAGAAGTAAAATATAAAACGTATAATATTAAGCAAAATTATTTTTGTTCGACACAGTCAATAGGGGATTAATGGTTTAAGGAAACCAATTCGTTGAAATCAGACTGTTCTGTCTAGCAAAAACAAACTATCAGCTTTCTTTTCTTTCTACAAAACTTCAGCTTTGACTCAACAATAATTTTCGGACTTCAAAATCGCTATAATCTGTACGCAGGATGAACCATTTAAACCTTCAGCATCTAAGAACCCAACAACTCTGGTATCTGTTTTCTGGTAGGCAAGTTTCAAGACTAACCTCCGCTTAAAATTAGAAATAACCATAAGGCTCGTTTATAGTACAGCTTTAGATTAAAAAAAACAGGTGAAGTCTTCAGACCACACTATCAGACGTTTACTCTAAAAGTTACTCTCGATCGGCTATCTGGGTAAGCCCAGTCATCAAGGTCGACGGAGAATGCGGTCAGATGAGAAAATGAAATAGAGGCCAGTGTTTGTGGATCGCGAAATTCAATTAACGCAACGACTTTTACCAATCGATAGGTCTCCTGTATAATGCGGATGTTACTTTGAATAGGACCCAAACTTGTACGCTAAAATAATTTACGAAGAACCTTTTTTCCACAACCAACGCGAGGATTTTTGGGCTGGAATTCGACAGTACAAGATATAAGCCGGTTTAATTGTAGGTCACTCTATTCTGTAGTCGTAGTACCCCACTTACCTGGAGAACTCCAAGCAAGTGAATTGTATGACCTCGAGGTCCAGAGGTCGGGTCACCCATTTGAAGTAGGCAAAACTTAAGAACATTTTTGAAAGCGGAACGAAACATTGTAGCTATGAAATGTAGTTATATCGCCGGGCATGTTTTATGGCCAACAAGAGAGACATTTTGCTTATTTATGAACGTCATGTTTATTTACCTTGTTTAAGTTTTTCCTTTTATTTCTTTTTTTATATGCAACCATTAAGAACAAAGTTGAAAAAACATTTTAAGGTTCTTTTTTTGTACTGACGCAGATATACAGAAATGGAGTAGAAGGGAATTCGAAAAAGAGTGAGTAGGTTGTGAACACGATAAAAACAAACTTTGGGTAATGATAGGCGGACAACTTTTGGGGAATGGTTAACTTTTGACAGTAGCGGGGTGTGTTCTTTTTATGGTTAAATCCAAATTTAAGACCTTTTTATGAACAGGGATTTATTTTAATGTTATTGTAGGCACAAAGTTTATGACTGATTTAGTCATTGAACAGGCATTAGCTGGATTTAAATAAACATAAAAAAAATAATGCAGAATAGGAATTTAACTTTGTATTCGTTCAGTATTTGAAATTGATAACGAATTTTGTTTAATCTGGCATCACTCGGAGAACCAATAGTTAATATACCGTTGATGTCATCTTTTTATTCAGATTTGTTTAGCAAATCATCATGCAAACCCTCACGCCCGAGGACAGTGCACAACTTTTTTTATTTGCTTTCTAAAACCAGTGTTTTTTTTTTTTCAAAAATAATGACTTGGTATAGTAGAACGAAAAAAAAAACCAAAAATTGTGCTTATTTTATACCCCATAGTGGAAACCTACGGGGTACGAATAATGGTCTCAGTCAGCTAATATTCTCGCGAAAATGTGTTCATAAACAAGCGAAAGCCGATTTTATTGTTGGCATTCACAACCATTCATGATGCGTGTGTACTTCTTGCACGATGGCGGGACCTCCTGTTTTATGCCGACTCCGAACAGCTAAGTTGAGATAAGCTTTTCTTGACAATTGATACTACTCGAATGATTTGTCAGATCATCACGAGAGGAGGGCCAGTGAAAAATCATTAAGGTGTTGCTACGGCTGGGAATCGAACCCAGACTCTTCTGCGCGGCAGTTCATCGCACTAACCATCGCGCCACTGAGCCCTGCGGGTATGTAGCCCAGTCATATTAGGGCTTTCACCTCGGAATGAAAGATAATAAGCTGCAAATTGGTATGAACCTTTGTTTTGTCATTCTAAATGTTGTCTCAAAAGTCACAATCGTTATCGTGTCCGCGTCTCAAGATATTCAAGGTCAAAGGTCACAAAAATCGGTTTTTCGCGAATATCTGGCTTCCTATCGGTTAAATGAGATTTGCATTTATTATAAAAGTTGTAGGCTATAAAATTCCCTACAACTTTTGTTTAAACTTTTTTTTCATACGACCAACCGTTTTGAAGGTAGAGCGCAAAGAGTGCACATCGTACAGTCATATACGGCCTAATGCAAGGTCAAGCGTGAGTTATGGTTATCAGTACGTTATAAAGTCAATTATTTACTTGGAAATTATAATTATTAAACAATGCCTATTATTTATGTACTAACTATTAATTATTTATATTTAATTAAAGTAAGTAACTTGATTATTTATATATAATTATTCATATTTAACTATTTAAGTATAAAATATTATTAATTCTGGATTATATATTTTAGTTTTATTTTAAGTTAAAATGATAGTAAGAGTATATATTTTACACATATTTTTATTTATTATTAAATACGGCATAGTATACATTTATCAAAATGTGAGTTCAAATATCAAAAGTATCTTTGTTGATTTTAATTGTAATGAAATTGGAAATGGAAGCTAATTATCTTCTTCTTGTTCGTCGTCTTCTTCTTCTTGTCGCTCAAAAATGTTCGATTCATTGTCATCATCCTCATTATCTGTCATGTTCATCTCCAAACCTTCCAGAATATCGGGATCATATGTATTTTCTTCATCGGGATTACTTGGATACAGTGAAGCGTTGAGGCAAGCTTGTCCGTTGCACTGGCCGCAAGCTAAAGAACATTGTAGCCCTGATTTTCTGCATCCACAGCGGGAACCACAACCATTTTTGCAATTGCAAAATATTACGTTTAGTAGTTCGGCTGGTGCTGGAGGTAATAACGTTCGTATGGGCTCCAGGATTTCATTTTCAAGCATCCAGCCCCATTCTTGAGGTTCTAAGTCCTTCCCTAACCACGTTTGAATCTGGTAGTAGACACGTTTTATGTGTTGATGAGCTGCTACACTTGTTGGTGGAAGTGTTGACAGTTGTACAGGTTTATTTAGTTTTGTAAATTTGATGAATTGCGTGTAGCGGAAATGATCAATGTTGTCCTCAGATTTTGGAGCATTATATAATGCCAACAAGATGCGCACTCCATTTTCTAATAATGTTTGTTTTGGGCAGTTTTCTTGTTGAAATACTTCCACCAGTTTATCTAAATCAGGAATTTTTTCCAATGCTCTAGTAACAGTTTTTTTTCCTTTTTTAAATAGTGCAGAAGTCGTACTTGCAGTTTTTAAAGTTTGTAAACCACGTACGACATTCACAGAAACACCTTCTGAAAGTTTCTTATCACATATAAAACACAAATCAGCCATAGCTCTTAAAACCGTACGTCCGTAGTTGCAACGGTACAATTTCAAACTAACGAATAATCTTGACTCATACAAAGTGGAGAGAGTGGCCTTGAATACTATAGAACATCTGTCCCGGCAATGAATAGAAAAGGGCATAGGGTAGGGACAAGTATTTCCAGGTATATAAGTATTGAGAAATTTACGCGTTTTAAAGAAAAGATATATAATGTCGTGTTAACTTAAAATAAAACTAAAATATATAATCCAGAATTAATAATATTTTATACTTAAATAGTTAAATATGAATAATTATATATAAATAATCAAGTTACTTACTTTAATTAAATATAAATAATTAATAGTTAATACATAAATAATAGGCATTGTTTAATAATAATAATTTCCAAGTAAATAATTGACTTTATAACGTACTGATAACCATAACTCACGCTTGACCTTGCATTAGGCCGTATATGACTGTACGATGTGCACTCTTCGCGCTCTACCTTCAAAACGGTTGGTCGTATGAAAAAAAAGTTTAAACAAAAGTTGTAGGGAATTTTATAGCCTACAACTTTTATAATAAATGCAAATCTCATTTAACCGATAGGAAGCCAGATATTCGCGAAAAACCGATTTTTGTGACCTTTGACCTTGAATATCTTGAGACGCGGACACGATAACGATTGTGACTTTTGAGACAACATTTAGAATGACAAAACAAAGGTTCATACCAATTTGCAGCTTATTATCTTTCATTCCGAGGTTGACCCCTTTTTTTACCTAATATGACTGGGCTAATGACCCTGTTGGCGATCATACAAAGCGAAAAAAGGATAACCACACGACGTTTATATCAGTAGCTGGAATGTTAACTTAAAAAAAAAACTTAGCAGAATAAGTAAAGCTGAACAACTAGCGGAGGCTGTAATCGGCTTCAAAGCAGACATTACTGCCATCCAGGAATAGTATGATGTGTACAGGGTAAAGGAGGATAGAAACTCCAACGTTTACAATGGTCCGTGTTATAGTGAGGCACGTTAGTTGGGGTCCACGTTCAGACCGTACTTAAGAAAGTATGTTTTATTTGTAATAAACGATAGTAGAAGGCGTTCATTTAGGAATGTATTATAACAATCAGCATCAAGGCCTGATTCGCCATTATAGGTTAGGTTAGGTTAGGTTTACGGGTTTGTGGAGTAGAGGATCCTCTATTCCGCCACACTTAGGTCCATGTGGACCCATTGTGATACCCTTGGTGGGATTTCGTCCTTCCTTATCGTTACTACGGGTTACTCCACTCCATCCAGCCATCCTGATGTTCGTAGGAACCTGTAAAGATAGGGTAATGGAATATCGGAAAGCTCTTGGATGTTTTGGAAGAAGTAGCTTCCAAGTGTTCTGTTCCTCAGGTGACAGAGACTCGGGCAGTGACAGAGGAAATGAGGTGTATCCTCGTGAACAGTGAGAGCCCCTACCAGTTTAGATAAGGAGATTCTGTCGTACCGCAAAAGTTTTTTGGTCCGGTTCCCGTTGTATTCTGGACAGAGCTTCCGAGATATTTCGCAGGTAGTCAATGACTTCCACCTGGTATTGGCTTTCATTCGGGTCTTGTTTTCCACTCTTTCTCTGAGGTTACAGAGTGGTGGTTCGACCGTTTGTAGTGCCTGGTCATGATCTGTAGCAGATCCATTTCTTGCCAGTTCGTCGGCCATCTCGTTGCCGTCTATGTCCCTGTGACCAGGAACCCAGCAGAGATCAGCAATATGCTGTGAGCATAGAACCTTGAGCTCTTCGCGACAGCGGCGAACTAGCTTTGATTTAATTTCGATAGCAGAGACTGCTTTTATAGCCGCTTGGCTGTTAATGAATATGGTGATATCACTGTGTGGTATTTCCATTATTGACACCAAATGAGCCGCTTCAGCGATTGCTAGCACCTCAGCCTGGAACACACTACTATGATCGGGAAGCCTGATTGATTGGTGTATTACTAATTCCTCTGAGAATATGCCAGCACCTGTTCCATCCACAGTCCATCTTCGATCCATCTGTGAAGATGAATATCGATTTCCTTTTTGTGGGTTCATTCTTGTCCCATTCGTCTCTGCTCGGAAACGAGCAGGTGAAGGGTCGATCGAAGTCTAGATAGGGAGATAGATAGTCAGAGTTTACTACGCTCCCTACGTATTTCTTTAGGACCTGCGCATGCCCAGCGAGGCTCGGGATCCAGCTGTTCGTTTGGCTGATCCTCGAGGAGCTTTTGGCAGCTGATTCCTGCATGTATAGATCTAAGGGCAGCAGATTCAGAATCACCTCCAATCCAGAGGTTGGGGTTGTTTTCATCGCACTGGTTGTCCCTATACACGCTTGTCTTCGTATTTTTGTCATTTGCTTCAAGTTGGTTGATCTGTCTATGGCTTGCCACCAGACTATACTGCCATATGTGAGTATTGGTCGCATGATCGCCGTATACATCCACAGGATTATTTTGGGGATTATTCGCCATTATAAGTTTTATATGCGTTCAAGATCTGAACGAACAAAATAAGACATCACTAAGGGCTGTTTCTACGAGCTCTTCGACAAAACTTATGAGTAGGGACGATGCGTAAGAACGATACTTAGATCGTGCTAACCAATTTAGGCAGAGAGGACAGATACAGCAGTAATGCTATTTATTGATCCAGAACACGGTTGTCTCTCCTTGTCTTTTAAAAGGTGAACTGAAGTCTTCGGATTATCAAAACGGCCAACCAAATTGAACACGCAAGTGGCATGTTTTCAGAACGTAACTCGGAGTAAAAATATTATGAGTAGCTAACGCTGCGACTATTTTATTATAGCAGCCAAGGTAAGGACGCGGTTACGATCAATACTAGTAAGCGAGTGCGCTAGTCCACGCTAGTAAAAAAAACGTGGACGATTGTTTACGCAGTTCAAGCTAGTATACTTGAAAATCAAACGAGTTTTGATATAAAAAAAATTACAAGCATGGACTACCGTGAACTAGCGACAAGCCGCCAACGCTTACTATCCTTGGTCGTAACTGCGGCCTATGAATCCATTTCCAATACACCCCAACAACGACGAAGTAATAAATAAATATCCGGAATTTACGGTCCCATATAGGGCCTCAAACCTAGCTTCTCCCTTCATTTGTGTGTGCGAAGTTATTATTTTTGACACAAAGAACTGGACCTCCTGCTTAACGCCTAAACCGAACGGCAAATTAAAGAACAGTGTTTCATGACAGTGTTACTCTTGGATGTTTGTCAGATTTTCGCAACAGCTGGAGTACTGAACAAACTGAAGTGAAGTCGCTTTTGGTAACTGAACCAGGTACCCCGCGCTTAATATTCCAACTCACTTACTCCTAGACCACTGCACCCAACGTCGAAGTACTTTAAGGAAATTTAAATCAAAAGACTGCAGTCGCAATAGGCACACACCTTCGCAAAACGCGGATTCCTTAACTTCCGGATTAGTTCCATATCATCAGCATCTATGTCAAAAACCAATGGCGACGATATCACCAATCCATAAGATCAGCCGCAACTGAAGTTTTAGGTTTCTACCGCGCACCAGCAAGAAATCGCTGGTTTGACGAAGAAGACAGATGCTCGGAGCCAAAAATGAGGCAAAGCGGCTGGTTAAGACTGAAAAAAGAGCCAGATATTGATGCGATCGAAGATATAGAATGGTGGCACTCTATGAACAGAATCCTATGTGGAAAAAACATATTTGAGACACAACCGATGCTGGGAATATGGAACGAACCATTGAATATTGGCGACGACAGCGGAAACTACCAACCACCCTATCTGAAGAAAGCATGTTCCAGCCCAGCTTTATAAAGCCTGTTTAGATGACTTGGTAAGTAACAGCAGATCCTTGAAAAAAAAAACCAAGAAGCCCAAAGCGATACCAACCACCCAATCGTCGATTTCAAAGCAACCGCATACCAAAGCATTAACAGAGACTACCTAAACAGACGCGTGTTTTGGTACACCTCCCAAACTCGCACGGCTAGGGACCGGCTAATTAGAGAAACATGTCGGTTGAGGCCCTCGGTAACCCTGGGCTAAAGTTAGTAATCATTGATATCAACTTTATACTGCTCTGTCTTCTAAATGCAGTCCATTGCAAATTGTAAACCATGCCCAGTACCAGCTTTATACCGGACAGTAGCGCTACTTAAGAAAAATAAGAAATGGACAGCAATGCGACGGACTATGGAAAAAAAAAAAAGTTTCAACCAAGAACTTTACAAGCTGCACACAGACTTTTATCAAACAAAATCCCAATTAGACGTTTCAGACGGCTACAGGCTCGGGCAACAAGAGTGAAAGAACATCAATAGCGAAGTGTCTTTGAATCTCCGTGAGATCAGAGACAAGACAACTAGAAACCGACTCCTTAATTGGCTGAAATATGTAACCGTAGGAAGTGAATGGAATTGGTTGGGATCAGTTACAGCTGATGTAGCAAGAAGTCTTCTTATATGTCTATTGGGGACAATAACCCTCCCATATTCTTTCATCTACTGTTGGCAGTCTTTAATATCCTCTTTATGTATATTTCAAGACATCACTGCCGTTTGTTTCTGAAATAACCAGCTTGACCACCACCTTGTGAGCTGCTGCTATGCGATAACGACGACCAATATCTCAACCAAGACAAGGACTCATTCAAATAGAAAATTTCCCACTTACTGTGACGGAAATCCATTAATCTGTAGATCTGCAGCGTTTCATGAAACCCTAGTCAACTGAAAAATTAAATTCTACACCACATAATGCCGCATAAGACAAACAATGAGACACGGAATTTCCCGTGAATCATTCAGAACCCCGCGTTGTGTATACACAACATCTCGCCGAAGCGAATTTCGTTTTGTATTGGAATTTGTTTGCCTACCCCGAGATATAATCATTATCAACCCTCCATCTCCCAGGGAGGGCCATCAACCCATCAGACAATAGATACAAAAACAAATCAAGATAAAGGATCTTCAATCACTACTCACCAGAACTTTAGCAAATCTCCTATCCAATTCGCCCGGATCTGGGATCGGCTGTTGTGAGCGGCTCCTAACACTCGGCTGCCGCACATGATATTGATTTGTTGTCGTCGATATGGACGACTGCGGCGAGATTTCATACCGCAGATCGTGCTTATTCGGAAAACTCGTCACAATACTGCAGACGCCGTTCATTTGCGATGCATTCCCATCCGACAACGAATCGGATTGTGTCAAAGGTCGCGACTTGACGGTGCCCATTTTGCCGGTTCCAAAACGTAGCAAAGAGATTCCTCCCAATCCAGCAAACCCGCCTCCGCCTGGTTTGACTTCTCTGATTCTGCTCCTACTCCTACTGCTGCTGGTGGCGTAGTCGGTGTCGTCGACTACGGCTGCATCGGTGACAAAGCAGAGCTTTGTCGGGCAACTATAAAGTTGCTCCCAAATGGAATTTAACAGATCCAGACCACCAATCTTACTGGCAAACGGTTGGGGGCGAAAAATTTCGATTCACTCGATGAGACCGACTTGAGGCGCACATAGGGAATAAGAATTTATTTTTTTCAAAAAATTAAATTTCGACACAAAAAGCAATTTTCACTTGGTTTTCATTTAGAGAAAATTTAAGCAAAAACTTAACAAAAAAAAAACAACAAAAAGCCAGCACAAACAAATTAAAACACAAAATGCAGCAAATAGCAAAATAACAAAAAAAAAAAAAAACACTATCCTTCACAGGATGTGAGTTGGAAATTAGCAAACGAAATTAAAATTAAGTGCAGACACTTTTTTTGTAAAGAATTTCCGATTTTAATAATTTTTCACCGAACTCGAGTCAAATTTTGACATTTCTCTACGTCACGAAATGAAGTTTCGATTGAATTTGGATTTTCTTTTGTACGGAGGAAAACTTTACAAAAAATCGTAAACGACTGGGGAGAAAAAAAAAACGCAACAGGTTTAGCGGCAGCGCGTCGAACACTCGGAATGCTGTTCTGTTGGATTTGGGTATAAATTTGTGTGTAAATCAATTTTATCCGTGTGTGTGTGTGTTGGGTGTCCTTTTGACGTTTTTCGTTTTGGGTGCGATTTTTCCAGTCGCCCGATTCGCCGTCTTCGCTGTTGTTGGTGTGAATGAAAAATCCCTTTCTTTCTCAAGGAAAATCTTATTGAGCCGGCTGCACTGCAGCACACAAAGCCGACACAGAATAAAATCAAAATTTCAACTACAAAACTACACCGACAACAAAAATAACCGTCGTATTGGATAAATTTCTAGGAAATGATGAATTTAATTGATAAATTATGCGAACACATACACAAGACAATGGTTAGTCGCCTATTTCCTTTTTTAGGGTGCGACAAATAGCGAGCGTTGCTGCACTTCCACTTTTTACTCGTTTCGACCGTTCACGAACGCGACAATTTTATTACTGAATGCGAGGGTTGAATTGCTGAATGCCGATGGTCGGGTTTGCCTTGTGTTTGTTGTTGTCAGTCCGGCGCTCTGGGTGAAGTGTCAAATGCAGTGCACGATAATTCAGTGCTGGCAGTGCTGTGAGTGCTGAATTCGGATGTGACAGTTGGATGGTGTATGTTCAAGAATGCGAATTTCAAAAAAAAAATTGTTTTGGCAGTGGAAACGAGGCTAAGTCGATTCATGTACCTAGATATTTCATACAAACGAACAAACAACTTGCCAGTATTTATAAATAGGTTTGAATCGCGTTTGCAAATGAAGCGTAATATCTCGGAATGACGCTTGAGCTTGATGCAAAAATGAAATGTAAGGCTGTGGTTATAGCTATCATTGAACAACTTCATTGGAACACAAAACATGGTGGAATTGAAATTTTACCTCCATAGCTGCTTATAGGAATCGTTGGAAATCATGATCAGTGAAAAATAAAAAGTGATTTTCTGCGATAACTACAATTAAAAATTAAAATATGTTTGGATAATCATGTTCTAAAATTCTTAAGCTTTGTTTTAACACCAACTCGCCAATGATTGAATTTATAAAAAAGCCGCAAGAAGTAAAAGTAAATTTCCAATGATGCTTTTCAATGATAACAATAACTGGGCCCTAAGACGCATGAAAAAAAAATTAGAAGAAATTAATCACAAATACAGAATTTTTTACTGATTAATCGGAAAATAATCAAAATAGATAACAAGTTGGTATTCGGCCCTAGCGAGGTATCCGTCGGAGCGGAAAATTCTCCGATTTTGTACGATTCCGATGATTTTTGCTTCGAGGTATTCTTCCGAAAAGCTGTTCGGAATATTTCTCCGACATTTCGTAACGCATACCAGCGAATTGCGTTGAAGTACGTTCAGGAGCATTTTTTGTTCAATTTTTGACAGCTAAGTGCAATTCTTTTTCCGATTTCCTCCGACACAAATTCGTCGCGGAATTTGTTTACGAAGTGAAGTGGAGTAATAGAAAAATGTATGTAATTATATAAAACTATTTATTTAAGTAAATTTCGTACTAATCGTTTGAATTTGTGTTTCCAGGGCGAGCTCAATGGAAAAAACCACCCCTAAACAGCACGAGCTTCGTCGTCGCATTTGTGTAGTATTTCTCTCCGATGGCAAATACCTCGAATGGAATTTGAATCTCCGACGAATTATGCGTTGCACAGAAACAAACAAAAAAGTACAACTTTTTGCCGTGCGAACGTGTTTTGCTTTCTGTTTCATGAGGTTGAGTTGGACAAACACGTTTTTCTGCACCTACTTTTGAGTAGGAACACAAAAGTTTTAAATCGAAATGTCAAGTTGTCGGTAATGCTGCTTCGAATGTATTTTGTTATTGGCTACGTTTACACCGTGCAATATACTTGGGTCGGCACTAAATATTTTAGTCTCAGACCTTTCTGTTTACACCTTACAGGACAAAGTGCAGAACTAAAGACGTCTATACTTCTTTTCCATTGTAGTGAATGGTGTGTTCCCAAAATCAGACTCAATTATAAGGGATGGTTATGGTGAAGTATGGGGCAATGTAGAAAAATGCTCGTTCATTTTTATTTTAATCCAACTTAGAACTAACTTAAATGCTAGACCAAAGTTAATAAAAAACTAGCCTACTTATCTACTATCTTAACTAACTTACTGGTCCTGTGCGGGCGCCCTAAATTAAACAATATGTCAATAACAACTTAAATCGAATACCTTTCGACCTATAAATTATAATCGTTCTGTTGAATATGTAGTGACATCTAGCACATGGTAGAACAAAAAGTTAATTTTGTTTTAGTCTATATCACCAATATTAATGGCAATGCGTATACACTACAGCAGTGGAAAAAGAAACCAGAAATGTCAAACTACACACAAATTGTATGGACATTTAACCAAAAAAGTGAAATTTTCTTTTAATAATAAATTCTAAACTAAATGTGAGCGACAATTTAAAAAAAAAAAAAAGCGAAAATGATCAGCACGCAGAGACAAATTATTTAATCAAAAAAAGTGAGTTTGTGCTAAAGTAAATTGTAACTGTCTTCTGTCGCTTCAGTACACAATCCAGCACAAATTTGAGAGCAACGGCAGCGGAGATTAAGCGCGTCGAATAGAAATGATCTGTTCATGTCCACATGAGATGAGATATTCCACGAACTCAAACGAAGAGATAATATCTAAGCAATATTGAACGGAAACATCAAATGCGGACACAGTCGACATTCTCGTAAACAAAGTTTTTCGAACAATCAGCCTGCTAGTAAGAGCTCTCATGTATATACACACTAACACATATATATACCAGGAGAGTTAAGGAAGGAAAATCTCTTATTGGACAGAATAGATCGAAATGCAAGTCCAACGGAACTGTTTGGTTTGAGGAACTTCCAGCCGAGCTCATGAAAAGTCGTCGAATAATTAGAAAATATAAACACAAAAGAGCAGAAAATTGTTTATTAAATGATGGTGAGTAGTTACAACAGAACATTGCATAAGATCTAAACATGTATCCTACCGATCTAAACTGGAAATGCAATATATAATGCCCAGAATATAATGAGAAATTTGTGAATTATTAAATTAATTCTTGATATCTAATTGTGATTTTAAGCGAGGATTTCAACCGTTTTCTTATTTATTGAAGGTCCAGTTAGGTGATAAAGAAATCGTTAAGTGAATCAGAATTTCAAAGTGTGCGTAAAACATTTGAATGCAACGTGATCGTGGCTTAAGCACCGCTTTAAACTTAATTAAAAAAAAGTCTGCGATAACTTATATTAATTGTCAATTCATTATTTAATTTTTTGTACCGTCTGCGTAGTGAGCGTTGTCATCGTCATTGACTTTTCAGTCACCGCCAGTCTCGGGTCCGTTGCGTGTATTGAGAAATGACCTCCTCAATACATATGGAAAGCGATTTCCTACCACGTTGAAGTATAGACTGCAATTGCGAATTGCAAGTTTATATTTATATGTTCGAACACCTGAACATACATGACATCAATGTCGGTGGTGGTATATTTTCAAAAAAAAATGTCAGCTAGAAGCAGAACTAAATGAAAGTTATTCCTGATGCATTGTTGAACAAAGGACCAACTCTCGTATACAATTCCATCAAGGCATTTGTGTCAATAGCCTGATTCATATTTGTAGGAACTTCTAAGATCCATCGGTAGAACTCTACATGATCGACCTCGACCCGATGTCCCCTGCAATCTTTTTACTTAAGCTATAGGATATAACTACATTTTAAAGCAGAACACTGAAAGACATCGTTCGTGAGCAAATAAACCCGACAAGTGGGAATGTGTCATATTAATTTTTTTTATTTTCTATAAATTTCTCATATTATTGTACTTGTTTGATTGGTTAAGGTAACGGATTAAATGTCACATTATTGTTTCAAAAGTTTACCAATCTTAATTTACACACCCAATTCGTTTGCGATATTGCTGTAAAAGATTTTCCATACAAATGTTGACATTTTATCACACAAGTTTACCACGTTAACATAGTTTACAACGACTTTCCGACGTTCTTGTATGATTACCCCTAATACGAACAGAGAAAGGAGGGAAATATGCATTTTCAAATGTCAATCGACGTTGAATTGTACCCACTGACTAAAACGTCAGTAACTAGTTTGGAAAACATTTTACCGATCTCCAGAGCATTCACCATACTAATATCAAAAAATAACAATAGAGTACTTCGCGGCAACTTCAATCTGACAGCCATATCATTTGTATGAAGGCAAATTCATACAACCTACTAACAGCCGGCCCCCTTGCCATCAAACAAATGATATGGTTGACAGATTGACGTTGTCGCGAAGTACTCTATTGGATAAATTTCAAAGCAAACAACAAAAAACACCTAAATATCTGCTTCCCAATTTTAAATCATAATATACAGCACACGACCGCCATGTCCCTCAAATACACCCCTGTATTACAACACTTTCTTCAACTTTCCCTTTGCGAAAACCAAATCTTGATAAACTGCCTGGTGTCAGAGCTGTCAAGATTTTGACCTACCAACGCACACGCTGAAAATTGTATTTTTTGTACATTTACCCTCTACTTCAGCGTACAGATAAACTTGCGTCAATAGTGAAAATAAACTTTCGAATCTGAATGTTTTCAAAGGAACACGGTCGATACGAAATTAAATCAATCAAATACACACCAATACTATATCGCCGCCTACCAAATGGACGCGAAACAACAAAATAAACCAACCCGCGGACCAAATGAAAACAATAAACCAACAGCTGCTGTCGACAGTAGTCGATCAAATGTCAAAACCAAGAAACCTGCCTTGCAAACATCTCCAGTTGTGCTGACGAAGCCCTCCCTCAGCCGAAAGAACGCCGGAACCAATTGGTCGAATGTCCTCGCCGCCATCAATGCGGCTGAAGACACCCCGATTCCAGTTCAAAAAACAGAAGCCAGCAGCTCGGATCCAGTGCCTGCTGCTAAAAAATCTCGGAATCGCCGCAAGAAAGACCAACGTATGACCGTCGTAGCCATGGACTGTGAAATGGTTGGCATTGGGCCCATGGGCAATGATGACATGTTGGCGCGAGTTTCCATTGTCGGCAGGAGCGGCGAAGTTCTAATGGATAAGTTTGTTAAGCCTCGGGAACCGGTCACTGATTACCGCACCAGTGTTAGTGGCATACGTCCGCATGATATCGAGCATGGGGAAGAGTTTGACAAAGTGCAAGATGAAGTTGTCGAATTGCTGCAGGGAAAGATTCTTGTTGGTCATGGGATTCGCAGTGATATGGCGGTCCTCTTTATCAAACATCCGCACGAGAATATTAGAGACACAGCCAGATACAAGCCACTGGCACGACTCGTATCCAACGGACGTACGCCGAGTTTAAAACGTCTGAGTCAGGAAATCCTCGGTGTGGAAATTCAAACGGGCGAACACAACTCAGTGGAGGATGCTCGAGCAGCCATGAACATATACAAAAGACTCAGTGCCGACTGGGAGAAGTACATACAAAAGAACAAACGATGGAGATAAGAAGGGATCTTCCATTTTTTTTCAAACTTTATTCACTTGCTCTCATTAAAAAAAAATCAAACAAAATCTTTGTCCGGCCGATTGTCCGTTGTACACTTGCACTCGCAGATTATAACAAAAAAGAGGAGAACATCAGTTATTTACAAATTGTTTATCGTTTATATATATAGATCTATAAAAATATAAAAATTTGTTAAGTTTTCTCCCACTCTTATCGATAATAAAGTAAGAAGCGGAACAACCACCACACTGATGGAAAGATAAACACTTTTTGCTTTTAATTTGATTTTGTTCTAGGCGCGCTTGGAGGTAAGTTCATGTCGTGGATACTAGGCGGTCGTTTATTTCGGCCGCACATTACGGCGATATGCTTTTTGATTCTTCCACTGTCGTCGTCGTCGTTGTCGTTGTTTTTGATGATATTGCGGGGTCTGAGGAGTCTTCGTCATGTGATGATTCTCGTTCATCCTCTGCCGGTGTTTTTGAAGGCACATCGATTTGACTGTTCCTGATTGCATTGTGGCGATCGAGCAAATCCTTCCAGGGATCTACAAGCATCGACGGGTGGTAGTAGTCATTGCGTGAATTGCCGTCTGATTTGTTCTGAAAATGGAGGAGATTCGTCATTAGAATGGGGGCGACTATATCCAGAGGGTGTTTGTTTGGTTTATCAGGACTGCACGAAGGTCTGTTGTTATACCACATAGAAGTATCATTTTTCCTAAATTCGAATGGCTATGATGCGGAGTAAGGTTGTCTAAGAAGATGGTTCTGATTTCAAGTCGCTTTTTATTAGAAAGAGAGCCATGGACAGAAGAAGTGGGAAATGTTCTCATCCTCCTCGTCGTCCAGCCAACTTCTACAGAAGCCACTGCTGACGAGGCCTATAAACGTGTAGGTTAGGTTAGGTTGTAATGGATGCGCGTGCACACTTAGACCATAAAGGTCCGTTGTGGATCTGTCGACTTTCCTATGTTCGTTCGTGAATTGAACTAATTCAACCATTCAGAGCTTACAATGTAGCGTAGGAGGTTTCTGATATTAGTATTTGCCAGCTCACCTAGATTATCGATGAAGCTTCCATTTTACTGAAATAGCTGGACAAGAGCATAGAAGGTGAGTGATACTTTCCTCCTCTCCTTCGTCTAAGCAGCTGCATTGCTGAAGAGGCCTAGTCTTCTTGCGTGTAGCCCAATGAGACAGTGTCCTGTAGGGAAACCGATTATGGTGCTGACGTTTGATCTGTTCAGCATTGTCAGCAGATGCAGCGCTTCTGGTTAAAGTTAGTCAGAGTTGCCTGGATATTTGACACGTTGTGCCGTTTATCCATCTGCGGTTTACTTTCTTGATCGCATCCAGTTTGATTTTATTTTACATGTAGCGATGGGTATGCCTATCCTATCTACTGGCGGTAGAATATCAAGGGTTGTGCCCTGTCTGGCAAGCTCATCTGCCTTACAATTCCATGTTATGTTTATTACGTGTAATTATATGGGACAATGTGAAGACACCGATGATGGTACTTGCTAGTCTTGTTAGAATAAGGCTTGCATTGCCTTCAATGAACACTTTTTGAATACAATCATCTAGAAGCCTCAATGCGAGGATGAATTCTCTTGAAGAATTAAAGCATGGCCTCTACAATCCTAGGTTGAACAATGAAAATGTTATAGCAGTCTACAGTAAGTCAGTATCTTTGACTAGAGAAAGTTGCAAACTAGCCTAATGGCCAACAGCAGCTTTCAAAACCCAGCAAAGGATAATGAAGCATTCATATCTTATTCGAGCTTGTGAAACACGCCGCAAATATCTTTTTCGAGGCAGAAAACAGCTTAGTAAGATCCGTTTTTGTTTAAAGCTTCGATAGGCAATAAACGGCGATTATGCACCTTCAGCGTATGTACGTTTTACACTCCAAGTACTAGCCGAACACTGAAATTGTCTTAGCGCTGTGTAAGGCAGTTGCTACCATCGATATGATCAGGGTAACTTTGGAAATTACTTTAACAACAGCGAATGTGGAGTAGAAGTTTTTTTTATCTGGATAGGTGAAAAGTAAATGTCTCACTTCCCCGCGTTGCATTCCTAATGGGAAAACTGTGGCGTTCGTCACGATTTTGTTCTCCATTTCAACAGATTTTACGATTCCCGTGATCTCCATTCACATCAGCTCGCGGATTTGCATGCACTCTTGCAGGACAATCTTATGATATCTCGCCTTTTACAGAAAGAAGATGTCTGAGGTGCTGTTGTGATATTCTAAACTGTCCCCACACGGGATGGTTTAAGGTGAAAGCTGATCGATAGAACCGATTCACAGATGAAAACTTGTCTTATGGATTAAAGTTGTTTCGCATGTGTCAGACAAGATTTTAGAAATTAGCCTTGACTTCGACAAATAAAAATCGTAAGAATGGGTTTTTACAAGAATTACCGCTCTCTACATTTTTTCTGACGTATGCTCGTAGTTCTAAGCATTAGCGAACGTGATAAGAAGCAAAATTCACGAATGCAGACTATTCTTAAAGTTTCATTGCATTCGTCGCATTTGAGCTTTACGGAACTCGTCAGTCCTTATTTCCTTGAGTTCTCGTCAAGATTTTCTGCGTGCAGTTTTAATTTGACATCGACGTGGGGTTTTGCCGTATGAAGAGTGTAACAGACAATTTTCTCAGGTAAAGCCTATGACAATGAAACTGCCCCCCGAGATGCTTGCAGATGTTTGTTAATGCCTGGAACAGGTGTGCCTGTTTTTGAGACATAGAAATGCCAAACTTCTAGGCATGATTTCGTTTAATGCGGCTCGCTAGTCTGTGAATAGAGACTAACACGTTTCGGTTATATTTCGAAGTCTACCCATAGGAACAAAGACCTGGTCCTTTTGTGCTTCATAGACCCGGAGGGGTTTGGTCCATACTAAGCGGTCTTCGGCCGCAGAAAGCTAAGTATCCTGTCATTCGGTACTTCGGCGATATGGGGCGAAAGGTGTTATAGCACCAGTTTCATGAATGACTGCTAAAATTTGTTGGAAGAATAAGGCTTTGTGACGCGGTACGCCGTGGTTATACTGGTAATCATAGCTTTAATATTCGATAAAGCAATGCAGTCATTACAAAAAAAAACTAAATATGGACTCATGAAGTTGGAAAGTGGCTTGGTCCTGCTGCTGATCACTAACCTCGGTTAGTAGTGGTGCTGAGTAACTTAGATAATCTGGATTGGGTTGTAAGTGAATCATAAATATGATCGTGCGGAGCTTGACCAGAGGCTATAGTCTGTACTTGTACCAATATAATGTGTTTTGGTGTTAACCAACATTTTTCTTTCTTTGGTTCTGATGTTGTAGGTGGGCCCACCGTGAATGACAGCTGTTATGGCTAGGCGTTCACGTTAAGCATACTTTACATTATCTGTGCTTTATAGAAGAGGACCACTGTGGTCGTGTACTGACAATTACAAAACTAATTTCACGTTTTTTTTTTATCCATACAAAGATAATTAATGTGAATCCGTAATAGACCAGGCAAGGTGGTACTTCACCATACAACTTATAGATATGTGTCCCTAGCGGAATCTGGCAAAGCTTGTGGCAAGTTTGATGAAAAGTCTTGATCAAAGCCTCCATGATGTTCAGCTTAACTGGTCTCCAATTTATTGTTTCATTTGGAACCTATATTGCCGATCGCTTATTAATCCGCTCCTTTCTAGGTAAACAATGATCTCGTCTGCAATTTAGAGACATACATCTTATTCGCTGAGCTGGAATAACTGGGGAAAATTTGTTGATAAGAAATGGAGAATTACAGGTGCTAGTTCCATGTGCAGATTTCTTTCCATTGGATTTCTTACTGTCCAAAATGTTTACTGGTGAAGTGTTGATGGGTCATATAACACGAGGTCGATATTTTATGTCAACCATTCATGACAATGTACGTGTGAAACGTTGAAGGCGCCACTTGTTACGATTCATTGTATGCATTCTTTGTGGATTCTCAAGTTCAAATATTGAGCTGATCATTTCTCTTCTATTGGTCCTGCAAGCGTTAGCTTAAGAAATCTCACTTTCGTTGGTTGTTGGATTATGAAGAATGATCTCTGTGACTGCCAATGCTGATATTTCTATGCCAAAAAGATTTATCTTCCCAAAACAAACGAAGGGGCTTTCCAAGTGCTTGCTTTGAAGTTTCATAAAACCCGTTGATGATCGTGTTGCCTTGCCATTGATATTCCTAACGTATAGATCGTTGATATGAATATGTGAACAGAGTTTCCTAATGGCGCAGAGATTGTGATCTTGAAGTGCAATAGAAATCTAGATATTTGCGCATGTTATAACAATCAAGGATCATGACTAGGCATTTGGTGATTAGTTCCAGCCAAGACGATCTATCCAAATGAAATGGTCTCGCCGTTGGATCGTCATTTAAGTATTGGTTTACGGTATAAATATTTTTCAATTCCCTTCAAGACAAGGTTACATAACATCGAGGCTTGCACTTTCCACCGATTCTTTAGTAAAATCATGTATTAACACTCTTAAAACAGAGACGTGTATGTTCTTTGTATTCAGGACAGCGATGGTATTAATTGGTTGTGTACGGGCCAGAATATGTGCCGTTTTTTTTTTAGAGAAGATATAGATAAACGCAGTCGATGTCATTGTATCTCAGAACCTGAATCAGTGTGTGTTTTTTTCTGTCGCATGTTGTTCATCAGCTGTGAGTCGTTTCAAAAAGTCCGAATGAGGGAGTGTGTACCATGTCATTCTTGTTTGACAGACCAATCTAGCAAACTTCAAAATGTAGTCATAAGTATCCCACGTAACTTGCAGTATGATGTGGTCTATAGGTTCGCTAATCGGTGCATATCGTTGGATGGGGTATTTCGTGTACACTAACTCTAAACTTCTTTGAACTTAAAACCCTGGAGTGCGTTCCATGCGAAGATCAGAACGGGTACAGGAATGCCGGAACGAACTTGCCCAGCTTGGCGAACTCTTCAGAGTCACACTACTCTTGGTTCCAGGGCACAGTGACATTGAAGGAAACAAGCGTGCAAACGAGATGGACAGGCAAGGCTCAGCTCTTCACGGCTCACTTGCGGCAAGGGTCCGTATCCCGCTAGGTGCGGTTAAGGAACAAATCCACTCATACTTCCAGAAGAAGACCGACTCCATATTGAGAAGGTTAACAAATTGCGTCATATCGAGGAAGATATGACCTTCCTACGACAAGAACAGAACTAACTAAATAGAAATCGGCCAGATTGGAGACCATGCGGTAAAACTAGGAATCCCATACAACCCTCAATGCCACAGTTGCGGGAACACAAATGAGAGAAACCCTCTCCCATTTCATCTGCAAATGGCGGGCACTAGCAAGAGCCAGATTGCGTGTGTTAGACAAACCATTCTTTGACCACCTTCTCGGGTAAAAGGATACAAGATCTTATCCGTTTTCTAAACCTCACATCCACAACAATCATCATAATATGGGTCACGCGCGTCGTGGTAACAAAAAGCCACATAAGTGCTACTTGGGTTCACGACAAACCGCCACTTCTTCCTACCTACCTAGTATCAATTGTCAAGAAAAGCTTATCTCATCATAGCTGTTCGAATTCTGCATAAAAAGAGGACGTCCCGACACTATGCAAGAAGTACACACCCACAAATGAGTGGTTGTGAGAAAAAGCTAGACGCTGGCTACTAAAGAGCTTATTGCAGGCCAATGGAAACATTCAGTAGGCGATTAAAGTTCATTGAAGCTAATGGCAATGGTGTGTAGAGATTGGTGATATGTTTTTGGGAAGAGAAGGATGGAGGTGAAGGATGCTTCACCTGTGCTCAAATTATTTGCTTCAATATTTCACTTACGAAACGAGAATTGGATGTTACCAACAGGCCACTGCGCACACTTGACGTGATCATAACAGCCGTATTAGAAACAGCAACTGCATGATAGAATATTTCTGTGCCTTCACTACCACAAGCCTTCATAGACGAATATTTCCTAAATCTGAAATGATTAAAGACAGGGATCCATGATAGGTGCTGCAACTCATTTATCGTTGAAGTGATACAGCGTGCAGCGTGAAAGTAGCCTTTACGAACTCCCTATCGTGGTAATACTTAAAATTCGATACTGGGAGCGACACACGATGGAACCGCCTTCCACAAATTTATCTTTTTGCTGCGATATGCGAACGTATTCCACAGGGGCATATGGCGATCGATCTTTAGTCTTCCCTCACTAATAAAGAATTGTTGCCTTCAGCAACACTGAGTAGGGAGTAGACGGCATCGTTAGGACGATTTCTTTACCGAGTAGGATCATTTGACACTACAAGCCTTGATGACATCGATTTGCATAACTGTACAAAATAGTCGTAGGAGAATCTATTCCAGACTCAGTTCCGCAGTTCTAACTTCTAATTATCGCCGAGGCTATTGTAATCTAGCCGATAATTATATTGGAAATTAACGTCATTTGAGCTTTGGTTTTTCAGTTTCACAAAATAATTGGGATCGGACAATTCATCTTCAAATTTGCGAGTAGCTGAATAGAATTGATGCAAGTGGGAACACTATTGCATATACCAACATATAGATGTGTTCGAAAAGTAACCCTCCGACTATATTTCCAACGTTAAACTTCAACTGCAATACCACTAGAGACAAATATAATCGAAGTGGGTTCTCGTTTACCTGCGGAAAATAACTCAAAGATGGTTCGTTCTTATAAGAGCTAGGTTTTCAAAACAATTCTGCCTAACGAACACGACAGGAGAAATTAGAACAACAGCAATGATGCTTAGCGATTGTGGTCATAATTGACTACCTTTGAACTATAAAATTCACAACATAGGGAAGGGTCACTGTAACTGTAACCCGTATATGAAATGCAGACGATATACCTCTTTTAAGACAACCTTTGGAAGAAAATCAAGCCATCGATTAGCTGGTAAATGGTATTTCTAAAGCAGAAGCCAAACTAGAAGCCGATAAAACAAGACAAGCCAAAATTGTTTGCTCGTAGTTCGTACCTTTTAACTACCTGCGACTGTACCTAACGAATCTATAACGCGTACGGCTGACGATAACCCGTGAATCGATAATGCAATCTTCAAAGCCAACTCAAGGCAACTATCCACAAAAAAATTCCAGAATCTACAAACATCCTTCAAACACCATTCTCAAGAAGCCTACAAACATTAGTTTTACTTACATATTTCTGGCCATGATATGGCTGCTGACGATTGCCATTATTGCTATGCCGCTGCGCTGTGTGTTGTTGATTATAGTGGCTTTGGAAATTATTTTGATAATTATTGCGATATCCTCCACCACCTCCACCTGGATTGCTATTGCCACCGTTACCCGCTCCTCTATTTACATTGTAATACCGATTATTACCGCGTCTCCGATTTGATGAATTTTGTTGATAATTATTGCCTTGATGTTGTTGCTTGGATGGAGTCGTTGATGGGCCCCAATTCTTGCCTCCAAATTCATTTGGCATAAACCCCTCCGATTGTGATGGGTACTGTGACAAATGTTTTGCATACGGCGATTCAAGTGATCTACCGATATTCCTTTGTGGACTTCCCATTGTTAAAGCAGGCGAATTTTCGTTTTGATTTAATAACACTTTATAATGTTTTTATTTTTTGCAACTTTTTATATAAACAACTCACGATGCTTTGACAAGCAATCAAAGTATACACTCAATTAGATACGACCCACAATCCACACATGGGGAACATGTGTTGTGACGTTTAATGATGCCATTACAAGAAGGTGTGTTCAGGGTTGGTATTGAATGGGGTACGTTCAAGCCGAATATTTGTACATAGAAAAAGTGCACATATAAGCAGTATGTCACCCGGGATTTAGGCCGGATGCTAATTGCGTTAGGCATGAAACACATGTGCAGAATTCTCCTTGCAGAAAAGATAGAACACACAGTTTTCAATGGGAGCGAACACATGTAAAATCTGCAAGCGTACTGCAACGCTTGCAGATTTTACATGTGTTCTGCAAGTTATCTCTATTTCCAAATCCACTGCAAAAATTCAATGGCACCACAACACAAAAGAAAAAAAAAACGTAATATTAAGATATTTGGCATCATTGCATTATGACGTCTAATCCGCATAAAAAAAAAACAAATAAATGCCATAACAAAACGAATGTATATACATGAAAATGTTTTCCAATTTGAATGGCTTGATGAAGGAAGCAATTACTGAACGAATACATAGTCAATCTTATTATTACCTAAGTGCATAAAGTAAATCCAGTAAAGTATCAAAGATGAGATTGCTTTTTTCTATGTGTATTTGGAATGAATGCTTCAACCAACTGAAACCCAAGTTCCTACCATATGCATATTTTTTTATTTATTTCATATAATGAAGCACTATGAGGCAATTATATATCACCAAACACCACCAGAATAAGCTGAATGTAATGACAGGAGCCACTGCACTGCATGTATGTCAAACATAAAATTTATGCACGTGTGTTTTGCTTGCTGCACTGCGTGCCGCACTGCATGCAGAACCACTGCACGTGTGTTTCAGGCATTAAAATGTTAGCCAGTGGATAATTTTTGACATTAGTGTGGTGAATAGAGACTTCAAAATTTGAACCTGCTCAACAGCTCGCTAAAATTTATCCAGTGGCTAATTTTTGACATTTGGAATACTTACTGAGGAGTGAGAGTGATGGAACGCATACTAGTGTTCACATGTGTGGGAAAATAGCACAGCATTCAGATTTTAATAAAAAGCAAAGATTGTGTATTTCATATCAGAAAATGTAAACAAAGTTGTAACATAAACTAAAATTGGGTTTTTGAAAATGGATGGTTAGTAAAATGGTATAACTACATATATTTCGGTATATTTTGAATGCGAAAATATGTTTAACTTGAAGAAAGTAAAACGGATATCCTTAATCATGAACTCAAAGTGTACATCAATTATGTTTCAATGTCAATAATAATTAATTAAGGTTTTTGGTATGATATCTCTAAAGTCTATTCGGTATTTTTTTTATTACATGAAAATATATAAAAAGGAATTTTGTTTGTTTTAACGCAATAGACACACGGCCTTAGATGGCAACGCAAGTATATGAAAATTATTATTTCGGGCATGGTGTTTTGTCAGCGTATGTGCAACTTTCAAGTGGTGGTGGGTTATAATTGAAGCGCTTAGAAGACCTTCATTTTTTAAGCGCTTCAATTAAAACATTTAATCACCTTTCATACAATTCGGCGGTAATTTAGATATACGATAATCACAGAATACACTAGTGAAAAAGAGAAAACATACCCAAAATCAAATCACATTACGTTTATAGCGTTTGTCCACCAACTCGTTGGCTCTACATATCTACATTTGAAAAAAAAAAATGTATAATGCTATTGACGACAGAAGGCTAGAATTTTGGTATACATCTACATATTCCTTTTTTCTCAACTAGTCAAAAAAGTTGCGAAAAATGGCTACAAATTAAAATTACGTTTATATATTAAAATGATAATTTAATCGGACAGCATTTCATATAATAAAAAATATTTATTCAATTAGACACCATATCGACTTATATATTGCTTAATTGTAAAATGGTTGCAAATACGCGTTTGCATTTGCTTCTTAAACATATTTTTCTTATGGCAATACTAAATAAATGGAAATTTCCCTCAATTCTAAAGCAATCTACATATTCTTTTTTCAACATGTAGAGGCGCTTTTCAAACTTTTTCAATTGACGTGTGGAAACGTTTGAAAAGCGCCTCTACATGTGAAAAAAAAAAATATCCTAAGTGCTATAGAATTAAGGGAAATTTTCATTTATACAGGATTACCATAAGAAAACGTTGTTTAAGACGAAAATCCAAAACCGTATTTCCAAACATTTAACTATTAGGCAATATACAAGTTTATATGGCCTTTAATGGAATAAATAATGGACTTTTTAGATTTATGAACTGCTGTGCGATTAGATTAACATTTTAATACACAAATGTAATTTTAATTTGGCGCTATTTTTCCATACGAATAGCGCCACTTTTGCGACTAGTAGAGAAAAAATGAATATTACAATACCAAAATGCTTGCATCGATTTTTTGAGTCAATTTTTGAGTCGTTTTTTCAACCCAAAAAATCGATATTTTTTAAAATTTTTTTTTGGTATGCAGAATTGAAGAGGGTATTCCAAATAGTAAATAAAAACTATTTGTGAATTTTTAAACCAATATAACAGGTGTTTTGGGAAGAAATAAAGGGAAATATTTGATTTTAGCAGTTCATGGCATCAAATTGCCATAAATGTCTGGGAATTTGTATAGTTTATATTTTCTAATATAACTAGGTGTCTTAAGCTTCAATATAAGGGGTAAATCATTAAAATCGGTGCACGCATTTGTGTCAATATGACGACATGAACCGCTAAAATCAAACATTACCTTAAAATGTTCCTAAAACACCTATAAAATATATTTAAAAATTTGCAAATAGTTTTTATTAACTATTTTTAATACCCTCTTCAATCCTGCATACCCAAAAAAAATTTTAAAAAATATCGATTTTTTGAGTCAATTTTTGAGTCGTTTTTTCAACCCAAAAAATCGATATTTTTTAAAATTTTTTTTGGTATGCAGAATTGAAGAGGGTATTCCAAATAGTAAATAAAAACTATTTGTGAATTTTTAAACCAATATAACAGGTGTTTTGGGAAGAAATAAAGGGAAATATTTGATTTTAGCAGTTCATGGCATCAAATTGCCATAAATGTCTGGGAATTTGTATAGTTTATATTTTCTAATATAACTAGGTGTCTTAAGCTTCAATATAAGGGGTAAATCATTAAAATCGGTGCACGCATTTGTGTCAATATGACGACATGAACTGCTAAAATCAAACATTACCTTAAAATGTTCCTAAAACACCTATAAAATATATTTAAAAATTTGCAAATAGTTTTTATTAACTATTTTTAATACCCTCTTCAATCCTGCATACCCAAAAAAAATTTTAAAAAATATCGATTTTTTGAGTCAATTTTTGAGTCGTTTTTTCAACCCAAAAAATCGATATTTTTTAAAATTTTTTTTGGTATGCAGAATTGAAGAGGGTATTCCAAATAGTAAATAAAAACTATTTGTGAATTTTTAAACCAATATAACAGGTGTTTTGGGAAGAAATAAAGGGAAATATTTGATTTTAGCAGTTCATGGCATCAAATTGCCATAAATGTCTGGGAATTTGTATAGTTTATATTTTCTAATATAACTAGGTGTCTTAAGCTTCAATATAAGGGGTAAATCATTAAAATCGGTGCACGCATTTGTGTCAATATGACGACATGAACCGCTAAAATCAAACATTACCTTAAAATGTTCCTAAAACACCTATAAAATATATTTAAAAATTTGCAAATAGTTTTTATTTACTATTTTTAATCCCCT
Organism: Rhingia campestris; assembly: GCA_932526625.1. NCBI lineage: Eukaryota > Metazoa > Arthropoda > Insecta > Diptera > Syrphidae > Rhingia > Rhingia campestris. Next base: position 93,879,891 of record OW052184.1, on the reverse strand, counting down.
TTTCAATTCTGCATACCCAAACAAAATTTTAAAAAATATCGATTTTTTGAGTCAAAAAAAGGTCGTTTTTTCAACCCAAAAAATTGATATTTTTTAAATTTTTTTTTTGGTATGCAGAATTGAAGAGGGTATTCCAAATAGTAAATAAAAACTATTTGTGAATTTTTAAACCAATATAACAGGTGTTTTGGGAAGAAATAAAGGGAAATATTTGATTTTAGCAGTTCATGGCATCAAATTGCCATAAATGTCTGGGAATTTGTATAGTTTATATTTTATAATATAACTAGATGTCTTAAGCTTCAATATAAGGGGTAAATCATTAAAATCGGTGCACGCATTTGTGTCAATATGACGACATGAACCGCTAAAATCAAACATTACCTTAAAATGTTCCTAAAACACCTATAAAATATATTTAAAAATTTGCAAATAGTTTTTATAAACTATTTTTAATACCCTCTTCAATCCTGCATAGCCAAAAAAATTTTTAAAAAATATCGATTTTTTGAGTCAATTTTTGAGTCGTTTTTTCAACCCAAAAAATCGATATTTTTTAAAAATTTTTTTTGGTATGCAGAATTGAAGAGGGTATTCCAAATAGTAAATAAAAACTATTTGTGAATTTTTAAACCAATATAACAGGTGTTTTGGGAAGAAATAAAGGGAAATATTTGATTTTAGCAGTTCATGGCATCAAATTGCCATAAATGTCTGGGAATTTGTATAGTTTATATTTTCTAATATAACTAGGTGTCTTAAGCTTCAATATAAGGGGTAAATCATTAAAATCGGTGCACGCATTTGTGTCAATATGACGACATGAACCGCTAAAATCAAACATTACCTTAAAATGTTCCTAAAACACCTATAAAATATATTTAAAAATTTGCAAATAGTTTTTATTAACTATTTTTAATACCCTCTTCAATTCTGCATACCCAAAAAAATTTTTAAAAAATATCGATTTTTTGAGTCAAAAAATGATAAGGGGTACCCCTTGTCGTTTTTTCAACCCAAAAAATCGATATTTTTTAAAAAAATTTTTTGGTATGCAGAATTGAAGAGGGTATTCCAAATAGTAAATTAAAACTATTTGTGAATTTTTAAACCAATATAACAGGTGTTTTGGGAAGAAATAAAGGGAACTATTTTATTTTAGCAGTTCATGGCATCAAATTGCCATAAATGTCTGGGAATTTGTATAGGTTATATTTTATAATATAACTAGATGTCTTAAGCTTCAATATAAGGGGTAAATCATTAAAATCGGTGCACGCATTTGTGTCAATATGACGACATGAACCGCTAAAATCAAACATTACCTTAAAATGTTCCTAAAACACCTATAAAATATATTTAAAAATTTGCAAATAGTTTTTATTAACTATTTTTAATACCCTCTTCAATTCTGCATACCCAAAAAAAATTTAAAAAAATATCGATTTTTTGAGTCAAAAAAATGATAAGGGGTACCCCTTGTCGTTTTTTCAACCCAAAAAATCGATATTTTTTAAATTTTTTTTTTGGTATGCAGAATTGAAGAGGGTATTCCAAATAGTAAATAAAAACTATTTGTGAATTTTTAAACCAATATAACAGGTGTTTTGGGAAGAAATAAAGGGAAATATTTGATTTTAGCAGTTCATGGCATCAAATTGCCATAAATGTCTGGGAATTTGTATAGTTTATATTTTATAATATAACTAGATGTCTTAAGCTTCATTATAAGGGAAAATCATTAAAATCGGTGCACGCATTTGTGTCAATATGACGACATGAACCGCTAAAATCAAACATTACCTTAAAATGTTCCTAAAACACCTATAAAATATATTTAAAAATTTGCAAATAGTTTTTATTAACTATTTTTAATACCCTCTTCAATTCTGCATATCCAAAAATTTTTTTAAAAAATATCGATTTTTTGAGTCAAAAAAAATGATAAGGGGTACCCCTTGTCGTTTTTTCAACCCAAAAAATCGATATTTTTTAAAAAAATTTTTTGGTATGCAGAATTGAAGAGGGTATTCCAAATAGTAAATAAAAACTATTTGTGAATTTTTAAACCAATATAACAGGTGTTTTGGGAAGAAATAAAGGGAAATATTTGATTTTAGCAGTTCATGGCATCAAATTGCCATAAATGTCTGGGAATTTGTATAGTTTATATTTTATAATATAACTAGATGTCTTAAGCTTCAATATAAGGGGTAAATCATTAAAATCGGTGCACGCATTTGTGTCAATACGACGACATGAACCGCTAAAATCAAACATTACCTTAAAATGTTCCTAAAACACCTATAAAATATATTTAAAAATTTGCAAATAGTTTTTATTAACTATTTTTAATACCCTCTTCAATTCTGCATACCCAAAAAATTTTTTAAAAAATATCGATTTTTTGAGTCAAAAAAATGATAAGGGGTACCCCTTGTCGTTTTTTCAACCCAAAAAATCGATATTTTTTAAAATTTTTTTTTGGTATGCAGAATTGAAGAGGGTATTCCAAATAGTAAATAAAAACTATTTGTGAATTTTTAAACCAATATAACAGGTGTTTTGGGAAGAAATAAAGGGAAATATTTGATTTTAGCAGTTCATGGCATCAAATTGCCATAAATGTCTGGGAATTTGTATAGTTTATATTTTATAATATAACTAGATGTCTTAAGCTTCAATATAAGGGGTAAATCATTAAAATCGGTGCACGCATTTGTGTCAATATGACGACATGAACCGCTAAAATCAAACATTACCTTAAAATGTTCCTAAAACACCTATAAAATATATTTAAAAATTTGCAAATAGTTTTTATTAACTATTTTTAATACCCTCTTCAATTCTGCATACCCAAAAAAAATTTTAAAAAATATCGATTTTTTGAGTCAAAAAAATGATAAGGGGTACCCCTTGTCGTTTTTTCAACCCAAAAAATCGATTTTTTGAGTCAAAAAAATGATAAGGGGTACCCCTTGTCGTTTTTTCAACCCAAAAAATCGATATTTTTTAAAATTTTTTTTTGGTATGCAGAATTGAAGAGGGTATTCCAAATAGTAAATAAAAACTATTTGTGAATTTTTAAACCAATATAACAGGTGTTTTGGGAAGAAATAAAGGGAAATATTTGATTTTAGCAGTTCATGGCATCAAATTGCCATAAATGTCTGGGAATTTGTATAGTTTATATTTTATAATATAACTAGATGTCTTAAGCTTCAATATAAGGGGTAAATCATTAAAATCGGTGCACGCATTTGTGTCAATATGACGACATGAACCGCTAAAATCAAACATTACCTTAAAATGTTCCTAAAACACCTATAAAATATATATAAAAATTTGCAAATAGTTTTTATTAACTATTTTTAATACCCTCTTCAATTCTGCATACCCAAAAAAAATTTTAAAAAATATCGATTTTTTGAGTCAAAAAAATGATAAGGGGTACCCCTTGTCGTTTTTTCAACCCAAAAAATCGATATTTTTTAAAATTTTTTTTTGGTATGCAGAATTGAAGAGGGTATTCCAAATAGTAAATAAAAACTATTTGTGAATTTTTAAACCAATATAACAGGTGTTTTGGGAAGAAATAAAGGGAAATATTTGATTTTAGCAGTTCATGGCATCAAATTGCCATAAATGTCTGGGAATTTGTATAGTTTATATTTTATAATATAACTAGATGTCTTAAGCTTCAATATAAGGGGTAAATCATTAAAATCGGTGCACGCATTTGTGTCAATATGACGACATGAACCGCTAAAATCAAACATTACCTTAAAATGTTCCTAAAACACCTATAAAATATATATAAAAATTTGCAAATAGTTTTTATTAACTATTTTTAATACCCTCTTCAATTCTGCATACCCAAAAAAAATTTTAAAAAATATCGATTTTTTGAGTCAAAAAAATGATAAGGGGTACCCCTTGTCGTTTTTTCAACCCAAAAAATCGATATTTTTAAAAAATTTTTTTTGGTATGCAGAATTGAAGAGGGTATTCCAAATAGTAAATAAAAACTATTTGTGAATTTTTAAACCAATATAACAGGTGTTTTGGGAAGAAATAAAGGAAAATATTTGATTTTAGTTCATGGCATCAAATTGCCATAAATGTCTGGGAATTTGTATAGTTTGTATTTTATAATATAACTAGATGTCTTAAGCTTCAATATAAGGGGTAAATCATTAAAATCGGTGCACGCATTTGTGTCAATATGACGACATGAACTGCTAAAATCAAACATTACCTTAAAATGTTCCTAAAACACCTATAAAATATATTTAAAAATTTGCAAATAGTTTTTATTAACTATTTTTAATACCCTCTTCAATTCTGCATACCCAAAAAAATTTTTAAAAAATATCGATTTTTTGAGTCAAAAAAATGATAAGGGGTACCCCTTGTCGTTTTTTCAACCCAAAAAATCGATATTTTTTAAAATTTTTTTTTGGTATGCAGAATTGAAGAGGGTATTCCAAATAGTAAATAAAAACTATTTGTGAATTTTTAAACCAATATAACAGGTGTTTTGGGAAGAAATAAAGGGAAATATTTGATTTTAGCAGTTCATGGCATCAAATTGCCATAAATGTCTGGGAATTTGTATAGTTTATATTTTATAATATAACTAGATGTCTTAAGCTTCAATATAAGGGGTAAATCATTAAAATCGGTGCACGCATTTGTGTCAATATGACGACATGAACCGCTAAAATCAAACATTACCTTAAAATGTTCCTAAAACACCTATAAAATATATTTAAAAATTTGCAAATAGATTTTATTAACTATTTTTAATACCCTCTTCAATTCTGCATACCCAAAAAAAATTTTAAAAAATATCGATTTTTTGAGTCAAAAAAATGATAAGGGGTACCCCTTGTCGTTTTTTCAACCCAAAAAATCGATATTTTTTAAAATTTTTTTTTGGTATGCAGAATTGAAGAGGGTATTCCAAATAGTAAATAAAAACTATTTGTGAATTTTTAAACCAATATAACAGGTGTTTTGGGAAGAAATAAAGGGAAATATTTGATTTTAGCAGTTCATGGCATCAAATTGCCATAAATGTCTGGGAATTTGTATAGTTTATATTTTATAATATAACTAGATGTCTTAAGCTTCAATATAAGGGGTAAATCATTAAAATCGGTGCACGCATTTGTGTCAATATGACGACATGAACCGCTAAAATCAAACATTACCTTAAAATGTTCCTAAAACACCTATAAAATATATTTAAAAATTTGCAAATAGTTTTTATTAACTATTTTTAATACCCTCTTCAATTCTGCATACCCAAAAAAAAAATTTAAAAAATATCGATTTTTTGAGTCAAAAAAATGATAAGGGGTACCCCTTGTCGTTTTTTCAACCCAAAAAATCGATATTTTTAAAAAATTTTTTTTGGTATGCAGAATTGAAGAGGGTATTCCAAATAGTAAATAAAAACTATTTGTGAATTTTTAAACCAATATAACAGGTGTTTTGGGAAGAAATAAAGGAAAATATTTGATTTTAGCAGTTCATGGCATCAAATTGCCATAAATGTCTGGGAATTTGTATAGTTTATATTTTATAATATAACTAGATGTCTTAAGCTTCAATATAAGTTGTAAATCATTAAAATCGGTGCACGCATTTGTGTCAATATGACGACATGAACCGCTAAAATCAAACATTACCTTAAAGTGTTCCTAAAACACCTATAAAATATATTTAAAAATTTGCAAATAGTTTTTATTAACTATTTTTAATACCCTCTTCAATTCTGCATACCCAAAAAAAATTTTAAAAAATATCGATTTTTTGAGTCAAAAAAATGATAAGGGGTACCCCTTGTCGTTTTTTCAACCCAAAAAATCGATATTTTTTAAAATTTTTTTTTGGTATGCAGAATTGAAGAGGGTATTCCAAATAGTAAATAAAAACTATTTGTGAATTTTTAAACCAATATAACAGGTGTTTTGGGAAGAAATAAAGGGAAATATTTGATTTTAGCAGTTCATGGCATCAAATTGCCATAAATGTCTGGGAATTTGTATAGTTTATATTTTATAATATAACTAGATGTCTTAAGCTTCAATATAAGGGGTAAATCATTAAAATCGGTGCACGCATTTGTGTCAATATGACGACATGAACCGCTAAAATCAAACATTACCTTAAAATGTTCCTAAAACACCTATAAAATATATATAAAAATTTGCAAATAGTTTTTATTAACTATTTTTAATACCCTCTTCAATTCTGCATACCCAAAAAAAATTTTAAAAAATATCGATTTTTTGAGTCAAAAAAATGATAAGGGGTACCCCTTGTCGTTTTTTCAACCCAAAAAATCGATATTTTTAAAAATTTTTTTTTGGTATGCAGAATTGAAGAGGGTATTCCAAATAGTAAATAAAAACTATTTGTGAATTTTTAAACCAATATAACAGGTGTTTTGGGAAGAAATAAAGGAAAATATTTGATTTTAGTTCATGGCATCAAATTGCCATAAATGTCTGGGAATTTGTATAGTTTGTATTTTATAATATAACTAGATGTCTTAAGCTTCAATATAAGGGGTAAATCATTAAAATCGGTGCACGCATTTGTGTCAATATGACGACATGAACTGCTAAAATCAAACATTACCTTAAAATGTTCCTAAAACACCTATAAAATATATTTAAAAATTTGCAAATAGTTTTTATTAACTATTTTTAATACCCTCTTCAATTCTGCATACCCAAAAAAAATTTTAAAAAATATCGATTTTTTGAGTCAAAAAAATGATAAGGGGTACCCCTTGTCGTTTTTTCAACCCAAAAAATCGATATTTTTTAAAATTTTTTTTTGGTATGCAGAATTGAAGAGGGTATTCCAAATAGTAAATAAAAACTATTTGTGAATTTTTAAACCAATATAACAGGTGTTTTGGGAAGAAATAAAGGGAAATATTTGATTTTAGCAGTTCATGGCATCAAATTGCCATAAATGTCTGGGAATTTGTATAGTTTATATTTTATAATATAACTAGATGTCTTAAGCTTCAATATAAGTGGTAAATCATTAAAATCGGTGCACGCATTTGTGTCAATATGACGACATGAACCGCTAAAATCAAACATTACCTTAAAATGTTCCTAAAACACCTATAAAATATATTTAAAAATTTGCAAATAGTTTTTATTAACTATTTTTAATACCCTCTTCAATTCTGCATACCCAAAAAATTTTTTAAAAAATATCGATTTTTTGAGTCAAAAAAAAATGATAAGGGGTACCCCTTGTCGTTTTTTCAACCCAAAAAATCGATATTTTTTAAAATTTTTTTTGGTATGCAGAATTGAAGAGGGTATTCCAAATAGTAAATAAAAACTATTTGTGAATTTTTAAACCAATATAACAGGTGTTTTGGGAAGAAATAAAGGGAAATATTTGATTTTAGCAGTTCATGGCATCAAATTGCCATAAATGTCTGGGAATTTGTATAGTTTATATTTTATAATATAACTAGATGTCTTAAGCTTCAATATAAGTGGTAAATCATTAAAATCGGTGCACGCATTTGTGTCAATATGACGACATGAACCGCTAAAATCAAACATTACCTTAAAATGTTCCTAAAACACCTATAAAATATATTTAAAAATTTGCAAATAGTTTTTATTAACTATTTTTAATACCCTCTTCAATTCTGCATACCCAAAAAAATTTTTAAAAAATATCGATTTTTTTGAGTCAAAAAAATGATAAGGGGCCCTTGTCGTTTTTTCAACCCAAAAAATCGATATTTTTAAAAAATTTTTTTTTGGTATGCAGAATTGAAGAGGGTATTCCAAATAGTAAATAAAAACTATTTGTGAATTTTTAAACCAACATAACAGGTGTTTTGGGAAGAAATAAAGGGAAATATTTGATTTTAGCAGTTCATGGCATCAAATTGCCATAAATGTCTGGGAATTTGTATAGTTTATGTTTTATAATATAACTAGATGTCTTAAGCTTCAATATAAGGGGTAAATCATTAAAATCGGTGCACGCATTTGTGTCAATATGACGACATGAACCGCTAAAATCAAACATTACCTTAAAATGTTCCTAAAACACCTATAAAATATATTTAAAAATTTGCAAATAGTTTTTATTAACTATTTTTAATACCCTCTTCAATTCTGCATACCCAAATTTTTTTTTAAAAAATATCGATTTTTTGAGTCTTGTCGTTTTTTCAACCCAAAAAATCTGGGAATTTGTATAGTTTATATTTTATAATATAACTAGATGTCTTAAGCTTCAATATAAGGGGTAAATCATTAAAATCGGTGCACGCATTTGTGTCAATATGACGACATGAACCGCTAAAATCAAACATTACCTTAAAATGTTCCTAAAACACCTATAAAATATATTTAAAAATTTGCAAATAGATTTTATTAACTATTTTTAATACCCTCTTCAATTCTGCATACCCAAAAAAAATTTTAAAAAATATCGATTTTTTGAGTCAAAAAAATGATAAGGGGTACCCCTTGTCGTTTTTTCAACCCAAAAAATCGATATTTTTTAAAATTTTTTTTGGTATGCAGAATTGAAGAGGGTATTCCAAATAGTAAATAAAAACTATTTGTGAATTTTTAAACCAATATAACAGGTGTTTTGGGAAGAAATAAAGGGAAATATTTGATTTTAGCAGTTCATGGCATCAAATTGCCATAAATGTCTGGGAATTTGTATAGTTTATATTTTATAATATAACTAGATGTCTTAAGCTTCAATATAAGGGGTAAATCATTAAAATCGGTGCACGCATTTGTGTCAATATGACGACATGAACCGCTAAAATCAAACATTACCTTAAAATGTTCCTAAAACACCTATAAAATATATTTAAAAATTTGCAAATAGTTTTTATTAACTATTTTTAATACCCTCTTCAATTCTGCATACCCAAAAAAAAAATTTAAAAAATATCGATTTTTTGAGTCAAAAAAATGATAAGGGGTACCCCTTGTCGTTTTTTCAACCCAAAAAATCGATATTTTTTAAAATTTTTTTTTGGTATGCAGAATTGAAGAGGGTATTCCAAATAGTAAATAAAAACTATTTGTGAATTTTTAAACCAATATAACAGGTGTTTTGGGAAGAAATAAAGGAAAATATTTGATTTTAGTTCATGGCATCAAATTGCCATAAATGTCTGGGAATTTGTATAGTTTGTATTTTATAATATAACTAGATGTCTTAAGCTTCAATATAAGGGGTAAATCATTAAAATCGGTGCACGCATTTGTGTCAATATGACGACATGAACTGCTAAAATCAAACATTACCTTAAAATGTTCCTAAAACACCTATAAAATATATTTAAAAATTTGCAAATAGTTTTTATTAACTATTTTTAATACCCTCTTCAATTCTGCATACCCAAAAAAAATTTTAAAAAATATCGATTTTTTGAGTCAAAAAAATGATAAGGGGTACCCCTTGTCGTTTTTTCAACCCAAAAAATCGATATTTTTTAAAATTTTTTTTTGGTATGCAGAATTGAAGAGGGTATTCCAAATAGTAAATAAAAACTATTTGTGAATTTTTAAACCAATATAACAGGTGTTTTGGGAAGAAATAAAGGGAAATATTTGATTTTAGCAGTTCATGGCATCAAATTGCCATAAATGTCTGGGAATTTGTATAGTTTATATTTTATAATATAACTAGATGTCTTAAGCTTCAATATAAGTGGTAAATCATTAAAATCGGTGCACGCATTTGTGTCAATATGACGACATGAACCGCTAAAATCAAACATTACCTTAAAATGTTCCTAAAACACCTATAAAATATATTTAAAAATTTGCAAATAGTTTTTATTAACTATTTTTAATACCCTCTTCAATTCTGCATACCCAAAAAATTTTTTAAAAAATATCGATTTTTTGAGTCAAAAAAAAATGATAAGGGGTACCCCTTGTCGTTTTTTCAACCCAAAAAATCGATATTTTTTAAAATTTTTTTTGGTATGCAGAATTGAAGAGGGTATTCCAAATAGTAAATAAAAACTATTTGTGAATTTTTAAACCAATATAACAGGTGTTTTGGGAAGAAATAAAGGGAAATATTTGATTTTAGCAGTTCATGGCATCAAATTGCCATAAATGTCTGGGAATTTGTATAGTTTATATTTTATAATATAACTAGATGTCTTAAGCTTCAATATAAGTGGTAAATCATTAAAATCGGTGCACGCATTTGTGTCAATATGACGACATGAACCGCTAAAATCAAACATTACCTTAAAATGTTCCTAAAACACCTATAAAATATATTTAAAAATTTGCAAATAGTTTTTATTAACTATTTTTAATACCCTCTTCAATTCTGCATACCCAAAAAAATTTTTAAAAAATATCGATTTTTTTGAGTCAAAAAAATGATAAGGGGCCCTTGTCGTTTTTTCAACCCAAAAAATCGATATTTTTAAAAAATTTTTTTTTGGTATGCAGAATTGAAGAGGGTATTCCAAATAGTAAATAAAAACTATTTGTGAATTTTTAAACCAACATAACAGGTGTTTTGGGAAGAAATAAAGGGAAATATTTGATTTTAGCAGTTCATGGCATCAAATTGCCATAAATGTCTGGGAATTTGTATAGTTTATGTTTTATAATATAACTAGATGTCTTAAGCTTCAATATAAGGGGTAAATCATTAAAATCGGTGCACGCATTTGTGTCAATATGACGACATGAACCGCTAAAATCAAACATTACCTTAAAATGTTCCTAAAACACCTATAAAATATATTTAAAAATTTGCAAATAGTTTTTATTAACTATTTTTAATACCCTCTTCAATTCTGCATACCCAAATTTTTTTTTAAAAAATATCGATTTTTTGAGTCTTGTCGTTTTTTCAACCCAAAAAATCTGGGAATTTGTATAGTTTATATTTTATAATATAACTAGATGTCTTAAGCTTCAATATAAGGGGTAAATCATTAAAATCGGTGCACGCATTTGTGTCAATATGACGACATGAACCGCTAAAATCAAACATTACCTTAAAATGTTCCTAAAACACCTATAAAATATATTTAAAAATTTGCAAATAGATTTTATTAACTATTTTTAATACCCTCTTCAATTCTGCATACCCAAAAAAAATTTTAAAAAATATCGATTTTTTGAGTCAAAAAAATGATAAGGGGTACCCCTTGTCGTTTTTTCAACCCAAAAAATCGATATTTTTTAAAATTTTTTTTGGTATGCAGAATTGAAGAGGGTATTCCAAATAGTAAATAAAAACTATTTGTGAATTTTTAAACCAATATAACAGGTGTTTTGGGAAGAAATAAAGGGAAATATTTGATTTTAGCAGTTCATGGCATCAAATTGCCATAAATGTCTGGGAATTTGTATAGTTTATATTTTATAATATAACTAGATGTCTTAAGCTTCAATATAAGGGGTAAATCATTAAAATCGGTGCACGCATTTGTGTCAATATGACGACATGAACCGCTAAAATCAAACATTACCTTAAAATGTTCCTAAAACACCTATAAAATATATTTAAAAATTTGCAAATAGTTTTTATTAACTATTTTTAATACCCTCTTCAATTCTGCATACCCAAAAAAAAAATTTAAAAAATATCGATTTTTTGAGTCAAAAAAATGATAAGGGGTACCCCTTGTCGTTTTTTCAACCCAAAAAATCGATATTTTTAAAAAATTTTTTTTGGTATGCAGAATTGAAGAGGGTATTCCAAATAGTAAATAAAAACTATTTGTGAATTTTTAAACCAATATAACAGGTGTTTTGGGAAGAAATAAAGGAAAATATTTGATTTTAGCAGTTCATGGCATCAAATTGCCATAAATGTCTGGGAATTTGTATAGTTTATATTTTATAATATAACTAGATGTCTTAAGCTTCAATATAAGTTGTAAATCATTAAAATCGGTGCACGCATTTGTGTCAATATGACGACATGAACCGCTAAAATCAAACATTACCTTAAAGTGTTCCTAAAACACCTATAAAATATATTTAAAAATTTGCAAATAGTTTTTATTAACTATTTTTAATACCCTCTTCAATTCTGCATACCCAAAAAAAATTTTAAAAAATATCGATTTTTTGAGTCAAAAAAATGATAAGGGGTACCCCTTGTCGTTTTTTCAACCCAAAAAATCGATATTTTTTAAAATTTTTTTTTGGTATGCAGAATTGAAGAGGGTATTCCAAATAGTAAATAAAAACTATTTGTGAATTTTTAAACCAATATAACAGGTGTTTTGGGAAGAAATAAAGGGAAATATTTGATTTTAGCAGTTCATGGCATCAAATTGCCATAAATGTCTGGGAATTTGTATAGTTTATATTTTATAATATAACTAGATGTCTTAAGCTTCAATATAAGGGGTAAATCATTAAAATCGGTGCACGCATTTGTGTCAATATGACGACATGAACCGCTAAAATCAAACATTACCTTAAAATGTTCCTAAAACACCTATAAAATATATATAAAAATTTGCAAATAGTTTTTATTAACTATTTTTAATACCCTCTTCAATTCTGCATACCCAAAAAAAATTTTAAAAAATATCGATTTTTTGAGTCAAAAAAATGATAAGGGGTACCCCTTGTCGTTTTTTCAACCCAAAAAATCGATATTTTTAAAAATTTTTTTTTGGTATGCAGAATTGAAGAGGGTATTCCAAATAGTAAATAAAAACTATTTGTGAATTTTTAAACCAATATAACAGGTGTTTTGGGAAGAAATAAAGGAAAATATTTGATTTTAGTTCATGGCATCAAATTGCCATAAATGTCTGGGAATTTGTATAGTTTGTATTTTATAATATAACTAGATGTCTTAAGCTTCAATATAAGGGGTAAATCATTAAAATCGGTGCACGCATTTGTGTCAATATGACGACATGAACTGCTAAAATCAAACATTACCTTAAAATGTTCCTAAAACACCTATAAAATATATTTAAAAATTTGCAAATAGTTTTTATTAACTATTTTTAATACCCTCTTCAATTCTGCATACCCAAAAAAAATTTTAAAAAATATCGATTTTTTGAGTCAAAAAAATGATAAGGGGTACCCCTTGTCGTTTTTTCAACCCAAAAAATCGATATTTTTTAAAATTTTTTTTTGGTATGCAGAATTGAAGAGGGTATTCCAAATAGTAAATAAAAACTATTTGTGAATTTTTAAACCAATATAACAGGTGTTTTGGGAAGAAATAAAGGGAAATATTTGATTTTAGCAGTTCATGGCATCAAATTGCCATAAATGTCTGGGAATTTGTATAGTTTATATTTTATAATATAACTAGATGTCTTAAGCTTCAATATAAGGGGTAAATCATTAAAATCGGTGCACGCATTTGTGTCAATATGACGACATGAACCGCTAAAATCAAACATTACCTTAAAATGTTCCTAAAACACCTATAAAATATATTTAAAAATTCACAAATAGTTTTTATTAACTATTTTTAATACCCTCTTCAATTCTGCATACCCAAAAAAAATTTTAAAAAATATCGATTTTTTGAGTCAAAAAAAAATGATAAGGGGTACCCCTTGTCGTTTTTTCAACCCAAAAAATCGATATTTTTTAAAATTTTTTTTGGTATGCAGAATTGAAGAGGGTATTCCAAATAGTAAATAAAAACTATTTGTGAATTTTTAAACCAATATAACAGGTGTTTTGGGAAGAAATAAAGGGAAATATTTGATTTTAGCAGTTCATGGCATCAAATTGCCATAAATGTCTGGGAATTTGTATAGTTTATATTTTATAATATAACTAGATGTCTTAAGCTTCAATATAAGTGGTAAATCATTAAAATCGGTGCACGCATTTGTGTCAATATGACGACATGAACCGCTAAAATCAAACATTACCTTAAAATGTTCCTAAAACACCTATAAAATATATTTAAAAATTTGCAAATAGTTTTTATTAACTATTTTTAATACCCTCTTCAATTCTGCATACCCAAAAAAATTTTTAAAAAATATCGATTTTTTTGAGTCAAAAAAATGATAAGGGGCCCTTGTCGTTTTTTCAACCCAAAAAATCGATATTTTTTAAAAATTTTTTTTTGGTATGCAGAATTGAAGAGGGTATTCCAAATAGTAAATAAAAACTATTTGTGAATTTTTAAACCAACATAACAGGTGTTTTGGGAAGAAATAAAGGGAAATATTTGATTTTAGCAGTTCATGGCATCAAATTGCCATAAATGTCTGGGAATTTGTATAGTTTATGTTTTATAATATAACTAGATGTCTTAAGCTTCAATATAAGGGGTAAATCATTAAAATCGGTGCACGCATTTGTGTCAATATGACGACATGAACCGCTAAAATCAAACATTACCTTAAAATGTTCCTAAAACACCTATAAAATATATTTAAAAATTTGCAAATAGTTTTTATTAACTATTTTTAATACCCTCTTCAATTCTGCATACCCAAAATTTTTTTTAAAAAATATCGATTTTTTGAGTCTTGTCGTTTTTTCAACCCAAAAAATCGATATTTTTTAAAAATTTTTTTTTGGTATGCAGAATTGAAGAGGGTATTCCAAATAGTAAATAAAAACTATTTGTGAATTTTTAAACCAATATAACAGGTGTTTTGGGAAGAAATAAAGGGAAATATTTGATTTTAGCAGTTCATGGCATCAAATTGCCATAAATGTCTGGGAATTTGTATACTTTATATTTTATAATATAACTAGATGTCTTAAGCTTCAATATAAGTGGTAAATCATTAAAATCGGTGCACGCATTTGTGTCAATATGACGACATGAACCGCTAAAATCAAACATTACCTTAAAATGTTCCTAAAACACCTATAAAATATATTTAAAAATTTGCAAATAGTTTTTATTAACTATTTTTAATACCCTCTTCAATTCTGCATACCCAAAAAAATTTTTAAAAAAATATCGATTTTTTGAGTCAAAAAAATGATAAGGGGCCCTTGTCGTTTTTTCAACCCAAAAAATCGATATTTTTTAAAATTTTTTTTTGGTATGCAGAATTGAAGAGGGTATTCCAAATAGTAAATAAAAACTATTTGTGAATTTTTAAACCAATATAACAGGTGTTTTGGGAAGAAATAAAGGGAAATATTTGATTTTAGCAGTTCATGGCATCAAATTGCCATAAATGTCTGGGAATTTGTATAGTTTATATTTTATAATATAACTAGATGTCTTAAGCTTCAATATAAGGGGTAAATCATTAAAATCTAAGGGGTAAATCATTAAAATCGGTGCACGCATTTGTGTCAATATGACGACATGAACCGCTAAAATCAAACATTACCTTAAAATGTTCCTAAAACACCTATAAAATATATTTAAAAATTTGCAAATAGTTTTTATTAACTATTTTTAATACCCTCTTCAATTCTGCATACCCAAAAAAAATTTTAAAAAATATCGATTTTTTGAGTCAAAAAAATGATAAGGGGTACCCCTTGTCGTTTTTTCAACCCAAAAAATCGATATTTTTTAAAAAATTTTTTTGGTATGCAGAATTGAAGAGGGTATTCCAAATAGTAAATAAAAACTATTTGTGAATTTTTAAACCAATATAACAGGTGTTTTGGGAAGAAATAAAGGGAAATATTTGATTTTAGCAGTTCATGGCATCAAATTGCCATAAATGTCTGGGGATTTGTATAGTTTATATTTTATAATATAACTAGATGTCTTAAGCTTCAATATAAGGGGTAAATCATTAAAATCGGTGCACGCATTTGTGTCAATATGACGACATGAACCGCTAAAATCAAACATTACCTTAAAATGTTCCTAAAACACCTATAAAATATATTTAAAAATTTGCAAATAGTTTTTATTAACTATTTTTAATACCCTCTTCAATTCTGCATACCCAAAAAAAATTTTAAAAAATATCGGTTTTTTGAGTCAAAAAAATGATAAGGGGTACCCCTTGTCGTTTTTTCAACCCAAAAAATCGATATTTTTTAAAATTTTATTTGGTATGCAGAATTGAAGAGGGTATTCCAAATAGTAAATAAAAACTATTTGTGAATTTTTAAACCAATATAACAGGTGTTTTGGGAAGAAATTAAGGGAAATATTTGATTTTAGCAGTTCATGGCATCAAATTGCCATAAATGTCTGGGTATTTGTATAGTTTATATTTTATAATATAACTAGATGTCTTAAGCTTCAATATAAGGGGTAAATCATTAAAATCGGTGCACGCATTTGTGTCAATATGACGACATGAACCGCTAAAATCAAACATTACCTTAAAATGTTCCTAAAACACCTATAAAATATATTTAAAAATTTGCAAATAGTTTTTATTAACTATTTTTAATACCCTCTTCAATTCTGCATACCCAAAAAAATTTTTAAAAAATATCGATTTTTTGAGTCAAAAAAATGATAAGGGGTACCCCTTGTCGTTTTTTCAACCCAAAAAATCGATATTTTTAAAAAATTTTTTTTGGTATGCAGAATTGAAGAGGGTATTCCAAATAGTAAATAAAAACTATTTGTGAATTTTTAAATCAATATAACAGGTGTTTTGGGAAGAAATAAAGGGAAATATTTGATTTTAGCAGTTCATGGCATCAAATTGCCATAAATGTCTGGGAATTTGTATAGTTTATATTTTATAATTAACTAGATGTCTTAAGCTTCAATATAAGGGGTAAATCATTAAAATCGGTGCACGCATTTGTGTCAATATGACGACATGAACCGCTAAAATCAAACATTACCTTAAAATGTTCCTAAAACACCTATAAAATATATTTAAAAATTTGCAAATAGTTTTTATTAACTATTTTTAATACCCTCTTCAATTCTGCATACCCAAAAAATTTTTTAAAAAATATCGATTTTTTGAGTCAAAAAAATGATAAGGGGTACCCCTTGCCGTTTTTTCAACCCAAAAAATCGATATTTTTTAAAATTTTTTTTTGGTATGCAGAATTGAAGAGGGTATTCCAAATAGTAAATAAAAACTATTTGTGAATTTTTAAATCAATATAACAGGTGTTTTGGGAAGAAATAAAGGGAAATATTTGATTTTAGCAGTTCATGGCATCAAATTGCCATAAATGTCTGGGAATTTGTATAGTTTATATTTTATAATTAACTAGATGTCTTAAGCTTCAATATAAGGGGTAAATCATTAAAATCGGTGCACGCATTTGTGTCAATATGACGACATGAACCGCTAAAATCAAACATTACCTTAAAATGTTCCTAAAACACCTATAAAATATATTTAAAAATTTGCAAATAGTTTTTATTAACTATTTTTAATACCCTCTTCAATTCTGCATACCCAAAAAATTTTTTAAAAAATATCGATTTTTTGAGTCAAAAAAATGATAAGGGGTACCCCTTGCCGTTTTTTCAACCCAAAAAATCGATATTTTTTAAAATTTTTTTTTGGTATGCAGAATTGAAGAGGGTATTCCAAATAGTAAATAAAAACTATTTGTGAATTTTTAAACCAATATAACAGGTGTTTTGGGAAGAAATAAAGGGAAATATTTGATTTTAGCAGTTCATGGCATCAAATTGCCATAAATGTCTGGGAATTTGTATAGTTTATATTTTATAATATAACTAGATGTCTTAAGCTTCAATATAAGGGGTAAATCATTAAAATCGGTGCACGCATTTGTGTCAATATGACGACATGAACCGCTAAAATCAAACATTACCTTAAAATGTTCCTAAAACACCTATAAAATATATTTAAAAATTTGCAAATAGTTTTTATTAACTATTTTTAATACCCTCTTCAATTCTGCATACCCAAAAAAAATTTTAAAAAATATCGATTTTTTGAGTCAAAAAAATGATAAGGGGTACCCCTTGTCGTTTTTTCAACCCAAAAAATCGATATTTTTTAAAAATTTTTTTTGGTATGCAGAATTGAAGAGGGTATTCCAAATAGTAAATAAAAACTATTTGTGAATTTTTAAACCAATATAACAGGTGTTTTGGGAAGAAATAAAGGGAAATATTTGATTTTAGCAGTTCATGGCATCAAATTGCCATAAATGTCTGGGAATTTGTATAGTTTATATTTTATAATATAACTAGATGTCTTAAGCTTCAATATAAGGGGTAAATCATTAAAATCGGTGCACGCATTTGTGTCAATATGACGACATGAACCGCTAAAATCAAACATTACCTTAAAATGTTCCTAAAACACCTATAAAATATATTTAAAAATTTGCAAATAGTTTTTATTAACTATTTTTAATACCCTCTTCAATTCTGCATACCCAAAAAATTTTTTAAAAAATATCGATTTTTTGAGTCAAAAAAATGATAAGGGGTACCCCTTGTCGTTTTTTCAACCCAAAAAATCGATATTTTTTAAAATTTTTTTTTGGTATGCAGAATTGAAGAGGGTATTCCAAATAGTAAATAAAAACTATTTGTGAATTTTTAAACCAATATAACAGGTGTTTTGGGAAGAAATAAAGGGAAATATTTGATTTTAGCAGTTCATGGCATCAAATTGCCATAAATGTCTGGGGATTTGTATAGTTTATATTTTATAATATAACTAGATGTCTTAAGCTTCAATATAAGGGGTAAATCATTAAAATCGGTGCACGCATTTGTGGCAATATGACGACATGAACCGCTAAAATCAAACATTACCTTAAAATGTTCCTAAAACACCTATAAAATATATTTAGAAATTTGCAAATAGTTTTTATTAACTATTTTTAATACCCTCTTCAATTCTGCATACCCAAAAAAAAATTTAAAAAATATCGATTTTCTGAGTCAAAAAAATGATAAGGGGTACCCCTTGTCGTTTTTTCCACCCAAAAAATCGATATTTTTTAAAATTTTTTTTTGGTATGCAGAATTGAAGAGGGTATTCCAAATAGTAAATAAAAACTATTTGTGAATTTTTAAACCAATATAACAAGTGTTTTGGGAAGAAATAAAGGGAAATATTTGATTTTAGCAGTTCATGGCATCAAATTGCCATAAATGTCTGGGAATTTGTATAGTTTATATTTTATAATATAACTAGATGTCTTAAGCTTCAATATAAGGGGTAAATCATTAAAATCGGTGCACGCATTTGTGTCAATATGACGACATGAACCGCTAAAATCAAACATTACCTTAAAATGTTCCTAAAACACCTATAAAATATATTTAAAAATTTGCAAATAGTTTTTATTAACTATTTTTAATACCCTCTTCAATTCTGCATACCCAAAAAAAATTTTAAAAAATATCGATTTTTTGAGTCAAAAAAATGATAAGGGGTACCCCTTGTCGTTTTTTCAACCCAAAAAATCGATATTTTTTAAAATTTTATTTGGTATGCAGAATTGAAGAGGGTATTCCAAATAGTAAATAAAAACTATTTGTGAATTTTTAAACCAATATAACAGGTGTTTTGGGAAGAAATTAAGGGAAATATTTGATTTTAGCAGTTCATGGCATCAAATTGCCATAAATGTCTGGGAATTTGTATAGTTTATATTTTATAATATAACTAGATGTCTTAAGCTTCAATATAAGGGGTAAATCATTAAAATCGGTGCACGCATTTGTGTCAATATGACGACATGAACCGCTAAAATCAAACATTACCTTAAAATGTTCCTAAAACACCTATAAAATATATTTAAAAATTTGCAAATAGTTTTTATTAACTATTTTTAATACCCTCTTCAATTCTGCATACCCAAAAAATTTTTTAAAAAATATCGATTTTTTGAGTCAAAAAAATGATAAGGGGTACCCCTTGCCGTTTTTTCAACCCAAAAAATCGATATTTTTTAAAATTTTTTTTTGGTATGCAGAATTGAAAAGGGTATTCCAAATAGTAAATAAAAACTATTTGTGAATTTTTAAACCAATATAACAGGTGTTTTGGGAAGAAATAAAGGGAAATATTTGATTTTAGCAGTTCATGGCATCAAATTGCCATAAATGTCTGGGAATTTGTATAGTTTATATTTTATAATATAACTAGATGTCTTAAGCTTCAATATAAGGGGTAAATCATTAAAATCGGTGCACGCATTTGTGTCAATATGACGACATGAACCGCTAAAATCAAACATTACCTTAAAATGTTCCTAAAACACCTATAAAATATATTTAAAAATTTGCAAATAGTTTTTATTAACTATTTTTAATACCCTCTTCAATTCTGCATACCCAAAAAATTTTTTAAAAAATATCGATTTTTTGAGTCAAAAAAATGATAAGGGGTACCCCTTGCCGTTTTTTCAACCCAAAAAATCGATATTTTTTAAATTTTTTTTTTGGTATGCAGAATTGAAGAGGGTATTCCAAATAGTAAATAAAAACTATTTGTGAATTTTTAAATCAATATAACAGGTGTTTTGGGAAGAAATAAAGGGAAATATTTGATTTTAGCAGTTCATGGCATCAAATTGCCATAAATGTCTGGGAATTTGTATAGTTTATATTTTATAATTAACTAGATGTCTTAAGCTTCAATATAAGGGGTAAATCATTAAAATCGGTGCACGCATTTGTGTCAATATGACGACATGAACCGCTAAAATCAAACATTACCTTAAAATGTTCCTAAAACACCTATAAAATATATTTAAAAATTTGCAAATAGTTTTTATTAACTATTTTTAATACCCTCTTCAATTCTGCATACCCAAAAAATTTTTTAAAAAATATCGATTTTTTGAGTCAAAAAAATGATAAGGGGTACCCCTTGCCGTTTTTTCAACCCAAAAAATCGATATTTTTTAAAATTTTTTTTTGGTATGCAGAATTGAAGAGGGTATTCCAAATAGTAAATAAAAACTATTTGTGAATTTTTAAACCAATATAACAGGTGTTTTGGGAAGAAATAAAGGGAAATATTTGATTTTAGCAGTTCATGGCATCAAATTGCCATAAATGTCTGGGAATTTGTATAGTTTATATTTTATAATATAACTAGATGTCTTAAGCTTCAATATAAGGGGTAAATCATTAAAATCGGTGCACGCATTTGTGTCAATATGACGACATGAACCGCTAAAATCAAACATTACCTTAAAATGTTCCTAAAACACCTATAAAATATATTTAAAAATTTGCAAATAGTTTTTATTAACTATTTTTAATACCCTCTTCAATTCTGCATACCCAAAAAAAATTTTAAAAAATATCGATTTTTTGAGTCAAAAAAATGATAAGGGCCCTTGTCGTTTTTTCAACCCAAAAAATCGATATTTTTTAAAAATTTTTTTTGGTATGCAGAATTGAAGAGGGTATTCCAAATAGTAAATAAAAACTATTTGTGAATTTTTAAACCAATATAACAGGTGTTTTGGGAAGAAATAAAGGGAAATATTTGATTTTAGCAGTTCATGGCATCAAATTGCCATAAATGTCTGGGAATTTGTATAGTTTATATTTTATAATATAACTAGATGTCTTAAGCTTCAATATAAGGGGTAAATCATTAAAATCGGTGCACGCATTTGTGTCAATATGACGACATGAACCGCTAAAATCAAACATTACCTTAAAATGTTCCTAAAACACCTATAAAATATATTTAAAAATTTGCAAATAGTTTTTATTAACTATTTTTAATACCCTCTTCAATTCTGCATACCCAAAAATTTTTTTAAAAAATATCGATTTTTTGAGTCAAAAAAATGATAAGGGGTACCCCTTGCCGTTTTTTCAACCCAAAAAATCGATATTTTTTAAAATTTTTTTTTGGTATGCAGAATTGAAAAGGGTATTCCAAATAGTAAATAAAAACTATTTGTGAATTTTTAAACCAATATAACAGGTGTTTTGGGAAGAAATAAAGGGAAATATTTGATTTTAGCAGTTCATGGCATCAAATTGCCATAAATGTCTGGGAATTTGTATAGTTTATATTTTATAATATAACTAGATGTCTTAAGCTTCAATATAAGGGATAAATCATTAAAATCGGTGCACGCATTTGTGTCAATATGACGACATGAACCGCTAAAATCAAACATTACCTTAAAATGTTCCTAAAACACCTATAAAATATATTTAAAAATTTGCAAATAGTTTTTATTAACTATTTTTAATACCCTCTTCAATTCTGCATACCCAAAAATTTTTTTAAAAAATATCAATTTTTTGAGTCAAAAAAATGATAAGGGGTACCCCTTGTCGTTTTTTCAACCCAAAAAATCGATATTTTTTAAAATTTTTTTTTGGTATGCAGAATTGAAGAGGGTATTCCAAATAGTAAATAAAAACTATTTGTGAATTTTTAAACCAATATAACAGGTGTTTTGGGAAGAAATAAAGGGAAATATTTGATTTTAGCAGTTCATGGCATCAAATTGCCATAAATGTCTGGGGATTTGTATAGTTTATATTTTATAATATAACTAGATGTCTTAAGCTTCAATATAAGGGGTAAATCATTAAAATCGGTGCACGCATTTGTGGCAATATGACGACATGAACCGCTAAAATCAAACATTACCTTAAAATGTTCCTAAAACACCTATAAAATATATTTAGAAATTTGCAAATAGTTTTTATTAACTATTTTTAATACCCTCTTCAATTCTGCATACCCAAAAAAAAAATTTAAAAAATATCGATTTTCTGAGTCAAAAAAATGATAAGGGGTACCCCTTGTCGTTTTTTCCACCCAAAAAATCGATATTTTTTAAAATTTTTTTTTGGTATGCAGAATTGAAGAGGGTATTCCAAATAGTAAATAAAAACTATTTGTGAATTTTTAAACCAATATAACAAGTGTTTTGGGAAGAAATAAAGGGAAATATTTGATTTTAGCAGTTCATGGCATCAAATTGCCATAAATGTCTGGGAATTTGTATAGTTTATATTTTATAATATAACTAGATGTCTTAAGCTTCAATATAAGGGGTAAATCATTAAAATCGGTGCACGCATTTGTGTCAATATGACGACATGAACCGCTAAAATCAAACATTACCTTAAAATGTTCCTAAAACACCTATAAAATATATTTAAAAATTTGCAAATAGTTTTTATTAACTATTTTTAATACCCTCTTCAATTCTGCATACCCAAAAAAAATTTTAAAAAATATCGATTTTTTGAGTCAAAAAAATGATAAGGGGTACCCCTTGTCGTTTTTTCAACCCAAAAAATCGATATTTTTTAAAAAATTTTTTTTGGTATGCAGAATTGAAGAGGGTATTCCAAATAGTAAATAAAAACTATTTGTGAATTTTTAAACCAATATAACAGGTGTTTTGGGAAGAAATAAAGGAAAATATTTGATTTTAGCAGTTCATGGCATCAAATTGCCATAAATGTCTGGGGATTTGTATAGTTTATATTTTATAATATAACTAGATGTCTTAAGCTTCAATATAAGGGGTAAATCATTAAAATCGGTGCACGCATTTGTGTCAATATGACGACATGAACCGCTAAAATCAAACATTACCTTAAAATGTTCCTAAAACACCTGTAAAATATATTTAAAAATTTTCAAATAGTTTTTATTAACTATTTTTAATACCCTCTTCAATTCTGCATACCCAAAAAAAATTTTAAAAAATATCGATTTTTTGAGTCAAAAAAATGATAAGGGGTACCCCTTGTCGTTTTTTCAACCCAAAAAATCGATATTTTTTAAAATTTTATTTGGTATGCAGAATTGAAGAGGGTATTCCAAATAGTAAATAAAAACTATTTGTGAATTTTTAAACCAATATAACAGGTGTTTTGGGAAGAAATTAAGGGAAATATTTGATTTTAGCAGTTCATGGCATCAAATTGCCATAAATGTCTGGGAATTTGTATAGTTTATATTTTATAATATAACTAGATGTCTTAAGCTTCAATATAAGGGGTAAATCATTAAAATCGGTGCACGCATTTGTGTCAATATGACGACATGAACCGCTAAAATCAAACATTACCTTAAAATGTTCCTAAAACACCTATAAAATATATTTAAAAATTTGCAAATAGTTTTTATTAACTATTTTTAATACCCTCTTCAATTCTGCATACCCAAAAAATTTTTTAAAAAATATCGATTTTTTGAGTCAAAAAAATGATAAGGGGTACCCCTTGCCGTTTTTTCAACCCAAAAAATCGATATTTTTTAAAATTTTTTTTTGGTATGCAGAATTGAAAAGGGTATTCCAAATAGTAAATAAAAACTATTTGTGAATTTTTAAACCAATATAACAGGTGTTTTGGGAAGAAATAAAGGGAAATATTTGATTTTAGCAGTTCATGGCATCAAATTGCCATAAACGTCTGGGAATTTGTATAGTTTATATTTTATAATATAACTAGATGTCTTAAGCTTCAATATAAGGGGTAAATCATTAAAATCGGTGCACGCATTTGTGTCAATATGACGACATGAACCGCTAAAATCAAACATTACCTTAAAATGTTCCTAAAACACCTATAAAATATATTTAAAAATTTGCAAATAGTTTTTATTAACTATTTTTAATACCCTCTTCAATTCTGCATACCCAAAAATTTTTTTAAAAAATATCGATTTTTTGAGTCAAAAAAATGATAAGGGGTACCCCTTGTCGTTTTTTCAACCCAAAAAAATCGATATTTTTTAAAATTTTTTTTTTGGTATGCAGAATTGAAGAGGGTATTCCAAATAGTAAATAAAAACTATTTGTGAATTTTTAAACCAATATAACAGGTGTTTTGGGAAGAAATAAAGGGAAATATTTGATTTTAGCAGTTCATGGCATCAAATTGCCATAAATGTCTGGGGATTTGTATAGTTTATATTTTATAATATAACTAGATGTCTTAAGCTTCAATATAAGGGGTAAATCATTAAAATCGGTGCACGCATTTGTGGCAATATGACGACATGAACCGCTAAAATCAAACATTACCTTAAAATGTTCCTAAAACACCTATAAAATATATTTAGAAATTTGCAAATAGTTTTTATTAACTATTTTTAATACCCTCTTCAATTCTGCATACCCAAAAAAAAATTTAAAAAATATCGATTTTCTGAGTCAAAAAAATGATAAGGGGTACCCCTTGTCGTTTTTTCAACCCAAAAAATCGATATTTTTTAAAATTTTTTTTTGGTATGCAGAATTGAAGAGGGTATTCCAAATAGTAAATAAAAACTATTTGTGAATTTTTAAACCAATATAACAAGTGTTTTGGGAAGAAATAAAGGGAAATATTTGATTTTAGCAGTTCATGGCATCAAATTGCCATAAATGTCTGGGAATTTGTATAGTTTATATTTTATAATATAACTAGATGTCTTAAGCTTCAATATAAGGGGTAAATCATTAAAATCGGTGCACGCATTTGTGTCAATATGACGACATGAACCGCTAAAATCAAACATTACCTTAAAATGTTCCTAAAACACCTATAAAATATATTTAAAAATTTGCAAATAGTTTTTATTAACTATTTTTAATACCCTCTTCAATTCTGCATACCCAAAAAAAATTTTAAAAAATATCGATTTTTTGAGTCAAAAAAATGATAAGGGGTACCCCTTGTCGTTTTTTCAACCCACAAAATCGATATTTTTTAAAATTTTATTTGGTATGCAGAATTGAAGAGGGTATTCCAAATAGTAAATAAAAACTATTTGTGAATTTTTAAACCAATATAACAGGTGTTTTGGGAAGAAATTAAGGGAAATATTTGATTTTAGCAGTTCATGGCATCAAATTGCCATAAATGTCTGGGAATTTGTATAGTTTATATTTTATAATATAACTAGATGTCTTAAGCTTCAATATAAGGGGTAAATCATTAAAATCGGTGCACGCATTTGTGTCAATATGACGACATGAACCGCTAAAATCAAACATTACCTTAAAATGTTCCTAAAACACCTATAAAATATATTTAAAAATTTGCAAATAGTTTTTATTAACTATTTTTAATACCCTCTTCAATTCTGCATACCCAAAATTTTTTTTAAAAAATATCGATTTTTTGAGTCAAAAAAATGATAAGGGGTACCCCTTGTCGTTTTTTCAACCCAAAAAATCGATATTTTTTAAAATTTTTTTTTGGTATGCAGAATTGAAGAGGGTATTCCAAATAGTAAATAAAAACTATTTGTGAATTTTTAAACCAATATAACAGGTGTTTTGGGAAGAAATAAAGGGAAATATTTGATTTTAGCAGTTCATGGCATCAAATTGCCATAAATGTCTGGGAATTTGTATAGTTTATATTTTATAATATAACTAGATGTCTTAAGCTTCAATATAAGGGGTAAATCATTAAAATCGGTGCACGCATTTGTGTCAATATGACGACATGAACCGCTAAAATCAAACATTACCTTAAAATGTTCCTAAAACACCTATAAAATATATTTAAAAATTTGCAAATAGTTTTTATTAACTATTTTTAATACCCTCTTCAATTCTGCATACCCAAAAAAAAATTTAAAAAATATCGATTTTTTGAGTCAAAAAAATGATAAGGGGTACCCCTTGTCGTTTTTTTTAACCCAAAAAATCGATATTTTTTTAAAATTTTTTTTTGGTATGCAGAATTGAAGAGGGTATTCCAAATAGTAAATAAAAACTATTTGTGAATTTTTAAACCAATATAACAGGTGTTTTGGGAAGAAATAAAGGGAAATATTTGATTTTAGCAGTTCATGGCATTAAATTGCCATAAATGTCTGGGGATTTGTATAGTTTATATTTTATAATATAACTAGATGTCTTAAGCTTCAATATAAGGGGTAAATCATTAAAATCGGTGCACGCATTTGTGTCAATATGACGACATGAACCGCTAAAATCAAACATTACCTTAAAATGTTCCTAAAACACCTATAAAATATATTTAAAAATTTGCAAATAGTTTTTATTAACTATTTTTAATACCCTCTTCAATTCTGCATACCCAAAAAAAATTTTAAAAAATATCGATTTTTTGAGTCAAAAAAATGATAAGGGGTACCCCTTGTCGTTTTTTCAACCCAAAAAATCGATATTTTTTAAAATTTTTTTTTGGTATGTAGAATTGAAGAGGGTATTCCAAATAGTAAATAAAAACTATTTGTGAATTTTTAAACCAATATAACAGGTGTTTTGGGAAGAAATAAAGGGAAATATTTGATTTTAGCAGTTCATGGCATCAAATTGCCATAAATGTCTGGGAATTTGTATAGTTTATATTTTATAATATAACTAGATGTCTTAAGCTTCAATATAAGGGGTAAATCATTAAAATCGGTGCACGCATTTGTGTCAATATGACGACATGAACCGCTAAAATCAAACATTACCTTAAAATGTTCCTAAAACACCTATAAAATATATTTAAAAATTTGCAAATAGTTTTTATTAACTATTTTTAATACCCTCTTCAATTCTGCATACCCAAAAAAAATTCTAAAAAATATCGATTTTTTGATTCAAAAAAATGATAAGGGGTACCCCTTGTCGTTTTTTCAACCCAAAAAATCGATATTTTTTAAAAGTTTTTTTTGGTATGCAGAATTGAAGAGGGTATTCCAAATAGTAAATAAAAACTATTTGTGAATTTTTAAACCAATATAACAGGTGTTTTGGGAAGAAATAAAGGGAAATATTTGATTTTAGCAGTTCATGGCATCAAATTGCCATAAATGTCTGGAAATTTGTATAGTTTATATTTTATAATATAACTAGATGTCTTAAGCTTTAATATAAGGGGTAAATCATTAAAATCGGTGCACGCATTTGTGTCAATATGACGACATGAACCGCTAAAATCAAACATTACCTTAAAATGTTCCTAAAACACCTATAAAATATATTTAAAAATTTGCAAATAGTTTTTATTAACTATTTTTAATACCCTCTTCAATTCTGCATACCAAAAAAAAATTCTAAAAAATATCGATTTTTTGAGTCAAAAAAATGATAAGGGGTACCCCTTGTCGTTTTTTCAACCCAAAAAATCGATATTTTTTAAATTTTTTTTTTGGTATGCAGAATTGAAGAGGGTATTCCAAATAGTAAATAAAAACTATTTGTGAATTTTTAAACCAATATAATAGGTGTTTTGGGAAGAAATAAAGGGAAATATTTGATTTTAGCAGTTCATGGCATCAAATTGCCATAAATGTCTGGGAATTTGTATAGTTTATATTTTATAATATAACTAGATGTCTTAAGCTTCAATATAAGGGGTAAATCATTAAAATCGGTGCACGCATTTGTGTCAATATGACGACATGAACCGCTAAAATCAAACATTACCTTAAAATGTTCCTAAAACACCTATAAAATATATTTAAAAATTTGCAAATAGTTTTTACTAACTATTTTTAATACCCTCTTCAATTCTGCATACCCAAAAATTTTTTTAATAAATATCGATTTTTTGAGTCAAAAAAATGATAAGGGGTACCCTTGTCGTTTTTTCAACCCAAAAAATCGGTATTTTTTAAAATTTTTTTTTGGTATGCAGAATTGAAGAGGGTATTCCAAATAGTAAATAAAAACTATTTGTGAATTTTTAAACCAATATAACAGGTGTTTTGGGAAGAAATAAAGGGAAATATTTGATTTTAGCAGTTCATGGCATCAATTTGCCATAAATGTCTGGGAATTTGTATAGTTTATATTTTATAATATAACTAGATGTCTTAAGCTTCAATATAAGGGGTAAATCATTAAAATCGGTGCACGCATTTGTGTCAATATGACGACATGAACCGCTAAAATCAAACATTACCTTAAAATGTTCCTAAAACACCTATAAAATATATTTAAAAATTTGCAAATAGTTTTTATTAACTATTTTTAATACCCTCTTCAATTCTGCATACCCAAAAAAAATTTTAAAAAATATCGATTTTTTGAGTCAAAAAAATGATAAGGGGTACCCCTTGTCGTTTTTTCAACCCAAAAAATCGATATTTTTTAAAATTTTTTTTTGGTATGCAGAATTGAAGAGGGTATTCCAAATAGTAAATAAAAACTATTTGTGAATTTTTAAACCAATATAACAGGTGTTTTGGGAAGAAATAAAGGGAAATATTTGATTTTAGCAGTTCATGGCATCAAATTGCCATAAATGTCTGGGAATTTGTATAGTTTATATTTTATAATATAACTAGATGTCTTAAGCTTCAATATAAGGGGTAAATCATTAAAATCGGTGCACGCATTTGTGTCAATATGACGACATGAACCGCTAAAATCAAACATTACCTTAAAATGTTCCTAAAACACCTATAAAATATATTTAAAAATTTGCAAATAGTTTTTATTAACTATTTTTAATACCCTCTTCAATTCTGCATACCCAAAAATTTTTTTAAAAAATATCGATTTTTTTAGTCAAAAAAATGATAAGGGGTACCCCTTGTCGTTTTTTCAACCCAAAAAATCGATATTTTTTAAAATTTTTTTTTGGTATGCAGAATTGAAGAGGGTATTCCAAATAGTAAATAAAAACTATTTGTGAATTTTTAAACCAATATAACAGGTGTTTTGGGAAGAAATAAAGGGAAATATTTGATTTTAGCAGTTCATGGCATCAAATTGCCATAAATGTCTGGGAATTTGTATAGTTTATATTTTATAATATAACTAGATGTCTTAAGCTTCAATATAAGGGGTAAATCATTAAAATCGGTGCACGCATTTGTGTCAATATGACGACATGAACCGCTAAAATCAAACATTACCTTAAAATGTTCCTAAAACACCTATAAAATATATTTAAAAATTTGCAAATAGTTTTTATTAACTATTTTTAATACCCTCTTCAATTCTGCATACCCAAAAAAAATTTTAAAAAATATCGATTTTTTGAGTCAAAAAAATGATAAGGGGTACCCCTTGTCGTTTTTTCAACCCAAAAAATCGATATTTTTTAAAAATTTTTTTTGGTATGCAGAATTGAAGAGGGTATTCCAAATAGCAAATAAAAACTATTTGTGAATTTTTAAACCAATATAACAGGTGTTTTGGGAAGAAATAAAGGGAAATATTTGATTTTAGCAGTTCATGGCATCAAATTGCCATAAATGTCTGGGAATTTGTATAGTTTATATTTTATAATATAACTAGATGTCTTAAGCTTCAATATAAGGGGTAAATCATTAAAATCGGTGCACGCATTTGCGTCAATATGACGACATGAACCGCTAAAATCAAACATTACCTTAAAATGTTCCTAAAACACCTATAAAATATATTTAAAAATTTGCAAATAGTTTTTATTAACTATTTTTAATACCCTCTTCAATTCTGCATACCCAAAAATTTTTTTAAAAAATATCGATTTTTTGAGTCAAAAAAATTATAAGGGGTACCCCTTGTCGTTTTTTCAACCCAAAAAAT
The DNA here is from genome assembly GCA_932526625.1 of Rhingia campestris. Lineage (NCBI taxonomy): Eukaryota > Metazoa > Arthropoda > Insecta > Diptera > Syrphidae > Rhingia > Rhingia campestris. The sequence goes on along the minus strand of OW052184.1, from coordinate 93,849,505 downwards.
CGATATTTTTTAAAATTTTTTTTTGGTATGCAGAATTGAAGAGGGTATTCCAAATAGTAAATAAAAACTATTTGTGAATTTTTAAACCAATATAACAGGTGTTTTGGGAAGAAATAAAGGGAAATATTTGATTTTAGCAGTTCATGGCATCAAATTGCCATAAATGTCTGGGAATTTGTATAGTTTATATTTTATAATATAACTAGATGTCTTAAGCTTCAATATAAGGGGTAAATCATTAAAATCGGTGCACGCATTTGTGTCAATATGACGACATGAACCGCTAAAATCAAACATTACCTTAAAATGTTCCTAAAACACCTATAAAATATATTTAAAAATTTGCAAATAGTTTTTATTAACTATTTTTAATACCCTCTTCAATTCTGCATACCCAAAAAATTTTTTAAAAAATATCGATTTTTTGAGTCAAAAAAATGATAAGGGGTACCCCTTGTCGTTTTTTCAACCAAAAAAATCGATATTTTTTAAAAATTTTTTTTGGTATGCAGAATTGAAGAGGGTATTCCAAATAGTAAATAAAAACTATTTGTGAATTTTTAAACCAATATAACAGGTGTTTTGGGAAGAAATAAAGGGAAATATTTGATTTTAGCAGTTCATGGCATCAAATTGCCATAAATGTCTGGGGATTTGTATAGTTTATATTTTATAATATAACTAGATGTCTTAAGCTTCAATATAAGGGGTAAATCATTAAAATCGGTGCACGCATTTGTGTCAATATGACGACATGAACCGCTAAAATCAAACATTACCTTAAAATGTTCCTAAAACACCTATAAAATATATTTAAAAATTTGCAAATAGTTTTTATTAACTATTTTTAATACCCTCTTCAATTCTGCATACCCAAAAAATTTTTTAAAAAATATCGATTTTTTGAGTCAAAAAAATGATAAGGGGTACCCCTTGTCGTTTTTTCAACCCAAAAAATCGATATTTTTTAAATTTTTTTTTTGCTATGCAGAATTGAAGAGGGTATTCCAAATAGTAAATAAAAACTATTTGTGAATTTTTAAACCAATATAACAGGTGTTTTGGGAAGAAATAAAGGGAAATATTTGATTTTAGCAGTTCATGGCATCAAATTGCCATAAATGTCTGGGAATTTGTATAGTTTATATTTTATAATATAACTAGATGTCTTAAGCTTCAATATAAGGGGTAAATCATTAAAATCGGTGCACGCATTTGTGTCAATATGACGACATGAACCGCTAAAATCAAACATTACCTTAAAATGTTCCTAAAACACCTATAAAATATATTTAAAAAATTGCAAATAGTTTTTATTAACTATTTTTAATACCCTCTTCAATTCTGCATACCCAAAAATTTTTTTAAAAAATATCGATTTTTTGAGTCAAAAAAATGATAAGGGGTACCCCTTGTCGTTTTTTCAACCCAAAAAATCGATATTTTTTAAAATTTTTTTTTGGTATGCAGAATTGAAGAGGGTATTCCAAATAGTAAATAAAAACTATTTGTGAATTTTTAAACCAATATAACAGGTGTTTTGGGAAGAAATAAAGGGAAATATTTGATTTTAGCAGTTCATGGCATCAAATTGCCATAAATGTCTGGGAATTTGTATAGTTTATATTTTATAATATAACTAGATGTCTTAAGCTTCAATATAAGGGGTAAATCATTAAAATCGGTGCACGCATTTGTGTCAATATGACGACATGAACCGCTAAAATCAAACATTACCTTAAAATGTTCCTAAAACACCTATAAAATATATTTAAAAATTTGCAAATAGTTTTTATTAACTATTTTTAATACCCTCTTCAATTCTGCATACCCAAAAATTTTTTTAAAAAATATCGATTTTTTGAGTCAAAAAAATGATAAGGGGTACGTACCCCTTGTCGTTTTTTCAACCCAAAAAATCGATATTTTTTAAAATTTTTTTTTGGTATGCAGAATTGAAGAGGGTATTCCAAATAGTAAATAAAAACTATTTGTGAATTTTTAAACCAATATAACAGGTGTTTTGGGAAGAAATAAAGGGAAATATTTGATTTTAGCAGTTCATGGCATCAAATTGCCATAAATGTCTGGGGATTTGTATAGTTTATATTTTATAATATAACTAGATGTCTTAAGCTTCAATATAAGGGGTAAATCATTAAAATCGGTGCACGCATTTGTGTCAATATGACGACATGAACCGCTAAAATCAAACATTACCTTAAAATGTTCCTAAAACACCTATAAAATATATTTAAAAATTTGCAAATAGTTTTTATTAACTATTTTTAATACCCTCTTCAATTCTGCATACCCAAAAAAAATTTTAAAAAATATCGATTTTTTGAGTCAAAAAAATGATAAGGGGTACCCCTTGTCGTTTTTTCAACCCAAAAAATCGATATTTTTTAAAATTTTTTTTTGGTATGCAGAATTGAAGAGGGTATTCCAAATAGTAAATAAAAACTATTTGTGAATTTTTAAACCAATATAACAGGTGTTTTGGGAAGAAATAAAGGGAAATATTTGATTTTAGCAGTTCATGGCATCAAATTGCCATAAATGTCTGGGAATTTGTATAGTTTATATTTTATAATATAACTAGATGTCTTAAGCTTCAATATAAGGGGTAAATCATTAAAATCGGTGCACGCATTTGTGTCAATATGACGACATGAACCGCTAAAATCAAACATTACCTTAAAATGTTCCTAAAACACCTATAAAATATATTTAAAAATTTGCAAATAGTTTTTATTAACTATTTTTAATACCCTCTTCAATTCTGCATACCCAAAAAAAATTTTTAAAAATATCGATTTTTTGAGTCAAAAAAATGATAAGGGGTACACCTTGTCGTTTTTTCAACCCAAAAAATCGATATTTTTTAAAATTTTTTTTTGGTATGCAGAATTGAAGAGGGTATTCCAAATAGTAAATAAAAACTATTTGTGAATTTTTAAACCAATATAACAGGTGTTTTGGGAAGAAATAAAGGGAAATATTTGATTTTAGCAGTTCATGGCATCAAATTGCCATAAATGTCTGGGAATTTGTATAGTTTATATTTTATAATATAACTAGATGTCTTAATTATTAATTATTTTTAATACCCTCTTCAATTCTGCATACCCAAAAAATTTTTTAAAAAATATCGATTTTTTCAGTCAAAAAAATGATAAGGGGTACGTACCCCTTGTCGTTTTTTAAACCCAAAAAATCGATATTTTTTTAAAATTTTTTTTTGGTATGCAGAATTGAAGAGGGTATTCCAAATAGTAAATAAAAACTATTTGTGAATTTTTAAACCAATATAACAGGTGTTTTTGGGAAGAAATAAAGGGAAATATTTGATTTTAGCAGTTCATGGCATTAAATTGCCATAAATGTCTGGGGATTTGTATAGTTTATATTTTATAATATAACTAGATGTCTTAAGCTTCAATATAAGGGGTAAATCATTAAAATCGGTGCACGCATTTGTGTCAATATGACGACATGAACCTCTAAAATCAAACATTACCTTAAAATGTTCCTAAAACACCTATAAAATATATTTAAAAATTTGCAAATAGTTTTTATTAACTATTTTTAATACCCTATTCAATTCTGCATACCCAAAAAAAAATTTTAAAAAATATCGATTTTTTGAGTCAAAAAAATGATAAGGGGTACCCCTTGTCGTTTTTTCAACCCAAAAAATCGATATTTTTTAAAATTTTTTTTTGGTATGCAGAATTGAAGAGGGTATTCCAAATAGTAAATAAAAACTATTTGTGAATTTTTAAACCAATATAACAGGTGTTTTGGGAAGAAATAAAGGGAAAAATTTGATTTTAGCAGTTCATGGCATCAAATTGCCATAAATGTCTGGGAATTTGTATAGTTTATATTTTATAATATAACTAGATGTCTTAAGCTTCAATATAAGGGGTAAATCATTAAAATCGGTGCACGCATTTGTGTCAATATGACGACATGAACCGCTAAAATCAAACATTACCTTAAAATGTTCCTAAAACACCTATAAAATATATTTAAAAATTTGCAAATAGTTTTTATTAACTATTTTTAATACCCTCTTCAATTCTGCATACCCAAAAAAAAATTCTAAAAAATATCGATTTTTTGAGTCAAAAAAATGATAAGGGGTACCCCTTGTCGTTTTTTCAACCCAAAAAATCGATATTTTTTAAATTTTTTTTTTTGGTATGCAGAATTGAAGAGGGTATTCCAAATAGTAAATAAAAACTATTTGTGAATTTTTAAACCAATATAATAGGTGTTTTGGGAAGAAATAAAGGGAAATATTTGATTTTAGCAGTTCATGGCATCAAATTGCCATAAATGTCTGGGAATTTGTATAGTTTATATTTTATAATATAACTAGATGTCTTAAGCTTCAATATAAGGGGTAAATCATTAAAATCGGTGCACGCATTTGTGTCAATATGACGACATGAACCGCTAAAATCAAAAATTACCTTAAAACGTTCCTAAAACACCTATAAAATATATTTAAAAATTTGCAAATAGTTTTTATTAACTATTTTTAATACCCTCTTCAATTCTGCATACCCAAAAAAAAATTTTAAAAAAACATCGATTTTTTGAGTCAAAAAAATGATAAGGGGTACCCCTTGTCGTTTTTTCAACCCAAAAAATCGATATTTTTTAAAATTTTTTTTTGGTATGCAGAATTGAAGAGGGTATTCCAAATAGTAAATAAAAACTATTTGTGAATTTTTTAACCAATATAACAGGTGTTTTGGGAAGAAATAAAGGGAAATATTTGATTTTAGCAGTTCATGGCATCAAATTGCCATAAATGTCTGGAAATTTGTATAGTTTATATTTTATAATATAACTAGATGTCTTAAGCTTCAATATAAGGGGTAAATCATTAAAATCGGTGCACGCATTTGTGTCAATATGACGACATGAACCGCTAAAATCAAACATTACCTTAAAATGTTCCTAAAACACCTATAAAATATATTTAAAAATTTGCAAATAGTTTTTATTAACTATTTTTAATACCCTCTTCAATTCTGCATACCCAAAAAAATTCTAAAAAATATCGATTTTTTGAGTCAAAAAAGTGATAAGGGGTACGTACCCCTTGTCGTTTTTTTCAACCCAAAAAAATCGATATTTTTTAAAATTTTTTTTTGGTATGCGGAATTGAAGAGGGTATTCCAAATAGTAAATAAAAACTATTTGTGAATTTTTAAACCAATATAACAGGTGTTTTGGGAAGAAATAAAGGGAAATATTTGATTTTAGCAGTTCATGGCATCAAATTGCCATAAATGTCTGGGAATTTGTATAGTTTATATTTTATAATATAACTAGATGTCTTAAGCTTCAATATAAGGGGTAAATCATTAAAATCGGTGCACGCATTTGTGTCAATATGACGACATGAACCGCTAAAATCAAACATTACCTTAAAATGTTCCTTAAACACCTATAAAATATATTTAAAAATTTGCAAATAGTTTTTATTAACTATTTTTAATACCCTCTTCAATTCTGCATACTCAAAAAAAATTTTAAAAAATATCGATTTTTTGAGTCAAAAAAATGATAAGGGGTACCCCTTTTGGTTTTTTCAACCCAAAAAATCGATATTTTTTAAAATTTTTTTTTGGTATGCAGAATTGAAGAGGGTATTCCAAATAGTAAATAAAAACTATTTGTGAATTTTTAAACCAATATAACAGGTGTTTTGGGAAGAAATAAAGGGAAATATTTGATTTTAGCAGTTCATGGCATCAAATTGCCATAAATGTCTGGAATTTGTATAGTTTATATTTTATAATATAACTAGATGTCTTAAGCTTCAATATAAGGGGTAAATCATTAAAATCGGTGCACGCATTTGTGTCAATATGACGACATGAACCGCTAAAATCAAACATTACCTTAAAATGTTCCTAAAACACCTATAAAATATATTTAAAAATTTGCAAATAGTTTTTATTAACTATTTTTAATACCCTCTTCAATTCTGCATACTCAAAAAAAATTTTAAAAAATATCGATTTTTTGAGTCAAAAAAATGATAAGGGGTACCCCTTGTCGTTTTTTCAACCCAAAAAATCGATATTTTTTAAAATTTTTTTTTTGGTATGCAGAATTGAAGAGGGTATTCCAAATAGTAAATAAAAACTATTTGTGAATTTTTAAACCAATATAACAGGTGTTTTGGGAAGAAATAAAGGGAAATATTTGATTTTAGCAGTTCATGGCATCAAATTGCCATAAATGTCTGGGAATTTGTATAGTTTATATTTGATAATATAACTAGATGTCTTAAGCTTCAATATAAGGGGTAAATCATTAAAATCGGTGCACGCATTTGTGTCAATATGACGACATGAACCGCTAAAATCAAACATTACCTTAAAATGTTCCTAAAACACCTATAAAATATATTTAAAAATTTGCAAATAGTTTTTATTAACTATTTTTAATACCCTCTTCAATTCTGCATACTCAAAAAAAATTTTAAAAAATATCGATTTTTTGAGTCAAAAAAATGATAAGGGGTACCCATTTTGGTTTTTTCAACCCAAAAAATCGATATTTTTTAAAATTTTTTTTTTTGTATGCAGAATTGAAGAGGGTATTCCAAATAGTAAATAAAAACTATTTGTGAATTTTTAAACCAATATAACAGGTGTTTTGGGAAGAAATAAAGGGAAATATTTGATTTTAGCAGTTCATGGCATCAAATTGCCATAAATGTCTGGGAATTTGTATAGTTTATATTTGATAATATAACTAGATGTCTTAAGCTTCAATATAAGGGGTAAATCATTAAAATCGGTGCACGCATTTGTGTCAATATGACGACATGAACCGCTAAAATCAAACATTACCTTAAAATGTTCCTAAAACACCTATAAAATATATTTAAAAATTTGCAAATAGTTTTTATTAACTATTTTTAATACCCTCTTCAATTCTGCATACCCAAAAAAAATTTAAAAAATATCGATTTTTTGAGTCAAAAAAATGATAAGGGGTACCCCTTGTCGTTTTTTCAACCCAAAAAATCGATATTTTTTAAAATTTTTTTTTGGTATGCAGAATTGAAGAGGGTATTCCAAATAGTAAATAAAAACTATTTGTGAATTTTTAAACCAATATAACAGGTGTTTTGGGAAGAAATTAAGGGAAATATTTGATTTTAGCAGTTCATGGCATCAAATTGCCATAAATGTCTGGGAATTTGTATAGTTTATATTTTATAATATAACTAGATGTCTTAAGCTTCAATATAAGGGGGTAAATCATTAAAATCGGTGCACGCATTTGTGTCAATATGACGACATGAACCGCTAAAATCAAATGTTCCTAAAACACCTATAAAATATATTTAAAAATTTGCAAATAGTTTTTATTAACTATTTTTAATACCCTCTTCAATTCTGCATACCCAAAAAAAATTCTAAAAAATATCGATTTTTTGAGTCAAAAAAATGATAAGGGGTACCCCTTGTCGTTTTTTCAACCCAAAAAATCGATATTTTTTAAATTTTTTTTTTGGTATGCAGAATTGAAGAGGGTATTCCAAATAGTAAATAAAAACTGTTTGTGAATTTTTAAACCAATATAATAGGTGTTTTGGGAAGAAATAAAGGGAAATATTTGATTTTAGCAGTTCATGGCATCAAATTGCCATAAATGTCTGGGAATTTGTATAGTTTATATTTTATAATATAACTAGATGTCTTAAGCTTCAATATAAGGGGTAAATCATTAAAATCGGTGCACGCATTTGTGTCAATATGACGACATGAACCGCTAAAATCAAACATTACCTTAAAACGTTCCTAAAACACCTATAAAATATATTTAAAAATTTGCAAATAGTTTTTATTAACTATTTTTAATACCCTCTTCAATTCTGCTAACCAAAAAAAAAATTTTAAAAAAACATCGATTTTTTGAGTCAAAAAAATGATAAGGGGTACCCCTTGTCGTTTTTTCAACCCAAAAAATCGATATTTTTTAAAATTTTTTTTTTGGTATGCAGAATTGAAGAGGGTATTCCAAATAGTAAATAAAAACTATTTGTGAATTTTTTAACCAATATAACAGGTGTTTTGGGAAGAAATAAAGGGAAATATTTGATTTTAGCAGTTCATGGCATCAAATTGCCATAAATGTCTGGGAATTTGTATAGTTTATATTTTATAATATAACTAGATGTCTTAAGCTTCAATATAAGGGGTAAATCATTAAAATCGGTGCACGCATTTGTGTCAATATGACGACATGAACCGCTAAAATCAAACATTACCTTAAAATGTTCCTAAAACACCTATAAAATATATTTAAAAATTTGCAAATAGTTTTTATTAACTATTTTTAATACCCTCTTCAATTCTGCATACCCAAAAAAATTCTAAAAAATATCGATTTTTTGAGTCAAAAAAGTGATAAGGGGTACGTACCCCTTGTCGTTTTTTCAACCCAAAAAATCGATATTTTTTAAAATTTTTTTTTGGTATGCGGAATTGAAGAGGGTATTCCAAATAGTAAATAAAAACTATTTGTGAATTTTTAAACCAATATAACAGGTGTTTTGGGAAGAAATAAAGGGAAATATTTGATTTTAGCAGTTCATGGCATCAAATTGCCATAAATGTCTGGGAATTTGTATAGTTTATATTTTATAATATAACTAGATGTCTTAAGCTTCAATATAAGGGGTAAATCATTAAATCGGTGCACGCATTTGTGTCAATATGACGACATGAACCGCTAAAATCAAACATTACCTTAAAATGTTCCTAAAACACCTATAAAATATATTTAAAAATTTGCAAATAGTTTTTATTAACTATTTTTAATACCCTCTTCAATTCTGCATACTCAAAAAAAATTTAAAAAATATCGATTTTTTGAGTCAAAAAAATGATAAGGGGTACCCCTTTTGGTTTTTTCAACCCAAAAAATCGATATTTTTTAAAATTTTTTTTTGGTATGCAGAATTGAAGAGGGTATTCCAAATAGTAAATAAAAACTATTTGTGAATTTTTAAACCAATATAACAGGTGTTTTGGGAAGAAATAAAGGGAAATATTTGATTTTAGCAGTTCATGGCATCAAATTGCCATAAATGTCTGGGAATTTGTATAGTTTATATTTGATAATATAACTAGATGTCTTAAGCTTCAATATAAGGGGTAAATCATTAAAATCGGTGCACGCATTTGTGTCAATATGACGACATGAACCGCTAAAATCAAACATTACCTTAAAATGTTCCTAAAACACCTATAAAATATATTTAAAAATTTGCAAATAGTTTTTATTAACTATTTTTAATACCCTCTTCAATTCTGCATACTCAAAAAAAATTTTAAAAAATATCGATTTTTTGAGTCAAAAAAATGATAAGGGGTACCCCTTGTCGTTTTTTCAACCCCAAAAATCGATATTTTTTAAAAATTTTTTTTGGTATGCAGAATTGAAGAGGGTATTCCAAATAGTAAATAAAAACTATTTGTGAATTTTTAAACCAATATAACAGGTGTTTTGGGAAGAAATTAAGGGAAATATTTGATTTTAGCAGTTCATGGCATCAAATTGCCATAAATGTCTGGGAATTTGTATAGGTTTATATTTTATAATATAACTAGATGTCTTAAGCTTCAATATAAGGGGTAAATCATTAAAATCGGTGCACGCATTTGTGTCAATATGACGACATGAACCGCTAAAATCAAACATTACCTTAAAATGTTCCTAAAACACCTATAAAATATATTTAAAAATTTGCAAATAGTTTTTATTAACTATTTTTAATACCCTCTTCAATTCTGCATACCCAAAAAAAAATTTTAAAAAATATCGATTTTTTGAGTCAAAAAAATGATAAGGGGTACCCCTTTTGGTTTTTTCAACCCAAAAAATCGATATTTTTTAAAATTTTTTTTTGGTATGCAGAATTGAAGAGGGTATTCCAAATAGTAAATAAAAACTATTTGTGAATTTTTAAACCAATATAACAGGTGTTTTGGGAAGAAATAAAGGGAAATATTTGATTTTAGCAGTTCATGGCATCAAATTGCCATAAATGTCTGGGAATTTGTATAGTTTATATTTGATAATATAACTAGATGTCTTAAGCTTCAATATAAGGGGTAAATCATTAAAATCGGTGCACGCATTTAGTGTCAATATGACGACATGAACCGCTAAAATCAAACATTACCTTAAAATGTTCCTAAAACACCTATAAAATATATTTAAAAATTTGCAAATAGTTTTTATTAACTATTTTTAATACCCTCTTCAATTCTGCATACTCAAAAAAAATTTTAAAAAATATCGATTTTTTGAGTCAAAAAAATGATAAGGGGTACCCATTTTGGTTTTTTCAACCCAAAAAATCGATATTTTTTAAAATTTTTTTTTTGTATGCAGAATTGAAGAGGGTATTCCAAATAGTAAATAAAAAACTATTTGTGAATTTTTAAACCAATATAACAGGTGTTTTGGGAAGAAATAAAGGGAAATATTTGATTTTAGCAGTTCATGGCATCAAATTGCCATAAATGTCTGGGAATTTGTATAGTTTATATTTGATAATATAACTAGATGTCTTAAGCTTCAATATAAGGGGTAAATCATTAAAATCGGTGCACGCATTTGTGTCAATATGACGACATGAACCGCTAAAATCAAACATTACCTTAAAATGTTCGTAAAACACCTATAAAATATATTTAAAAATTTGCAAATAGTTTTTATTAACTATTTTTAATACCCCTCTTCAATTCTGCATACCCAAAAAAAATTTTAAAAAATATCGATTTTTTGAGTCAAAAAAATGATAAGGGGTACCCCTTGTCGTTTTTTCAACCCAAAAAATCGATATTTTTTAAAATTTTTTTTTGGTATGCAGAATTGAAGAGGGTATTCCAAATAGTAAATAAAAACTATTTGTGAATTTTTAAACCAATATAACAGGTGTTTTGGGAAGAAATTAAGGGAAATATTTGATTTTAGCAGTTCATGGCATCAAATTGCCATAAATGTCTGGGAATTTGTATAGTTTATATTTTATAATATAACTAGATGTCTTAAGCTTCAATATAAGGGGTAAATCATTAAAATCGGTGCACGCATTTGTGTCAATATGACGACATGAACCGCTAAAATCAAACATTACCTTAAAATGTTCCTAAAACACCTATAAAATATATTTAAAAATTTGCAAATAGTTTTTATTAACTATTTTTAATACCCTCTTCAATTCTGCATACCCAAAAATTTTTTTAAAAAATATCGATTTTTTGAGTCAAAAAAATGATAAGGGGTACCCCTTGTCGTTTTTTCAACCCAAAAAATCGATATTTTTTAAAATTTTTTTTGGTATGCAGAATTGAAGAGGGTATTCCAAATAGTAAATAAAAACTATTTGTGAATTTTTAAACCAATATAACAGGTGTTTTGGGAAGAAATAAAGGGAAATATTTGATTTTAGCAGTTCATGGCATCAAATTGCCATAAATGTCTGGGAATTTGTATAGTTTATATTTTATAATATAACTAGATGTCTTAAGCTTCAATATAAGGGGTAAATCATTAAAATCGGTGCACGCATTTGTGTCAATATGACGACATGAACCGCTAAAATCAAACATTACCTTAAAATGTTCCTAAAACACCTATAAAATATATTTAAAAATTTGCAAATAGTTTTTATTAACTATTTTTAATACCCTCTTCAATTCTGCATACCCAAAAAAAATTCTAAAAAATATCGATTTTTTGAGTCAAAAAAATGATAAGGGGTACCCCTTGTCGTTTTTTCAACCCAAAAAATCGATATTTTTTAAATTTTTTTTTTTGGTATGCAGAATTGAAGAGGGTATTCCAAATAGTAAATAAAAACTATTTGTGAATTTTTAAACCAATATAATAGGTGTTTTGGGAAGAAATAAAGGGAAATATTTGATTTTAGCAGTTCATGGCATCAAATTGCCATAAATGTCTGGGAATTTGTATAGTTTATATTTTATAATATAACTAGGTGTCTTAAGCTTCAATATAAGGGGTAAATCATTAAAATCGGTGCACGCATTTGTGTCAATATGACGACATGAACCGCTAAAATCAAACATTACCTTAAAATGTTCCTAAAACACCTATAAAATATATTTAAAAATTTGCAAATAGTTTTTATTAACTATTTTTAATACACTCTTCAATTCTGCATACTCAAAAAAAATTTTAAAAAATATCGATTTTTTGAGTCAAAAAAATGATAAGGGGTACCCCTTTTGGTTTTTTCAACCCAAAAAATCGATATTTTTTAAAATTTTTTTTTGGTATGCAGAATTGAAGAGGGTATTCCAAATAGTAAATAAAAACTATTTGTGAATTTTTAAACCAATATAACAGGTGTTTTGGGAAAAAATAAAGGGAAATATTTGATTTTAGCAGTTCATGGCATCAAATTGCCATAAATGTCTGGGAATTTGTATAGTTTATATTTGATAATATAACTAGATGTCTTAAGCTTCAATATAAGGGGTAAATCATTAAAATCGGTGCACGCATTTGTGTCAATATGACGACATGAACCGCTAAAATCAAACATTACCTTAAAATGTTCCTAAAACACCTATAAAATATATTTAAAAATTTGCAAATAGTTTTTATTAACTATTTTTAATACCCTCTTCAATTCTGCATACCCAAAAAAAATTTTAAAAAATATCGATTTTTTGAGTCAAAAAAATGATAAGGGGTACCCCTTGTCGTTTTTTTCAACCCAAAAAATCGATATTTTTTAAAATTTTTTTTGGTATGCAGAATTGAAGAGGGTATTCCAAATAGTAAATAAAAACTATTTGTGAATTTTTAAACCAATATAACAGGTGTTTTGGGAAGAAATAAAGGGAAATATTTGATTTTAGCAGTTCATGGCATCAAATTGCCATAAATGTCTGGGAATTTGTATAGTTTATATTTTATAATATAACTAGATGTCTTAAGCTTCAATATAAGGGGTAAATCATTAAAATCGGTGCACGCATTTGTGTCAATATGACGACATGAACCGCTAAAATCAAACATTACCTTAAAATGTTCCTAAAACACCTATAAAATATATTTAAAAATTTGCAAATAGTTTTTATTAACTATTTTTAATACCCTCTTCAATTCTGCATACCCAAAAAAATTTTTAAAAAATATCGATTTTTGAGTCAAAAAAATGATAAGGGGTACCCCTTGTCGTTTTTTCAACCCAAAAAATCGATATTTTTTTAAAATTTTTTTTTGGTATGCAGAATTGAAGAGGGTATTCCAAATAGTAAATAAAAACTATTTGTGAATTTTTAAACCAATATAACAGGTGTTTTGGGAAGAAATAAAGGGAAATATTTGATTTTAGCAGTTCATGGCATCAAATTGCCATAAATGTCTGGAAATTTGTATAGTTTATATTTTATAATATAACTAGATGTCTTAAGCTTCAATATAAGGGGTAAATCATTAAAATCGGTGCACGCATTTGTGTCAATATGACGACATGAACCGCTAAAATCAAACATTACCTTAAAATGTTCCTAAAACACCTATAAAATATATTTAAAAATTTGCAAATAGTTTTTATTAACTATTTTTAATACCCTCTTCAATTCTGCATACCCAAAAAAAATTCTAAAAAATATCGATTTTTTGAGTCAAAAAAATGATAAGGGGTACCCCTTGTCGTTTTTTCAACCCAAAAAATCGATATTTTTTAAAATTTTTTTTGGTATGCAGAATTGAAGAGGGTATTCCAAATAGTAAATAAAAACTATTTGTGAATTTTTAAACCAATATAACAGGTGTTTTGGGAAGAAATAAAGGGAAATATTTGATTTTAGCAGTTCATGGCATCAAATTGCCATAAATGTCTGGGAATTTGTATAGTTTATATTTTATAATATAACTAGATGTCTTAAGCTTCAATATAAGGGGTAAATCATTAAAATCGGTGCACGCATTTGTGTCAATATGACGACATGAACCGCTAAAATCAAACATTACCTTAAAATGTTCCTAAAACACCTATAAAATATATTTAAAAATTTGCAAATAGTTTTTATTAACTATTTTTAATACCCTCTTCAATTCTGCATACCCAAAAAAAATTTTAAAAAATATCGATTTTTTGAGTCAAAAAAATGATAAAGGGTACCCCTTGTCGTTTTTTCAACCCAAAAAATCGATATTTTTTTAAAATTTTTTTTTTGGTATGCAGAATTGAAGAGGGTATTCCAAATAGTAAATAAAAACTATTTGTGAATTTTTAAACCAATATAACAGGTGTTTTGGGAAGAAATAAAGGGAAATATTTGATTTTAGCAGTTCATGGCATCAAATTGCCATAAATGTCTGGAAATTTGTATAGTTTATTTTTTATAATATAACTAGATGTCTTAAGCTTCAATATAAGGGGTAAATCATTAAAATCGGTGCACGCATTTGTGTCAATATGACGACATGAACCGCTAAAATCAAACATTACCTTAAAATGTTCCTAAAACACCTATAAAATATATTTAAAAATTTGCAAATAGTTTTTATTAACTATTTTTAATACCCTCTTCAATTCTGCATACCCAAAAAAAATTCTAAAAAAATATCGATTTTTTGAGTCAAAAAAATGATAAGGGGTACCCCTTGTCGTTTTTTCAACCCAAAAAATCGATATTTTTTAAATTTTTTTTTTGGTATGCAGAATTGAAGAGGGTATTCCAAATAGTAAATAAAAACTATTTGTGAATTTTTAAACCAATATAATAGGTGTTTTGGGAAGAAATAAAGGGAAATATTTGATTTTAGCAGTTCATGGCATCAAATTGCCATAAATGTCTGGGAATTTGTATAGTTTATATTTTATAATATAACTAGGTGTCTTAAGCTTCAATATAAGGGGTAAATCATTAAAATCGGTGCACGCATTTGTGTCAATATGACGACATGAACCGCTAAAATCAAACATTACCTTAAAATGTTCCTAAAACACCTATAAAATATATTTAAAAATTTGCAAATAGTTTTTATTAACTATTTTTAATACACTCTTCAATTCTGCATACTCAAAAAAAATTTTAAAAAATATCGATTTTTTGAGTCAAAAAAATGATAAGGGGTACCCCTTTTGGTTTTTTCAACCCAAAAAATCGATATTTTTTAAATTTTTTTTTGGTATGCAGAATTGAAGAGGGTATTCCAAATAGTAAATAAAAACTATTTGTGAATTTTTAAACCAATATAACAGGTGTTTTGGGAAAAAATAAAGGGAAATATTTGATTTTAGCAGTTCATGGCATCAAATTGCCATAAATGTCTGGGAATTTGTATAGTTTATATTTGATAATATAACTAGATGTCTTAAGCTTCAATATAAGGGGTAAATCATTAAAATCGGTGCACGCATTTGTGTCAATATGACGACATGAACCGCTAAAATCAAACATTACCTTAAAATGTTCCTAAAACACCTATAAAATATATTTAAAAATTTGCAAATAGTTTTTATTAACTATTTTTAATACCCTCTTCAATTCTGCATACCCAAAAAAATTTTTAAAAAATATCGATTTTTTGAGTCAAAAAAATGATAAGGGGTACCCCTTGTCGTTTTTTTCAACCCAAAAAAATCGATATTTTTTAAAATTTTTTTTGGTATGCAGAATTGAAGAGGGTATTCCAAATAGTAAATAAAAACTATTTGTGAATTTTTAAACCAATATAACAGGTGTTTTGGGAAGAAATAAAGGGAAATATTTGATTTTAGCAGTTCATGGCATCAAATTGCCATAAATGTCTGGGAATTTGTATAGTTTATATTTTATAATATAACTAGATGTCTTAAGCTTCAATATAAGGGGTAAATCATTAAAATCGGTGCACGCATTTGTGTCAATATGACGACATGAACCGCTAAAATCAAACATTACCTTAAAATGTTCCTAAAACACCTATAAAATATATTTAAAAATTTGCAAATAGTTTTTATTAACTATTTTTAATACCCTCTTCAATTCTGCATACCCAAAAAAATTTTTAAAAAATATCGATTTTTTGAGTCAAAAAAATGATAAGGGGTACCCCTTGTCGTTTTTTCAACCCAAAAAATCGATATTTTTTTTAAAATTTTTTTTTGGTATGCAGAATTGAAGAGGGTATTCCAAATAGTAAATAAAAACTATTTGTGAATTTTTAAACCAATATAACAGGTGTTTTGGGAAGAAATAAAGGGAAATATTTGATTTTAGCAGTTCATGGCATCAAATTGCCATAAATGTCTGGAAATTTGTATAGTTTATATTTTATAATATAACTAGATGTCTTAAGCTTCAATATAAGGGGTAAATCATTAAAATCGGTGCACGCATTTGTGTCAATATGACGACATGAACCGCTAAAATCAAACATTACCTTAAAATGTTCCTAAAACACCTATAAAATATGTTTAAAAATTTGCAAATAGTTTTTATTAACTATTTTTAATACCCTCTTCAATTCTGCATACCCAAAAAAAATTCTAAAAAATATCGATTTTTTGAGTCAAAAAAATGATAAGGGGTACCCCTTGTCGTTTTTTCAACCCAAAAAATCGATATTTTTAAAATTTTTTTTTTGGTATGCAGAATTGAAGAGGGTATTCCAAATAGTAAATAAAAACTATTTGTGAATTTTTAAACCAATATAATAGGTGTTTTGGGAAGAAATAAAGGGAAATATTTGATTTTAGCAGTTCATGGCATCAAATTGCCATAAATGTCTGGGAATTTGTATAGTTTATATTTTATAATATAACTAGATGTCTTAAGCTTCAATATAAGGGGTAAATCATTAAAATCGGTGCACGCATTTGTGTCAATATGACGACATGAACCGCTAAAATCAAACATTACCTTAAAATGTTCCTACTATAAAATATATTTAAAAATTTGCAAATAGTTTTTATTAACTATTTTTAATACCCTCTTCAATTCTGCATACCCAAAAAAAATTTTAAAAAATATCGATTTTTTGAGTCAAAAAAATGATAAGGGGTACCCCTTGTCGTTTTTTCAACCCAAAAAATCGATATTTTTTAAAAAATTTTTTTGGTATGCAGAATTGAAGAGGGTATTCCAAATAGCAAATAAAAACTATTTGTGAATTTTTAAACCAATATAACAGGTGTTTTGGGAAGAAATAAAGGGAAATATTTGATTTTAGCAGTTCATGGCATCAAATTGCCATAAATGTCTGGGAATTTGTATAGTTTATATTTTATAATATAACTAGATGTCTTAAGCTTCAATATAAGGGGTAAATCATTAAAATCGGTGCACGCATTTGTGTCAATATGACGACATGAACCGCTAAAATCAAACATTACCTTAAAATGTTCCTAAAACACCTATAAAATATATTTAAAAATTTGCAAATAGTTTTTATTAACTATTTTTAATACCCTCTTCAATTCTGCATACCCAAAAAAAATTAAAAAAAATATCGATTTTTTGAGTCAATAAAATGTCGTTTTTTCAACCCAAAAAATCGATATTTTTTAAAATTTTTTTTTGGTATGCAGAATTGAAGAGGGTATTCCAAATAGCAAATAAAAACTATTTCTGAATTTTTAAACCAATATAACAGGTGTTTTGGGAAGAAATAAAGGGAAATATTTGATTTTAGCAGTTCATGGCATCAAATTGCCATAAATGTCTGGGAATTTGTATAGTTTATATTTTATAATATAACTAGATGTCTTAAGCTTCAATATAAGGGGTAAATCATTAAAATCGGTGCACGCATTTGTGTCAATATGACGACATGAACCGCTAAAATCAAACATTACCTTAAAATGTTCCTAAAACACCTATAAAATATATTTAAAAATTTGCAAATAGTTTTTATTAACTATTTTTAATACCCTCTTCAATTCTGCATACCCAAAAAAAAATTTAAAAAATATCGATTTTTTGAGTCAAAAAAATGATAGGGGTACCCCTTGTCGTTTTTTAAACCCAAAAAATCGATATTTTTTAAAAAAATTTTTTGGTATGCAGAATTGAAGAGGGTATTCCAAATAGCAAATAAAAACTATTTGTGAATTTTTAAACCAATATAACAGGTGTTTTGGGAAGAAATAAAGGGAAATATTTGATTTTAGCAGTTCATGGCATCAAATTGCCATAAATGTCTGGGAATTTGTATAGTTTATATTTTATAATATAACTAGATGTCTTAAGCTTCAATATAAGGGGTAAATCATTAAAATCGGTGCACGCATTTGTGTCAATATGACGACATGAACCGCTAAAATCAAACATTACCTTAAAATGTTCCTAAAACACCTATAAAATATATTTAAAAATTTGCAAATAGTTTTTATTAACTATTTTTAATACCCTCTTCAATTCTGCATACCCAAAAAAAATTTTAAAAAATATCGAGTTTTTGAGTCAAAAAAATGATAAGGGGTACCCCTTGTCGTTTTTTCAACCCAAAAAATCGATATTTTTAAAAATTTTTTTTTTGGTATGCAGAATTGAAGAGGGTATTCCAAATAGTAAATAAAAACTATTTGTGAATTTTTAAACCAATATAACAGGTGTTTTGGGAAGAAATAAAGGGAAATATTTGATTTTAGCAGTTCATGGCATCAAATTGCCATAAATGTCTGTGAATTTGTATAGTTTATATTTTATAATATAACTAGATGTCTTAAGCTTCAATATAAGGGGTAAATCATTAAAATCGGTGCACGCATTTGTGTCAATATGACGACATGAACCGCTAAAATCAAACATTACCTTAAAATGTTCCTAAAACACCTATAAAATATATTTAAAAATTTGCAAATAGTTTTTATTAACTATTTTTAATACCCTCTTCAATTCTGCATACCCAAAAAAAATTTTAAAAAATATCGATTTTTTGAGTCAAAAAAATGATAAGGGGTACCCCTTGTCGTTTTTTCAACCCAAAAAATCGATATTTTTTAAAAAATTTTTTTGGTATGCAGAATTGAAGAGGGTATTCCAAATAGCAAATAAAAACTATTTGTGAATTTTTAAACCAATATAACAGGTGTTTTGGGAAGAAATAAAGGGAAATATTTGATTTTAGCAGTTCATGGCATCAAATTGCCATAAAAGTCTGGGAATTTGTATAGTTTATATTTTATAATATAACTAGATGTCTTAAGCTTCAATATAAGGGGTAAATCATTAAAATCGGTGCACGCATTTGTGTCAATATGACGACATGAACCGCTAAAATCAAACATTACCTTAAAATGTTCCTAAAACACCTATGAAATATATTTAAAAATTTGCAAATAGTTTTTATTAACTATTTTGAATACCCTCTTCAATTCTGCATACCCAAAAAAAGATTTTAAAAAATATCGATTTTTTGAGTCAAAAAAATGGGGTACCCCTTGTCGTTTTTTCAACCCAAAAAATCGATATTTTTAAAAATTTTTTTTTGGTATGCAGAATTGAAGAGGGTATTCCAAATAGTAAATAAAAACTATTTGTGAATTTTTAAACCAATATAACAGATGTTTTGGGAAGAAATAAAGGGAAATATTTGATTTTAGCAGTTCATGGCATCAAATTGCCATAAATGTCTGGGAATTTGTATAGTTTATATTTTATAATATAACTAGATGTCTTAAGCTTCAATATAAGGGGTAAATCATTAAAATCGGTGCACGCATTTGTGTCAATATGACGACATGAACCGCTTAAATCAAACATTACCTTAAAATGTTCCTAAAACACCTATAAAATATATTTAAAAATTTGCAAATAGTTTTTATTAACTATTTTTAATACCCTCTTCAATTCTGCATACCCAAAAAAATTTTTAAAAAATATCGATTTTTTGAGTCAAAAAATGATAAGGGGTACCCCTTGTCGTTTTTTCAACCCAAAAAATCGATATTTTTTAAAAAATTTTTTTGGTATGCAGAATTGAAGAGGGTATTCCAAATAGTAAATAAAAACTATTTGTGAATTTTTAAACCAATATAACAGATGTTTTGGGAAGAAATAAAGGGAAATATTTGATTTTAGCAGTTCATGGCATCAAATTGCCATAAATGTCTGGGAATTTGTATAGTTTATATTTTATAATATAACTAGATGTCTTAAGCTTCAATATAAGGGGTAAATCATTAAAATCGGTGCACGCATTTGTGTCAATATGACGACATGAACCGCTAAAATCAAACATTACCTTAAAATGTTCCTAAAACACCTATAAAATATATTTAAAAATTTGCAAATAGTTTTTATTAACTATTTTTAATACCCTCTTCAATTCTGCATACCCAAAAAAAATTTTTAAAAATATCGATTTTTTGAGTCAAAAAAATGATAAGGGGTACCCTTGTCGTTTTTTCAACCCATATAATCGATATTTTTTAAAAATTTTTTTGAGTATGCAGAATTGAAGAGGGTATTCCAAATAGTAAATAAAAACTATTTGTGAATTTTTAAACCAATATAACAGGTGTTTTGGGAAGAAATAAAGGGAAATATTTGATTTTAGCAGTTCATGGCATCAAATTGCCATAAATGTCTGGGAATTTGTATAGTTTATATTTTATATTATAACTAGATGTTATAATATATTATAATATATAACTTTTTTGAGTCAAAAAATGATATTTTTTAAAAAATTTTTTGGTATGCAGAATTGAAGAGGAATTGAAGTGCTAAATTCCCAACTTCATACAGATTGGACGGTCAAAATCTATAGGTATGGTATAACAATGCTATCCGTTATATAAAAAGTTTTATGTTCGGCGAATGACAGGTTTTCGCTGATTTAACTTGCAAAATAAATGTCCAATGCTATAATTTGATGGTTCAATAAATAAAAAAAAAAGAATTGTGAAGAAATATCGCAAATAATAAGAATGGTATTTCTTCATATTTTATGGTGTGTCAAAATATGATCGCGCAGATAATTTTTCGTTATAGAACATCATAGAAAAATAAATATATATATAAAATGTTGTGTGAAGACGCTTTAAAGGACAATATTCGTGAAGCCATTGCTAAAATACAGCTGCACACAATCGATAATGTGCTTAAAAATTGGACCGATCGTGTAGGCTACTGCATGGCCAGCCGAGGCAGCCATTTGAATGAACTTATTTCCCATTATTAACCGGAAGGATTGTACTTTTAGAGAAAGCACTGCTTGAACATTTATACAGGCATATTTAAACTAACAACCACTTTAAAAAAAAAAACTACGTTTTTTGTCGAACCGTTTAAAAAAGGTGTCTGAACAGAATATTTGGACATGCCATGTTCTATATATTACCTTTTTTTTTTTGTTTTGAGTTTTTAGCCACTAGCAGTTTTTGGGGCGCTTACTTTCGGCTGTAGAATATTTTCAATCACACCCATTTGTACGGACAATTCGCCTCAGGTGAGATAAATTAATAAAGAAGATGTTCAACAGTCACTCATAAAAAAACTCGAACAAACCAAGATCCCCTTCCCGATAGATTTTATTGTGGACAATCATGCTAAACGAACAAAATAAACTACGATGTTCCTGGAAAAATAAGAGGGGAGAACCTAAGCTGTTGTTAAGCAGACATTACAGTCGTCTAGAAATTGCAATGAGTTGTGACGGGAAAAAAGAGGATGAAAAACTCTAACAGCTATTTAATACGATCCGTGTATACGATTAGCGACAGCTACGTATAGTCGTGAGATTCAACTTTAAAGTTGAGAGAACCGTGCAAAATCCATGAGCCAACATCCCAGAAATTTGCCAGCATAGTTCGAGATCAAAAACTACGTTTGGGAGTTTATAAAAGAATAAAGCTAAAATAGATTTAACTGTTTAAGACAGCAAAACCTTGAACATGCCGCAGACAATATCGTATTTGGCAGTCTTAATTCTATTCATTCTTATAACTATATCTAGTTAACAATGAAACGAAGGATAGCTCTCTCTATTGCAGTGCGAGGAAATAAGAGAGCCTCAACTGGATCCAGGCATAAGAGATCATTTTAGTTCATGATCCGTCATTGCCAACGATTAACGAATGTTTTTTATGCCAGAACTCTGATACGAGTTTGCCTTAATTGTCCTCTTGGTCTAACGTCACGGTGAAGATTGTCCCAAGACTTGTGGTTCGTTAGGTCAACGAACGAACTTGTGGTTTGTTAGGACGTTTGAGAATCCCTCAGAGCTGTGGTAAAAAAAGAGATTCAATTAATAAGCAGCTGGACTAAGGTTATGACATATATGACACATAATTAACTTATCTTGAAGCGGGACTACTTTTTCATCTTTGTCATGAGCTATAGAAGCTGTATTTCGGCGACAATTTTATTCCTCGACAATTAGCCTTGCCTGTAGCAAACGATGACACTGTCAGATAAATTCATAAGAGAGAGACATAGAGCTTAGTAATCATATTCACAAAGAAAGACATACAAATAGACTGATCATTGTTACGATCATGCTTCAAAGTATGAATCATTTATTTCCCATTTCATTAATATCGAACAATAACTCTCTTTATGCAAGTAATTTGTCGTCCTGAAAAGGACGTTTTTCTTTTTTTTAATAAACACCTTAAATGACCTGTGATGGTGGCGCATTTACTGCAGAACTACTCTTTGGCAAAAGAACTGAATTGATATTTGGCAATACACCGCCTTGGGCGATAATAACACCACCTAGCAACTTGTTCAACTCATCATCGTTCCGTATAGCCAATTGCAGATGACGTGGAATAATCCTTGATTTCTTGTTATCACGCGCAGCATTTCCGCCCAATTCGAGGACTTCTGCTACCAAGTACTCCAACACGGCTGCTAAATAGACTGCTGAACCGCTACCAATGCGCTCGGCATATTGGCCTTTGCGAAGATGTCGATGGATGCGTCCCACAGGAAACTGAAGACCAGCTCGACTAGATCGAGTTTGTTGCTTGCTTCCTTTTTTTGCACCACGATTACTCATTTTTAATGTTTTACAAACGTAAATAAAACACAAAAAATCAAAACACAATTAATGCGAATTGGAATAATTAAACGAATTAAACGGTTAAAAATTGACTAAGACAAACACTTTAAGCGATCAACACAAAAGTGATTGACAGTTATTCCAAGTGCAGTCTATTTATACCAAGCGAATTTACATTTGGTTATGAAAGTACCGTAGGAAAGTACCGATCTGCATTTTGGAAGAAAGCATTGCGACAGCTCATCCACAGTGGTGGTCAAAAGTATGTTGACAGAAAGGAATTACCAATATTTTTGTAGGATGGAAGTATTTAAAAAAAATCGTCTGAAATCATGATGAATTGTTAGTTCACATCTATCAGTTATAGGGGAAAATACAAAAAAAAATGGTTGGCAATGGAACATAGCAACTGTCAAAATCGGTCTTATGACAGATCTAAATACAAAAAATTGATTTTTTTTGAACGGGAAAACACCATTAGTAATGGCGTTTTCCATTTCGTTATTGTTGTTGTAATTTCGTGCCTGTGAAGTTAGTATCGGCGTAGCTGTGAAGTTTCAAGTCACACAGATTGTTTAATTTATATTTCACATAAAGGTGCTACAGCTTTAGAGATTAATTATAGTTTTCCACAACCGAAATAATAATAAATCAAAGCATAAATCACTTTAGTCAAACTGACAGCTATCATTTGTATTAATGCTAGTGCAAGGAGAGGTACATCTGTCACAAAATCCCGATCTGCAAAATTTATCTGAGATAAAAAAAAACCTTTTTTTTGCTCAATGGAACACAACAACTGTTAAAATCGGTCCTTTGACAGATCTAAATAAAATAAATGATTATTTTACCAATCGAAAACGCTATAAATCCGAGTTTCGGAATGTGGCCAATATTAGAAAATATGACGATCTGAACATATCTTAAGCCAGAAAAAAATTGACACAGCAACATTCACAACTACATCGACATTTCTATGATGAATTGGATATGCAAATACAAAATCGACATCAGAAGAAAATTTAGATCAGTTGTTGCCGATGCCAATAGTGATGTATGTAGCATAAGGCAAGTTGATCTTTGAGTCGT
This sequence comes from Rhingia campestris, assembly GCA_932526625.1. Taxonomy (NCBI): domain Eukaryota; kingdom Metazoa; phylum Arthropoda; class Insecta; order Diptera; family Syrphidae; genus Rhingia; species Rhingia campestris. Next base: position 93,825,382 of record OW052184.1, on the reverse strand, counting down.
GAAAATGGAATTGAAAGCATACTCAGCCAATATATTTAACGACAAACAAGAGTGCTCAAAAATTTTAACTGTCTATTCACAATAAAAAAATCCTGAAAATATTGATTATGCCCTTATTAGGTTTGTATTTAAAAAGTAATCCATGACAGATCGTCTTCAGAAAACAACGAACTTGTAAACAAAACCAATTCTAGTGTGTGCATGTTGTTTTCAGCCACAGGCTAAATTCATATTTCCCTCTTTGTGTTTATGTTCATCAAAAAAGTCTTCACATGTTTAAATAAGGGAGCATACAGCAAGACTTAACCTTAAAAGTAAGAAGACATTTGCGTATAGGTAAAGACTAGGTGCATGATTCCTTATTAAAAACTGCATGGGCAGGAGAAGAAAGCAGCAGCTCCTATTTATTTGTACCCGCTGCCCGGCGCTTACAAACAAAAGGAAGGAAGGAAGGAAGGAAGGAACCTAATTTGTTCACATCACATGAGCTATACGTTCTTAGTATCGCTTTACACAACTACCGATTTTTCAATTTTAATTCTCAGATTTGTTTTAAATAAGTAGAGGGGAGAAATTCCACAAGATCCGCGTGGTATCATAATGTTGAACCACTGACAGCCACTTCAATCTAACCTCACGCAACATATCGGGTCTATTCCGATCACTGGTTTGGTGGGTTCCTCTTTGGGAGATCAAGCTGACAAGTCTGGAAATCACAGTTGTTTTATCAACTAAGGATTAGACAAATATGACGACGATTTTAATATAAAAATGCAGTTAAGCAGTTAAGCGGCTTTTGATGTTCCTTCAATCTAATCAAAGACCCATCGATATGTAAAAGAAGTACCGACTTTGGAAGGCACTTTTATTTTTTTTATTGAAAAATAAGCACTTCTTTTATTTACAGTTAAATGCTCTTAGTTCCTCCATCTTTCTGTTATATTTCCAATTTTTTACAACTACTAAACGTTTAAGTAGACACTTCGCTCCGTCATAACCTAACAGCACTTTTGATGTATCAATTTACAGTAAATCATAAACAGTTCACCTATCACTTATCTTCCTACAAAAACACAACCTACATGCCATCACGAAATTTTAAAGAAATCAAACACGAATTCTCTTAATGAAACTGCTTGTGGCCCTAAAAAGGACCTTTTTCACTGGGAAACCAAAAATCAACCCTTTGAGCTGGTGTACTTTGTCACAGCCTTGGTACCCTCACTAACGGCGTGTTTAGCAAGTTCACCGGGCAATAACAAACGCACTGCAGTCTGAATTTCACGACTCGATATTGTACTCTTCTTGTTGTACGTTGACAAACTTGATGCTTCGGAGGCGATGCGCTCGAAAATATCATTCACAAAGCTGTTCATAATGCTCATGGCTTTCGAGGATATTCCCGTATCCGGGTGGACCTGCCTCAGCACCTTGTAGATGTAAATACCGTAGGTCTCTCTACGTTTCTTCTTACGAGGATTGGAGCCCTTGCTGATGTTCTTTTGGGCTTTTCCAGATTTTTTATTCAAACTAGTATTAGTGGTTGACTTTGGTGGCATTTTAACTCTAAACTAAAATTAAAATTAAAAATTAAAAATTATAAATATTACACTGAACTTCACTGAATAACATTTAAACAGAAAATTTGAAGAGTAAGTGGTTGACACGAGCTTTATATAGCTGAGAGCTGCGGGACTTTTGCTTGAGAACAAACGGTGCTGTGGCTAATGAGCAGACGTCATAGAGATTATGGAGCGAATTCAGCAATAGTGCTGTTATGATTTATTCGCTGGATTATGTTTGAGTAAACAGTCTTTAAGACTAAAATGAATGTAAGCAATTTTGTTGAATAATTAGAGCGCTTTCAATGAATGCCCCTTATTTCACAGTACAGGGTTGATATATATCTACCTTTTGTAAACAATCAATATGATTACATGAGCGAAATGTTAAATGAAATATAGACTGCACACCTACATAATATACTTAATGATGACTTTCGAAATTTTTAGTTTTTAATATTTGTTTTCACCATAAGAAGTATTTATATATAAATTCTTTATGCTTGGAGGCAATAGATGTCGTTGGTGTCACGTTATTAACAAAATTCTTCGTTTCAATACGATTTTGCTGAAATCTTTCTCATGAAGAAATTGTTTTTATGTATAAATGTATGCGAAGAATTCTATATTAACTGAAGAAAGTAACTCACAATATATGTTGGCTTAATGCCAAAAGAAAACTGGACCCGATAGGAGGCGCTTGATCAAGGGAGTCCTCATTTGAATCAAATTAAGTAATACTACGTTCTCACTGAACAAAAAAGCTCATTTCGGCAATAAATTTGCAAATACGATTAAATTTCCCATACAAAATCAAATTTCCGTAATGTGATAATGCCATCACATTTGTGGGAAATGTGGTTTCTAATATGAAAAAATACGAGGTCAAACAAACGAACAAACCTTTTTTCATTGGAATGGAACAGCTAAATTGTCAAATTGGATGGGATTCATGTGACAAAAAAAGGAAGGGTTGATTGTAAAAATGTAAACATTGGAAACTTTCTCCCGAAAAATGTATTTTTTCAGTTTGCTATTTATACAACAATCTGTATTTGCTGCTATTATTTCGTCCAGTACCTCCTTGGAGTTTTTCATTTCAATTCCAGAGTCGATATCATTTGAATCCGGAACCGAAGTCTTTGCATATCACGCTTCCTCTGTTTCAAACGCCAGTTGTCAAACGTAATTCCAAAAATTTAGTGAGAACACCTTTTTGGTGAAAATGCAAATAAGCTCATTTGAACCTCAGTGAGAACGTAGTATAAGGCCCGGTTTTTCAGTGCAAGATCATATTAGGTCTGTTCCCGTACTTTTGCAATAAAAATTAGTAAATTCTCAAATTTCTTGGAGTGGGGGTAAATTTTCTCAGAAAGAGACAAGATTACCAAAAAGTACGGGAACGCGTTTAAGTAAAAAACAGTAAAATTATATATTTTGTATGTCTTTGAAAGAACAACTTACACAAAACACCTGTAAAAACAAGCGAGTTGTCACTTTTAGATATCAACTGACAGTTTACTGTTTTTTACCAACAGAAATTTCTGCAGTAAATTTTTTTTACAGATTTTTATGGAGGGGTAGTTTTTTGCTCTCTCTTATACTTATTTTTGCGTACGGGAACGGCAATAAGTAAAAATCAGTAAGAATCAGTAAATATTATTTTGTACGGGAACAGACCTACTATTTTCAGGATTTAACTCGAGAAACTAGTTTTTCAGTAAATTTGAATTCGGAGTTAACCTAGCAATTTTAGTGAGCTAAAAGTGATTTAAATTTGTTTAAAATTCAATCCCCGTATTAATAAAGGCTGATTAGATAATCAGTAACTAACTTTTGACATATGCACGAGTATTTCTTATAGTAAAACTGTTATGTTAGTCATTGGTTAGCTAATCCACATTTATTAATACGTGGGTAAGTGTTTTAAGAGGAAGATCGCGACAAACGCATTTTCATTTGTTTGGGGAAAAGGAAACCAAACAGCTGTTGCAGATAGATTTTTGATAGCAAAACCGATAAATCATGAGTGTTAACATATTGAATTACCATGCATGGGCCAAATTGAATCCTGAACTGAAAAAATGCATCATCAGTTATTCAAGATAAATTTTAATACAGGTTTAGTCAACTCAGCACTGAAAAACCGGGCCTAAGACATCTATTGTCTAATATTTGTACAATTATTGGCACTATTATATGTAATATTGCGCCGGATAGTCAAATGCACGACAATTTTAATCAAGAAAAACATTATCATTCTGCAAATCAATGATTCCAAAGTGAATTAACAAAAAAAGTTTATCATTAATTATGCAGCTATTTAGTACGAAACTGATGAAATCTATTTTTGTTTATGCATCTGGAGGCACGGAAAAAACCTTTTCATTTTGTAAACATACGGTCGGTAAATATAATAAATGAAGGGACTAGCTTCTCCTAGAATTGCTGCCCCTTTATTTAATGGAGGAAGAACCATCAAAATTAAGCTGAAAGCCTATGTTGGCTGGTTTGGTTATTTGTTTATATATAAATATTCACATTTAGACCATCAATAAGTCCAGTTTGATACCACAAGGATCCCCAGGGCTACTTTTCTTAGATACTCTTGAAGTTAATTAGATTTATTCAAATCTGTATAGATCGTACAAACTGAATTTTTTGAAATCGTTTACATTGCTATTACCACCGCTTTTTGTGGCCACGCTTACAACCTTAGCAGCTATAAATAGGGTGCGGTGTTTTTTTTTAAATGAGCGCCATTCAAGCTAAAGGGATTATAGCTTCTGTCTCATTCGATAGGCAGAAGTTTGATCGCTGTTTTGAGATAACATTTTCCGGAAAAAAAGTGAGATAGCAATGTTTATCGGGATTCTTATTTCTTATTAAAAAATCGATGGCTTAGGTCCGGTTTTTCAGTTATCCCTGAGTTAACCCAGAATTAACTAACCCTTGATTACATTTAAAATTGTGTTAGCTCATGAAGAAGTTTTTCGGTGTAACAAAACAATTTTTTTTGCCGCAACAGGCTCGTGAATACCTAGGGCCTAGCTTTCTCACAACCATTCATGTGTGCGTGTGTACTTCTTGCACGATGGCGGAACTCCTTTTTTATGCCGACTCCGAACGGCTAAGTTGAGATAAGCTATTCTTGACAAACAATACTACTCGGATGATAAGTCAGATCATCACGAGAGGAGGGCCAGTGAAAAATCATTTAGGTGTTTCAACGGCTGTGAATCGAACCCAGACCTTCAGCGCGGCAGACCTTCGCGCCACTAAGTGGTAACACTGATGGTTTATCGATTTTGATGTCAAAAAGTTATTGAAATGCATTGAATCTGCAACAGCTTAGTTGTCAGCTTTATGGATTCCTTTTCCCAAACAAATGAATATGATTTTGTCGCGGTTTTATGCGGTTTTTTTTTCTTAAAACTGTCAAACTTAATATTTCAAACAATTCAACGAATTCCGAATCGCTTAGATTTGAATCTGAATATATGGTACAGGTATATACATTCTAAAAATAGAATTAAAAAATAATTGTTCGCTTGTTTTTTATCAACTCTTTACTCAAAAGGTAAAATGGCTTAAGTCGATTTAAGCCAAAAACATTTTTTTTAAATATTTGAAATGAGAAAAAAATTAGCTACATTTTGGTGTAATCACCTTGTTTCTACCTACCTTGGAAAAATGTTTTTTCTCCTGTTACAATGGCTTAACTCAATGAAAGTGAAAACATTGCATTTGGAATAACGTCTTAACACTCAAGTATTATTGCAGTACATTTCATTTATATCTTAAGTCTACTTAAGCCATTTTTGTTTTTTTTAGAAACACAATTTCTTGAAAACTAAAAAAGAGCTAAGTTGAATTAGGTCACTTTTCCAAAATACATTTTTCTATAGAATTAAATTTTATTTCGACTTAAGCCGTTTTTCCATAATAACGTTTTTATTAAATTGACTTAAGCCATTTCTCCAAACTAAAATATTTCCTTTATTTTTGATTATTTCGACATAAGCCATTATTCCAAACTAAAAAAATAATAATATGGGTTGTATCTATTTTTGGATATAGGCTTAGTGGACATAAGCCACTATACCAAACGGCTTTTCGAAACCAATTCAGTGTTGAGTAAGAATAAGCCTTTTTACCCTGTGCAAAAATTATATTTTTTATAAAAATTAAAAAAAATAGAAAACGGCTTAAGTCGATTCAAGCCCCAGTATTATTCATAAAATCATTTGAGTTGTGAAAGTTTACGAGACGGTCTATCCAGAAAACAAGGAGAAAATTATTTGAAAGAATTAAATACGAATATCTTGGAACCTTGGTGTTTGTTTTAATTAATTAGTAAGTAAAAAATTACTCAAAAATACTTGTGTAGAAATCAATAAAAGTTGAAAACAATAATTTTTTAGTTTCATAAAATAAAATAACAGTATGAACAGAGCAAGGCAAATGCTGAAACTTGCACTGTTGAAAAGTGTAAATGATGTTCCCGATCAGAAAAATGAGAAAGTTACAGGTATGTATAATATTTTTTACGTACAATTCTTGTATCTCTGTAATTTACCATTTCGTGACATAGAATGCTAATTTTATAACATATTTATATAAAGTTTAATAATATTTTCTAAAAATATGATTATTGCTAATAATCAAAAAGCATGTCGGTGTCAGGTTTGGTAAAATGCTAGATACACGGAGTTATGTTATAATAAGCTAAGAAAATTATACACCAGATGATGAAAGTATCTCAACTGCGAGTTGCTCCACAGATAGAATCAAGACTACCCTATACAAGGAGTTTGTTGGTAAAATACAAAAATTTATATAAATTTATAAAATTATATTACAAATTAAAATATTAACAGATTTAGGAAATGACATCTTTATGCCGGTTGTTGCTAACGAAACATCTTCAAGCTTTGGAAATGGTTTTTCTGATATAAACGTCTGTAGCCTGAAGAACGCAGCAGAATTTAGTATTATGTCGGACGAATATTTCTATGAAGATAGCGATGATAGCGTTAAAGACCCAGATTTTAAAATGCATGACGGGTCCCCAGACATCTTTTCTGAATCTGAAATTGAAGAATTGGCCATGCAGGTAGAGCAAAATATTTCTTCAGAAAGAAAGAACGAAGAAACGATTTCTATTAATTCAGAAAGCATTCCAAAAGAAACACGAAAAGGAAGGACCCAAAAAAGAAATTTGGGTAAAGAATACCGAACTAAAACCGGAAAAGAAATCGCCGCAAGAACAATGAAGCCCCTTATTGATTGCAAACGTAAATGCAAGGAAAAACTCTCAGTAGTGGAGCAGGAAACCATTTTCAGACAGTATTGGGAGCTGGGAAATTACAATCTGAAGTTGGCTTTCGTATCTGGACAGATTTCTATAGAGGAAAAGAAAACAACACGCACAAAAAAGACTGCTAAAGCAACTCGAAATCGCAATTTTACATATAATTATTTTCTTCAGCTAAAAGGTATCCGAATGCAAGTTTGTCAGAAATGCTTTAAAATGACTTTAGGTGAAACTGACCGCTTTTTAAAAACTGTAATTGCAAAGAAGATCGAATCTCCAGGAACAGTTATAATGCAAGATATGCGCGGAAAGTCAACTCCGACCAACAAAATATCAGTTACAAAAAGAACTGAAGTTATAGAGCATATTAACAGTATTCCAGCATACGAGAGCCATTACACTCGTAAGTACTCCTCTCAAAAATATTTTGATACCAGCCTTAGCTTATCCCTGTTGTATAAATTGTACACTGAAAAAACTGAAAATCCAATTTCCATTACGAAATATAGTGAAATTTTTAAGGGCTTAAATATTAAATTTAAAAAGCCAAAGCTTGATACCTGCACAAAATGTGATACACTTGCCATAAAAAAATCAGTAGCCACAGGAATTGACTTACTTACCATTCAAATGGAGCAGAAACAACACCATGAAGAATCAGATTCGGCGTATGATTCAAAGAAGAAAGATATTGAGTCTGCGAAAAATCTACCAACTTTAAAGGTATTTACATTTGATCTCCAGCAGTGCCTACCTACACCCTATCTCCAATCATCTATTTCTTTTTATAAAAGACAGTTGTATACATTCAACTTAACAGTACATGATTGTGTCGAAGGAACCCCACATTGTTATATGTGGCATGAAGGTGTAGGAAATAGAGGAGGCAATGAAGTTGCATCTTGCTTAAGCGAACACCTTCATTCATTATCAGCGTTATCGCCCACTACTGAGCATGTCGTTTTTTACAGCGACAATTGTTTCGGGCAAAACAAAAACAAGATGGTTGCAGTGATGATGCTAATGCGGGTGTGTAGCGAAAACAACGCCCTGAAGCACATAGACCACAAGTTTCTCGTTCCCGGTCACACACATATGGAATGCGACATTGACCATTCTATTATTGAGAGGAAGAAAAAAAAATCTGCATTTAAAATTCACCACCCAAGAGATTGGTACCAATTCGTAAGGGGAGTTGGATCCAAAAAAAACTTCTTAGTAAAAGAGATGTCTCGAACAACTTTCATGAACTATGGGTCAACTGTAAAAAACAAATTTATTTTTCGTAAAGTTGATGACGAAAATAATAAAGTCAATTGGATAAATATAAGGTGGCTCCGATTTTCAAGAGAAACTCCATTTATTATTTATTATAAGAATTCATTGGACGACAAAGAACCATTCAAAAATATTAATATTCAAAAAAGAGGATGCAACAAAGTAACTGAAGATTGTCTTGAGTTGCTTTATGATGGACCGAATAAAATAAGTGAAGCAAAAAAACAGGACTTGATTAATTTACTTCCTTTGATTGATGAGCAGTTCCACGACTTTTACAGGGCCCTTTGCACAGAATCTAAGCCAGATTTTCATCCTGATTTAACTGAAGATGCTGAAGAAGAAGCTCTTTAGGAGGCATTATATGTCAGTATCTTGTACCTATTTAAAAAAATTATTATTTTTTATGTTATCTACTTATAAACAAAAAAGAAAAACTATGTACCATATTACTACTAATATTGAATTCGTTTTGTTAATAAAGAAAGAAAAGAGAACTATGTCATGATATGTTATCATTTAATTTAAGGAAAAGTGGTTTATATGTACATAAGACAAAGCTAAACATAGACAAAAAAGTGTAAAAACGGCTTAAGTGACTTAAGTCAATTTTAATTATATATAGATAAAAGTCAAAACGGCTTATGTCAGTTTTTTTAAAATAAAATACTAAATTCTATAAGATTTAAAAAAAAGGAATAAGATTGGAAAAGGTTTTATTTTTATTGATATATGAATAAAATTCCAGCCTTCTACTCGAAACAGTTTTGTTGGAATATTTTTTTAAATTTAAAACAGCTCTCCTGAAAATTGTGAAAAATCGACATAAGCCACTTTACCTTTTGAGTAAAGAACTGTCAAAACATGTGATCATATAATCCAGGGTTAACTCAGGATTAAAATTTACTGAAAAACACGTCTCTCGAGTTAACTTGAGTCAAATCTCGAAACTAGGATGTTATCGCACTGGAAAACCGGGTCATTTGGGCTGGCGGCTTCATCGGTCCATATTTCTTTGAGAAAGATGGACATAGGCCATCTCCATAAACGGCGATTTATAGGTCGAAGATTATTAACTTCTTTTGGCCTGATTTGGATGAAATGGACACCAACGACATGTGGTTTCTACAGGACGGCAAAAAAAAAAAAAACTTCTTCATGAGCTAACACAATTTTAAATGTAATCAAGGGTTAGTTAATTCTGGGTTAACTCAGGGATAACTGAAAAACCGGACCTAAGCCATCGATTTTTTAATAAGAAATAAGCTCGAAATACACTGGAAATTCTGCACGAGTGATTCGTGGGCATGGTCACCTCACGTGCAGGTAATGTCAACTGGACACCCGTCGTGCGATTTGACTTCATAAGACTATTTTTGTAGGGTTTTCTGAAAGCACAGCTCTATGTCATTAAGCCATACAAACCACAGCGGCCCTCAAAACCAACGTAACCCATGACACCGGTCAAATTCAGCCTGATTTATTCAGGGTAGTACAAATTCTTATTCATAAATCATTTCCCCATCTATAATAGTTATACAGGTCTTGTGTCAAATAAAGTATCAAAAAAGAAGGAAATCTATTACAATCAGCTGTTCCACAGCCTTGCAGAGTTACCAACGAATAATTTTTATGGTTGCGAAACTCATGGCCACCATTTGATTTTCTACTTTTTTATAACAGTTAGGTGACTTATGTTATGACTAACTTTTCCAATCGTTAAAAGAACACGCCTAAGTTGGCTTGATGGCAAATGAAGTGTCCTACTGTATTGCATCTCTGTACCTTATGCAGTAATCGTTGCAGGTAATACCCTGTCGAAGAACCCTGCCTAATTTGCAGTCTCGCGATGATGTAAGTTCATTAAGTGGCAGTATACCATCCCTTTTGAATTTGCAACCAAAACCTGTAGCTGTCAAATCCTGTCCAAAGGAGCAAAGACGTATTGCAGTAGTAAATCTGTGATAACCTTTCGTTCGTTGTGAAAGGTAATGCATAGGTACGTTAACGTTGTCTAAACGATTGCTGTTTGGAAAGACTTGCTTTACTTGCCAGTTAACTATTTCAATTGAAAAAAAAAAACTGATCAGTAAAACAGCTCATTCAATCTGTCATAAATATATTTCCGATAATCGATAATTAAGGTTTATCTAAGGTTCTCATTACTTTTCGGGAGTTCGGTAATTGGTCATAGGTTTTGCGAGGTTAAAACAGTCCTGTGTAAGAGGGTGTGAGCATTTGCCTTAAGTTTGCAAACGAGGCTCTGCTAATTTCTACGGGACATATTTTACATTACAAATGGGGAAAATAAAATAAATAGCTAGTGACATCAAAGCTGTCCAGATCCTTTCTTATTGTCGAGCTTGTTTTAAAATTGTAAAATGATCTGAAGAACGTTCTATTTCAAGTAATTATTCATGGAATATGTATGTTCATCGGCAAACAAAAGCTCAGAGATATTTAATATAAAACAAAACTTCCTTGGCAATGTTTGAGGTCACATTTTTGTGGTTCTACGTTGGGCTAACCTTGTTACATTCCTTCATAAAGGGATAAGTCGATTTGCAAACATAATCTGAGATGACTCAACAGATATATGATGAAACAACGAAAACGACCAGGCATCAATATAAGCCAGCGGTTTTACATATTACTATCGTTGTAGGCGACTCATGCTTAATTTATTTAGCAAAACATCTCATTATCCTAGGGTTAAGTTGACTAACGACAGCCAAAGAGCATGCATTTAGTAGATCTACTACAAATCCAGTTGAGTGCAATCCTGAGTGCATTACTAACCATCAGGTAGCATCAGGGTTAACAAAAGAAGTTTGTTGTCAGCTTTTCGACAACAAACTTCTTTTTCCTCTCTTTGGTGTTGCCTTGCTCGACCTTGCCACCTTGCGAGTTGCGAGTGATCTTTATACAAAAGCCCACGAATTTAAGCCGCAGTCTGTTATTTGTCCCCGTCACATTAAGTTCACTTTGGTTCTCCTCAAACTGAATCATTAATGGCTGGCAAAAAAAATATGCCGAAATACCAGACCCGTGCTCGTCGAGCTGGGCTCAATTTTTCCGTGGCACGGGTATATCGTAAATTAAATGACGGTAAATATGCCAAACATATTGGCACTGGTGGATCTGTGTATTTAGCAGCAGTGCTGGAGTACTTGGTTGCAGAAGTTGTGGAATTGGGTGGTATTGCTGCAAACGTTAATAAAAGGATCAGGATCACCCCACGTCATTTGAATTTGGCAGTCCAAAACGACCTTGAGTTACTTAAATTGTTTGAGGGCGTAATAATAGCTGAAGGAGGCGTTATACCACACATCGAACCTTTCCTTCTGCCATTGAAAAGAAAGTAAAAAGTTCCAAAAAAAAAAGAGATGAGACGTGGTTTTTAATGAATACAGCTGTTATTTTGTTTTGAAAATAAATATGATTTTGTTGTTTATTGTCATAACAATCAACCGTTATGTGTTTTTGTTTTTGGGATTTTTTTGTAGGTAGATGAATATGGCTCCCAGTCAACGCAACGTTTAGAAGTTGTCAATGATTTTTACTCTGTTTCTTAGGTTGTCAAAGAACGTAGAGTGGTCCGTACATATAAAGTGAATTGTTTACTTGTTATGTAATCCACATATTGCCAAACTGTTGTATTCCTCTGGTTGGCAATTATGATTTATAATGGAAAAGGAGAAGGCTGGTGTTTAATAGTTCTGGAGAGTTTACTTGCTATCATGGTTTAGCTTAGAGGAATGTGACGCCAAATAAAGTTATGAGTAGATTCCTCAGATTTAAATTAAACATCTGGCTTTTAAGTCCCATATAGGACATCAAACTTAGCTTATCCATTCATTTGTCTGTGAGGAGTTTACAGCGAATACTTAACACCGATTCCAAGCGGCAAGCTTCCCAACACAGTTTTAAACTCTTGCATTATTCAATTATTAATTGATTGCTATCAAGGTACTTGCTGTCGCTTCTATAAGACTTGGAAAAAGGTAGCCGAAACAATAGAAGGACAGATAGAACTAATGCTTCAAAGAAGAAGAAAGATGAATCGAACGTCATAGCCATGCCCGCCTATCTGTCAATAGAAATCTGGTCACTTTTATAAATCAGTCGACTCTCGGTATTTTGAAACTCAAGGGACCACACAAAAAGTTCAATATAACGAGAGTTCAAAGAGGCAGGCAGGGAAAAATTCAAATAAACAAGAGTTGATTAATATTTGACCTTTATTTTTCCAAATTTGTAAAATGGCGCTGAATATTTATTGATAACAACCAAATTAATAAAAAAAAAATCAAATTATGAAAAAAGTGTTATTTCCTTTTGATTTTATAACATCCAAAAAATGTTCAATAGTTGTCAGGGCTGAGAAAAAATCATCACCTGCATCCATTCTTAGGGCATAGGAGCGTAGGGTAGAAAGAGCTGTCCTTGCCTTGCTCAGTGTTACTGGAACTGGTGGTTCTTCTTCTTCGTTTTCTTCCCCATCGTCATATTGAGATGGCAAATCCAATAGCTCGGCATCTGTTAGCATGGACACCGATGTCATCATCTACTTGGACGTGATCCTTAAACGTTCACTGTCCACAATCGGGTAGAAGAAGAACACTTTTAACTAGAAAGAACACTAAAACTGGGAGCTTTTTGACACCACTATCCTTAAGTAAGTAAACAAACGCATGAGTCCGGGAAACAGGAAACAAATTATAGAATGTTGGTGTTCGAGATACCGCACACCTACAACTTCGTACCGACAGACAGGTCTGTGCATGAAAACAATGACAGACTTCAAATTATAGTGAGTACGGGAAACAGAAATTCAAATTATAGAATGTTGGTGATCGAGGTGCCATTTTTACATCCTATAGGTATATAGTTAAATTATTTCTCTATGTTACAATAGTGATGTGTCAACTGGATAACTCAAGTTACACTTGAATCCAATTAACTCGAGTTAGATTTTACTCTAACCCGAGTTGGCGAAGCCGATTCTTCGAAACCGAATAATAAAATAAAACATATGAGAGGCTACAATCCGCTGTGCGGATCGTTGAATACCCTATCCCATCCCATCCTTTAAATTAATATCCTCAAAATATAGGCCTTATGGCAATGAAATACAGAAAATGACATTGTCACAATATATTGGTCAGACAGTTTCTCAAAATCGTGTGTGGTTCGACAAAAAACAAACGTATTTCTATTGCTAATGCCTTGGGATGGGGTATACAAATGGTTTTTGTAAGAAAACGCCCCCAAAATGTGGGCGTAGGTGAAAATGATCTATGGACAAAATGTTTATATTACCATTGCGGAAGTATTTGCATCAAAATTTTCTAAAAGGGGGCGTGGCAGTGGGCGGATTTCAAAAAATTTTACACTTGTTCTGCTTCGTCGGCCATGGAGTCTATATACCAAATTTGAACACTCTAGCTCAAAATTTAAGGCCCAAAAATCGGTGACACACAGACGGACGGACGGACGGACGGACGGACGGACGGACGGACAGACAGACATGGCTTAATCGACTCAGCTAGCGATTCTGAATCGATCCATATACTTTGAGGTATATGTATCGAAATTATTTCTCTATGTTACAAACTTAATGTCAAAACTAATATACCCCCCTATGGGATAGGGTATAAAAACTGTATTAACACGAGTTGAACACATGATTTGGTTTCGGTTTGGTTAAGCAAACACACACCTAACTTATGAACAGCGTCAGGTAATCAGTCCCAACTAACAATTTCGCTTCGATAAAGTACTATCGAAGCTATTTCCCCTCCAGCAATATTAACTGTAGGAAGTCTTATCGAAAAACATTTGGCAGTCTTTTAGGAAGCTATTTACTTCTATACAAAGAAATAACTTTGTTTGCTTATAAAAGGCCCTACAGAAGCAAATTATAGGCTTCGCAAAAAGTATTTGCAAGCCTTATCGAGGCTTTCAATTTCAATCTCTTGTAATTATTAAAACCGAATTCGTTATTATGAAAGTTTTATCTTCCCATACGATTGATGATGGCGTTGGCATTTGGAAATGTTTAGTTGTTCGGTTCATTTGTTTGCCACTGTATTGGGTAATCTCATTTATAACTCCAATAATTCCGGGCCGAAAAAATCATCTATTGTGTTGGAAGTTTTCCAAAAATTTAATGAAGGAAGAGTTGTTTGCAAAAAATGCTCTTTTTCGTATAAGTTTTCGGGAAGTACAAGTACTTTGATGGCACACATAACCGAGTTATCCAATTCGGTTTACTTAGATTCCAACTCGAGTTGAGAACATTTATGTTTGGCACACCACTAGTTGCAAATTATGCATCCCCTATGGGATTAGGGTATACAAAATGTCTGTAATGGATCCATTTATTGAAAAAAAAGACGTGATTACTAATTTTAATGGCATTTAATGACGTCTTAGAAGTATGTCATCTCTCTGGCTTTTAAATTGGCTGGCTTCCACTTGCCTTTATATTGGCAAAGTTTGACAGTTCTTGTATGTGTCAATAACCAACACTATTGCCAGTTCAGTTCCCGTCAGTTATTGATAACTTTTCACTTAATTCACAATAAAATGTTGACATAAATGGCTTTGCCTCTTAAAATACACTTACTTCCATTTGCACTTTCAATGGAAACATACAAAATCTAGTTGCTTTTAGATTCTCATTAACTCAGTTCAATACAAAAACTATAGTCCGTACCAAATCAGTTGGCCATTCTACTGCGCAGGTCTCTTAAAATTTATTTTAAAATATCTTAAATTTCTCTTAAATCCTCTCTCTGCGCATTCGACCGTTGGCCAACTGATTTGGTACGGACTATAGTTTTTGTATTGAACTGAGTTAATGAGAATCTAAAAGCAACTAGATTTTGTACATTTTTTCCTTCTTCTTCTTCTGATATTAAATTCATATTCTAGTGTTTTTAGAAATATGTTCCCCATTATCAAAATCATATACAGTGGTGGATACCAAATTAGCACACCTAGTTTTTTTTTTTTTTTAAATATATTTGATAATAGTAAGAAAAACAGTATTAAGTTTGAAAATAGAATTTTTTTTTAATTTTTATTAATAAATTCACTTATTTTGTGACTTATGAGAATCCATATATTTTTTGATTTCAGCAATTTCTGTTAGAAATAAAAATTAATAAAAAAAATTGTTATGAATTTCCACATTTTTGCTTGGACATATAATTAGCACATAAGACGAAACTACCAATTTTACCTGTAATTCTTGGGAATTAAGCTAATATTTAGTTGGAAATCCTTTATTTGCTATAACAGCTTGACATCGCCTCGGCAAACTTTCAACTAATTTCCTGCAGCGTTCAATTGTTGTTGAATACCAAGCACTTTTGATATTTTCCCATAATTCACTTAAGTTTTTAGGATTTCTACCTTCAATTTGGCGTTCAATGTCGTTCCACAGGTTCTCAATCGGGTTGAGATCGGGAGACTGAGCTGGCCATTTCAAAACATTTACTGTATTGCTTTCTAAGCACGATTTTACCAATCGGGAAGTATGTTTGGGATCGTTGTCGTGCATAAAACACCACGTAAGAGGCAAATTGTCATCAGCGTAAGGAATCATATGGTCTTCTATGATGCCCTTGTAAACGTGTTGATCCATTCTGGTATCAAATTTAACAATAGGCCCCACACCGTGCCAAGAAAAGGCTCCCCACACCATTACATTTCCTCCTCCGTGTTTAATTGTTTTTAGTGTGTATTTTGGGTTGTATTGTTGATTCGGAGGACGCCACACATATTTTTTTCCATCCGACCCGAATCTACAGAACTTCGACTCGTCACTCCAGAGCATATTTTTCCAAAACTGCATGGGTTTGCGCAGATGTTCCTTGGCAAACTCCATTCTACACTTCACATTTTTTATTGAAACAAACGGGTTTTTTTTTGGGCTATGCAGCCTCTTAAATTATTTTCATTTAACCGCCGTCTGATTGTTCGAGAAGACACAGAGATACCGTATTGTGACTCAACGTCGTACTTAATCGGCTTAGATGTCTTGAAGGAGTCTACAGCCGAAGATCTGCGTATTAATTTGTCTTCTCTGGTGGTGGTTTTTCTTGCACGGGGAGCTCTTGCAACGTTTCTTGCAGTTCCAAATGTCTCAAAATGGCGAATTGCATTGTAAACAAGCTTTCTGGAACAGCCTATTAATTTTGCTATTTCTGAAACCGTTTTTCCTTGTGATTTCAGCTCAATAATCAGAGTTCTTTTATCCGTAGTGCAGTGTAGTCCTTTTCCCATGTCTAAGGCATTAGTTTGATAAAAAAATGTATTTCGTAAGTAATTAAATACTTACCTTACGAATTCAAGGTCCAAATGAAAAAAAATAATTGAAAATATTTACTTAATTCAAGTGTGCTAATTATATGACCAGGCTTTAGCAATGATACTTCACGACTATTCGCTTTACCATTAGTATTATATTACAAATCATAGTAATTGTAACGGATCTATTTTCTCTAATTGCCACATGTTACATCAAACTAGAAATGCCATTACTTTAAGATAAGAGATGGAGTTTGTATGCAATTAAACACACGTGGTAGAAAGTGTGCTATTTATGTGTCCACCACGGTATATGCAAATGAAAACGACATTTTCAAGGATTCAGGTATTGCTGCGATATATCATTGTCCTTTCAGTAATTATTATTTTTGATATTTACTTGAAGATATATACCTTGTCCTTCCTATGATTGTCAATAGACCAACCATTTAAAACAGTTCTAATCAATTTCCACTGACAATTGAAGATAAAGTTGCGTTTCCATTTTCACCTGTCATAAAAATTCATTGACAATGGCTGACGGCGATTACAAAGACAGTCAATAATACCCTACTTCCACATGTCATTGTTTTTAAATACGTCTTCTCTCACATACAAATAAATAAACTTCACCTGTAATTGCGAACATATTCCGAGCATTAGCATTTGTTTCGAGAAAACAAGTGTAGAGCGCTGGTCACACCTATTCTCATCTGCTTAGAAAAAAACTCTCTTGATGTCGTTCAATATTTAGCCACAAATTTTTCCCGCACTAGATGTCGCCAACGGCGCTATGAAGATACTTTATTTATGACTTTTCCTATGACGTCTGTCACCCTTTAGTGATTCATTTTTCTAAACGAAGAAAAGAAAACAAAGTTCTGTGAAACACCACCATCGAAATCCAATTAAACAGCGCATTTGAATCATTTTTTTGGTTTGTTTTTAATATTTCCATTGTCATAAAGTAACCATCAAACTGGGGAACGAAATGTCTGTCTCGGCTATGGAAAGTATCCTTTTAAAAGAAAAACACAAGCAATCCCAAGCAACTTGATCTTTTTATATTCTAATTCTGCCTTACTGCACACACAAATCAAATACGACACATATTTTCCTTAACTCTTTCTTTAAAAAAATTCCTCTAGAACACATGTTCAATCTAAAATTTGCTGTTAAGGATTTGGAACGACAATCGAAACGATGCGAAAAGGAGGAAAAGCTGGAGAAGGCCAAGGCGAAGAAGGTCATTCAAAAGGGGAACATGGATGTAGCTCGAATACACGCAGAGAACGCAATACGGCAGAAGAATCAGGCTGTCAACTATTTAAGAATGAGTGCCCGAGTCGATGCGGTAGCTAGTCGTGTGCAGTCAGCACTGACAACTAGGAAAGTCACCAGTTCGATGGCTGGCGTGGTCAAAGCCATGGATGTGGCCATGAAGGGTATGAATTTGGAGAAGATTTCCACGCTTATGGATAAATTCGAAACACAATTCGAGGACTTGGATGTACAGAGCTCGGTGATGGAGAATACTATGTCAGATACGACAACAACATCAGTTCCACAGGGTGATGTTGATAGTCTACTGCAGCAGGTTGCCGATGAGGCTGGGTGAGTCATAACAAGTGATAAGAGAATTCTTATTTTTGTAGGTATGAGTGTCTTCTTGTTTGGTGTGAACATTGATTTATCAGGTTTTATCCGAGGTATCTTGAAATTTTTCCGAAATACTTGCTTATCGTAGAATCAAGTCAATGCCTTGGTATATCCATTTGGATCTGATAAGTCGGCATTGAGCTGAATTTAGACAATCCAATTGGATTCTACTGCCGATGTTACTATGACATCACATTTCGACCTTGGGGAATCAATGCGATTGCTTAGTCTCTAAGTGGACTGCAAGTCGAGTTCACGTATAGTTCGTGGTTGAATCTTCGTCTCCATTTTTCGATCACAACGACAAAGGATTTCTTCATCCGCTTTTGATACGGTTCATGTTCAATGCCGTAGAGCAGAACTGGGATGACCAGGTTCTTGCATAGGATTTCCTGAGTAGTGAGGGCTTTACCACTGAATTGCCTTCTTAGCTCGAAGAAACAGGGCTTGGCAAGAGTAATTCTTCTTTTTTTTCAGAGTTAATAGCCGAGCCGAAGTAGAAAAAGTCTCGCAAAGTAATATCTATCAATGCAATGGTGACGTTCGGCCCAATTCGTCGATGTTGTGCGTTCTTTCGTGTTGACAGCATATATTTGGTCTTTTACTCCTTCACTGCTAAACGAAGCAGCAAACAGCATCGGAAAGGAATGATTTTATTGTGGGCAACCATGCTTCTTAGAATCACTGTCGTCATAAGAAAGGTCACCAGCATAAAATGTCGTATCCACAAGGATGGCCAGCAGATTTGATCTGCATCTGTTCTAAACCCCACCTCGGTTACACTAGGCTCAAGCCCGCGAAGGAGAGTGTAGTACCCCCTGGTACGAAATACTTGTGATTCCCTTCAGTGAGGGGAGTGACATGTGCCATTACTTTTTTAACTCTGCCTTCTTCAGGTGACTCAATACTAATGTCTCCTCAGAAAATTGTATTGACTGTGTTCTTGAAAGTTGTTAAACTTGCCATACTTTGCCGTTCGATTGGAACACCATCATTTATTTGGAGAGTTCCAGAGGCAGTTTCTGGTCCAAAGAAGGTAAGTTTCATTGATTCTAAAGCACCCATTATCGAAAAACGGGCTTGATGCCAAATCCTGTCAAATGCCTTTGATTTTCGAGCTAAAAATCCTGCTTCCTACACAATGGTGGATTTATTGGTTCCTTTTTTCCAAATCGCCAGTGGACCTTTTGTTACTAAAACCAAAATGCCGGTCATTGAGCAGTTTTCGTGCTTCTAGATATTTCATAAGCTGACGATTTATCAGCGTTTGCACGACCTTCGAAAAAAGGTACGTATGTCCAATTGGTCAGTAACTTGAAAGAGTCCGGATGGGTCGAACAAACAGAAACGATTACGCCATGGTATGGAATAAGGAGAACAATAACGATATACCATCTGGATTTGCAGATTTGTAAATGTAAAGATCGAATAAAACTTTCCAACTGTACGAGTAGGAAAGCGAATTTTCCCCATAGAATGTTCTAAGCTTAGGAGGGGACTGGGTACAATCTGGGAGCGTGGGACTGCTTGCGAAATGCTCAGCAAGCAGATTGGCTGACATCTGACATAAATAAGAATCGGAACCAATGGACAGGCCAATTTTTTTTTTATATTTTTGACAAAATATGACCAAATGTATGAACTACCTTTGGGACATTGTAGAACTTTTGGTCATATAATTTCTTGACACGCTTAATATGGGCATTACAGTCATGTCTAGCTTGTTTGAAATTTGTTTGGTTTTCCTCTGATGGATCAATCTTGTAAGACTGAAAGTTTAGCTCTCTCAATCTGATAGCTTCTATGCTCCTCACTTGATACCATCCCCTTGCCTTTTGTCCTAATGTTTCCAGAAACTTGCACATATTGTGTAATGGGATATCGAAAACATATAAGTAACAGGGGGTATCTACACCAATGCAGCCTCTACAAATAAAGTCACCCTCTATCCGTTATCCATTGGAATGATGGTCAAAAAATAACTTACACAGCAAAGGTCTGGCATACCGGAGAACTTTGTTGATCAGGTGGTTTCTTTCTGTCGAATGTTTCCGTGATATGCCCACTTGATAATATCTTCCATTCATGTCCTATGATCCTTTTGTTCTTTGAGATTATAGGGTGGTGATTCAACCGTTTGAATTACCCGATCATGATCTGTTACTGTTTATATGTATATCAGCAATCGCGTTGTCGGCTATCTCTGTCTAAATCCATCAGAGATTGCCATAAGCGGAGAAGCAACATGGTCTTTATTTCAATTGTTTCAGTAGTAGATACGGCCTTGATACCGCCTTGGCTTTCATGTCATCATTGATCCGATTGCCAGCACTTCAGAATGAAACACATTGTTGCGATGAGCTTGATTGAGATGTGTATTGTCAAATTCTTTGCGAATATGCCAGTAGATTTTCAACAAGCCATCTCTGTAGATCGATATCGATTTCCACTTTTGAATCCAGCCTTACCCTATTCTCTGCAAGAAAAGAAGGAAAGGAAGTTCTTAACATGTCCAAAAAAGTGGGTTTCATCATGTTTGTTGACTGATCCTCTAGGATCTTTGGCAGTTAATTTCATCATGCATAGATCCAGGGGAACAAAATTAAAATAACCCCGATAGGTTGGGGTGTTATTGCAATTCGCTTGGGTACCCTGTTTGTGGCTTGACATCTGTAGACTATTTTACGAATTGTGTACCACCTTTCTGCGAAGATTCGGTTAGATAAGAAGTTTGTATTTCCTGTTTTCATTATTCGTTCATTGATCCAACATATCTCTCTGGCTTTATGTGCATCGTTAGACCTATACTCCAGTATGGTGTCTTAGTCTGATGGACGGCTTTAGAAGCAGTCTCCAACCTCAACCTACTAGGAAAAGTTAAAAGATCAGCTTGCATATGCATTAGTGTAGCTCTAAGAACAACCTCCTCCGCAGCGCTAGATGTTATCCTATATTGTGTAGTGTTTTCAACGCGGAAATCAATCATCATGGCAAATAAAGAAGCCTTGTCCTGCCTGAGGAGTAATGTAATATCCACGACGTATATTCACATCTTCACTGACTGCCAAGCGGCAATGTAATCCTTGGGATCCACCTTGTTCAAATCAAAATCAGACCATAATGCCAAAATGGCAGATCATTTTACCATTCACCCTTTTCTGGGTACCGGGCCACAGAATATAGCAGGGAACTGAAAGGCGGGTGAGATTGCCGGACAGGGCACTACCCTTAATATTGTACCGCCAGTAAATATGTTTGGTATGCCCCTCGCTTGTCGCGTATGCGGATGACGTGGTGATACTAGTGTCAGGAAAATTCCCCTCCGTGATAAGTGAAATCATGGAGGCTGCTCTAGACAAGGTTAGCACCTGGGCTGCAAGTTGTGGCCTCGGCGTAAGCCCGAGCAAAACGGAATTGGTGCTATTCGCCATCAAAACCAAAATACTGGACTTCCCCCCGTCTTAATGGCCAACCACTCAAACTATCTTCCAGTGCACGGTATTTGGGTATCATGCTTGACCCAAAATTTAACTGGAAACACAACATCGAACATAGAGTAAAGAAGGCGTGTGTTTCCTTCTATGCTTGCAGCAAAAGCTTTGAAAAGAAGTGGGGACTTCAACCAAAGATGGCCTTGTGGATGTACACAGCAGTGGCCCGCATTGAGTAAAGGCTACAACCTCACAAAACATAAAAGGCTGCAAAGAACAGCCAGTATAGGCACTTCTGTGCTATTGCATCCTGGATCTAGAGACCACCTGTATCACATCTACAACAACAATCATAACAAAGGCCACAAGAGTCGTGGTAACAAAAAGGCACATAAGTGCTACTTGGGTTCATGCCGAACCGCCACTTCTACCTACCTATGCCACTCGCTACATGTAAATTCCGATCAAACCGGATACGATCCAGAACTCTGGCCAAACTATAATCAGAAATGCTCCTACTGCTTGAAAATGCGGTGTCCCCTAGGCCTACATGCAAAAAGACTAAACTAGCAATGACTTCTGTATAAGCTGCTTCTCTGCTCTTGTACAGCTCTCTCAGACAAAAGAAAACTCCATCTGGAAACTACTTCTTTGATAATCTCGGTGAGCTGACTAATATTAATGTCAGAAACCTCTTACGCTATATAGTCGGCTCTATATTGTTCAATTAGGCAAACGAATATAGGGAAAGTCGACAGATCCACGTGGTACCATTACGGACCTTCCTGGTCTAAGTGTGCACGCGTATAGCGTGCAGCAACTGCAACCTAACCTATCCATTTGCTCATTGTTCGGTTTCCAAACTATTCCAATAATCTTTCGCAATGTATTTACATCATTTGTTGGGTCTTTCTCAAGTTGAGACGGACGCTGAAAGGATGATGATATACGCCAATTAAAGAGTTATTATGTAAGCTGGTTTCTCTTCAGGGAAAACGAGTTTGGAATAAGCGGGTTAAGGGTATTTATACATGAATGAGGCCAGTAGTCGCCACTGTCTTGAAAATATCCTAGAACTGCCGGTGTTTTTCTTAATCAGGCTTCCTCTGAGATGTTTTCTGACACTACACACCCCACACAATGGGCTTACTTTTGTACTTTCGTTGGTAGAACCTTAACAGATCTCAACCAATCATTCCCTTTCGATCTTGACTTTCTGCTCATCTCAATGAATCAAAAGTGCAACTCGATATTACTCCGAATAATATATTTTCCGCTGTTAATGGGACTGATGCATCCCTACGGAGCATCTCCTTTCTATTGTTGATCTGTAAAACCGTACTTGTTACAATTTCTCATACGACACACATGCATATGATTATTTTTCTAAACCCCATTCTGTTGTTATTTTAATTTGCAGCTTGGAATTGAACATGGAACTACCAAGTGGACCTCAAGGATCGGCAATTGGTGCATCCACCCAAGTCTCACAGGAACAGGACGAACTCACTCAGCGTTTAGCTCGCCTCAGACAGGCCGAATAATGTGCTGGCGCGCATTCGGTCTTCGACTTCACCACATTTGTTTATGTATATTTGCAAGGAAGTTTCCTTCCAAGGCTACGCACGTCTGTTCTTCTCAGATTTTTTTTTTAATTATAATTTTCACTTTTTACTTAGTTGTATGGCTTATAGAGAGAAATAAAATTTTAAAATGAATAAAAAAATTACACTAACACTAGACGCCTTTATTCTACTCAGTCGTGTTGTTGGGATTCGCAGGCTGCACTGTTACTGGTGCTCCCACCACCGTTGTTGCTGCTTGTGACGGTTGAGTTGGTGACTGTTGGTTTTTCTTCATTCGCTTCTTTTTATTGGGTCCACGGACACGGGGCTCGACTGGATTCTTAGGTTTTGGCTTGGGACCACGTTTCAGTTCGGTTTTACGTGTACGATGGGGAACAACCATTGGCACATGACGCCAGCTGTCATGGTAGCGATCCAAACGCTTCTTTAGGATTTCAACATCTCGTGTTCGTCTCTTTAAGATTTTCTTTGTGTTTACTATTCTAAATGTGAGAATTTATTTAAGTTTCCATTAACAATGCAAACTTGAGATGGTTTACCGTAGCACCAAACGCTCGTTTTCTGTTTGTGTATCTTGACATTTTCGGTACAACCGTTCGACTAGGACTTTGTATTTTTGCTGGTCTGCTTGTATTAACATATCCTCTACCGCAAATATGTTTATTTTCGATTGAAAAAACGCAATTTACTTTAAGATCGAGATAATATACAAATTTGAGTGCAATCATTTGTTTATTTGACAGATGTCTTATTGGTGTTAAGTCACAATAAGTGACAACTGACATTGTCGGCGTTGCCAAATTCATAAACATGCATACTAACTGTAGACGTCTACAATAATGCGATGTAATTTATTGGCAAAATAGCATTGGGCTAAGTTTTTATTTGCCGATTTCTAATTGGCGTATTTTACAAAAAATGACAAGCCTTAGCCCTTTATAATGATTAGCAACACATTTTTTATGACAAATGCAAATAGCTGAATTGACAATCAAAACGTTACTTAAGCTAAGTTTCCACTTGTCATTATTTAATAGACGAATGGCGTATTTTTATGTCATTGAGAAAAATGACAAGTGGAAATAGCCGAAAATTGACTGTCATTAAATTGACTGTCAGGCCTTGTCAATAATTGGCAACGAATTTGAATCACAAGTGGAAATAGCAATATTGACGAACAAAACGTCACTTGGTCATGAACTGACACAACAAAATTTTTCAATTGAAATGCAGAGAAAAGACAGAACAAAATATTTTTTGCTGCAGAAATTAAAAAAAAAGTAATAAGTGACATGTCAGCTGCAGAAACACCTGAAAACATGGTAAAGTATTTTTACTGTTCTATATTTTCTAATCTCTTAAAAAGGAGAACATTCGATTACATTCGAGCAGTAGAAGAAGGAAAAAACGTGTGAGAAAATCAATCAATCAAGAAAATCCCTGTCAAGGAACAAATTTTGCATTCTTCGTCTTCTGCAAGAGAAGCAAGAGAAAATTTTGTTCGTTTTAACATATTCGGGACTATTTTGCGGCAAAACTGAATGTGAACTTTTGATAGCTGGGAAAAATATAAATTTTAAACGTATGAATTTTATAAACAACAAATTAAACTTGATTTACCTACAATATTCACTTTAAGCTCAATCCAATAATTCTTGCTTGTGGAAACGTTTGACAGATGACTGTTGTTGTTTATTAGCAAGACGGAAAAAAAAGTCCATTCGTCAACTGAAGTTGAAGGTACAAATGGAAATAGCTGTCCATGAACTGACAAACGCATTTGTCAAAATTTTATTGTCAATGAAATGACAAACGATTTTGTGCCAATTATTGACATAGGTGGAAATGAACTGGCAATATTGTCAATTATTGACATAAACGAGAACTGTCAAACTTTGTCAATTTAAGGACAAGTGGAAACCCAGCTTTAGGCTATGTTTATACCCTATCCCATAGGGGGGTATATTAGTTTTGACATTAAGTTTGTAACATAGAGAAATAATTTCGATACATATACCTCAAAGTATATGGATCGATTCAGAATCGCTAGCTGAGTCGATTAAGCCATGTCTGTCTGTCCGTCCGTCCATCCGTCTGTGTGTCACCGATTTTTGGGCCTTAAATTTTGAGCTAGAGTGTTCAAATTTGGTATATAGACTCCCTGGCCGACGAAGCAGAACAAGTGTAAAAATTTTTGAAATCCGCCCACTGCCACGCCCCCTTTTAGAAAAACGTAGTTTTTAGCCAAACCGTAAGGAATTTCAAAAAAGTGCCTGAGCAGCATATTTAGACAATCCTAATATGTATCTATATTTCGTCCATACAAAGTTTTTTGCCACGCCCACTTTTTAGGGGCGTTTTTAGTAATATACGTTTTTTGTCCAAATTTTAAAACTTTCGAAAAAAATTTTGATGCAAATACTTCCGCAATGGTAATATAAACATTTTGTCCATAGATCATTTTCACCTACGCCCACATTTTGGGGGCGTTTTCTTACAAAAACCATTTGTTTACCCCATCCCAAGGCATTAGCAATAGAAATACGTTGTTTTTTGTCGAACCACAAAAGATTTTGATAAACTGTCTGAGCAATATATTGTGACAATGTCATTTTCTGTATTTCATCGCCATAAGGCCTATATTTTGAGGATATTAATTTTAAAGATGGGATGGGATAGGGTATTCAACGATCCGCATAGCGGATTGTAGCCTCTCATATGTTTTTATTTGCCGATTTCTAATTGGCGTATTTTACAAAAAATGACAAGCCTTAGCCCTTTACAATGATTAGCAATACATATGACAAATGCAAATAGCTGAATTGACAATCAAAACGTTACTTAATCACAAATTGACACGGGCATTTATGGACAATTGAAAGAACTAAGAGGAACATAACTTAGGTATAATTTCTTCGGCTATAAATCAAAAATAATAATAAATGGTAATGAAGTAATAATAATGTAATTTTCCTGTACATTAACATGGATTTGATTATATGTATCAATATGTATAAATATTAGGAATTCAAAACTGCTTAGGTATAACTCGAACCAAATTGACAAAGCGGATGACCAGAAAAAAAAACAATGTGGAGAACGTTAAATCACTTCTTAAAGTGAAAGAAGGGACGTTGTTTTAAGATTTAAGAGAAACCAAAAAAAAATAAAAAATAGCAAATGGACTTCATCTCTTTTTTATCAGAAGTGAACAGGTTGCCTTTCGCCCAGAGCCGTAAGATATGTTAGATGAAGTAAAATGTATTATGCGGAAAATTAACAAAAAAATCAGAATTGAATTTTGTAGCATTAGATATTCAGCCCTATCGAGGTATCTATAGTAGCGGATAATTTTCGGCAAAGCATACTCTATCGGACGTTCAAATTCCATTCGAGGTATGTGTCATCGGAAAAAAATACTACACAAATGCGACTGCTTCCCTGGCCTGCTCAGAATGCGTATCTGTAGCTGGTATATGTAGCTGAGTGAAAAGTTAAAATCTAGGCAACCCGTAAGCGCTTACACAATGTGTATCTTCGTGAATCTGTAGCTTGAAGTTAAATAGAGGGCAACTTCATGCAAGACTTGTATCTCCCTTTTGACAGCGATGCAAGATACCAGCTACAGATATGCATTCTGAGCAGGCCTTTAATGTAACGTGCTTTTTAAAGCGTCGTGGTTCAAAGCGATGCGATGGTAGTAAAAATTATGGATTGTCAAAATATTTGCTGTCGTTTTCTAGGTTATTTTCTTAGAGGGATGTGGAGTATGGTACATTTAGAGGAGATTTAAATCATTTCCACCATTTTCGTAGAAGAAATTGAAACCGCTGAGCAAGTGAATATGTTAAAGGGTGCGCAAAGCAGTTGGGCGTAATTCATATTACTAAAATACTAAAAATAATATTGAAACATATGAGAAGGCTACAATTCGCTGTGTGGATCGTTGAATACCCTATCCCTTCCTTCATATGAAAGTGGGTGGTGATAAAAACTGAATGCGGATGAAATATAGAAAATGACATTGTCACCACATCTTGTTCAAACAGTTTATCTTTGTGGTTCGACAAAAAACAAGATTTTTACTGTATACAAAAGGTTTTAATAGAAAAAGGCCCCCAAAAAGTAGGCGTGGGTAATAATGATATATTGACAAAATGAGTATGTTATCATAACCAATAACTTTGCCTCGAAAGATTTTTCGAATTTATTACAATCTTACCTAAAAACGTTTTTTTTTGTACTGAAAACGCCCCCAAAAAGTGGGCGGGGAGAAAAACTTTATATGGAAAATATATAGGTATTGCGGTTGCCTAAATATGCTATTAAGACACTTTTTCAAAACTTTTGACCGTTTGGCCAAGAACAACGTTTTATTTAAAAGGGGCGTGGCAATTGGCGGATTTTAAATTTTTTACACTGGTTCTGCTTCGTCGGACAGAGAGTCTTTATACCAAATCACTTTAGCTCATAATAATAAACGGACGGACGGACAGATAGACAGATAGGGTATAAAAAGTTAAATAGTAGTACGAAACGAACAGCAATTCAATGATACTGAACTTAACGATCGTCACGACGAAGAGCAAATATGTAGATCGAGAAAAAAGTTAAAAAGATGTTGCCAAACGAAGCCTAACATAAATAAATCAGCTGTTTTGATTATTTGTGAAACAGAAGTGAGCATAAATTGTAATATTTTAGAACTAAGTCTACCGGGCAATAAGTTAGTGCTGTGATTCCTCTTTCATCGCGGTCTCGCCATGAGCCTACAATATTCAACATCAATACGTACAATATTCCAATCCGGAATTTAATTTTAAATGTCCGAAATGTCATGTTAGTATGCAAATAATCCACAACGGCGTTACTTTTGGGTCAATCTGGATGGTTGAATGTTGTGGAACGTTAAATTGGCAAACCCAGTTGAAATCGTGTGCTTATTTTAAATTCAAGTGGTAATCAGCGTATACTGCTCTCATCCACACGGATTTGACTTGCTAAACTCTTATAAGTACGACTGCTGATAACAAGAAGAAATACAGCAGCACTGTAAAAAGCGTGGCCAGAATATTTGGCACGGAATATCAACAACGTTCGTGTCCGCACCTGAGGAAATCCTAGGCTGCTCAAAAGCAGAGATATTACTGCCATCCAGGAAATACGATGGAATCAGACGGGCAAAAGATGATGCATCAACTAGGGACTGTTTTAGAGTGAGCAGAAACAGAGGCTATAAGGAAACGTGGATTTGTTATAAGTGTTAGACTTAAGCAAAGAAGTCTTAGAAGGCATTAGCGAACGCATTATTACAATCCGCATTAGTGCCAAATTCCCCAACATAAGCGTCTGAAAGAAGGAAGAACACCGTATTTTTAGAAGAAAGAAGACATGTCCACTCCAGGAAAGATGTTCGTATTAATTACCAAAAAAACCTGTTGGGTAAGCACTCCAATAAGATAAAACTGACTGGTGCGAACCAACTTTGCAGGAAATGCAGCGACTCAGACGTCGAAGAAGAGGTCTTACACCTACTATGTCACTGCCCTGCGATCAGTAGCAGCCGCTTGAAAATACTATGCAGCCTATACTTTGACTAAGAGACCTAACGACTATCCCAATAGCGCAGATAGTCCGCCTTTGTAGCAGATCAGGATGGAGCAACTACCTCTTTGAGGCTGAAGGAGCAACACAGACCAGCGCCGCATAAGTATCACTATCGATTTTAACCAGGTATCCTCTGTCTCTATTTCAGGTTTCTTTCTTCGAAGGGTATCGCTATGGGCCCACGTAGGCCTATGCGAGCTTGACGAATCGAGCGTCAACAGTTGCCTAAGGAGCTGGGTTACTGGACATATGACAAGAGGATATCCACATTGTAAGGTCTCGTACTGTTGGACTCAATCACGCAGAAAATCCTGTTGAAATGAACAAGAAAAGATCGTAGTTGAGACAGTCGATACTGAGAACAAGGAATAACCACTTCAGCAGACTGTCTAATGGCGATGACCAATAATAATCCGCAGAACGAACCATTCAATATTGGCGATGACAGCGCAAACTACCAACCACCTGACCTAAGTGATGTGAGGACAGCAATATCTAAACTCAAGCTTAATAAGGCTGCCGGAAATGACGGCCTTTAGAGCTTTATAATGATAAGTAACATTTATCAACGCATAAGCCAAATTTGGTCGGATGAAAGTATCCTGAAGGAGTCCCTCTGAACTGCGCTAACTACAGAGGCATAAGTCTGCTCAACATCGCCTACAAGATCCTACCTGCCATAATATGTGAACGCCTGAAACCGTTTACCAACAACCTGATCGGCCCTTATCAGTGTGGTTATAGGCCAGGAAATTCCACAATTGATCAAGTCTTTACCTTTCAGCAGATCCTGAAAAAAACCAAAGAAGTCCAAATCGATACCCATCACCTATTTATCAATTCCAAAGCCGCGTACGATAGCATTTATAAAGACGAACTATACAGAGCCATGTCTAGGGTTGGTATACCGCCTAAACCACCCCGTCTGTGCAGAACTCTCGCTGCCTCACCGACACATTCGATACCAACAAAGGACTTAGGCAAGGCGACGCACTGTCATGTGACTTCTTTCTGATTCTTAAGAGGATTGTACCAATCCTCCGAGCCAAAACCAGAGGCACAATCTTCCATAAATCGGTAATGTACGCCGACGATATTGACATCATTGGTCGGCCTCAACGTTTGTCAAGAAGCGGCAAAAATGGGTTTAGCTTGAAATGAGGGTAAGGCCATGTTTATGCTGTCAACTCGAAAGGGCAAACAACATCAACGAATTGGACAGAACGTCACAATTGATAGATATAACTTTGGGAAGGTATTGGTCTTTCCCTACATAGTAGTCGCTATAAACACTGACAACAACATTTCGTCAGATAATAAACGAAGAATTACTCTTAGCAAATGCAGTTTCATCGGGCTAAGAAGCCAATTCAGTAATAAAGTCCTCACTCGAACTACTAAGGAGATCATATATGAGACCCTGATCATCCCTGGTCCTGCTCTACGTCGCTGAAGAATGGACCGTATCAAAAGCGGATGGAGAACTCCTAGGTCGTTTTGAGTGAATAATTCTTCGGTTCCGCTCGCGTTAATGGGCTTTGAAGACGACGTTAAAACCAAGAACTTTACTAGCTGTACAGTGACATAGACCTGGTAAAGAAAACGCATTGGACGTTTAAAATAGCTGGGACATGTCGACGCCAACACTCTTCGATTCCCAGTCAGACGTCGGACGCAGTAGAGGAAGACTTCGCCTTATTTTGGGGGCACAAACCGAACTCAAACGACACGGAGTGCGCAACTGGAGGCAGTTAGCTAAGGACCGGGCTAATTGGAGAGACATGTTGGTTCCGGCCCACTTAAGTAAGTAATATCTCAAAGATCTTCTGAGATGTCTTAATTTAGTTTATTCAGCCATAAAAGTTTTCTAACTAAAAGCTTTCATAATATTTGCAAAATATCTGTTATCAACAAAAAAACTTCAAAAAGCTGCTTATTGATACAGAGTCCCTTATCTAGTCAGCGGGTATTCCCAGGTTGCGGACAGAGCAACTGTATTTAAACAACTTGCCCTAGAAAATTACCGCAGATGCTTTTTAGTCGTCGCGGACGTTAAAGATAATTTATCGAACAGAAGTATCTACGAGTTATAAAAGTGCAAATAAAGTGATTCTAACAAATGTGTCAATAAATACGGCTCGTGGATTACAAAAGCTTTGTATCTTCGCTGTGCACCTGCTAATTTAATTGTGTGATAGCCAATTAAACAAAAGTGTGTGATACTAAGTAAAGTGAGGTGCAAATAAAAACAGTGTTATCGGATTCAATAAGTGTAGGCGTTTCAATAAGCCGAAACACTTTATAAGATTGGAAAAGCAAAGGCGGTAGGTAGATACCCCCATCCGATTAAATTTTTTTTTATCTTAGAATGGAACTCGAAATGGATGACTATAAAGTAGAGGTATCAAGGACAAACATTCCCTACTCTAAGGGTTCCCAAATACTTCTAGACCGTGAAAACAGCAAAGCATTCACAATAACCAACAACACGCTGTATGTATTTGAATTCGCCAACAAGAATCCTGAGCGGGTGATAAGACTACCCAACGATAAGGGCTATGCCATGGGAGAAGCCAGGCTTTTACATGTCGAACCAATTGCAAGTGGATCCAATCTGCAAACGGTCATTATAGTTAAAGTTGTTCAAGGACTTCACATCTATTTGCTTACGAAAGATAACCTACGCTTAGCTGTAGAAGACAACACCTTCCACGATGTATATGAGTGGAATAAGCCTGGAAATGACATAGAGTTCGGACACTTTTACCACGACTCAAGCATTATTGGCATGATG
This sequence comes from Rhingia campestris, assembly GCA_932526625.1. Taxonomy (NCBI): domain Eukaryota; kingdom Metazoa; phylum Arthropoda; class Insecta; order Diptera; family Syrphidae; genus Rhingia; species Rhingia campestris. The sequence continues at coordinate 93,793,829 of OW052184.1, read as the reverse complement.
ACATCTCACGCCAAATACGGAACTAGATTCTATGCGGTTTTCACGGATGTGTTGCTAGCTGGGAGTTTTCCAATTTATCCTTTAAAAACGAACACAAATATCCTGGAAGCTGAAAGTCCAAATAGCTCAAATTCAATGTTGGCTAGTTTAAGGAGAAATTCAAAGGATGCGCTTGTATTAAGGAATCGCGATGGCTTAAGTTGTTTTCAGTTTAACGAGTCGAACGGCATCGATCTCATGATGAAGATACCAGTGTGCGGTACAGCGGTACATAACGACGCGATCTTTTTCACCGACTTAACGCATCAAGCTTACAATGATATTGTTCACATGAATTCGAGTGGATTATTTGTATATCAGTACGATGAAGGGTATAGATTCATCAATTACAACCCTTTGTTCTCCGAGGATAAGGGATGGACTAGTGACCACACGAGGACTGTACGTTTTTCCGATATAAACGTGGATGGGTTTGAAGATATGATATTCACGGGACCGAGGGGCATTACAGCTCTTACATACGACAAATACTCAAGCTCTTGGAGCGCCTTTATTGCCACGTACGATTTCCCACAGAGGATGCGACATGCTCAAGTGATGCAAGTACTTAAATATGATGAGGATGCATACATCTATGCGAATCTGCAGGAAAGTATCTACTCGGCAAAGGTCGTACAGATGCCATTGAGCCCCGCAGAAGAAATCCCCAGTCAGCCACCGGCTAATATAACGATTATGGTGCCACGTCAAGCTCCATCTCCACAAGTCCTAGAACCGATTATTTATCTGCGAGACATGAATATCTGGTCGACGATTTTAAACTGTATTGGTCAACAAACAGGAAAACCGAAATTCTCTCTACCACTTGTAAACCTACCGGATCCATTGCTTAAGCTGGTCCTTAACTACGACGCAACAAGAGGTGTAAGTGATGTATTGGGCATCGGTTGGTCTATGCCAATGAATCTAATTGTAATGGATGACAGTGGTAGTATTTTCCCCGAGGACGCAGTCTATGTCCTGGCTTTTCAAGACACAATGCAACCTCTTGAGTATCTTCCAAAGGAATCTTCTTCAGTGGTTCGTACCTATAATATATCCTCGGCAAACAACAGCCTTAAGCTTCGTGCCAAGTTTCACACAGTTGATGATCGATGGATTGTAGACTTGGGTTCCGGTCTTAAACAGGTCTACGGACGTACAAAAGTTACTAGTGGCGCTGTTTCAGGGGATATAGTTTGGAAAAATTGGCACGGAGCTGGATTTGATAAATCCGAGCAGTTGCAAAGGTCTCGAATGTGGTATCTCGCTGCAGTTCAAGACCAAAGTGAGAGGTCAGTCGTTGAGTTTTTCTATGACGTTGATATCGCGAAAGCTAACTCAGCGTTGATATATACAAGAGCTGTCTATTTGAAGAAAATCCGTGACTTTCAAGGCAATGAGGTTGAATTTCGTTACCAAAACAAAGGCGATGATGAATATATAAAATATGATCTTCAGGATCAGGAAGGGAATTATAATTGGGAACCGGTTCAAACCAAATTTCTTACCGGTTACACACTAAGAACGCCATCTCGCGGAAATCAAGACGTTTCATTTATCTACCAAAAGTCGAATGGACTTCGTTTTTTGACTGAATTTCGACAGTATGGTGATGTGACTGACAGTTATGTGGCTAGGTTTGAGTACTCTAGTTTCCCGAAGGGCAAGTTTGGTCTAAAAAAGGTTCAACTTCCTTACGACGTGGAGGTGCAATTTACATACTCTACTACTGGCGAGAATACTTCAACTGAATTAAAGCGAATTGAAGCTACCTCTGACTATAAGGTCACAATTGGCGGCGATTATGTTCTGGTAAGTTACCTTAACAAAAAAGCTCCCGGTCAAGTAGTACTGCGAATGTTCAATCTTGATATGACAGAGGAGCTATACACATCCGAGTCCAATGTTCATGTAACAACAAAAGGAAGATGGCCGCTTTTGGGTGAATTTGAATCCACCCAAGGCCACGAAGTGATTCGAGGTGATGACTATTTCGGCATAGTGCTATACTCTGCCACTTCTAAATGGCTGTGCTTGTTTGGGCATGTAGTGGAATCTGGGGACTGGCGAAAGGAACCTACATGTTACAAGTACGGAGAGGAGGCGGTGATCGAAGGTGGTACGGACTTTTGTGTTGTAGCAGATCCTGGGTCATATATAGAGCTTTTTGAATGGAAACCGATAGAATCCACTTGGAAACATCAGACATTCGAGACAAACACAAACAAGAGCGTACCAGTAATATCCGTGCATAAAAATAAATTTGTCACTTATGACGACAATCGATTGTCACTCGGACACAAGTCATATGAAGGCATTTGGTACCTTAAGCCACTGGCCGATCTTCCCAAGTGCATCGGCAATACCGACACCATACTTAAGCGCTTTGATCTAGAGAAAAAGGATCATCAGCTAATCGCGGCTGCCTTACGAAACAACGTATTAAAATTGAATCACAATTTAGTGGCTCTTAATTGCTTACAAATAAAAAACCATCAACTTCAGTCTTTGTTGAAGCTCTATACCATAAATAGCCTTAAGAATGTATCCATCCAAAAGGATTTTATTGTAGAACAGGATAATCTCCAAACGATCGTATCAAATGAGGAAAAAGACAACGAAGGCAACTATTTCAAATTCAAATACGAAATCAAGTCAAATGGGATATTCTACATAAAGGTATCGAGCTTTAGAGGCCCACTTTTGGAACAGCTTCGCGAAAACAATGCCATGGATCAAAAGTCCGAAATCACTGAAGAGATTGAAAAACACATCAATTCACCAGCAAAACGTTTTTTTCTAAATTTACAGGACTACTTTATGTCCTTTACGGATAAAGTGATCATGCTACGAGATCAAAAGCTAACATTTGGCGGTTCAAACTGGCAAAGGACAAATTTGACAGAAAGCGAAAGGAAACGGGAAAATTTCACCATTCCTCTAGGCGATAAATTCATTTTGGAGAAGGCGAATAAAAATACTTCAATCAGCTTGTTGGAAAAACGAACGCGAACAACACTCTCACAATTTGCTGTCAATCTGACAGATGTGCGAGTATTTTATCCAGTTTATATGACAGCTCAGCTCAATGACCATCCAGTTCGGTTAGTGGAATTTAATGGCACATCAATAAGGGAACGAAATATCCCCAAAACTGAATATTTTAGTCCTTATTCGAATCCCTACATACTTATCACTCATGAAGGCGATGATGATAGAAAAACTGTCATCTTTCGTCAGCAATATGGACTTAGGAAGTTCTTCCCAAACTATGTCGTAAGCAGTGTAGTTGTGATCTTTGACAACGACAGAAAGCAACGTGCCACTGGGTATGAATACTATCCGGATTCAGCGAGATTGATGTGGGATACGGTTGTTTACTCGAAATTCGCAATGATTCCGGGAAATGACAGAAATACTCATGGCTGGCTAATGCAAATGCTCACCGATGGCAGTTCAAAGGCGTATGATAATCAGGGACGGCTGGTTAAGACGATTCCATTCAACGAGGAACAGCGAAAAGACGAGATTGAGTCTGACGAGGAAAAGGCTTTTCGAATAGGTTTGTAATGTTCTACATGGCAGTTTAAGGACAGTGTACGGGTTTTTTTCGTCGGTTGTGGAAATAGGTGAAAAACTTCTTCAAGGCGTTATGAGGACTGTCGGGATGTGGCCATGGTAACGTAAGTTTGTAATGACTTAAAAAAATAACAATGCGATTTGCGAATCGTTTTATACCCTCTCCCATTCCATCATTAAATTAAAAATCCACAAAAAGTGGGCGTGGCTAAAAACTTTATGGGCATATAGAAAGAAAATGGCATTGCCCCAATACATTGCTCAGACTGTTTATCAACATTTTTTATGATTCGGCAAAACACAACGTTTTTCCATTGCATATGCTATGGGGCAGGGTATACAAATATTTTGTTTAGGAAAACGCCCCCAAAAAGTGGGCGTGGGTTAAAATTTTATATGGACGAAACGGATCTTACATTATTTTCGAAGTATTTGCATCAAAACTTTTTCGAAAATTTTTTAAACTTTTGCCAAAAATCGTTTTTTTCTTCTTTTTCTTGTGGAATAGGGTATAAAAAGGCATTAATGGCATTACAGGGCTTTAAACTTAGTTTTTGTATTTACTTGTATGTGCAATTTTAAATTTTAGAGAGGAACGTACTTTTGAGAAGCTTCTCCTGACAAATGATGTTTGTCAGACTTTTTGTTTTTGAAGTGAAACTTCTTTTTGGACCGTGTGAATTGGATTTTATGAAACGAAAAAGAGTAACGAAAAGGTGTTAAAAAGTACTCAGGGCAATTGTCAATTTAGATAGAAAAACATATGAGAGGCTACAATCCGCTGTGCGGATCGTTGGATACCCTATCCCATCACATCGTTATTATAAATATCCTCAAAATATAGGCCTTATGGCGATGAAATACAGAAAATGACATTGTCACAATATATTGCTCAGACAGTTTATCAAAATCTTTTGTGGTTCGCCAAAAAAACAACGTATTTCTACTGCTAATGCCTTGGGATTGGGTATACAAATGGTTTTTGTAAGAAAACGCCCCCAAAATGTGGGCGTAGGTGAAAATGATCTATGGACCAAATATTTATATTACCATTGCGGAAGTATTTGCATCAAAAATTTTTTCGAAAGTTTTAAAACTTGGACAAAAAGCGTTTTTTACTAAAAACGCCCCCAAAAAGTGGGCGTGGCAAAAAACTTTGTATGAACGAAATATAGATATTAGGGTTGTCTAAATATCCTGCTCAGACACTTTTTTGAAATTCCTTACGGTTTGGCCAAAAAATGAGTTTTTCTAAAAAGGGGGCGTGGCAGTGGGCGGATTTCAAAAATTTTTACACTTGTTCTGGTGGCACGGACGAGGATCCTATATACCAAATTTCATTATCCTAGCTCAAAATTTAAGGCCCAAAAATCGGTGACGAACAGACAGACGGACGGACGGACGGACGGACAGACAGACATGGCTAATTCGACTCAGCTAGCGATTCTGAGTCGATCCATATACTTTGAGGTATATGTAGCAAAATTATTTCTCTATGTTACAAACTAAGTATCAAAACTAATATACCCCCCTATGGGATAGGGTATAAACACAATGAATAGGGGTTTATGTATACAAGTTGTTCGGCATAATCCACCTGTGAGCTTGTTTTGTGCCATCTCGCGTGCGGAGGCCTAATGAGATGAATACACTAAGAAGGTGGTCAACAGAGAGGGATAGAGAGATCGATAGAATGAGATAGAGAAAGAAAATATTCAGAATACAGTGTGAACTCACACTAATTTTTATACCCTATCCCATAGGGGGGTATATTAGTTTTGATACTTAGTTTGTAACATAGAGAAATAATTTTGCTACATATACCTCAAAGTATATGGATCGACTCAGAATCGCTAGCTGAGTCGAATTAGCCATGTCTGTCTGTCCGTCCGTCCGTCCGTCCGTCCGTCCGTCCGTCCGTCCGTCTGTCTGTTCGTCACCGATTTTTGGGCCTTAAATTTTGAGCTAGGATAATGAAATTTGGTATATAGGATCCTCGTCCGTGCCACCAGAACAAGTGTAAAAATTTTTGAAATCCGCCCACTGCCACGCCCCCTTTTTAGAAAAACTCATTTTTTGGCCAAACCGTAAGGAATTTCAAAAAAGTGTCTGAGCAGGATATTTAGACAACCCTAATATCTATATTTCGTTCATACAAAGTTTTTTGCCACGCCCACTTTTTGGGGGCGTTTTTAGTAAAAAACGCTTTTTGTCCAAGTTTTAAAACTTTCGAAAAAATTTTTGATGCAAATACTTCCGCAATGGTAATATAAATATTTGGTCCATAGATCATTTTCACCTACGCCCACATTTTGGGGGCGTTTTCTTACAAAAACCATTTGTATACCCAATCCCAAGGCATTAGCAGTAGAAATACGTTGTTTTTTTGGCGAACCACAAAAGATTTTGATAAACTGTCTGAGCAATATATTGTGACAATGTCATTTTCTGTATTTCATCGCCATAAGGCCTATATTTTGAGGATATTTATAATAACGATGTGATGGGATAGGGTATCCAACGATCCGCACAGCGGATTGTAGCCTCTCATATGTTTTGTTTAACCTTTCTCAGGTAAGGTAAGACTACAACTTTCAAAGAATGCCCTGAGATGTTACTTGCATATTATTGACTCTGGTCTTGAACTGCTGTTGATTATATATTGGTGGAAATAAGTCTTCTGGAAATTCATTCCATTGTTTGCTTGTTATGTAAAAAAAGAGTTTTGATACTGCGTTGTTCGCGTTGTTGTTAGATGGACTGTGTGCGTATGTGCTGCTACTGTTTGTTTTATAGGGCGTTGAAATTCAAAAAGTCTAGGGATGGTTTCTGTAAGTTCCTCCGAACATCTTCGGTTATAGTACCTGTAAGAAAGAGACAGATCTCCTACAAGTCTTTGCTGAGCTAAAGTTTGCAAATTAGAAGTAAGCCGGATAGCACGTCTTTGGATAGAAGTTAGTTAGTCCAGGGTACCTATGTTTCGGGCTAAACTCCAAACGTGAGAACATTATCCACTACCTGGTCGTACTTCGGCTTTGTAGAGAAGAAGAATCTGGGCTGGTGTAAAATATCTCTTATGGCAACAGAGGTTACATGTGGTTGCAATGATAATTCGGACCCAATTTTAATGCCTACGAAATGTGTTGATTTTGTGGAACTGTAGACTAGTTGAGCGTTTCTTTCGAAACCTATTTGAGCAAATGACCCCACACTTTCAAATAAAATGAAAATGAGACATTCAATCATCTCTACGTTTGTTTAGTACCCTATCCTAGGCCATCCTTAAAAAATAATCATTCAGTAAACGTAGGCGTGGCTAAAAACAACATATGGATGATATATAGAAAATAAGGCCCAAAAATTGGTGATGAACAGAGGGACGAGGGAAATGACTAAATCGATTCAGCTATCTACCCTGATTCGATCTTTATAGCGGGTGATTTTTTAAGCGTAGTTTTTTTAAAAATTGAATATAACACTCAAATTTGCATCAAATATTCAAAAAATTTATTGTAATCGATAAATAGGCCTTTGCCATTTACGTATTAAAGACAACTTCATGTAAATGTTGTCCGCGGCTCCGTTTCAAATGGTCCATTCGGAAGTTCCAATTTTGCGTCACTTTTTCGAGAATTTCGTCCTGTATTCCACGAATTACTCGTGATATGTTATCCTGTAAGGCTTCAATCGTGTTCGGCGTGTCAACGACTTTACATAACCCCACAAGAAATAATCAAGAGGCGGGAAATCGCATGATCTTGGCGGCCAACTCCCAGGGCCATTTCGAGAGATAAGCTGCTCACCAAATTCATCATTCAACATTTCCATTGTTTCGCGAGCTGTGTGGCATGTGGCACCGTCTTGATGAAACCACATGTCAACCAAGTTCAACTCAGCCAACTGGGGGGAAAAAAGTCGGTTAAAGTGGCTCGATATCGGTGGCCGTTGACGGTAACGTTTCTTCCACGGCCGTCTTTGAAGAAAAAATGGACCGATGATGGCACCAGCCCATAAACCACACCAAACTGACGTTTTTTCGGGATGCATCGGTAATTCTTCTATGGCTTGTGGCTGTTCATCACTCCTGATGCGACAGTTTTGCTTATTTACGTATCCGTTGAGCCAGAAATGAGTCACATCGCTGAACACAATTTTTCGATAAAACAGCGGTTTTTCATGGAGCTGTTCTAAGGCATACAGAGCACGAATTTTGATAGTAAATTTCAATAATTTGCAATCGTTGCTCGTTTGTAAGTGTTTTCATGAATAAATGGCAGAGTATACTGAACACTTTTCACTTTGACAGATGACGTTTGGACGCCATTACTAACCAGTGCTGCCAACCAGAAAAACTTAACCCTTAAAAAATCACCCGTTACTATGGATAGGGTGTAAAATGTATTATATGCCATTAACGGCCCATATAAGGCCTCAGAAATACATAGCTTCTCCATTCATTTTTGCCATAAAGAATGGAATCTCCAGTTTAAAGTCGAGTTCAAATGTCAATTTTCAGAAGCTTCTCATGAAAGTTTCATACGCTTGGATATTTTTTCAGACTTTCGTAAGACTAGTGGCAGAAAGCTTAGGCATGGCTACTTTCGGAATTTGAGACAGGGACGCCGAGCTTAGTAGTTTAATTCAGAAAAAAAATTATTTTTCTAGCTACATCGGAGTTCTGCTGTCTTTTCTTCAAAGTTTGTGAGTGTTTTTGGTTTGCTCGGTAAATGATTTCGTCTTGTACTGCTAAGTACACTTATTAAACTCGTGCCAACCTAGTTTTGAGCCTTCCTCTGTTGGATTGAGATTCTTTATCGCCAATTGGTCTAGGTCAACTGCGTTTTTATACCCTATCCCATAGGGGGGTATATTAGTTTTGATACTTAGTTTGTAACATAGAGAAATAATTTTGCTACATATACCTCAAAGTATATGGATCGACTCAGAATCGCTAGCTGAGTCGAATTAGCCATGTCTGTCTGTCCGTCCGTCCGTCTGTCTGTTCGTCAGCGGTTTTTGGGCCTTAAATTTTGAGCTAGGATAATGAAATTTGGTATATAGGATCCTCGTCCGTGCCACCGGAACAAGTGTAAAAATTTTTGAAATCCGCCCACTGCCACGCCCCCTTTTTAGGAAAACTTATTTTTTGGCCAAACCGTAAGGAATTTCAAAAAAGTGTCTGAGTAGCATATTTAGACAATCCTAATATCTATATTTCGTTCATACAAAGTTTTTTTGCCACGCCCACCTTTTGGGGGCGTTTTTAGTAAAAAACGCTTTTTGTCCAAATTTAAAAACTTTCGAAAAAAATTTTGATGCAAATACTTCCGAAATGGTAATATAAACATTTTGTCCATAGATCATTTTCACCTACGCCCACATTTTGGGGGCGTTTTCTTACAAAAACCATTTGTATACCCCATCCCAAGGCATTAGCAATAGAAATACGTTTGTTTTTTGTCGAACCACACACGATTTTGAGAAACTGTCTGACCAATATATTGTGACAATGTCATTTTCTGTATTTCATTGCCATAAGGCCTATATTTTGAGGATATTAATTTAAAGGATGGGATGGGATAGGGTATTCAACGATCCGCATAGCGGATTGTAGCCTCTCATATGTTTAATTTTAAATTTGCTATTGCATGGAAATTGATGGTGATTTCGACGCCGAAAATCTGAACTTTGTCTATGGCTGCGTAAACGATCACAAGCCTGACAATAATACGGATACCCCACGCAGAGACTTGCAGTAAGCGTCCAGCTGATTAGTCATAAGCGTTACTCATTAGTCATAAGTGTTACCCCTACAAATGCAACAAACACTGATAATAATATACAGACAGTAAAAAAGAATTCCCCTACCCCGCTCTTATAATTTTTTTAAATGTCATAAGCCCCCATTTCCTAAGAAACAACAATAATCACCGGTGATGTAAAAAGACACTTAAAGCGAACGATAACAGATTTTCAGAGCGTTCTTAAGTCAAAAAGAACAAAAGCAGACAAACGCATATGAGAATGCTGCAATCGACATTCACAAAGCCGATTAACCTATCCCGTCCCATATGAGCGGATACGAAAAGCGAGGCAGATTATATCTATCTTCCGCAATATGGATTGCACCACACACTGATGACGTAGACCTCATTTCGTGAAAACTTACAAACAAATCTGAAGACACTTAGCAGTTGGGGAAAATCATGGGAACTGTGTTAATTAGAGAAGTGGCGCTACAGTCCGGAATGAACCTGGGCCTCAACCAACATGCCTCTCCAATGAGCCCGGTCCTTAGCTTACTGCCTCCAATTGCGCATTCCAAGTTGGTTGAGGTTGGTTTACTTGTGCGCGCACTTAAGGCGAGATCTTCCTCTACTACGTCCGACGTCTGGCTGGGAATCGAAGACTAGCCGGAGTATAACGGTTCATTCGTTTAACATGTTCTAGCCATCTTAAACGTCCAATGCGGAGTTTTTTGACCAAGGGTCAAAAGCTGTACAACGCGTATAGCTCGTGGTTGAATCTTCTTGGTATCGAATGTGTCGGTGAAGTCGTTTCCGACCCTGATGGAGTTCAGAGGGTCTCCTTTTTTGTGGATCGGGCAACCGATGCTGAGGTTCCATTCTTCAGGCATAATTTCATCTGACAAGATTTGGCTTATGAGTTACCAAGTCAACTCCGCCGGCTCTATGAAGCTCGGAGGGAAGGCCGTCTTTCACGGCAGACTTGTTAAGCTTGAGTTTAGATATTGCTATCCTCATTTCGCTTAAGTTGGGTAGGGTGTGGTAGTTTTCGCTGTCGTTGTCAGTATTGAATGATTCGTTCTGCCTGACAGCGGGATGTTGTCCGTAATCGTCGTTTAACAGTCTGCAGAAGTGGTTCTTCCATATCCTCAGCATCGACTGTGTCTCAAATAAGATATTTCATTGTTCATCTCGACAGGATTCTGTTCGAGCCTTGTATCCTTGGTTTTGATGTTTTACACTTTGGTAAAACTTGCGAACATCCTGGAGTGGCACCTCTCTATATCCTCGATCGCGCGCTTTTCTTGCTCTTTTTTCTTCTTTCTGAAAAGCCGATGTTCTTCCCTTCTTCTTTGCCTATAGAGCTCAATGGCAGCTCTCGTCTTCACCTGCAACTTAGCCTTGTAGGCCTCGTTCTTGGCTGCGAGCATCTGTCGGCATTCCTCATCAAACCAGGGGAGGAGAAACCTAACACATCAGTTGCGGCTGATCTAATGGCTTGTTGGCATCGTTGCCATTGTTCTTCGACATTAGATGCAAGTGGTATGGTGTGAATCGAGAGGTTAAGGGATACGCGTTGCGCTAAGGCCTTGGCGTTCTCTTGCGATTGCAGTCTTTCGACATTAAATTTTTTCACAGTATTTCTGGTTTGTTGTGGGCGTGGTGGATATCCGCATCCTTACCTTGGCTGCAACGAGGCAGTGGTCCGAGTCGATGTTAGCCCCTCGGAATGTTCGGACATCCAAAATACTGGATGCGTGCCTCTTGTCTATCGCAATGTGATCAATTTGTTTGACTGTTAAATTTGGTTGACTGTCTTGGAAACTTCTTGCTGGCACTGCTCACTATAACACGGTCCATTGTTGATGTCACAGTTTTTCATCCTCTTTTTGCCGGGCCCATCCCATCGTATTTCCTGCTTGGCAGTAATGTCTCTTTTGTAGCAGTTTAGGGCTTCCACTAGTTGTTCACCTGCACCTCTCCTGTTTAATGTTCTCACATTCCAGGATCAGATACGAACGCCGTTGTCCTTTTTTCGTTTAGCAGGGTCGTCAACTATAATATCAGTCCTTTTCGAGGCTATTGGTTGCTTCGTAACAATGGTTTTTTCCATGGGTGGGTAGTTAACCCAAAGCACAACCCCCAACCTGGAGGGTCAGTTCCAATTTATTATATACCCCTTAGACACGGGGCCATCAGTATCCGCTATAGGATGTAAGCGCTGCCGTTTTTCGAACTTCTGCTCTCTCTTTCGCAATAGCCACATCCCGTCGATAATCATTTCTTGTTATAAAATGGAGCAAGACAGAAAGTATTTTGTCAATGTTTGATCGAAACTATTGAGTTCGCTATGCCTATGTCTTCTATAAACTTTTTTCGTATGCATTGGAATCCTGCAAATTAGCAAGAAGTTTATTTTTAGTGCAAGTTTCGTACGTTAAAGGCATTATATATAGAAGCCAGATTCAAAGGGGTAAACTTTGTTTTAAATACTTCTCTCCAGTGTGACAAATACTAAAAGTTTCAATTTAAGTCTTGGGGGGATTTCCTGAAGATCTTCTGAACATCTCCTGTAATAGTACCCGCAATAATGAGAAAGGTCACCTACAAGTCATCGCAGAGCTAAAGACAGGCGCTTTGATGTAGGAATCGTCTGTAAGGCATTTTACTCGTCCAGTGAGTTTAGTGTATACTTTTACGTTTTTTAATACCTGTGTTCAATGTGAACCTCAAAATGAATATTAGAAGCAAGTTTCAGACACCAAAAATTTATAAAATTGATGAAGACAAACCAGCATTTTTTATGGAAGTTGGAATACACAGAAACCGTACAAAACAACTTAAAATAAACATTTTGAGAAATAATTTCTAATTCGTAGAAGTTTTTCATCGATTTCGTCAAACTCATCAACGCAACAGTTTCGCTTTAACCAAGTTTTTGTGAGGTTATACTCATTTTATTCCGATAATCACCACTCCGATAAGGGCCAAAATAGACTCAAAATTGTTGTGAAGGCTTTTATTAAAATGTTTAGGATTTTTGGAAAATCTTTTCATACCGTTCACATTTTTGGCAAATCAGAGTCAGAGCAAGACGTTTATCACAATCCTATGTTCTCATGATGACTCTTTATTTACTCAACTTATTTCGGCCGTAATACGGTCCTCTACAAAAGGTGTGGTAATAACACTACCCTAGGTCTTACTTTTCTGTAGTAAAAACCGCACTTTATCAGACTTCCCATTTCAGGCAACCGCTCTTTAAAACCCGTACACTCTAACTGGCTCATATTTTACTTATAAAATTCCAATTACAAGCTAATCTGCACCTCATTTCAGCTACAACGATTTTCGACAAATCTGGCCAATTGGAGATAGCCCAATGCGCCCCCTACCGTTTGGCGGACGAAGATGTCGGTTACTACGGATTCGAGGACTACGAACTAAACTCAATCGGAAGCTCGAAGCAGTGGAATTTTGAAGCTTCGCACATCATTCGCAATGGATTCTCGCTGACCGGCAAGAACTACTTACACCAAAGCACTGAGCCAGTAGAAGGTATTTTTCAACCTCATAACCAGAATCTCGAATTTGTTGCATCATCATGGGTACGACTTCAAAATGCCACCAAACTCCCTCTAATCGGAGAGGTAACACCACACCTAAAGGCCATCATTCTCACATCATCTGGCGAGGAGGTCGAAAGCTTGTTAAGTGAGGTTAAGTTAACCCTTGATGATTGGGTTTACCTCGAGTTGATTGTTGATCTGCCTTCAGCTCGGAGAAACCTTCAACAAGGGGTCGTTCAGGATAACCTTAAAGTTGCCATTCGTATTGGACCGACATTGAGCACATCCATTGACATCGATCATGTTCGATTTGTACCGCTAATTTCTGACATCAATCTGAATATTTTTGACGCGCCAACACACACTAATACGGCTGTGATCCACTCAGCAGGATCAATTCATCGGCAACTGTATGATACTTACAATACCGTCGTGGGTAAGATCAATGAGCAGAATCAAATCGAAGAGCTGACAGTGTACACGAAGGCAACATCGCTGGTATCTTCTCGAAGTTCGGTTAACATCAGACCAGAAATGGGTTTCTACGAGACATTTGCGCCGTTTGCATTCGAAAAACGTTGGACAATCAATAAAATTGATCCGTGGCTCATAGCTCCATACCAATTGGAACACAATGGCAATGAGAGCAGCATTTTGCATTTAAATACCCAGGACATAGCCACAGAGTCGTACGGTTTCCGAGTGATGTATTCGTTGATAGGTGACCGTGCTGCACTCGTTATAAATGATGAGGTAGGACTTGTCAACTACTCGACTGGTTGCAGGATCAAGACAAATAATGTCGAAAAATCAATTCCAACGAAAGGAGAGATTCTTATGGTAAAAGAAGGAATTCGCTATCTGATTTGGATCGATGGCGGTCTTTACATCGATCAGACCTTAGATACCCCGAGAACACCCTTAAAGCTGGCAATGCACGGATCGGTCGTTATAAAAGATTTGATGGTATTCAGCAAAGCTTTGATCAAAGTGTTGTATCAGAACAGTGTGGACGAGCCAACTCAAGAGATATCCTTGGAATCAGCCAGCTCAGTTGTGCTCAAAGAAAGACTCTACGATGAGCTGGGTCGACAACGTATTACCACGCAAGATGTTCGCCTAGTTCGTTCCCAACGTCAACCCTTACTTACACAAATCCCTGACTTTGTGTCTAACGATGGTTTGAGCTTATCAGATTCGATATGGAAGAGCGCTCGTTTAACTGGCATGGCCACGAATATTATAGGCCATCCTTATGGATTTGTCGAAACCAGATACGCTAACAATCCGCTGAATGAAAAGATTGCTGTTGGCCTTGCTGGGCAGGATTTCCAAGTAGCTGGAAGCTTTGCAAAACGGTTTTCATCGGAAACCACTAACCTCTTCGTGTGCAATCGATTTCCTCTGAGTATGAATGTCAGCTACCAGGTCGAACAGAAGCTTGGCGGTATTGAAGACATTACCGTTCTCAATAGTCAAGGTAAAAAAATCGCCCACTATGTACACGTTCCTGGTAGTAAGGCCATATTTAGCACCTACAAGTTAAATCCAGATGGCAATCTTTTACAGTCCTTGCCACCAATTTACTTTGAGAAGGTTGGTAGCTTCCATAAAACCAATGCCGAACTACTGAGGATCGACAAGGAGGACATTCGTTTGCAGGGGAAGCTAGGAGTTAATATTGACTACGACCAGCACGGTAAGCCAATTCGAAAAACCACCCCTGATGCTGGTGCTCTGGAAAACATTTACGACACCCAAAAGGTCCTTCGTTTTGTCTTGCACTATTCATATGCTGATCCCAACATTGTCGAAACAGTAATCTACTTCACCTATGATCAAGTTGGACGGCTACTTTCAACAGGTCGGTTGTTGAACACCACCATTCCCAAGGATCAATTGTTGAACTTAACTCTTGATGGAAACAACTCACAGGAGTATCAATCTTTTAATTATGCCAACTTTGAGAGAGACATTAACCTTCGTGGAAAACTATTAAGGACTGTCACTATGAATGGCGACGAACCTTTTGCCGAGGTTATAAACGTTAATGAAGGAGGTGCTGCTGTGGACAAACGCATCATTGTGCCGACTCTGACGAAAAAGCCCGTTGAGATCGTGATTGGTAAAACCTACTTTGGTGGGCGCATACGTCATATTACCTACCCAGCGACGTTTAATGGAAAACCCTTCACCATCGTTTATGGCTATGACAGATTGGGGCAAGTCAATTCCATTGGAGTCCCTGAGAATCCAAATAAGTTCCTTAAAATCGCATACAATGCAGCTGGCCAGGTGATCGAAGAGACCTACGAGGCTGGATCCAACTATACGTTCAAACAAACGCTGGGCTATAATGAGCCAGGTTTTCTTACGCAAAAGCATAACCCCTTCCAATCTCAGGAGATCTTCTATACCAATTCCAGTTATGGTGACACAAACAGAGGTGATGGATATGTTACAAGAATTCAATTCACCACGAATTGGCAGAGCTTTGTACCAACAGCAAAGCTAAGCTTGACTCCAGATTCCTTTGAAAGTGGCTCTATGACACGAGATGATTCGAGAATCTGTTTTGAAGCTCTTAAGAAGGCAGGTTATTTAGATGACGAAAATCGCCAAATAAAGGCCTTCTATCCGGATTTGGAAGTGGACTTCCCGATTATTTGCACTTTTGGTACAACAGGATGTCAGGTCAGCACTGTCCTAGACCGTCATGGATTTCCTCGTAAGCACGGATACAAATTTGGCTACGGCGCTCACATGGACTTGACAAAGGGAAAGTACTTTATTGGTGATGACGAACCTGAGCCCCTTCAACCGGATACCTTTGCAAAAGCTATTCCCAAACTAAGCACAGATGCATCGCGACGGATATGGTTAGCGCTCAAGACTGGACAGTTTCTCATAGAAGACCCTGATCGAATAAATGTATCCGCATCACATGGTAAAAGAAGCCGAAATAGCTACTTAGGGAGTAACCTATTTGAGGAGTTGAAACGTATTAATCCAGATTATGTCCTGTATACAGAACCGCTAAGGAAGTTCCTTACAGTGGGATATTTCAAACGTGAAGGCGGTATTACACAGATCCAGCTGCAGGACTTGATAGGTAAATGGCTAGGGAGTACATCGGGCAGAAATTTACAAAGTGTTGCAGCTGATATATTGAAGATGCTTCAACAGAGAAACTACTTCATAGATCCGCTTGAAAAGAAGTTCAAGGCGGCTTTAGTCGATTTCCAAGACCACTTACCAGACATCGTTCGGGTACTGTTTACCTATTTTGGAAGACAGTTGGGCAGCTCTGGGTTTGATGTGGAATCATACGAAGTAGATGCCAATGGTAACCACAAGATCTTCAATACCGGCTTTGAGCAGTATAGTCTTAAATATCAGCCTGACTCTAATCGAGTTGAGGGCGTTCAACACAAGGCGTTTGATTCTCCACAGCCGGAGATACTTTTCCCGATGCAGCACGATTCTCGAGGTAATGTAATCAAAGCGCTTCACAAGGGTATCAAGTCGATGGAGTATCACCCGGTATCGAATCTTTTACAGCGAGTAGTAATGGTGGATGGAACCATCGTCATTTTCTACTACGACAGCAGGGGCGAACGAGTCATGAAAAGACTCACGGATGCTAATGGCAAAGTTCGTAAAGAACTGCATTACTTACGCGACGAGCAGGGACAAGTACTTGTGGAACGGGAAGTAAGTTATTTAACGGATACCCAACCTCCAGCGGTTTTGGTCACCATGTACATATACGGTCCGAGTGGAATGGTCGGCTTTATAAGGCGCGGTCAGTTTTATAGTGTCTTAACCGACCATCAAGGTTCGGTAAGACTGATCGTGCGCGATGGAGAAGTTGTTGCAGCTTACGATTACCTGCCCTATGGAAAGCTGATGAGAATTTTCGGTGATGATCCTGAATCGCACATCTCGTATCGGTTCACCGGACAGGAATGGGACTCTGAAATTGGACTCTACAACTACCATGCTCGCTTCTACGACCCTAGCATTGGCCGGTTCTACCAAATCGACCCGAAGGAGCAGTACTTCAGTCCATACAAATACGCCAACAACTCTCCAGTCTCAATGGTGGATCCTGATGGTGAGTTCGCATTCTTGATTATAGCGATTATCCTGGGCATTGTCGGCGCTTATTTGGGCGGTGCTGCGGCTAATAATTCTTGGAATCCTGCAAAATGGAATTGGAGAAGCGCCAATACATATGTGGGAATGTTCTTCGGAGGTGTATCAGGTGCTTTGCTGCCTGGAGGTTTTGTGGCATCAGTTGGAGCACTAAGTGCACTTGGACTCAGTAGTGCAGCGGCGATTGCAATGACAACAACGACTGGTATAGCAATAGCATACCTAAGTACCGCTTCGGTGAATGGTGCTTGGAATCCTAAAGATTGGGACTTTAGCTCGCCGCGAACTTGGAGTGCTGCATTCGATGGTTTCGCAATGGGTGGTACGAGTTTTGGAGGTTTTCGAAATGTAGGTCAGTTCTACAAGCAGCTCAGTAAGAATGGCAAGTTGATGTTTATTGGGTCCTCCATTGTGGTCTCTGGGGGGATGTTTGTTATGGGCGGTTACATTACTGATTGGGACGTCAAAAAACCACAGTTTTGGTTTGCCTCAGTAGCTAGTATAGCGGCGGCACCAGAACTAACGATTTTCGGGATTAAGGGTATCAAAGCAACTGCAACCTCCATAAAAAGCTTAAAAGCAAATGGACGATCGGTTTACGTAAACTTTAAAGACTATTTGGGTACTTTAGAAATCCTTCGGCGTGAACAACACGTGCGCTCAATATTTAAGACGCTCAAAGAGTTTAGCGAAATGTATCCCGAGTTAAAAGCTTTAGCATTCACGCTCGGAAGCGTCTCAGGCATTGGAATATCATCCTATCTAATAGCAAGTGCCCTTAACAATGGTTTTAAAAATTGGAATGCAACCGACATGAGTACGTATCAAAACATATTGACTGCCATCCAATTAACAACCCATGCTGGAACAGCTGGAAAGCAAGGGTTGACAGCTAGGAGCAAAAAACTCCAACTACGAAAGGCCAGAAAAGCCGTCCAACTATCCGATGAGGTTGCCAAAATGTCAGCCGAAGCCTACCTGGATATTATCAAGACAGAAAAAGTTGTGACAACTGTCAAAAATGGTAAGGAAGTTACCACCATCGAACGAGTTATCCCTCGTACACACCCAAACTACTCTGCGATAGCGAAACTAAAGCTTAAACTGAATGCAATTCCCAACACGGCCATGTCTGTTGTGATAGCCGGCGACGTTGTCGTAGTTGCATTTTCGTCAAACAAAGCTCCAGGTCTCTATTTGGTCTATGATCATGATAATCTGTCAAATCCAAGGTTCCGAGCTCGTCATATTGTCGAAAACAATGCAAATCTTGGCGGAACCCCCGTATCGGTCAGAGATGATGCTGTGTTGTCCACCAAAATTGAACGAGCCATTGCCGATGTCCAAAATGGAATAAAAAATCAGAACAAAATTCTTTACATTAAGGATAATCTACTCGAAGCTATCGCTGAACGAGCCAGAGTTGACCCAACGGTTGATGTCGAAGTTACGAATAGGATTGTCAGGGCGATTGATGATCAGATCATATCGAATGGGTATGTTGATAAAAAGTTCATTTCCGAAACAATGGTAACTTCTGGATTCAAGACTGAAGCCATAAGGACTGCTGAAGCAAATTTAGAACGTGTCCAAGCCCAGAGATATAAATTAAACAGTCAGTTGACCTCGAAGGTATTAACCCAAGCGGAAAGAAAGATTCTTAAGGATCAAATGACTGAACTTACAGTTGAATTGAACAAGGTCAAGAAGACCTACGATGATGTCAAACGACGACATAATAACGAATATCAGGATCTGCTGTACGAGCCAGTGGCACATTTGGAGCGTAAACTAACTTCTTGGGAAATTTCAAACTGCGCTGAGCCTCATGCGATATCGGCACTCCAAAGGCAAACGGCCATCTTTGGTGAGGAGTTTTTTAAGCGTCAAGCATACGATGTACAACTGGATATTGACTACTTGTCAACATACAAGTTGCAGGATAGCCATGTCACACCCAACGGGTTTCAGCGTTGTGACAACTGTATGGTGACCACGTCAAAAGTTCGCAACGTTCTTACAGATGACGGCTGGATGGAGAATCTGGAGCGATTGACGAAGAAAGCCCAACAGGATGCCAAGGATAGTCGACAGAGTTTTCAGTTTCTGCTGCCATATATAAATTTACGAAAGACCAGCGAAGATGAGAAGAAGCGACAGAAAAGGTCTCTGGATGGGGAAACTCCGCAGAAATGGTATAAAAGGCCATTCAATTGGATGCAAAGCTTCAGGAGTCTTCCCAGGAGCAAATCCTCTGAATCGAATTCAACTACTTATGGGAAGAGTCTCCTAGCACTTGGCGATGGGTTGTTATCGAAAATGAATACAAGTGGAGCGCTTTTGCTGGCCGATGTTATTTTGGCAAAATGTCAGCGTCGTAAGGTCCATCAAATAGCAGTCGACGAGGAGGTTTCGCAAAACAGAGCGGTATTGCAATGCAATCTTTTGCAGCTCTTTGAAGAGAACGTGAAGAAGGCAGCCGATCTTAGTGGAATTCCAATGAGCCAAGTAAACCTCGATCTGTATACGATGCAACAAGAGGTGCTGGAGCTTTTGAAAAACAGCCAATTCGAGAGAATACATTCGATTTTGTTGAATAGTGCTATGGCATCGTTAGACAGTGAAGTGTCAGATAGGTCAGTTGATTTGTTTTTAGCCGCATTCGAAGGCCTAAAGGTGGACCAATTAATTGAGGAAATGTTTGTGAAACAAGGTCATTCATCAGGGGCGTACGTTGGTGCTGATATGGCCTACACCGGCAGTTCTGGACGTGAGCAAAGGTTGGATGGTGTAAGTGCATTATCACATAATAATACGCTTTTGAATTAGAAAAGCGTATTCATGTATCTAGATATAAATATACATACAATATGGTTATAGTCAAGAAATAGAAAAGGGATTAGAGGGAATAAAGTTTAAGTCATAGCAGATAACCTATTTCGGCTGTTTCGATTGTTTTATTTCAAATTTAAGGTTAGGCGAAATCTATTAATCTTGATTGCCAGACTTAATGCTTATTAAAGCTGCTAGAATCTAAGAATATTCGAAGCAGGAAGACTTAGTTAGTGCAAAGAAGACATTACTGCCATTCAGGAAATACAATTAGATGGATCGGGCAAAATGGAGGATGAAAAACTGTGTTATTTCACCTGTGGTGTGGAAGGTTGTGCGTTCAATCCCAGACAAAAACCATGAAACTATAATTTTTGAATGAAAACGCCTCCAAAAAGTGGGCAAGGCAAAAATGTTGTATAGACAAAATATAGGTATTAGGATTGTCTAAATACGTTATTCAGGCGGTTTTTCCTACCATTTGGCATGACGTGGCAGTGGGCAGATTTTAAAAAATTATATACCTGTTCTGTAGCAACGCACACTGTGGGCTGTTTGTACCATTTACCCGACCTAAATGAAGTCAGTATAGCAATATCTTAACAAGGCAACCGCAAATGGAAAGGTTGCTGCCAATCTATATAAAACCGGTGGAGATGCACCAACTCTTTAGCAAAATGTGGTCGAAAGAAAGCATGCCTAAAAAATGGAACCTTAGCATCCTTTGCCCGATCCACAAAATCCCTCTTAAATGCTTCAACTAAAGGCCCTAACATCGCCTACAAGATCTGTATCTGCTGTAATATGTAGAGGCCTGAACCGGTGACCAACAACCTGAATGGCCCTTTCAGCTTACAGCACTTATATAGACGAACTATACAGAGCTGTGACCAGTTTTAGAATGCCGCCCAAGCTCGTCGGTCTTCTCAGGGCGACAATGGAGAATTCTCGCTACATGTTGACGCATTGCCATGCAACTTCTTTAACATTTTTCTGGAGAGCATTAGGGAAAACCAGATCGTTGGTCTGACGAAACAAGATGTCATCGCCGCGTTTCGCAGCAAAGAGAAACCGGCTAAAGTGGATGGAGAGTAACACCAAGTATATTCTCAAGTCAGTATGAAGAGACACTTTGCGGAAGTAAGGAATTTTGTCTACCTCGGCATCTCGTCAGAAATCAAACGAAAAATTGTTCTTGCTAATCGCTGCTTCCTATGGATAAGAACTACTAAGGTCTTAAAGAAGATAAAAAATTAAACAACCCAGGACGCCAGTCAGAGGCTTACTTCGTAAACCTGGAAATTGAGAGGTTTTCACTGATTAACAACATCACTTTTTTGGATAAAGCTCATCAAGCTATATCTCCGGAGCGCGTCAAGCTTATCGCGTAGGTTTTCATGCTTGGTGATTGTTCAAGACCTACCCCAGACCTCCTTTCTCAACTATACCTACAACCTAAGTGGCGACTACTAGTCTGCACTAACCTGGAAAAGAGCAGAGTTGACACCTCCCTGTTTCTGAGCCCTTAAAATTAACTGTGCTGCTTTATCGTATCAATCGGAGATGGCTATACTACAACGAAAAAGCTCCAAAGCATTGGCGTGGATAAGTCGCTTCATGATGAGCCTGATATGCTAAGACATCTCTGCTCGTTGATGCTACTTGTGCCAAAGACAGACCTGATAGTATCTCTAGCACCTCGTTGTGGTGGTGGTATAATGGCGGAATATCATTGTTTTCCTGCACTAGCCCTATAGAGTCAATGTTAACAAAACCTTTATGAGTGATAAAGCCAGATAGTAGTAATATTGCAGTAATATCCACAAAAGGCCTTCGCGCAAAGCGTATCCCTAATGTCGAAGAACAAAGGCAATGATGCAAAGAAGCCATTAGATCAGCCGTAACTGATGTGTAAGGTTTCTCCCGACCACCAGCAAGAAACCCCTGGTTTGATGAGGAATGTCGACAGATGCTCGCAGCCAAGAACGAGGCCTACAAGGCTAAGCTGCAGGTGCGGACGGGAGCTCTATAGGCAAATAAGAAGGGAAGAACACCGGCTTTTCAGAAAGAAGAAAAAAAGGCAAGAAAAGCGCGCAATCTAGGTGCCACTCCAGGAACGATGTTCGCAAGTTTTACCAAAGTGTAAAACGTCAAAGCCAAGAATACACGGCTCAAACAGAATCCTGTCGAGATAAACAAGGAAATATCGTGGTTGAGACACAGTCGATGCTAAGGATATGGAAGAACAATTGCTGCAGAGACTGTTAAACGGCGATGACGAACAAAATTCCGCTGTCAGGCAGAACGAACCATTTAATATTGGCCACGGCATCGAAAACTGAAAACCACCCGACCTAAGTGAAGTGAGGATAGTAATATCTATACTCAAGCATAACAAGGCTCTGCTGAGCTTTATAACGAAGACGGTAAGTAACATCCACCAACTCATAAGCCAAATCTGGTCGGATGAAAGTATGCCTGAAGAATTGAACCTTAGCATCATTTGCCCGGTCCACAAAAAGCAGACCCTCTGAACTGCGCCAACTACAGAGGCATGAGTATCCTCAACATTGCCTACAAGATCCTATCTGCCGTAATATGTGAACGCCTGAAACCGTTTACCAACAACCCGATCGGCCCTTATCAGTGTGGTTTTAGGCCAGGAAAGTCCACAACCGATCAAATTTTCACACTTTAGCAGATCCTGAAAAAAACCCAAGAAGTCCAAACTGATACCCACCACATATTTATCGATTTCAAAGCCGCATATGCCAGCATTTAAAGAACTATATAGTGCCATGTCTAGTTTTGGTTCTCGCTGCTCCATCAGGGTCGGAAACGACTTCACCGACACATTCGATACCGAAAAAGGATTTAGGCAAGGCGATGCTCTGTCATGTGACTTCTTAAATTTTATTCTTGAGAGGATTGTGCAAAACTCCGGAGCCAACACCAGAAGCTTAATTTTCCAAAAATCGGTGCAACTACTGGCCAACGATATTGACATCTTTGGTAGGACTTAACGTGATGTCATAGCCACGTTTGCTAGTTTAGAGAAGGAAGCAAAAATGCAAAAATGGATTTAGCAGAGACTAAGTATATGCTGTCAACACGAAAGGACACACAACACGACGAATTGGACAGAACGTCACCATTGACAGATATAACTTTGAGGTAGTACGGGACTTTGTCTACCTCGGCTCCGCTATTAACTCTAACAACAACATCTCGTCAGAAATCAAACGAAGAATTACTCTTGCCGATCGCTGTTTCTTCGGGCTAAGAAGGCAATTTAGTAGTAAAGCCCTCACTACAACTACTAAGAAGATCCTATATAAGACCCTGATCATCCCAGTCCTCCTCTACGGCGCTGAAGCTTGGAACGTATCAAAAGCGAATTAAGAAATCTTTTGTCGATTCGAGAGAAAAATTCTTCGAAAAATCTTCAGTCTCGTTTGCGTTGATGGGCTATGGAGACGAAGATTCAACCACGAACTATACGAGCTGTACTGCGACATACCTCTAGTCAAAAAACTCCGCATTGGACGTTTAAGGTGGCTAGTACATGTAGAACGAATGGACACCAATACTCCGGCTCGCAGAGTCTTCGATTCCCAGCCAGACGTCGGACGTAGTAGAAGAAGACCTCGCCTTAAGTGGCGCTCACAAGTAGAAACCGACCTCAACCAACTTGGAGTGCGCAACGGGAGGCAGTTAGCTAAGGACCAGGCTAATTGGAGAGGCATGTTGGTTGAGGCCCAGGTTCATCCCGGACTGTAGCGCCACTTAAGTAAGTAAGTAATGTTTAAATATGATTTCGGGTATGTGACCACCGCGGCTGGTTCAGTAAAGCCAAGTCTACAGGTCCAATTTTCAACCACTTTTTCGAGCATTTGGGGCCGTATGTCGGCAATAACGGCACGAATGTTGGCTTCCAAGTTCCCTAACGTTTCTGGTTTGTTGGCGTAGACGAGCGACTTCACATATCGCCAAAGAAAATAATCCAATTGTGTCAAATCACACGATTTTGGTGACCAATTGACAGGTCCATTCCGCGAAATTATACGCTCATCGAATGTTTCCTTTAATAAATCGATTGTGACGTACGCTGTTTGGCAAGTAGAGCCGTCTTGATGAAATGGCAAACCAAACTGAACATTATTGACATTAGAGTTGCCCGATTTGATCACCAAATGTCAATTATATCTCTAGTCGAAAAACCAACCTCTAAAAAAAACACCCTTTATTAGTCAGGCGCCTTGAACAGAGATGGGCCGGAAATGCCAGTGGCAACGCTCAATCCCGTAGTTGATCTGGATACTGATGTCCATGTGTTCATATAACTTGGAACTGGTCCTCCTGGTGGGGGTTACGTCGGAAACGGACGGATAAAAGTATCAGAGAACGGATCACTCACAAGCCAACCAAAAGCGGAACGAACACGAACACCGACCTACTTTATTACAGCTGTTACCAAGGGCTGCACATATTAATGATGCGGATTTGTTAGGGAGAGCCCAGACATGTAAACACAGAGACCAGATATGTAAAAACAGTGATTGGCTTAAAGGCGATTAGTAATTGCCTGGCTATGGTCCGTACTGACTGAGACGGACTGAAGATCCGACCGACGGAATTCCAAAAACCAGTTTTTTGGGTTCCACTATCATCGTAATGTTAGAATCAATCAATATCTCGAGGTCGAGATATTAAAAAATATAAAAAAAATCTTTCTAAACACAATTTCATAAAAAAACGCTATTTTTGTAAACTTTATAATTTTTTGAATTAATTTTCATTTTGAATTATGTATTTAATTTACCAAACGTTAAAATATAATCAAACTAGGCTTGCTCTTAAAATTTAGTAAACATTTTTGAAAAACAATCTTCTGCAGAAAAACCTTTATAAGGCTTCGCGGAAAAATTTAATCATTGTTAAATATTATCTGTGAATAAAATATCTGGATAACTAACAATCACATAATCTGAATCAATTGAAGAGCAGTGTGAATAAACATCTGCAAGTAGCATCTCAGGGCAGTCTTTAGGCTCTATAGGTCCGCTTCACCTTAGAGAAGTAGAAATATTAGGGCCGTTTGATTTGTTTTCTCTTACAAGAGTACTCTTGGTCCACTTTTTTTCATTCTAGCTTTTCATAGCAGCGGTAGTATCGACTTTCATTAATGGTCCTAGAAAATAATTACAAAGGAGAGCTACATATAATGCATGAGCAGTTCCGGCTTATGAAGTTTTCAATGTTTGGCAGGTTCCGGTGAGATTTGTTCGGTTGGTGTCTTGTATGTCACTTCCGGGATGGGTTTTGTTAGGATGTGTTGATATGAAATAAGCCGAAGTTTATGGTGGGCTCCCATACATCACTGACATTGGTATCGAAGACAAAAGTCACACCTTTTACAAAGCTTACTGAATAGAAGGAATACTTTCAATGTATGGGATGTCAAAGCAGATAATTTTTGTTAATATCCTCGTGAACATTCTTTATGGGAAATTGTTTCATTTAGTGGGAAATAATTTAGGAGTTTCGGAAAACATGCTATTGAAAGACGGTAAATATTTAAGGGATATTGCATGCCAGAAGATTCAGCTATAAACAAGGTAAGGGTATGTTTTATTATAAGGGTAGTTATGGTAAACTGTGAATAGTGGTAACTGGGGAAAGGGGCTGGTTTTTGAAATCCCATTAATTGTACTAAGGAAGGGGAAAGAAGATAATGGTATGATTTTGCTAGAATAATGAAAAGTCTACACTTTATATGTTATGGCGAATCTGACTCCGAAATAATTGTCAGTGTAGAGAGGGGGAATTTGTCCCATAACAAAAAATATGTAATATCAACAATGGTCATCGATTTGCAAATTGCTCTACTGGCACTAGTAACGATTAAAAGATTATACACTCGCAATGACAGATTGGATTCAAACCGCATGTAGACAATCACAGCTAGGTTCTACGTTTCACTTTTACTCGAAATGAAATTAAAATCGTTCTAAAGTGAAATGTGGAACCGATTTCAATTTCACATTTTTCGAAGTTAAAAAAATGAATTTCCATGTTCCACGATTCGGTTTTATCGTTTTGTGTGTGATTTCAATTCGACCATTTTAGTATCTGTGAAATTGTTGGGATGAGCTGACGTGATTGAATATGTAAGTGAATAATATCTGAGTGTACTAATGTTGTTTAGATTTTGAATAGATATACTAAACGATAATGTGTTTTACCAATGGTAAACACAAAAATAATTCTCAGGAGGCAAAATTTATTGAATTTATGGAGAGGCATAAAGATCTTGTCGGAGGATTTATGAAAGGAGATCCAGTTGCAGCGGACGCTTTGTTTTTGAAAAGATACTATTTTTGAATCCTACTCACTATCAGTGCATTAACTGAGAAATATTCTTTCCTGCCTTCGATGTCGATGACCCCAGGAATAAGAAATTCGTCAATGAAATGTTGTTTTGATTTCCATTTTTCTTCATCCGACATGGAATGTTTGACCATCTTGGAAAAATTTTGTTCTCAAAAACATTGAGAACTCTTCAATACCTTTGATTCAGTGCAACGGCCCAAAGCAATGTCAGAATCTTTTCCAATTGATCTCAGAAAGCTTCTTTCGGTAAGGAAACGCAAAACTGAGGCGAACTGCAACACACAAAAAATCTATGATTGTTTTATATGTGGCGCAAAAGTTTGCAGCAATATTTGGAAAGCATGTTTATTAACTCGATAATCGGCCCTAGCGAGGTATCCGTCGGAGCGGAAAATTCTCCGATTTTGTACGATTCCGATGATTTTTGCTTCGAGGTATTCTTCCGAAAAGCTGTTCGGAAGATTTCTCCGACATTTCGTAACGCATCCCAGCGAATTGCGTTGAAGTGCGTTCAGGTGCATTTTTTGTTCAATTTTTGACAGCTATGTGCAATTTTTTTTCCGATTTCCTCCGACACAAATTCTTCGCGGAATTCGTTTACGAAGTGAAGTGGAGTGATAACAAAATGTATGTAATTATACAAAACTATTTATTTAAGTAATTTTCATATTAATCGTGTGAATTTGTGTTTCCAGGGCGAGCTTAAAGGAAAAAAACACCCCTCAACAGTACGAGCTTCTGGTCAACATGATGCAGAAAAAACCCGACATTGCGCAAAATTACACTAATTCGTGTATTTCGCTCACATTTCTTAAAATTTTCCTTTTCTCTTTACTTTGTGCCCTTAGCTCTCTGGACTCAGCGTTTGTTTTGGAAACAATCAATTAAAAAAAACTTCAACTTATTTGTCATTTGTTGTGTTGATTTTTTTATATTTTGACAACTCGGTAATGTCAGTTTGAATAAGTTAGATATGTGGATTTCGAAATATATATCGATATTTACCGAATCGATTAATTTTGAAAAGGAATATTGGTATGTCTATTTTTTTTCTAGTAAACGCCAGCGTACAATTTATTTGCACATTAGCATTCTTCCAATTTAGAATCTATTTAATTCACCTCCCCATATAGATATATGATGATTTAGAGCCCCTTTTGTGTTTATATATATAAAATATTGGAAGTCATATCGACTTATCGATATAATGATATATTTTGCACATCTCTATTAAAATCCTAAATCTGTCGCATGTCAAAACATAGCGCCGCTGCGCGTCGTCGCATTTGTGTAGTATTTATTTCCGATGACACATACCTCGAATGGAATTTGAATCTCCGACGCAGTATGCGTTGCGGAAAATTTTCCGCTCCGACGGATACCTCGCTAGGGCAGAATATGACATAAATCTGAAAAAACAATTTTTAATTTTCATTTGAAATTTATTTGTTTCAGTTACGCAGCATCTGCAATTTCTAAAGGATTAGAAAGGGGTCTTATCGTACACCTTTCTAATTTTCCTCTGCGTACCTACTTTTGTTTTTCAACTTGCAACACCGTAGCAATATAAATAGCACTCAATATTTCATAATTTATTATTTATTTTATAAGCAGAATTTGTAGACAAACAAATTTATCAAAATAAAAATAATTTTGCAATGTCCCATATGACAGATAGTATCAGCTATCTTTAATTTCACCGAGTGATTTCGAAAACTTTTCGAAGTTATGAAATCGGTCGGAATGTGGAACACCAAAAACAAATTCACTCGATTTACAATAGTAATTTCACTTTCATTTCACTCGATTTCTGGAACCTAGCTGTCAGTATTTTTGAAAAGTAAACCAAGTGACGTAACTTGTCAGTATATATCAATGTCCAATATATCAATGGAAAGTAATCGGGTGGATTCCTTAAATGGAACATAAAACTAATCACGCAAAGTACAAATTGGTCACAATTTGTCGACGTGATGTACCTTCCGACGTCCGAAAAAAACTGTAGAAATAGAAGGGAATCGTGTACATGTGTTTTGCACATGCATTTATTACATTAGGGGCACCAATTTGTGCCCAAGGTTAGGTTAGGTTGAAGTTCCTGTGCCCCAAGCTCTCTGAGATTTAACTTCAGCATTCACATGTTCCGAGTGCTGGACCACAGAGATATCCTGGGGAACTGTAAGTCTGGTGATGTTGACAGAAATGGTGGACAAGTGGACATTTTAAATAAATTTCCTTCCTGTTCACGTAAAGTGTTCCTTCCGGTGTCCGCTGCGAATTTAAAAATTACCGATATCGTCGCTCGTTGGCAAGTATTTTGCTCGTAAAAATAGTACGAATTTCAAATTTGTTTTTTTATTTTTTCTTCTTTAAAAGGGCTCCATGCATGATCAGGGCTTTTTTAATATGTCGGACTTAAAAAAACGGGGCTTAAACGAAGGCGAGTTCGGACATTTTATTCTTATTGGTGATTCGGGCTACACAAATACGAGCTACCTTGCAACACATTTTCAGAATGTCACAAACGCTGTTGAAAATCTATACAATGAATCGGAGATTAGGACTCTAAACTGCGTCGAACGTTCGTACGGCATTTGAACGCTCTTCATCAATCCGAACCAGTTCACATTCCATTGCAGCTCGTTTCAGATCTAAGGCAGCTCGTTCGCATTCACACTTGTACCGCTCTATCTCGCCCTCTAAAATCTAAATGTCAATTTTATATTTTTTTACTACTATTACTGTTTGCAACAATTCACCATAATTAGTTTTGGCCCAGCTATCCGTAAACGG
The DNA here is from genome assembly GCA_932526625.1 of Rhingia campestris. Classification (NCBI taxonomy): domain Eukaryota; kingdom Metazoa; phylum Arthropoda; class Insecta; order Diptera; family Syrphidae; genus Rhingia; species Rhingia campestris. The sequence continues at coordinate 93,764,716 of OW052184.1, read as the reverse complement.
AATTTTTAGATTTGGTCAATAGACACCGATTCCTTTAAATTCCGGAATAAACGTTCCTATGATCAAATTTCAACATTATTTATATCATTTTTAGCATCAATCAATTAAAACCACTCCCACGGCTACCACTCAAATAACAGTCAAATCCAAAGTTGAGACTGACATATTTGCGTCATTACTTTGAGGTAATATCAAAGGAAATCTTTTGAAACAGCAAGTACGCCAACTTGCGAATTTTAACTTTCAATCCGAGTGCAAAAAAAACATTTTTCAACTTGCCGTTCAACTCTCGAGTTGAAATCAACCTGGAAATAAGCCAACTTGGGAGTTTTCGGGAAGTTGAACAATAGTAAACAGAACGGCCCTTAAATACTCTTCAAGTAGCGCATTCTTATACCGGTTCGATAAAATGTGTCTCATGACATTTTATGCCAGCAAATCTAGGACACAAAAATCTCAAAACAAGTTCTGGGACAAGTTTTCCCAGTATACCACCAGTACCATAATATAATTTCATGGAAAAAAGGGAATTAATTTAATGTTAAAATTTCCTTGGAAAAAATCAAACCATCCCCATTATTATTCAACAAAATACAGCGACTAGGTGGCGCTATATCCTTGTATCGTATACGTTCAAAATGAATTTATATTCACCACGAATCACCCTCTTTTTTGATTCAAAGTTAACATTGTGAGGAACACTTGATAATTCCTGTTAAAGCATGAGTAATCACATTAAGCCAATTCGTTTGGAACGATAGAGATAGATCAGGTACCCTCAAGAATGGTTGAAATAAAATTTCGACCTCAAATTTTAAACGCATCCTGAACAAAAAAAAAAAAAACAGTTGACCTTTCGAAATACCATCTATTGTACTTAAAAAATGCTCAGGTTTTCCCCAGTTGCTTGAAAATTGCTCGAATCTAAAACAGATTTTTAAGTATTGGTGGATGACGTATTTACAAAGGCTGGAGGCTGGGGTGCCTCAAGGATCAACTCTCTCACCCTCCGTATTTTGCTGCATATTAGTGATCTTTTTGAGACGATTAATAAACGATATCCAAAGACTTGCTACCCCCCTTATAAAATATTCTTTCCTTAGTTCAAATCAGCAACCTTTGGCTCAGCGATAGGGGTGAGACAGCTATTCCGATAGCTGCTCATCAGAAATCGCACTTCAGCACATACCTACTCAACGAAGACTTGTAAGAGATCTGTATTATAACGGCAGAAAGAACTTTGAAGAATCATCAAGACAGGCCTACAAGACAGGCAGTTGCAGCTTATAGGCACACTGCCCATCTAACAACGACACAATCAACGCAGTACCAAACCTCTTTTTTGTAATAGAACAAGCAAGCAATGAAACGAACTTCCAGGCGACATATTTCCACCAGTGTACAATCTACACAAATTCAAAAGCGGAGTCAGAGTTGGGTAAAACCTCAACAGTCTTAGTAAGTTTTCTAAGTACCATAGTTGAGAGTAAATATTAAACACAAGTGTCATCGCTTTTAATCTACAAAAAGTAAATTTAAATTCCACTCACTTTGTCAATGTCCTCCAAAAATCTCGTTCAGACATGTTGACCTACCTTCTTCGCTTTTATTCCATCGTTGAAATCCTTTCTCATTGTTGAACACATCCCATGTCAGTTGCTGACTGTCGCACTTTCACACTCGCGACTTCAAAGCACTTTACAAAATTTTGACTCGATTTTACGATTATTGCTTGCTTTTCCACCTCAAAACACATTTTCTAAAGCACATAACGTGGAATTTACCACTGCGATTCACTTATTTACAAATGCGAAACACCGTCTTTTCGACCACTCACCCACACTCGAGTCTCGAAAAGAGCATACGCGAACACTATACCAAAACATCACTTTTATATGGAATTTCTCGGGTTAGGGAAGAACTCAAAGATGGTATTAAAAAGAAAAGACATGCAATAAATATTTAAAACGCAATTTTCGACACGTTTCACGAACTTCAAAGGAACACCATTTGCCAAACACAAAACTAAAAATGCTGATTTTTTCACCGAATAATTATTTTTTTCCAATACAATATCGATAAATACTACACGAACAACTATATTGAAAGCTTCAAATGCATTTATTTATCAAATAAACCCGAAAATACCGACAATTTTATTTTATATTCACACGCGCACTCGTATCGTCGCGTCGGCACGGACATTAAAATAAACCCGTCAACTGGTGAGATGAAATTAATGGTAGGGATGGCATGAGGAATTATTCTTTCAGCTCTTGGTGAAGCCCTAAAAATAAAAAAAAAATAAACTGAATTATGAGAAAATAATATAAAATAAATAATATTTTTATGTAAGTTTGGTAACAATTAATTAAATTACAGAGTGGTATTAATTTGTATATAATATGACATTTATTTATTAGTGAGATATATTTTCTGTAATAAACGTTATAATAAATGTTACCTGCGAAGCTAAGTGCTTATCTGCAGGTGATTGTACATAAATATAATTATTTTCTTTGGACGTTAGTTTTTGTTTTAGTTTAATTCAGTTAAAAGATTCCATTTAAGAATGCAGTAAAATATTTAAATAGTTTTGATTTGTTTAGTTTATATAATTAATATTTAGGAAATAGTTTTTTAGATCTTTTTTACGTTTTTTTAAATGTATAATATTTTTTAATTTAGCTGGTAAAGAGTTGATGATTGTCGGTATGGCGTATGTGAGTTGTCTTCTGCCGTACTTGTTGTTGATTTCAGGAATATCTAGAAGCCCTTGTGCCCTTCTTCTGGTATTCCGATTGTGAGGTATATTTTGCTGGAAACGTAAGTCGTCATAATATTCGATAACAGCCGTCATTTGAAAAATTGCATTGACGTCTAGGACTCTGAAATTGATATTATTAGTATCTACTACTTTTACCAGTTGACGTTGAAGTTTCTTCAGCTTATCAAGTTGTGTTTTGGATGCATTTCCCCATGCCAGTATCCCGTATCTCAAACGAGATTCAACAAGTGCATAATAGACTTGCTTTTGAACATCTTTGGATGTGTATCGTTTCAGGTATACCATAGCAAACATGGCGCTTTTTAGATTTGACCTAAGTTTGTTTATGTGATTTGGCCATAAGAAATGTTTGTCTATTGTTATCCCTAGATATTTAATTGATTCCACAACTTCGATGGAATCGCTTTTCGTTGTTGTAGGACAAGCGTCATTGCGGAAGTACACATTGATTGCCGATTTTGGTTGTGATGGAGTGCGAATGTGCATCATTTTTGTCTTGGCGATGTTAACAACCAATCCATTGTCATGGCACCAAGTCGTAAGTTTGTCAAATTCTTGCTGCATTCTGTCCGTTGCGGTTGCCAGGCATTTATGTTTGACGACTATGGCCATGTCATCCGCGTATGCAAAAATTGTATCTTGTTCGAAGATACGTAGAAGCTCATTTGTAAATAAGATGAAAAGCAGCGGTCCCAGTTTTGAGCCTTGTGGTACCCCGTAGATGCAGCTTTCTTCTTCGCTTATTGTGTTAAGTATTTTAACTCGTGTTTTTCTTTCCGACAAGTAACTTTCCAGCCATTTTCCAAGAGTTCCTCTTAAACCAATTCTATATAATGCTTGAAGGAGTTTTTGGTGACTTAGTGTGTCGAAAGCCTTACTAAAGTCAATGAACATTACAAGCACATGATGGTTTTTGTTAAGACTCCTTGTCACCACGTTCGAAAGTTCTCCCATTAATTTGCCCGTACTTTTGCCTTTTTGAAATCCGTATTGGTTACTATGCAGTATTTTATGCTTTCCAATAAAACTGTTTAACCGACGCACTACGATTTCTTCCAAGCATTTTTCAATGACTGGCAAAATAGCAATTGGCCGGTAATTTTCGCATTGGTTTTTATTGCCACCTTTATAAATTGGACGTATGATGGATGTTTTAAGGAGACTTGGGATACGATGCTGTTTGAGGCTGTGGTTGTTAATTTCTCGAATGATTGGCGCTAGCGATATTGCATTTAGCTTCAGATCGATAGCTCTCACATTATCAGCTCCTGGGCTTTTTCTCGAGTTCAGTTTAATCAGCATGTTTCGAACTTCTATTTCACTTGCTTCCTCTACGTAGATGGATTGTGCAACATGCTTGTTTTGGTGAAGGATTGTTTTTTTGTTACAGATATGCACAATTTTGGTAGCTTGACAGGCAAACTGTTTTATCCGAAAGTATTTTCGGGTTAACGTTCGCAGGAAAATTCATAGCTATTACTTCATCTATTGATTTCTTTTTCTTTCCAAGTAATTCGCGTAGTATCTCCCATGTTTTCCGAGGATCTTTTTTGGCATTTGAAAATTGTGCTTGGTAGAATTGTGATTTTATTCTTTGAATTTTTTTGTTTACTGTGTTTCTAAAAAGTTTGTACTCTGCTTCAAATGTACTGTTTATCGGGTTATTTTTCCACCTTCTATAGAATTCATCCCTCTTTCTACATAGTTCAATCACTTCTGATGTTATCCATGGTTTGTGCTGACGGTTCGATTTGCAAGAAATTGATTTCTTCCTTGATAGCTCATATATACTGTTCATTTTTTGAACAAACATGGTGTAAATACGATCGACATCGTTTTCAATACACATATCTTGCCAATTCGTTTGTCTGACTAGATTGTTGACGTTGTTTTGGTTAAGGCATACTATTGTTTCGTAATAACTTCTAGATGTAGTGCTGCCCTTTCATAATTAAACGTTGGACATTATTCGGACATTCGATTTAAGTGAAATAAAACAAATATGTTAAATTGGATTTGCTTTAAAGTTGCAATCAACTCACTAACAGATCCCTTTGAGATTTTCTTCCGCTGTCTTAGGCTGCGGTTATAGCTATCATTGAAAACCATCATTCTGATCTTTATTAACATAGATTAATATTTACATTAATGGCGTTATACACAGCTTGCACAGAGATATGATAAATTATAATTATCTTACTACTGAGAAATACAATTTTTGGACTTTGAATTACTTAATTATTAATACAGCATATTGAAGGAAAACTATGGTAAAAACCTTCATATAAGATATGTTTGTGGATTTTGTTTAAAATTATTAAGCTTAAATTACATGTTGTTGACTAGATATGCATTATATATGTAAGTATAAATAAATAAATAAAAAAATAAATAATTAAATAAATAAATAAATAAATAAGTAAATAAATATATAATTAAATAAATAAATAAATAAATAAATAAATAAATAAATAAATAAATAAATAAATAAATAAATAAATAAATAAATAAATAAATAAATAAATAAATAAATAAATAAATAAATAAATAAATAAATAAATAAATAAATAAATAAATAAATAAATAAATAAATAAATAAAAAAATAAATAAATAAATAAATAAATAAATAAATAAATAAATAAATAAATAAATAAATAAATAAATAAATAAATAAATAGGTAAATAAATAAATAATAACAATCTATATATATAAAAATGGATCTTGGTTTGTTCGGATGCTTAAAACTCGACAACGACTGGACCAAATTGGATACTTCCTTCTGCGGATTTGTTCGTAATTGCTCCGCGAAGGTTTAGGAAAAAAGAAAAATTGAAAAATTCTCAACAGGTGGCGCTGTAGGCGGTCATTCCATTTGATAGCACAGTAATAATAAATAAATAAATAATTTATATGGCAAAACAACGTTTGACGGGCCAGCTTGTTTAATACAAATATAGATTCAATAAATAAACAGATGAATAAATAATTAAGGTGACAACATTAAAGAAACAATAGAATATAAAAAAATCCTTTTTTATTAAATAACAACCAAACATTAAACTAAAATACAAGTAAATAAATAAATATGTAACAAAAAATAAATGTAACAAATTCATGAAAACTATTATGAAAGTAACGATAAATACAAAATAAATAAATAATTAACAAACTTATATACTCAGATTACGGACTAAAACATTTTCAGATATTTTACATTTGTCAGAAAATCTTTTATCAAAGATTTCAATTTTCCTATTAATCTGTAATACTGTTGACTTTTCATGTAAAACTAATGTCGAATGGTGCCATGGTAGGTTAAGCATCATTTTTCATGTTTTATTTTGAGATATCTGCAGTTTTTTTTAATATGACACTTTGCGCATCTTCCCCAGACTTCACATCCATAAAGAAGAATTGCTTGAAAGACAACCTTAAAAATAGTAATTTTGTTCGAGTTACACAAGGATGATCGGCGATTTATTATGGGGTACAATATTTTTGTTACACGACTTATTTTGTTAAGTGAGTTTTTAATGTGTTCACCATAGGTCAATTTCGTGTCCAAGTAGATACCAAGGTACTTGACAGAATTTACCCAGGGAATAGCACAGCTATTTACGTGAAGTTGGCTTAGTGATAGAAGACAAGGACTTCTTTTCCTAGTAAAAAAGATAGCCTGCGTTTTACCGGAATTTATTTCAATTTTCCACTATTTAAAATAGGCCGTTGTAACATTTAGTGTAAATTGTAAATTAGTTTCAATTACATGCCCAATTTTATTAGAACTATAAATACCAGTACCATCAGCATACATTGCTATTTTACAGTTTGGAATATCCGGAAAATCGCAACGAAAATTAAATACAGCACCGGTGCTAAAACTGAGCCTTGTGGCACTCCAGATTTTACATTTTTAACAGAAGAGTGGCTATTGTTTAGAAAAACAGAGAATTTTCTATCACAGATAAAGCTTTGAATGATTTTAATAAGGTACATTGGACATTCAAAATTGTAGAGTTTAGACAGTAGCGCATCATGCCAAATCCTGTCAAATGCCTTCGCTACATCAAGTAACACTAGTCCAGTGGACTGCTTTAAATTAAAATATTCTTTAACACAACCATACGTAGTACTTGATGCGAGGTACTGTGATGTGGTCTAAAACCGAATTGTTCGTTTGGTATGATACATCTTGAATCAAGAAAATCAACGAGCTTATATTTAATAACCTTTTCATAGATTTAACTTAAACTACTTAGTAAACTAACTGGACGATAGCTCTTCGGATCATTCGAAGTCTTACCCTGTTTGTGAATAGGAATGAGTTTAGCAATTTTCCATCTTGCAGGGAAGTATTGAATTTTAAGGCAGGCCTTTATAATAAAACATAAATAATTTTTGCCTGACCTAGGAAGCTCTTTAATGAAAACATTTTTTATATTGTCAAATCCTGGGGACTTTTTATTTTTCATATCTCGGATAATGAATTCTACCATCATCTAGTGATATAAATGCAATTGAAGGCGATGTGTCACTACTGTTTCTTATTACTGAAACTGTGCTACTGACAAGTAAACTGACGGAGTTTGTTTCTGAGATAAGTGGATTGCTAAAATTGTTTGCAAATATTTCTGAAAAAGTTTGCGCCTTATCCTCGTTACTAACAATGAGTTGATTTTGTTCATTTTTTTATAAATGCAACCATTGGCGAGTTGGTGTCAAAACAAAGCTTGTGAATTTTAGAACATGACTATCCAAAAATATTTCAATTTTTAATTATAGTTATCGCAGAAAATCACTTTTTATTTTTCACTGATCAAGATTTATTTTTATGAAGTAATGTTTGTCGTTCCACCGAAATGAAACGGAATTTTTCAATGATTCCTATAATAATGATTTTTTTTTGCAAAACCACAGTTTTTAACATTTTTTCAATTTCCTTAAATTTTTAGAAACAAAAAAAGTTATTAAATCCTTTACAAATTTCGACCGAAATTATCTCCTGAACTGGGACCTTCGCCTTCTTTGCTTATTCGGTGTTGATTGAGCTTGTTGTTCGTAAACTTTGCGTTCTTCTGCATTCATAGCTCTCCAACGTTTGCCAGCTTGCCTCCCCATTTCGGTAAACGAGAGGTCACAATTCTTTTTTCGAAATTCACGTGCGAAATTCAAGTAAGGATTCCTAGTGACCGGACCTGGTCGCATACACATCATATTGTGGTCGGGACGAGCTTTTTCGGCCATTTGCTGATAGACTTTTCGTTCTGATTCGTTCATAGCCCTCCAGCATCTGCCAGCTTCGGCTCCCATTTCGGTAAACGAAAGGTCGCAATTTTGTTTCCGAAATTCTCGAATAAAATTGAGGTACGGATTCCTGGTGACTGGTCCTGGTCGCATACAGACCATTTTCTTGGCTTGCTTGAGATTTTTGGCGTGCTGCATCTTTGCGTTTTGCTTTAGCTTCTGGATCCGCCCCTGAGCTCGGCCACGTGCCGTCACTCGTTTTTGTGCCATTAGTCGTTTTTGTGGACGAGAACGCGATTTTTCTTCCGCTCTTCCAAATCTCGAAAATCGAGAAGCTCTAGCTGGTGGTCCATGACAAGGCATTTTTTTTTATTTGGGTTGAATTTAAAATTTAAGAAGTGCTTAGTGCTAAGCAACTATGGAGGTAAAATTTCAATTCCATCATGTTTTGTGTTCCAATGAAGTTCAATGATAGCTATAACCGCAGCCTTAGCTTTTTTTATTTAACATTTTCAACATTATAATACTACAAAATAACCAGCTGTATTTTGTTAGGAGATGAGATGAATCTAAAAAAAACTTTGACTCTGCATACATATTGCAATAAATGTCCACTGCCAAGTGGGGTATCGTGTTTGACTTGCGGATATCTCGATGGATTCGGATTCAATATGATTCTTATCAAACCATTAGGGTAAACATGGTAGGGTAAAGTAAGGTAAGACAATAACACATACGCAAACAAATACAACACATGTTCAAAGAGAAGTTGCTGTTAATTTACATTATACCAAGCGCGAATATCAACGCCTCAATATTAAAGGGTCAAATCCATTAGGCACATCCAATTTTCGATGACTTTGTCGGATAAATCTGACTGGATTTGCTGAATAGCGTTGGTTATAATAATTTTGAGGAAAAACTATAAAGGCGCTACATCTCAGGATAACGCCACCAATTAAGAGCCCAATCTGAAAATACACGGCATTCTAAGTTCCAAAAAAAATTGTGAAGTTAAAGTCACAGAAAGGACGGTGAAGGGTGGAATCCTTTATAGATACTCTGTGGCCCCTGCCACTAGCTATTTCATACTCCATGCTAGATCATGTATACGTGGCTAAAATACCTCCCTATTCTGTCCTATAAATCCCTATGGTACCTCCTGTCAAGGTAATTCTTCAATGGGCAGATTTTGACCATCATGTCTTTTCCTTATATGGTCCTGAGCTTCCGCCCTCTTATAATCTCGTTTGGTTTTCTCGCCGCAGATAAATAAAAAAACAAAATACAAATTTTTGACGCATCAGGCTCGTTAATACCCAGGGCCTACCTTTCTCACAACCATTCGTGTGTGTGTGTACTTCTTGCGGGACCTCCAGTTTAATGCCGGCTCCAAAGGAGGGCCAGTGAAAAATCATTTAGGTTTTGCTACGGCTGGGAATGGAACCCAGACCTTCTGCGCGGCAGTTCATCGCACCATTGAACCCGTCTTTCCGTAGATCTTTCATTATATTTGCAATGATGCTGTGGGCAGTTTCCCGTTCTTCATTTGTCGACAGCATATACGATATAAGACTTCGTGGGGTTACTGCTCTGCCTGTTTCGCTTTCTATTGCATTTCTCGCAGCTTCCTACTTTCGGCATTTCAGCAGCACATGCTCAGCACTTGGACTTTACGACGATGGAATGGGTCATCAGCATCTCTAAACCTTTAAATATTAACTAACGAAAGCTTTAAATTAATTCAATTTAAATTGAACTTGTATTGCGCAAACTGCGATGTTGACCTTGATCTTTTTTATCATGTCTTGCGACAAGCATCCCATCAATGATCCGCATCATTGAACTATCAACATAGATTCACTGCAATTATATTATAACGGTGCGATTACTACAATGATTACGACATTCTATAGTACAAGTACACTGTTTTGTACAGGGTGGTGCAAAAGTATCTTTGCTATTTTTTTGTGTTGGGAATTCTATTGAGTTTTATTATTAAGCTACTGGGATACGTAGACTATATTGACATCATTGGTCATTCCAATCAAGCCAGCCGTTCTAGAACAAGAACGAGTACAAGGCAGAGTATCACTTTGAGGTGAGCTACAACATCAACTCCACGAATGACGCCTAAAGTACGAAGAAGACTGACCCTTGGAAACCGATGCTGCTTGGATCAAGGCTCCTAACTCGAAGTACAAGGATCATCATCCTACCAGCATTACTTTAAGCCGCAGAGGGCTGGACAATAGGCCTGACGGAAATATTTTTCGTATGATTTTTAGTCCTATATGCGAGGAAGTAGATGAAAGTGAAAATACAACTGCAGGCTCTATGAGCTGAACCAAGGTATAAGAATGTAGTACAAAAGTTAGGAACACATCGACTACATTGGCTCTGCCGCATTGAGCGAATCAAGATAAACTGTTTGAGAAAGGAATCTTCCAATCACACCCTTCACTCATTAAAATCGCAGATGTCAGGGCGCTTGGACTGAATCGTAAATGGGAAATGGAAAGCTGTGAGGTCTCAGGAAGATATCTTCAATGGATCGAGTGCTCGTGAAGTAAATATAGTGATTCTCAGTTAGCTAGGTTTGGAGTTCTGTGGAAAAATAAAAGCGATTCAAAAAGGTTTTTTACTCAACATCGCGATTAGGCCGAAAGGTATACCCAATTTCGCCTATCAAATTCATATTTTCCATCGTAAAAAAAAACCAAGTTCTGTTCTGTATCGTCGAGGAAATGTCTACAGTGAGAAATCAGATACAGAATTACTTTTTCTGTAGCTTCAGGAAAAGATTATGAATTCTATACCGATGACGCATTGAGAACAAAAAACGGAAACTTTTGCTCAGTAGCTTCTTGGTACGGTCGGGCGGTGTGTATGAAAACACATGAAAAACAAGAACAAAACATATGGCAGGCTGTGCCAGCACGACCCGCCATAGAACAATTTTTCTTATATGGAGTGCGTCATCTGTATAGAATTCATAATCTTTGCTTCAGGTTAAGAACTACAGTCCTACTTTACAGCTCATAAGCATGAGCCATATCAAAAGCGGATAAAGAAGTCCTTGTTCGTTTTGAGCGAAGTGTTGACAGGCAATGGAGACGCAGATTCCACCAAGAACTTAATGAGCTGAACAACGACAAAAAAATCCTCATTGAAGGTTCAAGATGGCTATGATAGCGAATAGAGTCCAATGTTTGAGCTCGCAGATTTTTCGATTCCCAGCCAGACGTTCGTCGGGGACAGTAGTGACGCGCAGATGTAGAAACTTATCTCAAACACCATGAAATGCGCAATTGGAGGCATTTAGCTAGGGACCGGGCTAATTGTAAAGATATGTTGGTGACATGTATATTGGCCATCAAGATCGTGTGTTTTGATAACGTTGGACTTTTTCTTGCTAGCTTTTCTGAAGGCGCACTTCTATTCCAATCAAATTACGAAGGACATTTGTCAAATTTAGCCGGATCTATAAGTTAAAGTCGTTAAAAATGTTACCTCTCGGATACGTTTCACCGTGTGAAACCGCGGTGGACACATTAACAGAGGTTTAAATTAGTGATGAGCGCATTCGAATGAAAGAATCGATTATGAGAATATCTCGAGGTGTCTCGATTCTTCACTCAAAATCATTCGAATGACTTCGTATTCAATTTTTCTTACACGTTGTGCTTGTGTGCTGTACTCTTGTCCCTTGTCTTTTGAGTTTTGAGTGTGACTTGTGTTCTCTCCTCTTTCTCCTACAACTGCACTACCTTTTTGTAGCCAAGGTAAGGATGCGGATATCCACCACACCACGAAAAAACAGAAATACTGTGAAAAAATTTAATGTCGAAAGACTGCAATCGCCAGAGATCGCCAAGACCTTCGCGCAACGCGTATCCCTTAACCTCTCGACTCACAACATACCACCAGCATCTAATGACGAAGAACTATGGCAACGATGCCAACAAGCCATTAGATCAGCCGCAACTGATGTGCTAGGTTTCTCGCGGCCACCAGCAAGAAACCCCTGGGTTGTTGAGGAATGCCGACAGATGCTCGCAGCCAAGAACGAGGCCTACAAGGCTAAGCTGCAGGTGAAGACGAGAGCTGCAATTGAGCTCTATAGGCAAAGAAGAAGGGAAGAACATCGGCTTTTCAGAAAGAAGAAAAAAGAGCAAGAAAAGCGTGCGATCGAGGATATAGAGAGGTGCCACTCCAGGAACGATGTTCGCAAGTTTTACCAAAGTGTAAAACGTCAAAGCCAAGGCTACAAGGCTCGAACAGAATCCTGTCGAGATGAACAAGGAAATATCGTAGTTGAGACACAGTCGATGCTGAGGATATGGAAGAACAGTTCTGCAAACTGTTAAACGGCGATGACGAACAACATTCCGCTGTCAGGCAGAGCGACCCATTGAATATTGGCAACGGCAGCGAAAACTGCCAACCACCCGACCTAACACCGCGTCTCCACGAGCAATATTTAGTAGCTTACTATCTGTCACATTTCATAGAAAGAAATAACGATAGAACGCTATGAAATGTAGGGTGGGCATTTCCATTGCTTACTTTCTCATTAAAAACACAAATGTCAAACAGAAACAACAGCCCATAGAATACTATCCATAGCAAGCAATGGACTGAGCAATAAATAGAAAGAAATTTTTCATAGAATACTATTTGAGGTCTCCACAAGCAATTTTCATAGAATGACACATTGCATGCTATGAACTATTGCTCGTGGAGACCCCGGGTGAGTGAAGTGAGGATAGCAATATCTAAACTCAAGCTTAATAAGGCCGCCGGAAATGACGGCCTTCCCGCTGAGTTTTATTAAGCTGGTGGAGATGACTTGGTAAGCAACATCCACCAACTCATAAGCCAAATCTGGTCGGTTGAAAGCATGCCTGATTAGCATCGTTTGCCCGATCCACAAAAAAGGATCCACAGAAAAGGAGAATTGGACAGAACGTCACCATTGACAGTTATAACTTTGAGGTAGTACGGGACTTTGTCTACCTCGGCTCCGCTATTGACTCTGACAACAACATCTCGTCAGAAATCAAACGAAGAACTCTTGCCAACCGCTGTTTCTTCGGGCTAAGAAGGCAATTTAGTAGTAAAGCCCTTACTCAAACTACTAAGGAGATCCTATATAAGACCCTGATCATCCCAGTCCTGCTCTACGGCGCTGAAGCATGGACCGTATCAAAAGCGGATTAAGAAATCTTTGGTCGATTCGAGAGAAAAATTCTTCGAAAAATCTTCGGTCCCGTTTGCGTTGACGGGCTAGGGAGACGAAGATTCAACCACGAACTATACGAGATGTACAGCGACATACCCCTAGTCAAAAAACTCCGCATTGTACGTTTAAGATGGCTAGGACATGTAGAAAGAATGGACACCAATACTCCTGCTCCCAGAGTCTTCGATTCCCGCTGTGCGGATCGTTTAATACCCTATCTCATCCTATCCTTAAAATTAATATCCCCAAAATGTAGGTTTTATGAAGATGAAATATAGAAAATGACAACATATTGTGCGAACGCAACATATTGTTCAGACAGATTATCAAAATCTTTTATAGTTCGATAAAAAAAAAACGCGTTTCTCCTGCATATGCTATACAAATGGTTTTTGTAAGAAAAGGCCCTTTAAAAGTGGGTGTGGGTTAAAATGATCTATGAACGAAGTATTTATTTTATCATAACCAAACCAATGGTTCTGCATCAAAAGTTTTTTCAAATATTTTAAAATTGTACCCAAAAAGGTGTTTTACTGAAAACGTCCCCAAAAAGTGCACGTGGCAAAAAAAAAAAACTTTATAAAAACGAAATATAGATATTCCGATTCTCAAAATATGTATTGCTCATAATTTCAAAATTTGGCAAAAAATTAGGTTTTTCGAAAACGAGGGCGTAGCCGGTTTAGTGATAGTTGGGCTACTAAAACTAATTATGTGGAATTGTTTCAAACTGTAATAATAGTCGATATTATATGAAATTTCATTCAATTTCACATAACATTTTGCGAGAAATTAACAATTTTCTTTATATGACCTTGGTGACAAAATCCTTTATATGGATTTTCTCGAAAAAACTGGGTATGTAGTTTTGTTGAAACTTATATGCCTTTAATATATATAAAGTTTAATCAAAATACTGCAGTTACCGTTTATAACATGGCTAAAAGTAAAAAAAATGGCCTAGAATTATGACCAAAACAAACTTGGATACGAAATTTGAAGGCAATCGGTAAAGCCGTTTAGGCTGGGGAGATCATTACGGACAGACAGACGGATGGAATTCCAAAAAAAAAAAACACTTTTTTGGGTTCCGCTATCATCGTAATGTTAGAATCAATCAAAATCTCGAGGTCGAAAATTTTGAGGAAAACAATATCTTTCTCTTTGTAAGAGAAAACTAAAAAGTAGCCAAATCGGTGCAGCCGTTTTCAAGTGATGCGATTCCCAACGAACGATATTTTTATTTTTATTTATAGATTAACATGCTCCATTTGTGTCACCCTGTACAAAGTGTTAATCACAGAATTTAATTTTATTAAAGCTTCACACATGTAGCATTTTATTTTGTATCTCAATAAAAAGAAAGAAAGCTCCACACGGGTTATTTTGAGTCTGACTAGTAGCCCATATAGACTCAGGGAACGCAGACGTTATCAACCTCTGAGTTTGTTATCAAAGTTTAAGTTTTTCGTTTGTTTGTTTTGTTTTTTTGGTGTCAACTACAATTATGCTTGTGGAGTTCATAGTGCTAGCCTGCTTGGCCTTAGTTATCTTTTACAACTGGTCAATATCAAAATATGATTATTTTGAAAAACTTAATATCCCCTTCGATAAGCCATTTCCGCTATTGGGTTGTCAAAAGGATATCGTTATGCGAAAGGCGTCTATGTACGAAAATATCCTAAGAATGTACAAAAAGTTCGATACAAAGTAAGATGACAAAATTTGTTTGTTTAATAATTTAAATTTAATCGGCGTCATTGAGATAAAGGGTGCACGACTGCACCTATCGATTAATCGGTGGTGCGTATCCATTTGTGTTTTTTTTTTTCAAGATCTGCGGAAGTGGGGAAATTTTATCAGTTGTTGTTGGTAACGGTTTCATGAGTTCACCTTCACATATTACGGCAGATAGAATATTTTAGGCAATGTCAGGAGACTTATGTCTCAGTAGTTGACGTAGTTCAGAGCGTCTCCTTTTTTGTGGAACGGGCAAACGATGCTGAAATTCCGTTTTTCAGGCATATATTCATCAGACTAAATTTTGATTATGAGTTGGTGGATCTTACTTTCCTAAGCTGGGTTACCTAGTCTATTATTCGAAGGGTCCTCTGGCAAAATTTCAGAAGAATGGACAAGTCTAAGGGTTTTAGTTTGCCTCCTATTTGACAAATTCAAATCTATCTATGAATTTGTAAGCAATGATGGCCTTCTGTGCCAGTTCTGACACCTCTCTTTAGCATTTGCAAACAGCATCATTCCATGGACAACTCTTAGATGACTGATAGCCTGAGATAGATTCGATTTCTCTTTAATAAGGTTGTGATGCCACCCTGTGTGGTCGTTAGTGAGGACACAGGGAATAGTCGTATTCTCAGTTGCTTGTTGCAGACTTTCGCCACTCTCGATTTTTGAAGGCGTTCATCATAAAGTATCCTTTGCTATTGACGATCTTTAAAATGATTTCAAATTTAAGCAGGTTCTGCTTCCTGCGCTTGCCGTTTATTAGTAAGTTCTGTTCAAGATTAAGTCAAGCTCTGCATTTGAAATAATTGTCAGAGTCAACGTTGGCTTTTTGAAGATATGCACATTCAATTTGTCGGACAGAAGGTAACCTTCCATGCTCTGATAAGGCATTTGATTATCTTTCACAAGTTTGGAGATAAGAATCGTGTATGCGTTTCCGGATTCCGATCTGTTTTCAGTTTTTAGATGGAATCAAGCCCAGCTCAGCCGTTTCCGCTTGTCGAAGTGTTTGTCTCAAAACTTCCTATGAATCTTGTTTAATTAAATTACCATCTTAGTGGAAGACAAATATATGCTTGAGCCAATCTCGTCGAGGTATAGACCTCACCACCTCACATACCACTTCTTGGTACTAAGGTACAACTTACTGGGATAACCTATCTGTTTCAGGTTCAGATTTATTTTTAATAGCTTGGTGCTCCAAGTAGTGATGGAGCTCTATTTAAGCAAGATAGCTGTAGGGTATCCATCATGCTGCACTGATCTTGTAGGAGGTGGTTTTAAATGTTCATAATGGTTTCTCCCTTGCCCACCTCAATTGATTTTCGACTCGATATCAGCCTTTAAATTGTATAACCTGACCTTAAGGCCATGCGCTTACATTATAACCCTTAGCATTCTTTAAATGTCTTCCAGAGTTTTTGGAGCCTTCGATCAACGAATCCCCGTCTACGTTGTCCGTGACCCTAGTCTCCTAAAACAAATCACGGTAAAACATTTCGATCATTTCGTCAACCATCCAACTTCATTTGCCGAAGACGATTGCAGTCTTTTCGCTAACGCCTTATCATCGATGAACAACGAAAGGTGGAAGGATATGCGATCCACCCTGAGCCCCATATTCACCGGCAGCAAGATGCGTCAAATATTCGTGTTCATCAATGAAGTCGCAAGTGAATCAATAAAATTCCTAAAAACACAACCCGCCTGCCAGCAAACCGGGTATGAAATAAACAGCAAGGACTATTTCACCCGTTTCACTAATGACGTAATTGCATCGGCTGCTTTTGGCATAAAGGTGAACTCTTTCGTCGACAAAACGAATGAATTCTACGTCACGGGTAATAAGCTCACAAACTTAAGCGCTGTGCAGATTTTGAAGCTTATCATGTATCGGAACTATAAATATTTAATGGACGTAGGTACAGCTAGGCTAACGACATAAAAAAAATATTAAATCCTTTCTGGTTCTAGCTCTTTAAGATAAAACTGTTTGATGACAAGATCACAGGCTACTTCTCACGTCTTGTGTTGGACGCTATGCGATATCGTGTTGAGAAAAAAATCATACGTCCCGATATGATTCACATGTTAATGGAAGCCAGAGGTATCTACATCAATGAAGACGAACAAGCGAAACCGATAACCAACCGCGAATGGAATGATCACGAAATCGTGGCTCAATGCTTTTTCTTCTTCTTTGCTGGGTTTGATACAAGCGCTACCTTGATGGCCTTAGTCGCACAAGAACTAATGGAGAACCCAGACATTCAGGCAAGACTTCGTCAAGAAATCATAGACGTTAAGAAGTCACTTGAAGGTAAGGTGCTCACCTACGATGCCCTTCAAGGCATGAAGTACATGGACATGGTTGTGTCGGAAACCCTTCGCAAGTGGCCAGTGGCAGTTGTTACCGATCGCAAATGTAATAAGGATTTCTCATATAAGGACGATGAAATCGAGATCAATATGAAGGCTGGTGACACGATTTGGATTCCGATTGTAGGTCTACATTTGGATGAGCAGTACTTCCCGAACCCGAACAAGTTTGACCCTGAAAGGTTTAGCGATGAAAATAAAGGAGCGATTCAACCGTTTACGTATATTCCGTTTGGAACCGGACCACGCAATTGCATAGGTAAGGGAGTCAGTAATTAAATAAAGAAAAAATACTAAATGACATGCACTACCCTTCAGGTAATAGATTCGCTCTCATGGAGGTCAAGGCCATGTTTTTCTATCTGCTAAGTGAATTTAA
The DNA here is from genome assembly GCA_932526625.1 of Rhingia campestris. Lineage (NCBI taxonomy): Eukaryota > Metazoa > Arthropoda > Insecta > Diptera > Syrphidae > Rhingia > Rhingia campestris. The sequence continues at coordinate 93,746,933 of OW052184.1, read as the reverse complement.
AATCGAGGCGTCGCCCAAGTCTACAATACCAATGGAACTTGCTAAACATGTAATTATGCAACCAAAGAATGGATATTGGGTGAAACTTGTTCAACTTTAATGTTTAGCCTTGAAGAGGCCTTAGCTTATTCTACCTCACCTCGTTACTAGATAGTTTACTTTGTTTGCAGGATATCTTATATTAGGTTAAGATACACAATTTTATGCTTCTATGCGGTTATTTGTAAGATGAATATATCATCATTTACGAGAAGGGCCATGTTTCATTGGATGGGCTTGTGAATTGTCTTAGCAATCCTTTTTCTACAAGGCTTCCGACGGCTGACATGCCAAAGTTGAGAAGAGTAGAAGAGTTCTAACTTATATCCACCAACAGAAGGACCGGATTATTAGTCACTTTCATCCAAGAGAGCATCCTCAGGAGCTGCAGATATATTCGATCAACCGATCATTTAGTAGTCTTAAGATGTACGCAGGTCTCTTGAACATAGATGGTGGCAGATTAGTCGAAAGGCCCAACAGTAGAATCAATTTCGTGGTAAATACTGTCGTCAGAACACTCAGACCGCGTTAGAGTGGTAATCCATTGGAACTGAGGCTTATTGGCGCGGGGTTAGTTCGATGAGCTGTCACAAAAAGGTTTGCATTCGATTCCCAGTCGTAGTAACACTTAAATGCTTTTCACTGTTCCTCATTCCTCGAATCAGCCATCAGATTCGACATAAAACTGTGAGTGCGTGAGTACTTCTTGCATGATGTTGGTCATGCAAGAAGTACTGACACATATGTGAGAAATAACTGGGACTTTTGCCCAAGAATTTGTATTTAACATTTGTCAGACCATTCAGGTTTTCTAATGTGATTTCGGATAACAACTCAATCATATAAGACCTGCATTGTTAGAATTATAAGCCTTAACGACCATGTTTAAAGAAGAAGGACAACTACGTTCAAATCTGCATCTGGAATGTTGGAAACCTTACCAGAAATGGAGCAGCCAAGCAACTAGCGATGAAGCTAAACAGCCACAAAGTAGACATTACTAACACCCGAGAAATACGATGGGTTGAGCCGGGCATATGACGAAGGAAAAACTCAAAATTTCGACATTTTCTGTGATCCGTGCTACAGTCAGTAGAATCAGCGATTTTTCAGGTCTTCAAGAAGTCTATAATCGTGATGGGCGATTTTAACAATAAGGTAGGAAGGAGGCCGTCTTTAACAGGCTCGAACAGAATTCTGTCGAGACTGAGACACAGTCGATGCTGAGAAGTACTTCTGCAGACTATTAAACAGCGATGATGAACAATATCCCGCTATCAGGCAAAAGGAACGATTATTGGCGACGACAGCGAAAACTACCAACCATTCGGCCAAATTGAAGTGAGGATAGCAATATCTAAACTCAAGCTTACCAAGGCTGCCGGAAATGACGACTTTCCTACCGAGCTTTATAAAGCCGGTAGAGACGATTTGATAAGTTACACTCACCAACATGCCTGATGAATGGAACCTCAGCATCGTTTGTCTGATCCACTGAACTGCGCCAACTGCAGAGGCATAAGTTTCCCAACATCGCCTGAAACGTCTCAAATACGCATACGACAGCAGTTATAGAGCTCCGGTATACCGCCCAAACTCGTCCCTCTGAGCAGGACATGCCCCTTGTCAAAAAACTCCGCATTGGACGTTTTAGATGGCTAGGACATGTTTAGCGAATCGACACCAATACTCTGGCTCACAGAGTAGCCGATTCATATCCAGACGTCAGACGCAGTAGAGGAAGACCTCGCCTTAAGTGGCGCGCACAAGTAAAAGCCGACCTCAATCAACTTGAAAGGAACTGGAGGCAGTTATCTAAGGACCGGGCTAGTTGGAGAGGCATGTTATTTGAGAGCCAGGTTCATCCCGGACTGTAGAGCCGCTTAAGTAAGTAAGAAACTGAGTTACAGATCATTGAAAAGCTTATTATAAACACCTTCGGTCATAACCCAATATTTGAATCAATGGCAAACGAGGATGGATGCAGTAACCTAGTGGTCAGTCCGATAAATTACTAAGCGCAGGCTCTCTGGTTCAAATACCGAAAGTAGCAATACCTTAGTTTTTTCACTGAGAAGCGTCTAAATTTTGCCGTTCGGAATCGGCGTTAACAAGGGATCCCATTTCTGGCGCCAAAAATATAACTTTGGACACGCATATCAATGGAAAACTGGGTTTGGGGTTCTGCACTGGCGGTTAATTTTAGACATTTCAATGCATTGGACATATCACAAGAGTATCTATGCGTAGATAGTCAAGCGACGATAGCTTTGGCATCCATTGTAGTAAAATCGCGGATAGTTGGACGTTCCCGTGAAGAGCTAAAGGCTTTATATAGCGAACAAAGTCTAAATTTTCTGGGTGCTAGGATACATCTACACGACAAAGGCTATAGCAACGTGTCCCCGGTTTAATTCTTCAGGCATGCCTAGGTTAGAATTTGGAGGCACAGGCTGATGTACTATTGACATTCGTTGACCTTGTCTGAAAAATTATGCCTCAGCATCGACTCACAAAACGGCGACCCCCTAAACTGCGTCAGTTACATAGGCATAAGTCACCTCAGGATGATTTACAAAATTTTATCTTCAGTGAATTCCGATAAATCATCAGCTCACGCGAATGCCGACTATTTCTCAATGAGATGGCTGAGCACTTTATCATTTACCTCTTCTGGGTACCTGACCACAGAGATATACCAGGGAACTGCTGGTGAGCCTGCGAGACGTTACACTACATTTGATACAGTCCGTAGAAATGTTAGGTATAGCCCTCGCTACTTTAAAATCACTTATCACTGGAGGCGATCAAGAAAGCAAACTGCAGATGGATTAATGGAACAACGTGTCAAATATCAGGGCCGATTAAGGTTCTTGAATGTCTACAACTGGCCAAATCCACATACCTAACTCAAATAATCCCGAAATTTAAACAAGAAGTCCGAATTCCTGCATTTTTCCTCTCGTCGGGTTGTCGCAATTTTAATATCATCCACCAAATCCGAAAATGGTTTCTATATCATCCCGTGCCGGATTCATAGCCGAAGCCCTAGCTCCACGCGTTGGACAAAAGATGTTGGAACTTGCCGCTGCTGGTGGTCAACAGAAGAGGAATCTTAATGTCCGCAGGAACATGTATCATATACTCTTCTGAATAAAGCTGGGATTGCAACACCACAATTCGGTGTAGCAAAATCCGCAGCTAATGCTGAAGCCATTGCCGAACGACTAAACACCAAAAATCTAGTACTCAAGGTACAAGTTCTTGCCGGTGGTCGCAGTAAGGGTACTTTCAAAAATGGTCTCAAGGGTGGTGTACGGGTTGTCAACCCCCCAGATGAAGCCAAAGAAATCAGTGGCAAAATAATCGCCAAAAGTTGGTGTTGTTGGCAGGATCTGCAACACCGTCATGGTTGCCGAGAGGAAATTCCCCCGCAGGGAGTTTTACTTTGCCGTAATGATGGAGGGAGCGTTCAATAGCCTCATCTCGAGGTGGTGTCAATATTGAAGAAGTCGCTGCCGAAAATCCCGATGCCATTGTTCATGCGCCAATCGATCCCATTAAGGGCCTCACACCCGAACAAGCTGTCAGTGTGGCACAGAAAGTCGGCTTGGGCGATGAGGCCGAATCTGTTTGCGAAATGTTGATGAACATGTATGCGCTGTTCCTGAAGAAGGAAACATTTGAAATCATCACCTCAGATCCCAAGGTGCACTGGTCAACATCTTCGGAGGTTTTATGCGTTGCGATGTCATTGCTGAGGTTATTATTGCTGCCGCCACCGATCTTAACATGAAGATGCCAAATGTCTGCCGATTGCAAGGAACCAATGTCAATGAAGCCCGTGAGTTGATCCGCAAGTCGGGCCTTAGGATTATCCCCCGCCACGAAGCTGCCAATTTGGTTGTCCACTTAGCCGAGATTGTTCAGCTGGCCCGCGAAGTGAAGATGATGTCAGCTTTGAAATTCCAAAGAGCGCTAAGTAGATAGGCCCACCTTCTTCTCATCAATCTATGCATACACCATCACACACAAAGACAGACACATCAACAGCAGTCACAGGATGATCTATCAATGCACGTCGTGATTCAATGATACAGTGATGTGCAATAGTTCTCCTTCCGTGATACTCTAAATATTTTTTTCGTTTACATTTTTTTTTTAAATGCCCTCGCGTCTACATGTTGTTGTTGCTGCGCACCGTTATAAAGAGTATTTTAATCTTTTTTCGTTTTAAGTTCGTTTTAAGTTCCTCCTCTATAAAGGTCAATAATGACTCTACCGAAACATTTTATTCCGTGATAAAGGATTCACACAAGGTTACTCATTGTAACTGGTTCTTCAACATTTTTAAAGGATTGTGAGAGGATTAAGCAAAACTCCTGAGCAAGGTCAGAAAAGCAAGGGAACAACTAAGCCGAAGATATGGTCGAAAGAAGCAAAGTAAAGAAAGAAGCAAAGTGGCTATTGTGGGTTAGTAGTAAACGAGGACAAGGCCTAGTATATGCTGTCGACAAGATGGGACCTACACATCATACCTCAAAGTATCAACTAAGGGAATTTCTTTACGCGCCTTTACAATGACATCTTGTTAGACGTTAAACGAGGTATTACTCTAGGCAACCGCTGTTTCTTCGGCCTAAGAAGGCAATCTAGTAAAAGAGCCCTAAGTCAAACTATTAAGGAGATTCTATACAGGACCCTGATTACCCTAATCCTAATGTGCGAGATAACGCATATACTGTAGCAAACGCGAATGAAGAAATCCATTCGTCGAAAAACGCTGGCAAAGTTAAAGGGTTTGGAACCAAAAATTCAACGACGAACTTTACCTTTAAAGAGTAAACAGACACCAATGACACAGCCTTCAGAGACTTCGATTCGCAATTGTCAGTTCCAGTGTGGCATGCAAAGTTCAAAACTGACCTCACTGACCAACTGACTTAAAGTGTGGCACTACAAAAATTTTGCTAATAATCGGTTTAACTGGACAGACATATGGGTTAAGCCCACTTAAGTTAGACAAGGTGTTAGGTCTGCTTTATGAGAACTAGCACTCATCTTTCAGAACCAAAAGTATCACCTCCAATCGCCACAAACTGAAAACTTCCATACATTTCTAAGAAGGCAACACAAAAGTACCCGATATCCTAGGGAACATTCATTCAAGATTCAGCTAATAAGCATTTTGTAAGGCAAAGCTTTCGTTTTAAAGTCGGGTAATTTTGAAATATTTTTTTTTTTTGATTTTTAACATCGTGCTAATGTCTACTTCAAGTCCTTCACTTACCACCCTGCCTTACAAGCCGGCATGCACCAGCAACTATCATTTTACCTCCTTGCACACGATAGCTCAACTTGCTTCAGGATAACCCATATATACCGCACAAGACCACATGTGGAAAATTGAGGTAACGACGATGGGATACAACTTTTCCATTGTCGAAATCTGTCTAAGGCATCCAAACACACAAACTCGGAGGGGGAGGAAACTCGATATGTATACAAAAATGGAAATCCATACGAAGTTTATATCCTCGACATTGGTTCCGAAATGCAAACTTGTGCAAAAAAGTAACCTCCTTTGGAAGAATGCAAATGTCGTCTCGAACAGTACATCATGACATAGTACTAGACGCTTTAAAGGTTTTTTTTTTCGTCGTTGCGTTCAGGAGATAGAGGGAAACCCTTTATAGCTATTTTGTAGATGTAGATACACGGTTATGTTATCCCAGTGCTCGGTTCTTGTGCATATTCATCTTCTTGTTGTGGTAACGGATAGCTGCAGTAGAGTGCAACCAAATGGTTGCGTAAAAGAGGATCATGCAGACGGCTGAGGTTTATTTTTTGACGAAATGTTTCACAAGTTTGAGAATTTTGCGTTACGTCCGTTGCACACTAAAAACGAGGTTGTTGAATGAAAATAAAGTCATCCTTCCGGATAGGAGGGCAATTTTGTAAAGTATGTCGGAGTTTTGTTGTTGTTAGAAGTTAACCTGGTGTTGGTACCTTAGGTAGGGTGAACCTAAGAAGAAGGGTTGTGGCTTCCAATATGACGAATGGTTGGGAATTGGCAGAAAAATGGTTATTAGAGATTCAACCAACATTCCTCTACAAATACTGCCAGGTCTGGCTGGGAATCGAAGGTCAGGGTATTTATCCGAGTGAAATTGAAGTGATTCTTCTTACCGCCTGACATAAGCCTTTATTTACTCCAAGACAACTTTTAGACTTAACCTTGACCCTAAGAGGGTCAGTCCGAATACAGAATGATATCTGGGGCTGTAATAGGTGTCATAGCTAAGCGAACGCATATCAGGCTGGATGCGAAAATCTCGGGGGGAATAATGACGAAAACCGTAAAGAAGTGGCGTTACAGTCCGGAAAGGAAATGAGGTCCAACCAACAATTATCTCCAATCAGAGAAACCGCTTAGATGAAATAACAAAATGCGGTAAAACACGGAGCTAATAAAAGCTGAAAAGGCAGAAAGCATGGCGATGTAAATTTCTATGTTAAGCACGATTTCACGGAAGCTTCAACGAGCTAGTCAAAAACTCCGCAACACGCATTCAAGATGGGTAGGATATGTAGAACGAATGGACACCAATAAACCAGTTCGCAGTGTTTTATTCCTTCGAAGAAACTTGCAGAAACCGATTAATAGGTGGTTACCAACACGGAGTACCCATCTTGAGGCAGTTGGTACGGACCGTGCAAATTTGAGAGGCATGCTGGTTGGGGCCCAGGTTCATTCCCAGATTCAACTTAAGTATGTGAGTAAGTAGTTAAGTTTCGCAAAGTGTTTCCCAAGTTATTACCGGTCTTGAGTAGTGTCTTCTTTTTGTCTTCTCTTCTTCCCTTTCTCAAATGATGCGTCCGCAGTTTAATTGGGGTAGCTTTCTTTCTTCTTTTCCTACTTTGCTCTAATAGATCCAAGTGTTTGTTTAGTCAAACCTAACACTATGATTATGGAGAACCACGAAATAGTTAGTGCGGCAGTTCCCTTCATCTGTCGGTCTGTGACAGCAGCTAGAGGCTAAAGCTCGAAGAAATGTTTGTCAAGAAAGTGGCGTGTCTTCAGCCAACAAGAACTACCCCGTCCGATGAGCTAAGTCAATCCATGCCCTACTCAACACCATCAAAGATGCCTCTGTGGCCCAACCCTGACTCAAAATAGCCCCTTCTTCGATTCAACGTCGATTTCGAACGGCAAATTCGACAGGTTCTTGTGACAATGTATACCGATTCTTGGATGTTTGCAAGACTTTTGCAAGAGTTGGGGCAGTGAAATACTTTCAAGTGTTGCTACTTTTGGAATTTGAACCAGCGACCTTGGCTAATCCGACTAAGAGCTAGCTCACTGTTCACCCTAGGGGTTTTAATGAATATAATCCAAGTGGAAATGTGACAACAATGTTGGATTCAACCCTGTTTTTGGCCGCTTAACAAAGTTTAAGGTATTTTTGAGGACTCATAGCGGTGACTTAATTTGTATGTTTCACTTGCATGATGCTGAGGATATGGAAGAACCACTTCTGCAGACTGTTAAACGGCGATGACGAACAACATTCCGCTGTCAGGCAGAACGAACCATTCAATATTGGCAACGACAGCGAAAACTGCCAACCACCCGACCAGAGTGAAGTGAGGATAGCAATATCTAAACTCAAGCTTAATAAGGCTGCCAGAAATGACGGCCTTCCCGCTGAGCTTTATAAGGCCGGCGGAGATGACTTGGTAAGTAACATCCACCAACTCATAAGCCAAATCTGGTCGGATGAAAATATGCCTGAAGAATGGAACCTCAGCATCGTTTGCCCGATCCACAAAAAAGGAGACCCTCTGAACTGCGCCAACTACAGAGGCATAAGTCTCCTCAACATCGCCTACAAGATCCTATCTGCCGTAATATGTGAACGCCTGAAACCGTGTACCAACAACCTGATTGGCCCTTATCAGTGTGGTTTTAGGCCAGGAAAGTCCACAACCGATCAAATTTTCACACTTCGGCAGATCCTGGAAAAAACTCAAGAAGTCCAAATCGATACCCACCACCTATTCATCGATTTCAAAGCCGCATATGACAGCATTTATAGAGACGAACTGTACAGAGCCATGTCTAGTTTTGGTATACCGCCCAAACTCGTCCGTTTGTGTAGGATGACGATGGAGAATTCTCGCTGCTCCATCAGGGTCGGAAACGACCTCACCGACACATTCGATACCAAAAAAGGATTTAGGCAAGGCGATGCGCTGTCATGTGACTTCTTTAATCTGATTCTTGAGAGAATTGTGCAAAACTCCAAAGCCAACACCAGAGGCACAATTTTCCAAAAGTCGGTGCAACTACTAGCATACGCTGACGATATTGACATCATTGGTAGGACTCAACGTGATGTCATAGCCACGTTTGCTAGTATAGAGAAGGAAGCGGCGAAAATGGGTTTAGCAGTAAATGAGGGTAAGACTAAGTATATGCTGTCAACACAAAAGGACACACAACATCGACGAATTGGACAGAACGTCACCATTGACAGATATAACTTTGAGGTAGTACGGGATTTTGTCTACCTCGGCTCCGCTATTAACTCTGACAACAACATCTCGTCAGAAATTAAACGAAGAATTACTCTTGCCGATCGCTGTTTCTTCGGGCTAAGAAGGCAATTTAGTAGTAAAGCCCTCACTCGAACTACTAAGGAGATCCTATATAAGACCCTGATCATCCCAGTCCTGCTCTACGGCGCTGAAACATGGACCGTATCAAAAGCGGATGAAGAAATCCTTGGTAGATTCGAGAGGAAAATTCTTCGAAAAATCTTCGGTCCCGTTTGCGTTGACGGGCTATGGAGACGAAGATTCAACCAAGAACTATACGAGCTGTACAGCGACATGCCCCTGGTCAAAAAACTCCGCATTGGACGTTTAAGATGGCTAGGACATGTAGAACGAATGGACACCAATACTCCGGCTCGCAGAGTCTTCGATTCCCAGCCAGACGTCGGACGCAGTAGAGGAAGACCTCGCCTTAAGTGGCGCGCACAAGTGGAAACCGACCTCAACCAACTTGGAGTGCGCAACTGGAGGCAGTTAGCTAAGGACCGGGCTAATTGGAGAGGCATGTTGGTTGAGGCCCAGGTTCATTCCGGACTGTAGCGCCACTTAAGTAAGTAAGTACTTGCATGTTCTTTGAATTAAATTCACTAAAAACCTATCTCAAGTTTGAATGGAATCGGAACTTTTCAAAAACTCACGAAAAAAGTAAACTTGAATCCTATCACTTCGAAAATGTCACGCCTGATATTGTTACACAATCTAAAGAAGGCAGAGTTGCCCCCATTTCAAATACCCTTCGCAGTCTTTTCCTATCTTAAATCTACTTAAATTGAATTCAAACATAACCTAGTTTTAGTAATAAGAAAATGACAATCCCTTTATACTTCCAAATCCTTCCAAATAAATGCCCAACTTATATTAATCAGTATCCTTTCCAGCTCAATGCCCTGCCCACTTATCCAACTCTTAAGTGTAATTAGCATTTATTTGACAGCCGACATGGACATGCCAAGCAAAATGTACCGCCTTGCCCTCACACTTTCCGTGTCCTCATAATCGTCATCTGAAAAGGAATTATAAAAGTTTTTACATTTTTTTTCTTAAATTTTGTGTTTGGTTCAGCCCTGAACTGCGACGGTCGTTCGTCGAGAATGAAATTAAAAGTTCAGAAAGTGTTTATCGTTTCGAGTCGAAAGATTTTTAGCTGGGGAAGGTGATGAGCAAACATGACGGAAAATTGCTGCGACCAATTTGCCCGACCGCCCTCTTTTGGCCTTTGGTAAGGCCTTAGCTTAAGCCACCATGATTCTCAACTGTGCTGTACGCTTGGACTTGTAGAAGTGCCGTTTCGCATTCGCATTCTTTTCGCTCCAGTGATGTCTCTCAATGTGCTGGAGTGCTGCTCGTGGTCTGGTTGTAGGAGGATAAAGTTTTCATAATTGCGGTTTTTTTTTTCAAATAAAAAAGGTCACCAGACTAATCAATTGCAAAGTTGTCCCGTTTTTTTTTTATTTTTTTGTTGTCCGGTTGTTCGAGGGCGGTTTTTTTTTTATTCCGGATTCAAGACTAGAGAGTCCCTGAAACTGGTGGAAACGAGACTGGATTTTAGCCACCACCTCACGCTGGCGTGGATATACGCGGGGGTTCTTGAGAGGGTGGCGTTTAATGGTCTTTTATTTTCACTCCCGTTATCCTATCACACATTGAAATACGGTCAATGGGTGTCAGCCAGCCACCCATGTGATGGGGTATGTTCAAAACTGAATTTTTGCAGAACTTTAAACGTTGCTGAGAATTCGATTTTTATTTAGTGATCAATTCGAAGAGGGGATTTACCGCCGATGAGATTGTTATGTTGTTGCAGTAAAAATTCAATTAAACGTTGTGGAAAATGAAAGCATCTTTTGTCTTAGTTTTGCCATGATGCCGAGGGAGTATTTTCAGAATGATGTGATTCTGTGTCCTTGAATATTAATAGAGCCAATCAATCCTTTTCGGAGGCCAAATAGCACACATCCAAATTAATTTGTCGATCAATATTAAAAGAAAAAAATTAAATAATTACCGCTTTATGGGTAGAGAGTAGATACCAGTAGCATTTTTTTGGTAATAAAATGGCTCTTAGTTTAATTAAAAATGCACATCATTTCAGCACGTTGTTACATGGATTAAAATTTCATTAGCCAATGAGTTATAATTCTGGGAACAGGATGAATAAATGGATTAACTATGATGCCCTCATTAGGTATCTACTAATAGCATTGTCACATGCTAGGAGTTTTTCTGTAGTTGAAAATATTCGATTTTGATTTAAAGCTTTGTGCGTATTCACTGACACTGACTATTAGGAAATCTACCGATGAAGCGTGTGTTAAATTTAAATAGTGGGTTTTTGGAAAAATCAATTTTAGACACTCTTCACATCCTATGAACTAGTTCAGTAGCTCGCTACAACACAAAATGAATAGACAGTCTATTCGCAAGAATGTTTTCAGAAAATGGTTGGATGAAAAAAAAAACAATGTTACGAAGCAATAGACTCGGAAAGGACTGATATTATTGTTGACGACCCTTCTAAACGAAGAAAAGGACAGCGACGTTCATATCTACACCTAGAATGTGAGAACATTAAACAGGAGATGTGCAGGCGAACAACCAACGGAAGCCCTAAGCTGCTACAAAGCAGACATAACTGCCATCCAGGAAATACAATAGAATGGACCGGCAAAAAGTGGGTGAATAACTGTGACATCTACTACGAACAGTGTTATAGTGAGCAGAAACAGCGACTATTCGGATGCGGATTTATTATAAGTATCAGACTTAGGCCAGAAGTCTTACGTTTTCAAGACATTAGTGAACGCATTGTAACAATCCGCAACAAGGACAAAGTCGCCAACATAATGCCACTGTATCCAGCACACGGTTTCATCAATTCGATATTCATAAAGGGACATGGCGGCCTGCAGACGAACCAATCCATCAAATTGCGAATGACAGGAGGCACGCATGCAGTATTTTGAATGTCCGAACATTCCGGGGGCTTAAATCGACTAGGACCACTACCTTGTTTCGACCAAAGTAAAAATGCGGATATCCACTACGACACAACAATCGCAAGAGATCGCCAAAGCCTTCGCAGAACGCGTATCCCTTAACTTCTGGATTAACACCATACCACCAGCATCTTATTTCGAAGAACAATGGCAACGATGTCAACAAGCCATTAGATCAGTCGCAACTGATGTGCTAGGTTTCTCGTGCCCACCAGCTAGAAACCCTTGGTTTGATGAGGAATGCCGACAGATGCTAGCAGTCAAGAACGAGGCCTACAACACAAGGCTAAGCTTCAGGTAAAGACGAGAGGTGCCATTGGGTCTATAAGCAATGAAAAAGGGAAGAACACCGGCTTTTCAGAAAGAAGAAGAATGAGCAAGGAAAGCATGCGATTGAGGATATAGAGAGGTGCCACTCCAGGAACGACGTTCGCAAGTTTTACCAAAGTGTAAAACGTCAAACACAAGGGTACAAAAGCTCGAACAGAATCGTCGAGATTAACAAGGAAATATCGTAGTTGAGACATAGCCGATGTTGACGATATGGAAGAACGACTTCTGCAAACAATTAAACGGAGATGAAGAACAACATTCGCTGTCAGGCAGTCAATATTGGCGACGACAGCGAAAACTACCAACCACCCGACCTAGGTGAAGTGAGGATAGCAATATCTAAACTCAAGCTAAACAAGGTTGCCCGAAAGGACCGCCTTCCCACTTAGCTTCATAAAGCCGGCAGAGATGACTTGGTACGAAACATCCACCGACTCATAAGCCAAATCTGGTCGGATGATAGTATGACTAAAGAATGGAATTCAGCATCGATTGCCCGATCCACAAAAAAGGAGACCCTCTGAACTGCGCCAACTACAGAGGAATAAGTCTCCTCAACAAAGCCTACAGGATCCTATCTGCGTAATATGTGAACGCCTGAAACCGTTTACCAACAACCTGATCGGCCCTTTTCAGTGTAATTTTAGGCCGGGAAAGTCCACAACCGATCAAATCATTACACTTCGGCAGATTCTGAAAAGAACCAAGAAGTCCAAATCGATAACCAGCAATAATTCATTGATTTCAAAGCCGCCCAATCCTTCCATCTGTGCAGGATGATGATAAAGATATCTCGCTGCTCCATCAGGGTCGGAAACGACCACACCGAAACATTCGATACGAAAAAAGGATTTAGGCAAGATGATGCGCTGTCATGTGACTTTTTTTTATCTTATTCTTGAAAGGATTGACATCATTTGTCGGATTCTTCGTGATGTCATAGCCACGTTTGCTAGTATAGAGAAGGAAGCCGCAAAGATGGGTTTAGCTGTAAATGAGGGTAAGACCAAGTTGATGCAGTCAACACATAAAGACACACAACATCGACGAATTGGACAGAATGTCACCATTGACAGATATAACTTTGAGGTAGTACGGTTCTTTGTCTTCCTCGGCTCTACAAATAACTCTGACAAGAACATCTCGTCAGAAATTAAACGAAGGATTTCTCTTGCCAACCGCTGTTTCTTCGGGTAAAGAAGGCAGTAAAGTAGTAAAGCCCTCACTCAACCTACTAATGAGATCCTCTACAAGACCCTGACCATCCCAGTCCTGTACTACGGCACTGAAGCATGGACCGTATGAAAAGTGGATGAAGCCTTGGCCATTTTCATTCCATACTGTAGCAACACCTAAGTAAGTTAGTAAGTTTTCAGAAAAATTAACACTGACCTAGGAACATCCCATGACATCGACGATATGTCAGGTATATGTCAGGATGACTGCAGTAAAATTTCGACCTTGAGGAAGAAGACGCATTCTTAAAAATTTAGACACTCCACCTGTTGGTAGTTCCCATATTGTAACGAAAAAGGTACCCGGTCTTCCATGTTTTTTTCTATATCGCGAGAGCTTTTCCCTAATTACTTGAAAATTGCTTTAGTCCAACCGATACATGCCTTCAATTACAGACCCATCGCTTAACATGGTTAGACTGGTAGGTAGGAGTAAGAAAATAAATGTGCACATTCGGGACAACGTTTGCGGGTTCTTCTACAACTTACTTCACTTAACAGATTCCCGACCCGTTGAGGGTCTCTGCCTGAGCTAAGGTAGCCTTCCATCTTCTTCGATCCTGAGCACTTTGCTGCCAGTTATTCAGTCCAAGCACTTTGGCATCCCCGATCGCTTGTTCCTTAAACCGGAGGTTCGGTCTTTCGTGTCGCCCCGAATCTGAACGCTGGGATTTGAAGATTCTTTTGGCTGGAGCATTACTGTTTGGTTGTTTGTATCTGTTACTCCATTCGCCTTCCTCTCATACAAGACCAAACATTCGAAAAAGAATTTTTTTTTGCAGCTGCGCGTTGTATTTGCTCAGCTTTCCTGCTTATTGTCTAGAACTCGGCACCGTAGAGTAGGACTGGTGGGATTAGGGTTCAGACTTTTGGGTAAAGACTTTTGATCCCGTTTGTTTCGGTAAATTGAAATAGCATCGGTTTCCTAGGGACAGTATACGTCGTATCTCCACTAAGACGTCATTCGTAGGGTTGATATTGACTCCGAGGAAGATAAACTCCTTACCTACCTCAAAATGGTTGCTATCAGCAGTGACATTTTGTGACAGTTGGCGGTTCTACCATCTGGAGATAGCCAGGTTGCTTTGTAGATTCGAAATCGTGGAAACCTAGTGCTGCTGATAAGCGTATTAAATGCTGCCGCGAAGTCTGATAGTCGGAAGCCCTTATCTATTGTCGTTTCGTGGAGGCGTATTTTTCAACTAACCCGCCAATGATGTTTTCCCCTTCCAATTTTCGCCTTGAAGTCCCCAAGTACGAGTTGAACATCGTATTCCGGACAGGCTCGATATTCTCTGTCCAGGAGGTCGTAAAATTCCCCCTAGATAGCGTCTTCAGTCTCATTTCTATGTGCCTGTGCACATGCAAATACAAGGCTGATGTTGCAAAACGTTGCTCTGATGCGATTCACAGCCAGGCGATCACTAACAGGCATAAAGTCGATTATTTTGGACCGAAGTCGGCTCCCCTTGTGTGGCAGCTGTATTGCGTTTCTGTATTCCCGATCCTGTCCAACGTATTTCCTAGATCGCGATAATGTCTGCCTTGTACGAGGACAGATTCAAGTGTTTGGGTAGCACCTAGCGTTGAGCGTACCCAGCGTACAGCGCCCGTGCGTTCCAGATGCATAATCGTAAGTCGTTGTCCGGAGGACGTTCCGGGTCTGTTTGAAATTTCATGGGATCTGTTTTACGAGGCTGTTGTCTGTCTCATAACTTATTATTCGTTACGTGGTAAGGAAGTTACCCTGACAGCACAAATCCCTACCTAGAGGGCCAGTTCCAATTTATTAGATACCCGTAGTAGCCACTGCGGGATTGAGCACTGCCGTTGGCTTGTTGATCATCCGCCCCCGTCTCTGTTCAAGTGACCTGACTTAAACTTGAGATTCCAAAATGACCAGTTGTACGTATGTGACGAAGCAGCTCATTTCGGTTATTCACTTTGTCCATCCTAACTGGGGCTGTATCGACCCCACAGTTGACTACATGTTGGGAATTCTTTCGCTGCTGCTTGGAATGGAATATGTGCATTAGTGTCAGTATCCCGCTCTCATCCGCTGCCGTCAAGACTTTACACAGGGGTGAAGACCTTATCAACAGTGAAGGCTGAGAGTCGGAGGTGATAGGCATCAGCTAGGTGAAAACTCAAGGTTTCGTATAAACGCCATTCGACAGATTATTCTAGTTCTGTACAAGAACTAACATATGTTTAAAAGTTGTTTAAAAAAATAGATTGACCTGCGACATAAAAATAAACTTGAAGTTCCCACAAAATATGAGAAGAACCTTTATTCCACCACATCAACTGAAACAACATTTCATCTGAATTGACGCAATTAGTATCCTGTATCAGCCAGGGTTCAAAAGTGAAATAATAACACTCTCCCATGTGATCAAAGCAATAACATTCATCAAACATGTAAATCAGCCCAACACACAGTTAAACACACCACTAGGTTCCATCATCCTCATCACTAATGCATGACTACTCTCCAAATCCTTGCTCCAAATCAGATTCAGCATGCTAAACCGAATGTATATTTGAGAGTATGTTTTTAGCAGCACAGAAAAAAGGGTTGCGATTTTCAGCATCCTCCCTCGAGGCCACAAAATTAACTTCTATCGAAACGCAACTGTTTTCCGTTGCGGAAGGACTTTCATTAATATTTGTGGGAACGTGTTGTTGTATGCGGATTTTTATTTCCATTTTATTCGCCGCGTACACGTCAAACCGAAAGTAAATTATTATTATGCCAAAACCACGACAGTGGCGAAAATTGCAAAAATAGTTGCCATACCCGCAGTTAGCCGGGAACGTAGTGCTCTTGCATAATTCAAAACGTGACCAGATGATTTAATGTACCCATACAGTGTATTCCCTCACCGAGCGACCGCTCTAGGTTGCCGGCTTTTAACGCGCCGCGTGTTGTGGTGATGCGGCGACGTATATATATTCCTCCCAGGACCACCATGGGAACAGGAGACGTGCGGCGAACAACGTCGAACGGGAGCTTCAAAAATATATATCGAAACAAAGAATGTTGAGGGGGGGGGGGGGGGGGGTTATGTATTTGTTTCACCCCCTACCCCTGCTTTGTGAATAATAAGTTCATAAACTATGCATGGAAGTGCAATAAAAACAGCGAGACTCGTGGAAGAGGAGGATGCAAATCTCTGCAAGGATTCGCATTCAAAAATAATTTATTTCAACTTGCAGGACTCGAAGACAACGACTACCGCGTGGTAGGTTGCATAAAGCGGTACAGGCTTTGAGGTGAAGCCTTTTTTCCTTTGCATTGTGTGAGGGGGAATACATTTTTTCTCTCCACTGTACCTAGGTAAAAGTGCTGGTACCCTGATGGTCCTGCGAGCCACACACCCTTCCTTTTCCACTGATGATGTGTAAAGAGAGTGAAATGGTAAATTATACAATTTGCAACAGTACGGCTTTACTACACAGTTGAAAAAATTAACAAACAAAAAAAAACATACGAGAGGGCTACAATTTTATGGGTGGATTGTCAAATACCCTATTCCATCTTCATCGACCTAAAAAAGTGCTGGTATAGAGAAGGAAGTGGCAAAAAGGAGTATAACCGTCAATGAGGGTACGACAATCGTCGACGAATTGGACAGAACGTCACCATTGCCAGATATAGCTTTGGGGTAGTTAGGGACTTTGTCGGCTCCGGTATTAAATATTACAACGACACCTGATCAGAAATCAGACGAAGCGTTACTTTCGCCAACCACTGTTTCTTCAGGTAAGGAAGGTAATTTAGTAACAAAGCCCTCAGTTCAACTACTAAAGACATCCTATATAGAACCCTAATCATCCAAGTCCTGCTCTAAGGCGCAAGGTCTATATCAAAAACGGTTGAAGATATGCTTTGTCATTTTGAGCGAACAATTGGTCGGAAAACCTTCAATCCCGTTTGCGTTTACGAGCAATAAAAGAGAAGAATCAAGCATGAACTTTATGAACTATACAGCGACATAGGCCTGGCCTAATGGAATGAACAACAACACTGACACTCCGGCTCTCAGAGTCGTCGATTCTCATGCAGATGTCGGACGCAGTAGCAAACACAGGTAGCAAGGACCGTTCTAATTGGAGAGGCTGTTGTTTGAGGCCCAAGTTCCATCCGAAGACTACGGCTATCTTAAGTAAAAAGGTGCGTATGGCTTACATATATAAACCTGTAACACTGCACCTACTTACTTAATAGTCCCAATTCGTTGAAGGTCTCTGCCTAAGACAAGCCATTCACCCTCATCGATCCTGGGCACGTTTCTCCAGGTATTCAGTCCGAGGGCTCTGGAATCCGCGATCAATTGATCCTTAAATCGAAGGTTCGGTCTTCTTTGTCGTCTAAAACCTGAAGGCTGGGATTTAAAGAATCTCTTGCTCTATAACTGTTCATTCACTTGATGTGGCCGAGCCAATGCAGTATACGTGTTTAAGCCTTTTGTACCACATCTTAGTACAGTTCAGAATTTCGCGGTTGTTAACCGTGTACAGTATGCGTACGTTCCAGATGCGTACTCGTAAGTCATTTTCCTTGGTTGTTCCGGATCTGGCTGGCATTTGAAGGGATCCATTATCCACGGCTGTTGCCTCTTTCAAAACCATGTATTTTTTTTTTAAAGTGGTAAGGAAGTTACCCTGACGGTACAATCCCTAACCAGTATGTACCTCTACAGGCTTGAGAGTTGCCGTTGGCTTTTCGGCTCATTTGACACCATCTCTGCTCAACGTGTTTGACTACCCCCTGAGATTCATGCTATCCGAATATGTCTTAGCAGCTCAAATAGGTTGTGTAATTTATACTGGGACTGTTATTCTTAGCAAATTTATGTCTGTGAGTGGTATTTTATTTCCCATCTACCCCGCATATCTGCAGAGAGATCTGCTAACCGCCACCCGAGAACGCGTCCTATGGGAGACTAGCAACTACACACACAGTCCAGGGACAACATTTTCTATAAATATTCGTTTTAAGAAAGGTTTTCCAAAAAGTTAGCGTGACCAAGAAGTTTCTTTAGAAATCGTTAGGTGGAAACCAAACAAATTCCAATTTTTGGAGCAACAGGCTCGTTAGGACCTAGTTTTTTCCACAGCCATTCATATCTGGTTGTGTGCTTATTGTACGATGACGAAGCCTCCAGTTGTATGCCGAATCCGAGCGGCTGAGTTGAGATAGGCTTTTCATGACCATTGCTACTACTCGTGTGGGTTTTCAGGCTGGGGATGTTTGGTGCAAAGACTGTGAATAAAACCCATACATTCTAGAATCTAGATCAAGAGCCCACAGCTATTTTTGGGTTCGAAAGTAAGCCACATTGGTGGAAGTAAGAGAAAATTTCCATTTTCGGTCCCGTTTGTGGTGACGGCTTATGGAGACTTTACGAAGTGTACGGCAGCAAAAACCTACACAGTGGACATTTGGGTACCAATACTCTGGCTCACAGATTATTCGATTTCTAGCCATATAACGGACATAGAGTTTGCTTACAAGGGTACAAAAAACGAGTACAATAAGAAACCGACTTGAAATGCGTAACTGGAGGCAGTAAGCTGAGGACCGGGCTAATTGGGGAGACACATTGATTGAGGTCCTTCAATCCTTACATGATTTAAGTGCTGAGTAAAACCAGAACGTGTTACTTATGTCACTCGTGAAAACTGTAGGGTAATCATGAAACTAGGATGACTTTGCACTGAAAAACTTGCCCTAAGAAACATTACAATAGAAAAATAAACCCATTTATGTTGATAAATATAATTGTTTGACCATGTCTATCATATTGTTGATTACAGAACTAAAGCCCCTATTTGAGACATAAGTCACAAAGATCTTTTAACGCCTATAGATAAGTCAAAAATGAAGAAGGGCACAACTAAAGCATATTTATGTGATGAATGAATAACTCACTTTGTAAAAAGCTTCCCAAGATCTCGTTCAGCCCGATGACCTCCCGTCATTGTTTAACTTCCCACGTGGAAATACGCCGTCATCACTTAACATCGCCGTTTAGGTGTTGCTCAAAGAACACAGCCATTGTTGATCTCGATGCAAAAAAAAAACCGAAGTATACAGAATATAACCCGAGTATTTTATTATTTCATCCGCCTGTTATTCCAATTTCAATCCAATTTCGGATAATTGACTTTTTTTTCTTCGCGCACTCCCGAACTCGAAAGCCGCCTTATTCACAAACTACACTCGCAAACACTAAGCTTGATAAAACTTCACTCACCACCTCGAACTTCCAATTTGTATTATTAAAACGATTTTACACTGCTTTCGAGCTGAAAATATTAACCAAGAGTAGAAAATGCAAAAAATAAAACTCGACATACGATTTTCTTCACCAAACCACCGACATTTTGTTTACGTACACGGAAGCACGCGTTAAAACGAAATTCACGATCGAAAATGACTTTCTTTAGAAAGGATATCAATTAGATTTATCATTTCCTGCCTAAATAAGCACAAAGACATCCTTTTTAACAATTATTTTACGATTACATCGCGCACGGAACACATTTCACAGCAGAATGACTGGCTCAGATGACAGCTAATGGCAGCAGGTACCAGGTATGTCGTGGAGGTAATTTGTTGTGGTAGATTGTTGTGGTATATGGTGAAAACTGGAAAATAAAAAATAAATAAATTTTAGAAATTTAATAATTTACGAGAAAAGTAAGTAGAAGATTATAAAATATATGAGGGGGCTAAAACCCGAGAATAGTATAATCCCCTTCAATCGTTAAAATAAATATCCCCCAAAAAGTGAGAGTGGGGAAAAATGGTGTATATCGAAATGTGGCGCAGGGTCATAAGACTTTAGGTCGAAAATCCACTGGACTTTTGATCCCCATTGATATAATAGTAGTCTACAAAACAATTGCGAACTTATAACTCATCCAAGTGGGCTAAAAGGACTCAAAATGTTGGGTCAGAATTCCACAGAGAACAAGAATAGGTTTATTTGTATACTCAATTAATACATTTTGCATTGTAATCTGGCTGTATCGCTTTGCGACCACCAGATGAAAAAGTATCCAACGCTAACAATCAATGCATTCCACAAATACAAAAGGACTGTTTTCTGACTAAGGATATCCTTAGTAGTTCGAGTGAGGGCTTTACTTCTAAATTGCCTTCTTAGCCCGAAGAAACAGCAATTGGCAAGAGTAATTCTTCGTTTGATTTCAGACGAGTAATTGTCAGAGTTAATAGCGGAGCCGAGGTAGACAAAGTCCAGTACTACCTCAATGTTATATCTGTCAATGGTGACGTTCTGTCCAATTCATCGATCTTGTGTGTCCTTTCGTGTTGACAGCATATACTTAGTTTTACCCTCATTTGCTGCTAAACCCATTTTTGCCGCCTCCTTTTCTGTACTAGCAAACGATTCTATGACATCACGTTGAGTCCTACCAATGATCGTCGGCGTATGCTTGTAAGTGCACCGATTTTTGGAAAATTGTACCTCTGGTGTTGGCTCGGGAATTTTGCACAATTCTTTCAAGAATCAAATTGAAGAAGTCACATGAAGCGCATCGCCTTTCCTACATCCTTTTTTGGTATCGAATGTGTCGGTGAGGTCGTTTCCGACCCTGATGGTGCAGCGAGAATTCTCCATCGTCATTCTACACAAACGGACGAGTTTGGCCGCTATACCAAAACTATTCATGGCTCTGTATAGTTCGTCTCTATAAATGCTGTCGTATGCGGCTTTAAAATCGATAAATAGGTGGTGGGTATCGATTTGGACTTCTTGGGTTTTTTCCAGGATCTGCCGAAGTGTGAAAATTTGAACGGTTGTGGACTTTCCTGGCCTAAAACCACACTGATAAGGGCCGTTCAGGTTGTTGGTAAACGGTTTAAGGCGTTCACATATTACGGCAGATAGGATCTTGTAGGCGATGTTGAGCGGACTTATGCCTCTGTAGTTGGCGCAGTTCAGAGGGTCTACTTTTTTGTGGATCGGGCAAACGATGCTGAGGTTCCATTCTTCAGGCATGCTTTCATCCGACCAGATTTGGCTTATGAGTTGGTGGATGTTACTTACCAAGCGATCTCCGCCAGCTTTATAAAGCTCAGCGGGATGGCCGTCATTTCCGGCGGCCTTATTAAGCTTGAGTTTAGATATTGCTATCCTCACTTCACTTAGGTCGGTTGGTTTGCAGTTTTCGCTGCCGTTGCCAATATTAAATGGTTCGTTCTACCTGACAGCGGAATGTTGTTCGTCATCGCCATTTAACAGTCTGCATAAGTGGTTCTTCCATATCCTCAGCATAGACTGTGTCTCAACAACGATATTTCCTTGTTCATCTCGACAGGATTCTGTTCGATCCTTGTATCCTTGGCTTTGACGTTTTACAATTTGGTAAAACTTGCGAACATCGTTCCTGGAGCGGCACCTCTCTATATCCTTGATCGCGCGCTTTTCTTGCTCTTTTTTCTTCTTTCTGAAAAGCCGATGTTTTGTGGCGTGGTGGATATCCGCATCCTTACCACCTTGGCTACAACAATGTAGTGGTCCGAGTCGATGTTAGCCCCTCGTAATGTTCGGACATGCAAAATACTGGATGCGTGCCTCTTGTCTATCGCAATGTGATCAATTTGGTTGACTGTTCGTTGATCTGGAGACCGCTATGTCCCCTTATGGATATCGAGGTGAGGAAACCGTGTGCTGGCTATAGTGGCATTTTGTTCCGTAGCGAAGTCAATTAGCCTCAGTCCGTTACCAGACGTGTTGTCGTGTAGGCTATATTTTCCGACAGTACTGCTAAAGATGTCTTCTCTTCCTACCTTTGCGTTAAAATCTCCCAGCACGATTTTTACTTTGGTAGTCGCTCATAGGTTTTGTCGAGGAGCTCGTAGAAGCAATCCTTACTTATATCATCTTGTTGCTCCGTCGTAGCATGAGTGCATATATAAGTGCAATATAAGTTACAATGCGTTCACTAGTGTCTTGAAAACATAAGACTTCTTGCCTAAGTCTGGCACTTATAACAAATCCGCATCCAAATAGTCGCTGTTTCTGCTCACTATAACACCGTCCATAGTAGATGTCACAGTTTTTCTTCCTCTTTTTGCCCGGCCCATCCCATCGTATTCCTGGATGGCAGTAATGTCTGCTTTGTAGCAGTTTAGGGCTTCCGCTAGTTGTTCGCCTGCACCTCTCCTGTTTAATGTTCTCACATTTTAGGTGCAGATACGAACGTCGTTGTCCTTTTTTTGTTTAGCAGGATCGTCAACAATAATATCAGTCCTTTCCCTGGCTCAGTATTGGAAATCCCTATAGACCTGGTGTTCGAATATGTCGAAGCAGCTCAGCAAGCAGGATTGCATTACCAGTTCAAACTGGAGCTGTAGGCGCCACCGTTGACTCCATCTAGGGAATTCTTTCGCTGCCGCCCGAGAGTGAGAGCTTTAGTGAGAGTATACTCCCTCCCCCCTCTCTCGTTTGCTGCCACCAACGACCTTCCACAGGGGTTAATTACACTATCTCCAGTCGAGTAGGAGTGGATGGTGAGAGGCTAGAGTGTAATCGCATCACTATCACCGGCTTATTTCGCTAGGCGTTATTTCACTGCACTGCGCTAGACCATAGAAAAGAAGGCGCGTGGTCTTCTCTGTTCCAACGCATGATTATCGGGGTAGGAAACACAGCTTTTGCACCTAGACTGCCAAATGAGACCACACCCGTCCCGCTACATCCCGAGTGGAGCACTTTTCTAAAAAGGAGGTTATGTTATCAGACCCTATATTTCCTCAGAAAACTGTAACGCAAATTTTATAGGATTTTTGAAAGTTTTGGATTCCTAAAGTGCAGCTTCATAAGACTAGATGTCATTTTGCAGTTTATTAGGCAGTCATGGCTAGGTAGTGCCCCTATACGAACTTAGATAGTGCCTAGTAAAGGACATTAAATTTTATGTTCATTGGAGCCTTTTTTTAAATGTCTTTCTATTGAATGACATAGATAAATCGTCTCATCGTTAGATTCTAAGACGATGCATACCAACCACATATTTTTATTATTTCTCTTTGTTCCAAACTACACATCAAAACAAATATACCCCTATAGAACAAGGTATGCAAAAAAAAGTCAAATTCAGCGCAGCAAATTATGTTCGGGTCGTGGGGCTGGTCAGGGATACAAACGAGGACTTCTATAACGGCGAGTTGGTTGCGGGTGAGGTTGGCTTATGCGTTCTGCATACATGCATGCATTTCAGCAACGAAGTAAACCTAAATTCAGGGACACCACATATGTTTGTTCCTTTTCTAGAAATTTTAGGGTTAAATTCGTCCCTGCTGTGACAACCGTGCATTCGCTCAGCCACCATTGCTGCTGCGGCACAGATGCAGTTACCAGTGAAAATACCAAAAATCAGAGTTCATTTGTTTGGCTTAATTCTCTGCTAATTAAAATGCTTTGAGATCTTCTGTGGAAGCACATGGATACCATAGAGAATTTTTTTTGTTGATTATATTGTTCACAGAAAAAAGCAACCTAAGGACATGAATCAAATGTGAAATGTGAGACTGTGGTTGGGATGGAATTTGGTTATGTGCTTAGTTTTAGGTTTTTATGTTGATACACATGTGGTCTCCCACTTATTATTAGGCTAGTTACGTGGTTGTATTTTAATAAAGAACGGATTGGAGACTGATGAGGAAGATTTTAGAGTCATTTTTATACAAATATGATACCACAGTGTTTTTTTAAATCATTTTTCACTGCTCCACCTTTTGCGAAAGTCTGACAAGCATCCAAGAGTAGCCCTGTCATGAGGAACATAACAAATTTGCCAAATTCGGGGTTGAACAAGGGGTCCTCTTCCTTATTGGACTCACAAATGAAGGGAGAAGCTAGGCTTGAAACCATCTATGGGCCGTTAATTCTAGATATTTAATTTAGTGTGTGAACATAGTGAAAAGAAAATGGAATGTGCATGGAGCAGAAACTGAAATCGTTGCTTCCAACTACAAACTCTCCAAAGAACTAGGAAAAAATAATTCTATTTTCCAGATAGAGGTCTATGCAGGGTTGGGGTCAAATTCCAAAATAGCACATAAATAGAGGACAGCACAAACGATGTTTTTGGGTCGCAGTGCTCTGTTGGCCTTACATATGTTTATGGCATATCTTCCCAATATCGTAAAAAAAATTAAAAAAAATTGTGTACTTTATTTTTTTCATACTCTTCATTAGCATTGCAAAATGGTAATGAAATTGATTGCATTGAACATTTTCAATGGTAATGAAAAACATATGAGAAGGCTACAATCCGCTGTGCGGATCGTTGAATACCCTATCCCATCCCATCCTTAAAATTAATATCCTCAAAATGTAGGCTTTATGGCGATGAAATACAGAAAATGACATTGTCGCAACATATTGTTCAGACAGTTTATCAAAACCTTTTGTGGTTCGACAACGTTTTTCTATTGCATATGCTTTGGGGTTAGGCAAACAAATGTTTTTTTGTAAGAAAACGCCCCCAAAAAGTGGGTGTAGGTGAAAATGATTTATAGACAAAATGTTTATTTTATCATTACGGGAGTAGTTGCATCAAAAGTTTTTTCGAACTTTTTAAAATTTGTGGCAAATTTGGTGGCAAATTTGGGTGGCAAACAAATTTGTATGGACGAAATACAGATATTAGGATTGTCTCAATATGTTGCCCAGACACTATTTTGAAATTCCTTACGGTTTGGCTTAAAACTAACTAAAAAAAACTTCTTAAAGGGGGCGTGGCAGTGGGCGGATTTCAAAAATGTTTACACTTGTTCTACTTCGTCGGCCAGAGAGTCTGTATACCAAATTTCAACACTCTAGCTCAAATTTAAGGCCCAAAAATCGATGACACACAGACACACAGACGGACGGACGGACGGCCAGACAGACATGGCTGAATCGATCCATATACTTTGAGGTATATGTATCGAAATTATTTCTCTATGTTACAAACTTAATGTCAAAACGAATATACCCCATGGGATAGGGTATAAAAAATGTCATTAGCATTGCGTTTCTCAATGCTTATGAAATTTGTTTCATTGGTATTACTTTCACTCAATGCTAATGATGTTTCCAATTTCATTAGTGTAGTAATGCATTACTCCCATGTTTTTCAGTTACAGCAACTTTGCAGACACGCTAAATCTGTTTTGGGATTGCACTGTGGAAAGGCGCATACACATCGTTGATATCAGAAGGCAGCTGATCATGAATTCACAAGGTATCAGCTGTATGAATATCCAAAACCCCACAATTATCGGTAGAAGGAGCAGGTTTGAATAGTGTATAGTTATGACTAGTTAAGAATAAGTTAGTATACGATTATATTGTAAGTATTGTTTAAATTTTGTACTGTTAAAATATTTGAACATATCTACATATATATCTTAATCCAGACGTTAAATATTAATAAACAAAAAAAAACATGCAATTTCTGACTGACTAAAAATTTTTTAATTTAACAACATTTGTAGCTAAAACAATAGAGATTCGAAGAGAGGATTGTGCGCACAATACTTCCGGATTCATCACCATACACAAATCATTACACTGACACACATACATTTACACAATCATAAATTTGAACTATCCGATAGAAAAAGGATCTAAAAACGTAAGTCATTCATTGCATATAATTAAATTGCTATTTGACCGGAATTTGGTATTTGTAAGATAAAAGATATATAAAAAAATTCTAATTTGATAACATGCAACAAAATTTATATTGATTAAATAATTATATTTATTTCATAAGATGGATTCGTTAGCTAATACTGAAATATTTAATCTCTTGACTTTAATGAATCACCGTCAAAATTATGCATTATGTTATTTTTTTTTTTTATGAATAAATATTATGTTTGAATTTTATAACTACAATGCAGGTCTAATTTTTTGAATGGGGGCTAGAAACTTAAAGCTGATTTTGATTGATAACTAGGCAAAACTCAGTCTTCAATTTAGGGTCAACTAAAGGGTGATCCATTTCGAGGTTCCCTACTTTTTTAAAGAAAAAAACACAGAAAATTCAAATTTAATGGAGAATGTTTATTATCATTTGAAAGAACATTCTTGGGCATTTATTTTTTGAAGATTATGTCTATCAAATGTTGGCCGTTGCTACGTCGCAGATGGTCCATCCGTTGAGTCCAATTTTCGATCACTCGTTCGAGCATTTCGACTGGTAACTGGCGAATGACACGCGTGATGTTTTCCTCCAAGGCCTGAATCGAAGCGGGTTTGTCGGCATAAGCTTTTGACTTTACATATCCTCACAGGAAAAAGTCTAACGGTGTGATATCACACGATCTTGGTGGCCAATCGACCGGCCCAAAACGTGAAATTATGTGCTCACCGAAATGTTCTCTCAATAAGTCCATTGATTGATGCGATGTGTGGGAAGTGGCGCCGTCTTGCTGAAACCAAATGTCGCCGAGATCACGAGCTTCAATTTCAGGCATCAAATAGTCGGTTATCATGGTCCGAGTTGCTGCGAACGGCGCCGAATCGACTCTCTACGGTCTTCGTGTACACTCTCAGCTACGGCCGCTATATTTTCTTCACAGCGTGCTGGACGTGGTCTATTCGGTCGATATTATCCAATAATGAATGCTGGGTCTCATAATGGGTGATGGTGTTGCGAATAGTACGCCCAGTAGGCCGATTATGTTGACCATAAGTTGAGCGAAGTGCACGAA
The DNA here is from genome assembly GCA_932526625.1 of Rhingia campestris. NCBI lineage: Eukaryota > Metazoa > Arthropoda > Insecta > Diptera > Syrphidae > Rhingia > Rhingia campestris. The sequence goes on along the minus strand of OW052184.1, from coordinate 93,719,961 downwards.
ACACATTCCTCACAGAACGTGAATTTTCATAATAAAGTTGAACAATTTGTAAACGTTGTTCACGCGTAAGTCTTTCCATTATGAAATGCCAAACAATACTAAAAATAAATAACATGACAGCATGACACGACTCACACGTGATCTGTCAAAAAAGGCTATTGAAAAAAGTATCTCTACTTGGATCACCCGTTAGTTTAAACATGGGTAATATGGTTGCCAAAGGTGGGTCACGTGAAGTGATTGGGAGGATAAAATTGTACCCAGTGCGGCATACCACCAGCCACACTATCAAATGTATCTGGGTGGGTGGCCGTGGTGTAGTGGTAATGTGTTCGCTTGTTGAGTGGAAGGTTGCGCGTTCAATCCCAGCCAAAGATTGATTTAACTTTTTTTTAGTGAATGTCCGTCCGATAGATAATAAGTCAAAAACATATGTATACGGAGTATGTAAATCTTGGCATGAGAATTTTTCTCTATGTTGCATAGGTGTTAACAACATCAAGAATCCAAGTTAGACCGAGCCTTGCCGCAAGCATGCCAAGTGTGATGTTATGTTAATAACCAAAAAATAGATTTTTATTTGAAACTCAAATCAACCACCTGCAACAGAAAGAAACGACAACCGATTTTATTCACCTTTTCTTTTAAATTTTATAATACTTTTGTAGAAGGTTCTTCCGGAAAGAAAAATCAAGAAAATAGCGTCGAAAACTGGATAAACTGCAATCAACAAATACTTAAAAAAACACATTGAACAAACTGTATAAAAGTTCTGATCGAATCGATTGGAGCACGTTCAAGTCATTTTAAAAACAATGTTGCAATGTTGCAATGTTGCAAGTCAAACAAATGTACGAGCATGTCAAAATGACGAGCAAAGCGAAAGGAAAACTGAAGTTGAAGGGATTTGAAATCACCAACGTATAAATGTTGCGTTTAATCCGCATCGAGCTACATTCAATTATAACGTGTCAATCGAATACATACTGTAAAGCCTGTCAACGTTTGGGATTCCTAGAGAATGACACACATTGGGATCACACTCTCGAATGTGCTGTGATTTCGTCAAATGATGCGAACAATGCAACTATAGGTATCATCACTTGAAACTGTTTAAAGGCAGATACGCAGAAAGGCTAGGCCTCCACTCAAATGACTTCTGTAGGAGTTGCATGGACTAAGAGGAAGAAGAAACAATATTTCATCTACTTTGTAACTGCCCGGTCCTATCAATCCTCCATCTTGGAGCTTACTGCTTTAAAAATCTCAGCGATTTAACAAAAACAGATGCGAATAGTCTCCTCCGTTTCATTTAAAGCTCAGAATGATTTCCTCACGGGTAGTAAGGAGAATGGACAAGATCCACGTGGTATCACAATGTACCAAAAATGGTCTAAATGTGCTAGCAAACTCGCTGGCAGCCAGTCTTACCTAACCTAACCTACGAACATTGTGTTCAATAGATTTGTCATGCTTCCTATCGGCACCGATTTATTTATGGAACAAATATAAAGATCATATGTCCTGTCATATGTCATCATATATAGTATAAAATAATCTCAAGAACTGTTGAACTGATTCAGATGTGGTTTTCACTGTTATGATCTGCTTTTCCCTGGGCAGGATATAGGGTATTTAAAATTGCTCTACCAATTACAGGAGCTGAGCATTCTTGACCTCAGAAATAAAATTTTCCGTCATTATGGATTTAAAATTGAATTGTACCCGGACAAAGTCGGCCCTGGTTGCTGGTTAAATATAATTGAATTTGATGTTTACCAACAAAAGATTGATCAAATTGGGAATGACAACGCCCAATACACGATAAGAGGTGAGACGCGAAACTCAATACGATTCTGAGGCATTGACAGAAACCGTTCAATGAAATGTTCAAATTTTTAATCATTAACAGGAATATGCCTTTCTTAGATACTCCCGGTAGAACTGGAAAAACGTTTTCATTGATTCTATCGCAAAATGGAATTGCACTTGCTTCATCAGGTACGGCAACTTGAGTGTTGAATGAGCCGTTGAAGATGCAAAGTAATAAAATTCCAACCTTCCGAAGTCTTCTGCGATGGCCGATGATGTGCCTTTTTGTTACCATGACTCGTGTGACCTTTATTATGATGATTGCTTAGGGTATGATATAATCCCAGCCGGTGGAGTTTCAGAAAACGGATAAGATCTTGTATCCTTTTACCCGAGATGTCGCCAAGGTCGTCGAAGAGTGGTTGGCACGCAATCTGGCTATTGCTAGTGCCGGACATTTGCAGACGAAATGGGAGAGGGTTAATTTCTCATTTCAATTTCCGCAATTGCGGCATTGGAAAACCCCCATAGGATCCCTAGTTTGGCCGCATTGTCTCCAATTAGCCAGTGCCCCTGGACTATCGCCGTAATTCTTGCGAATCTCAGCGGGTTATGTTCAGTAGGTCGTTTGATCTGCTCTTGCCGTAGGAAGTTCATATCTTCCTCGATATGACATAATTTGTTAAACTTCTCCATTTCGAGTCTGCCTTCCTCAGAAAGTATGAGTGGATTTGTCCCTTAACAGCACCTAGCGGGATATGGGCACTTGCCGCAAGTGAGCCGTTTAGAGCTGAGCCTTACCTGGCCAGCTCATCTGCGCGCTCGTTTCCTTAAATGTCGCTGTGCCCTTTGACACATTACTGAATCAAAGATTGAACTCATCGAGATGGTGTTCCCAAACAATGCTTTAAATTATAAAAAATCATGTTTGATTGAGCAAACGTGTCATATCCGGAACACGAATTTTTAACTTCATTGGAACCTCATCATCTGCAATTAAAAGTCGGATCGGTAATCATTATGTTGCGGAAAATAAATCAGCCACGTCATTGTAATGGTACCCGACTTGTGGTGAAGACATTAAAAAAAAATCGTCATCGAAGCTACAATTTTGTAAGGGAAGACGGGTTAATTTAACGCCTCGCTATGACCCAGTGCGACATGTCGACAATCGACTTCGCCAGTACCGTGGGTACAGAAGAACCCATCGCCGCTGTAGACGTGAGTGTGACAGAAGACCGGAATTTATCGATCCGACGCCGCCCTTAGCAGCTTGGTCTCTGACCCCCAACTAAATTTTGATGAAAGATCTTGACCTACATCCATATAAGATCCAACTGGAGCAAGAATTAAAGGCAGTGGACCGTCAATTGCGTTCAAGTGTGTTCGGTGAATGGACTAAAAATCAATTCGAAGTTAAACCAGATTTTTATCGTTAAATCATCTTCAGCGATTGGGCTCATTTATGGCTTGACGGGTATGTAAACAAGCAGAATAGTCGTTTTTAAAGTGAGCACAAACCTCATGAGACTCTTGAGACTCCATTACGTCCCGAAGAAATCACTGTTTAGCGCGGTTAACATGCCGAAGGCGACATCGGCCGATTCGTCTTTAAATCCGAAAACGGTGCCAACATTACCGTGAATTCTCAGCCGATCCATATACTTTAGGGTATATCTAGCTAAATTATTTCTCCTTTTTACAAACTATATATCAACACCAATATATTCACACAATATTCATATTGCACACAATATGGATATTGTTTTTTTTTTTTTCAAAAAATGTAATCCTTTTAAAATATTCTAAAAAAATCCCTTTGGGATTTCGCATTCTTGTAAAAAAAAAATCCCATCCAAATGAACGCCATACATGAGCCATCATTATCCCTAAGTACCTGTTACATACTACCAAGAAAAATTACCATATGCCATGAAATCCTTCGCCACATTACTTATAAGCAATCAATTCGCCTGAAACATGTACAATAGTGCAATCGAATTGATTGACTATAACATTTCAGTTTTCACACCCCTTGCCGCCCATCAAATGATTGCATGCAAACAACGAAAATATGCGCCCCATCAAACATTCCATTTGCATAAATATCACGCACACACCCCAGTGAATAGTGCATCACGTTCGCAAAATGCCAATATCCTCTTTGGAGCACGGCACATGTCGGACCGCCCCCACACACCCCGATTGCCAGACATGCTGTCTAATTCAAACTCCCAAACATGTTATTGTCAGAAAATTGCTCTCCTCCTCTTTATGGATACGCGGATTGCGAATTTAATTTCGTGTGCAGTGTAACAAGTGGGGCAAAAAAAACAAAAAGCAGATACATTCATCCCTCACCACACCACCTTGAGATGACATTGGTGAATATATGCGGGTTTAGCTTTCACCCGCAAAATGATTCAAAACTAAACAGAACACATCCGAACTATACTCTGCAATCGCGTGAATTGTGCGAATTTCATTGGATGCGGTTCGAAACGTGATGATTGCACGCGTCGCGGTTCTACAACGCGTTGCGGCATTGTGTTTGCACGCTTGTATCCCCATCATTGGTATATCCGTAGTTAAGTATCTCTGCATGTGCAGGCATTTGGTGTAAAGTGCTCGTGTTGCCATCAAATTGCCACCACAGCCAGTCATATTTTCAATATTTCGCTGTTTAGAATGGAACAGGAAATTGCATATTAATACTTCAAGCCGTCATTCGTTTGTGTTGGGATATATTTGTTTCTGAAACAGGGATACAGATAAGCACACTCACATGTTTCTTAAATTGGGGAAAGGATGGAAAGAGCGCTTGTTGCTGGAGGTATCTTTCAAAGATCGATGTGCAGTTAGGGTAGTCAACGTAAAAGTCTTATTAACCTTAAGGGATCATAACACTTTCCTGCGTCTCAAAAACTCCTACAGGAAGTTTCAGTGTTTCAATAAAGATGTGGATTGGATCGGTTTATCTTTACTTGGTCCTACACTAGCGATAATCTAGAAAATCAATCATCATGACAAGCCTTTCGGATTCGACGTAATTTGATAAGTCACGCCATTGTCCAAGAACTGGATGCGCTCACAAAAATGGTTCGGACAAAAAAAGTTATACCTTGGATCTAATAATCCTTTTGCGCTAGCTGTTTTGTTTGCTTTTTCGTGATTGTTAGATAAAAACAACTCGACAGTCTCGCTTCTGACACTCATGTCATGATCTTATAGAGCATCTAAGAGCATGAAAAGCTTGTCCCAATTCATCCTTTCGGATTCGGCATAAAATTCGCAAATATGCAAGAAGTAGACAGGCACACATGAATGGTTGTGAAAAAGTCCCAGTCCTACTTAGGATAGACAAAGTAAATAACCTAAATGAGCTGCTTCGATATATTCGGACAACAAAATGGAGCGGATGAGCCGATAGGTCAACGGCAGCACTCAGTCCCGTAGTTGATACTGATGACCCCGTGTACTAAGGGTATCCAATTAATTGAAACTGGCCGTCTAACTTTGGGTTAACCCACGGGCAAAAACTCTTGTTACGAAGCAACGAAGAGCCTTGGAGTCGACTGATTTTATTGTGACGACAATGCTAAACGTAAAAAGGACAACGTCGTTCGTATCTGCACCTGTCAGGAGAGGTAAAGGTCAGCAAATAGTGGAAGGTCTATGTAGCTACAAAGCAGATGGGATTGCCTAGCCAAAAAAGGATGAAAAACTGTTACAACCGTGATATAGTGAGCAGAAACTGCGACTATTCGGATGTGGATTTGTTACAAGTCACAGACTTCGGCAAGAAGTCTTATGTTTCCAAGACATTAGCGAACGCATTCTAACAATCGGCATTAAGGTCAAAATCGCCAACATAAGCCTTATATGCGTTCAATCCCCGACGCGACTGAGGAAAAATATGATGCAGCGAAAGATTGCTTCTACTTGACAAAACCATTGAGCGACTACCGAAGTACTTTGTTAAAATCGTGCTGAGAGACTTTAACTCAAAGGTAGGAAGACATTTTTAGCAGTATTGTCGGAAAACACAGCCTACACGACAAAACGTCTGGCAACGGACTTACGCTAATTGACTTCGCTGCGGAACGAAATGCGACTATAGCCAGCACACAGTTTCCTTACCACGATATTCATAAGGCGGCATGGCGGTCTCCAGATCAACAAACGATAGATTGCGATAGACAAGAGTCACGCATCCAGTATTTTGAATGTCCAAACATTTCAAAGGCTAACATCGACTCGGACCACTACCTTGTTGCAGCCATGGTAAGAATATCTGCCACGCCGCTTGTGTTTTGACACATTTTGCTGTCCATTTGGACATCCCTTTGCCGTTTTGACAACTGTCGGGTAACACGACAGCTGACCTTGGACACTTTGACAGTTGTCCCATGTCTTTGATGTCCAAGAGTGTTCGTTTTGTGTTTGTGGAGAGTATTTGTACATGGCCGTCCGCCTAAACACCTTTGTTGGGGACGTCTTCTTTTAGCCACCGAACCAAACTTTCCATGTTGTGACTTTGTTGGAGATGTGTCTTTTGGGCCGTCCGCCCCAAGCCTCTGCTGCTTTTCCGTTGCTTCCTGGTTGGGTGAAATAGAAGAACGTCTACTCCATGCTATCGTACTTTTTTGCGTTTGCGCCAATAATGCGGTGGCGCAAACGATTGGTTGGGGTGTAGGCTCCAGGAATTGTCCTCCCGCGCCCGCCTTCACCGTGTTGTGGTCGACGAGGGATCGTCATCCCTCACCCATCGAACTTTTCGGATCGCTCCTATGATACACATCGCCAGTCTCCCACGTCCTTTGGGCTTCAACGACGGCGTTTTACAGTGGACTCGTGTCGCACGTTTTGCATGGTGTTGCTCTGTCGTGAGTCTCCCTAATCACTCTATAGGGCTGCACCGAACAGAGTTGGACAATCTTCTTCATGAGTCGACTCCTCTGTCGCACTCGTTATTCCTGTTATTGGTTGCATTACCGGATCTGAATGTCGTGGGCCAGTGACTGATGGAAACGCCGCTGCCCGCCACTTCCTCCTAATTCCGGTTTTGCGACCACAAAAAAAAAGGGATCGAAGGGATTTTAAGTGACAAGAGAGTGAGCCTTGTTGCGGTAAATTTTACAGTAACACCATGTCTAGTTTTTGTATACCGCCCGAACTCGTCCGTTTGTGTAGGATGACGATGGCGAACTCTCGCTGCTCCATCAAGGTCGGAAACGACTTCAACGACACATTCGATACCGAAAAAGGATTTAGTCAAGGCGATAAGCTGTCATGTAACTTCTTAAATTTAATTCTTGAGAGGATGGTGCAAAACTCCGAGCCAACCCAGAGGAACAATTTTCCAAAAATCGGTGCAACTACTCGCTTACGCTGACGATATTGACTCATCGGTAGGACTCAACGTGATGTCATAGCCACGTTTGCTAGTATAGAGAAGGAAGCGGTAAAAATGGGTTCAGCGGTAAATGAGGGCAAGACTCACGAAAGGACACAAAACATCGACGAATTGGACAGAACGTCACTCCTGTACTTTTTTTTTAAATTACAGTATCAGATCAGCAGCGTCTACGAGCAGAGATTTGAGGTAGAACACGACTTTGTCTACCTCGGCTCCACTATTAACTTTGACAACAACATCTCGTCAGAAATTAAACGAAGAATTACTCTTGGCAATCGCTGGTTCATTGGGCTAAGAAGGCAATTTATTAGTAAAGCCCTCACTCCAACTACTAGGGAGATCTTATAACGGGTGTTTTTTAGCTGGTTTGGTTTTGGCAACACTGGTTTTGACAGCTGACGTGTGTTTAGTACCTTGTGTCACTGTCAAACAGCTTCAGTTTGGTTTGCAATTTAACCATGGATCGTCTTACAAATGAACAATGCTTGCAAATTATTGAATTTTACTATCAAAATTCGTGCTCGGTTCGAAATGTTCATCGCGCGCTGCTTCCATTTTATGATCGGCATTCTCGACCTTCTGAGCAGTCTATTCGGAAGATTGTGACCAAATTTCGCACCAAATTTACTTTGTTGGACATTAAACCACCAACACGTTTACGTACTGTGCGTAGTGAAGAAAATATTGCGGCCGTATCAGCTAGTGTGACAGAAGACCGCGAAATGTCGATTCGGCGCCGTTCCCAGCAGTTAGGCCTTTGTTACAGCACTACGTGGAAAATTTTGCGGAAGGATTTGGGCGTAAAGCATTTTAAGATACAGCTGGTGCAAGAACTAAAGCCAGCCGACCTACCACAACGCCGAATTTTTGGTGAATGGGCTCTTGGAAAGCTGGCCGAGAATCCGCTTTTTTATCGAAAAATTGTGTTCAGCGATGAGGCTCATTTTTGGTTGAATGGGTACGTAAATAAGCAAAATTGCCGCATTTGGAGTGAAGATCAGCCAGAAGCATTGCAACAGCTACCAATGCATCCCGAAAAAGCCACTGTTTGGTGCGGTTTATGGGCCGGCGGCATTATTGGGCCATATTTCTTCAAAGATGATGCGAATCGCAGCGTTACTGTCAATGGTGAACGCTACCGAGCGATGATAACAAACTTTTTTTTGCCCGAAATGGAAGTTCTTGACTTGCATGATATGTGGTTTCAACAAGACGGTGCCACATGCCACACAGCACGCGAAACAACGGCGCAATTGCGAGGCAAGTTTGGTGAACAGTTAATTTCACGTTTCGGGCCGGTCAATTGGCCGCCTAGATCGTGCGATTTGACACCATTAGATTATTTTTTGTGGGGGTACGTCAAGGCTAAATGTCTATAGGGACAAGCCCGATTCGATTGACGCACTGGAAGCCAACATCCATGCATTCATTCGTGAGATACCGGACTCAGCGGATGGGCTACCTGAGACGCAGCCGCGGTCAACATTTGCATGAAATTATCTTTAAACATTAAATTGCAAGGTTCAAACTATCGATTCAAATAAATATTTCATTCATTTTTTCGAATTTTTTGTGTTTTTTTTTTAAAAAAAGTTCTAAACCTCTTAAAAAATCACCCGTTATAAGGCCCTGATCATCCCAGTCCTGCTCTGCGGCGATTCAACAGAAGCACGTTGAATCCCGCCATGACAAAATTATCAAATGAGGTATATCCAACAGAGTGGAATGCAATGCTTCCAACACAATGCTGTCTTCTATCTTCAAACCTAGCTAATGTCAACAGCCTTCTGCAGATGCACCTTCTAGATAGGATTCAAACGTGTGCGAAAGAACTTATAGGAATAGCGAACTCTTTGGTTTCTATCGAACATCGTCGAAATATTTATTGCAATATTTTGTTTTAGCAGGATTCGTCTATTAAGCTTTTTCAAAACGTCTCTACATAGACAAACCACACCAGCCTTTCCGGTAGTTTATTGAAAAGTGGAGCAGACCGAAGAATCTCCTTGCGGGATGCCACAACATAAATAATTTGATCGTTGGTGAGTTAGGAGTAATAGCAATTCTAACTCTAAGGGGGACAGCCCCTTTTGTAATTTTATCAATTGGGTGATTGAATTACAACAACAGCTTGTGTACAACAATTATAGCTTTTTCGGACATTACTAAGTGTCCTCTTGGTCAGCCTCTCAGTTCATTCAATTGAACAATTCGACTCTCCTCAAACCAAGACCTCAGTGGCACAAGTGGTAGGTACTTGGCTCACTAGGCAGGGGATTACAAGTTCAATCCCTGGTTAGGGAAAAAGTTGTTTCAATAATTTGAGTTGTAGCTGAATAGTTCCAGGTGGGCTAAAAGACGTCATCCGATGTTGTTTGGCCCTTCAGAATATCGGTTGTGGCTAGCGCAGTGTGTGCCGTTGCTCCGTTCTGTTGGAAACACATGTCCTCCAGTCCTAATTCGCCCAATTGCGGCAGAAAAAACTCGGTTAACATGGCCCTATAGCGCGCACCGTCTACTGTTGACGTTTGACCAGCGGCGTTCTCGAAACAAAATGGCCCGATGACTCTTCCAGCGTGAACAGCGCACCATGCAGTAACATTGAGCGGGTGTAATGGCTCCTCGTGCATTACTCGTGGATTTTTGGTCCCCCAGAAGCTACAGTTTTGCTGGTTCCACTACCCGCTGTGGTGGAAATGAGCCTCATCGCTCATTACGATTTTGGTCGAAAAATCGTCCACATCGTCCTCGAGATTGCGGATGGCTTGGGCGTAGGTTACACGCGTTTGGCGGTCGACAGGCAGCAGCTGATGCATGGACTGGACTTTGACCAAAATTCGCCTTAGGGAGGACCGGCTGATGGCTAATTGCGAGGCACGGCGTCTGGTCGATGTTTCCGACGACAGCTCGACATCCTCGGCAACAGCGGCGATATTCTCGACAGAACGGGTGCTCCGAGGCCGGCCACTCTTGGCAACGTCTCGTGTGGTCCCATACTCCTCTAGGTTGGTAGCCAAATGGCGCAGTGTTTCAGCTGTCGGTGTCGGACGGCCGGGGAATCGGCGACGGAATTCGCGCTGCGCCAAAACTACAGACTAATTGTGACGCAAAAAATAGACACGATTATTCCGAGTTCTTGGGGAGTGTATCGCTCCATGGCTTGTTCAATTGTGTTCTACATCTGTCTAGTCCACAAATGTCAAAACAGATTTGACATTAACGGCCATTTGCAAAAATAAGAGCATCTTCCAATAGGGAGCATCTCTTTTGGGCCACCTTGTATAACCATTTAAAGGGACTCATCTTCTATAAAGCTTCAGACCCTCAAGATTATTTAACAATCATTCCAATTCCTAGTGCTTTAGCTATTGCCCCAACCTTGAAATTAAGCTCCTTCTACATCAACAAAGCTACGTTAAAGTTGATGAAGACCTAGTGGTTTCTTAATAATGTAAGCACTACCTTTTTACTGCCTCTTAAGTGCTAACATGTGTACCCTCACTAAAAATGTCACTTAAAAGAGTCCATAAAGCACTATTAAGGCACCATGATTTCCCTCAAGACATTAAAACCAACCTATAGTGCGTAGTTTGTCATAATTACGTCGTCAGGAAATTTCTTAGCGACAAGTTGCCAACGCAGGCCAAGGTAATATAACACCGACAAAGCATTGTTTTTCATTAAAATTAACGCTTTTGGAATTTTGTAAATAAGATCAACTTTGGGTCCAACTTCATTCTGCGTCAAAGGCATTTTTATAATGTCAAGCATTTCCATTTTCAGACACATACTTCATTTTTATTAGTTACTCCTTTTTTTGAATCTTTACTGCTTTTAGCCTTCAAAGGACCCGTCGCTCATAATTGAAAGGCAAGTTTCTTATGAACAAAACAGGATGTATACTGGTGACCTTATTCCCCCCGGAAAGCACTGTATATTGCATTTTTGATGTGGTACCACTGCAAGCAGTAGCAGGAACTCCCAAAATTGGATTTTCAAGTGAACTCTCTGCCTTTCTCGCGCTCCTGTCATGTGTGTTTGTGTGCGTTGATGTTGAATTTTTTAAGTAATTTATGAGACTCTTCAACCTCTGCTCTATGCTGTGTGTCCTTAAACGGAGCGCACATCAATATATCACTTTTGTAAAAGATTTTAAATTGCCACCCATTATGGTGTTGGTTTTTTGTTGGATAGGGTGTCTGCGCTGCAGTGTGGTGTTGGTGTTCTCCTTCCTCCTTCTCGTCGTCCTTTTTACACACGAAGTGGCACAGTTAGACAATTTAAAGTGATTGTGCTCACATTTTACTTAAAGGAACTCCAATTACTGGGAAATTTCATTTTTATTGTTATTGTCATTTGCCTGAAGGAGTTTCGCTCGTCCTCGCGCAAGACTTTTATGGAAGAGGGTGGTGATGGTGGTGGTGGGGGAAGTGAATATATCAGATACTCACGTATGTAGAATGAGAGCTAAATATATCATGAACTAAAGTTTTATAGTTTATTGGACTTGGGAGTCGAAGTTTTCGTTCGAGTTGTATTCCCCTGTCGGCCATGGAACTGGTCACACTGGAAGACTTGAGAAGTAGAAAGTTGGGAATTTTTTTCGTCGGTTTTTTTGTCAAGGGGTACGAGTTATTTGGAAAATCGACAAGAAGAAGTTTTTGTGTGTTATGGGTCCTTTTTTCCATCGTGTGCAGTTTTTCGTTCCGTTCAGATGAAGTGTGCAGACAGTTTTGGAGAAGAGCTAGAGGATTGTTGAGGAGCATTATTCTCACGATTAAATGGAAAATGAAAAAAAAAAACAATTTGCTTTGGAAATTGAGTTTTCAATTTGCGAGACAAATCGATTTTTGATTTTATTAGAATTTTTAAGAAAAGTTATAGGGGGGAGTTAGAGTGCGTAACTTTTGGGAAGGATTACTCTTTGTAGATGAGGAGCGAATTAACCCTTTTTGGCGAAGCTGGAGAGGGGGTTAGTTGTGAACTTTTATAAAACAACATTTTTTTTAATTTCCCATCCTGTTCGTTTTGTTTTCATTTCAAATTAAATTTCCATTCCCCCAAAGGATAATTATAGCGGGTAGTACTAACTACTTAAACGAGTGGAATACCTTGAATATTAATTGGCTCGCAAGGGAAGATCCTGAGACGGAGCTATCTTATTCATGAGAAAGGTAGTTGAGTTAAAAAGAGGATTGCATCAACATTTTAATTTAGTGTTGCAGTGGCATAGCGGTTATTTTTTTGAACTACTAAGAGCGGAGTCTCAGATCCTTACTGAAAGTAACAACACCTACGAGTTTTTTAATTGCTTCGCCTCTTGCGAAAGTCTGACGAACATCCAAGATTTTAAAGTCACGAGAAGCTTCTCATATTTGCCAATCGAAGTCGACGTTAACCAGGAGTCTCCTTCTTTGTGGGAAAAATATGATTTCACACAAACGATCGTTGGATGTAGTAGAACGATTGTAGACTCTGATTGGCGCCTTACCTTGACAATGCCTAATTATTGTAACTCTGACTACACATCAATGGTGCTTATTTTTACCTCCAAGTGGTAACCATCGGGTACTGGTCTCATCCAACCGGATTTGACTTGCTGAACAATAAGGGCGAGTGTTGATAACAAGATGAAAAACAGCATGGTCAGACTGGTACAGAATACCCGGCCTGCTGTCCCAAGTGAACCTAGATGAGCTGCTTCTACATATTCGGACAACAGGTTATTAAGGAATCTCAAGGGTAAGTCAGACCCCTTGAACAGAGATGTTGGCGGCTGAACCGAAAGGCCAACGACAGCGCTCAATCCCGTAATGGATACTGATGGCCCCGTGTCCTTGGAGTATCTAAAAAATTGGAACTGGATTTTCAGATTGGGGGTTATGCTTTGGGTTAACTACCCACCTATGGAAAAAACATTGTCACGAAGCAACCAATAGCCTCGGAAAGGACTGATTTTATTGTTGACGACCCTGCTAAAGGAAAAAAGGACAACGACGTGCGTATCTGCACCTTGAATGTGAGAACATTCAACAGGAGAGGTGCAGACGACAATCAGCGGAGAACCTACGCTGTTACAAGTTAGACATTACTGCCATACCGGAAATACGATGGGAAGGGCCGGACAAAAAGAGGGTGAAAAACTGTGACATCTACTACGGACAGTGATATAGTGAGCAGAAACAACGACAATTCAGATGCGGATTTGTTTTATGTGTCAGACTTAGGCCATAAATCTTAAGACATTAGCGAACTCATTGTAACAAAGTAGCCAACATAATGCCACTATAGCCAGCACACGGTTTCTTAAATTCGATATTCATAAGGGAACACGACTACCAACGAATGGGCAATCAAATTGATCACATTGCGAATGACAAGATGGAGGTATGCAGTATTTTGGATGTCCGAACATTCGGGGGAATATTGAAAGAGACCGCCACAGCTTTCGCAGAACGCGTTTCCTTTAACTTCTGGATTAACTCCATACCACCAGCATCTAATGTCGAAGAACAATGGCAACGATGTCAACAAGCCGCACTCTCAACTGATGTGCTAAGTTTCTCGCGCCCACCAGCAAGAAACTCTTGGTTTGATGAGGAATGCCTACAGATTATCGCAGCCAAGAATGAGGCCTACAAGCCTAAGCTGCTGGTGAAGACTAGAGCTGCCATTGAACTCTATAAGCAGAGATGAAGGGAAGAACACCGGCTTTTCAGAGAGAAGAAAAATGAGCAAGAAAAGCGCGCGATCGAAGATATAGAGAGGTGCCACTCCAGGAACGATGTTCGCTAGCTTTACCAAAGTGTAAAACGTCAAAGCCAAGGATACAAGGCTCGAAAAGAATCCTGTCGAGATGAACAAGGAAAAATCGTAGTTGAGACACAGTCGATGGTGATGATATGGAAGAACCACTTCTGCAGACTGTTAAACGGTGAAGACGAACAACATTCCGCTGTCAGGCAGAACGAACCATTTAATATTGGCAACGACAGCGAAAACTGCCAACCACCCGACCCAAGTGAAGTTAGGATAGCAATATCTAAACTCAAGCTTAATAAGGCCTCGGAGCTTTATAAAGCTGGCGGAGATAACTTGGTAAGTAACATCCATCAACTCATAAGCCAAATCGGGTCGGATGAAAGTATGCCTGAAGAATGGAACCTTAGCATCGTTTGCCCGACCCACAAAAAGGAGACCCTCTTAACTGCGCCAACTACAGAGGCAAAAGTCTCCTCAACATCGCCTACAAGATACTATCCGCCGTAATATGTGAACGCCTGAAGCCGTTTACCAACAACCTGATCCGCCCTTGTCAGTGTGGTTTTAGGCCAAGAAAGTCCACAAACGATCAAATTTTCACACTTTAACTGATCCTGAAAAAACCCAAGAAGTCCAAATTGATACCCACCACCTATTTATCGATTTCAAAGCCGCATACGACAACATTTATATAGACGAACTTTACAGAGCCATGTCTAGTTTTGGTATACCGCCCAAACTCGTCCGTTTGTGTAGGACGACGATGGAGAATTCTCGCTGCTCCATCAGGGTCGGAAACGACCTCACCGACACATTCGATACCAAAAAAGGATTTAGGCAAGGCAATGCGCTGTCATCTGAGTTCTTCAATTTGATTCTTGATAGGATTGTGCAAAACTCCTGACCCAACCAGAGGTACAATTTTCCAAAAATTGGTGGAACTACTCGCATACACCGACGATATTGACATCATTGGTAGGACTCAACGTGATGTCATAGCCACGTTTGCTAGTATAGAGAAGGAAGCGGAAAAATTGGGTTTAGCAGTAAATGAGGGAAAGACTAAGTATATGCTGTCAACACGAAAGCACACACAACACGACGAATTGAACAGATATAACTTTGAGGTAGTACGGCACTTTGTCTACCTCGGCTCCGCTATTAACTATGACAACAACATCTCGTCAAAAATTTAACGAAGAATTACTCTTGCCAACCGTTGTTTCTTCAGGCTAAGAAGGCCATTTGGTAGTAAAGCCCTCACTCGAACTACTAAGGAGATCCTATATAAGACCCTGATCATCCCAGTCCTGCTCTACGGTTCTGAAGCATGGACCGTATCAAAAGCGGATGAAGAAATTCTTGGTCGACTTGAGAGAATAATTCTTGTAAAAATCTTCGGTCCCGTTTGCGTAGACGGGCTATGGAGACGAAGCTTTAACCAAGAACTATACGAGATGTACAGCGACATACCCCTGATCAAAAAACTCCGCATTGGACGTTTAAGATGGCTAGGACATGTAGAACGGATGGACACCTATACTTCGGCTAGCAGAGTCATCGATTCCCAGCCAGACGTCGGACGCAGTAGAGGAAGACCTCGCCTTAAGTGGCGCGCACACGTAGAAACCGACCTCAACCAACTTGGTGTGAGCAACTGGAGGCAATTAGCTTAGGAGCAGGCTAATTGGAGTGGAATGTTGGTTGAGGCCCATTTCTTTACTATTATCCCATAGGACAAAATATAGGATAATAGTAAAGAAAGCTTCACTGGAGAAGAAGCCACAACGGGATGCTGATAATGCCTAATATAGCTAGGCTTCAAACCATACTTTACTTCTACCGATTGATATCTATCTACTGCTGGCAAATCGACAGCAACCCTACTCAAAAGCTAAGGGATACTCTCTAATGGAAAAGATAATAATGTGGAACATGCAAAGGTTGTATTATAATGACAAAATCTCAAGAGAAAACCCGATCTTTTACTAAACGGCCTTCAGCCTGGAATACAAGTACTGAGTTCTGCGAGTAGTAACCCTTCGAAGTCATATATGGTGAAACTTTACCCATATTTAGCTGAGTTTTGTGATAATCTGACATTTTAGAGAAATCCGCACTCCTTGTTGAATACCTTATATCCTGCCTACGTCTGCTGCTCAACTCCTAATCCGCCATTTCATCTTATCCACAACGAATAACTGTTAGATTGAGATCCTATATGGGGTGTTAATGCCAAGTATTTAATTTCATCACTGCAACAGATCTAAGTCCCTACTTCAGATAAAGCGGGACACTGCATACAAACTAACAACATCATCACCTAACAGAGGAGGTAAAGTTAACCAACCCTGTGACATCTAGGTGTTTCACAATGGAATTATCAATGGTCTACGGGCACCCTTTTATTAAGAACCGCTCTTAATAAACAAAATCATCGGTCTTATCCAGATCGCTAAAATGTCAACCTTACTCCGCAACAAGGTACAACTCAATTTTTAAGTAGCACCTAGGTTGAATAACGTTGTGAAAGGTGTTCCGGTGCTTGCTCGAAGGATGTTTTCCGTGGGCGGTCAGAGCTTGTTTGTCTGAAGTGAATCAGTATCCGAGACGGTTATTGATTCAAATGCTAAGGACGTTTCCTTGACGACGCAACCCTCAACTTTCAGGCACCTCTTATCTGCTCCCACAAAGACTTAAAAAGAAAGATGTTTACAGAATCAATCCGAGTTTGTTGATCTGGGCTAGTCAAAAAGGAAAGTAATCACATTCCCTGCCCTCAACATTACCATCTGCAAATTAAAGAATGATATCCCTTTCAATCCTGCTGGCTTATGCCCTTTCCCAATTACCACCACATCTTTCCCAATGCTCCTTTCTCTATGCTGACAACATTGACCTTTTAAGCCATCTCAACCTTTTCGTTGCCTTTCTTCCAACCCAACAACAACCTCACAACTCACACCTTAAAAACCGCAAAAAATACCGTAAATAAAGCTCTTTTCAAAAACCGATATAGGTATGTTGAATATTTCAAAAAAGGATTCCATCATGCCTTCAATAGGTATGACCCAACAGGGAAGGAAAAACAACAATTTTGTCGCTTCGACATACGCCTTTGGCAATTATAACAAAGGACACGATGCACAAGAAAGGGAAAAAATCCTTTTCATAAACTCAAAGAAGCAATTTACGTAACAGGTTGTATGTCCTTATTTTTTTATATTGCATGACCAGCTACTTCAATTTAATTATCCTTTTAAGAAGCCTTCAGAGGGGAGGAATCATTTTCCAAGGCTGTTGCTGCGGCTATTACCTTTGTCGGATTATTAGATGCTGTTTTCTTTTTTTCTTGTTTCCTTCCCCCATCCTGGCAGGCTGGCACTACCATTATAGACATTCCTGCCGTACAACAAGTCATTGAAACCTAAAAAACCGGGTCAGGACATTTATTTATTTTTGTTCTTTGTTTTCACCAGGAGTAGAGGTATGCATGGCTTTCTATCCATAAATGGTATAGCTATCATCAGCGTCGTCATCATTATCGTGTGCCGCACATAAATGTCGGTTAGTTCACAGTTTGCCAAGCATCCTTGTCATTCCCTCCGAGCGCGTTATAATATTTTTAATTCCCATAATGCACGCCCCACTGCAGGACCATTTATAATACCTGATTCACACTATTCCCACCAAAATCATTAATCACTTTGCATATGACTGTAACAACATGGTATGGGAAGGAGCAGCGCTATAGCATGTAGCAACAGCACCAGCAGGAAGCAAATGTCACCATGAGGCAGAAGGATATTTGCTGTATGCGGCATTCCATGGCATGGCATAGAAGCAAAAGTTTGACGCTTCTTTCAAAATGGAGCGAGAGGACAACGAAGCCCACTGGGGTATAAATAGGAAGATAGAACTTCGAAGAGGTAGGTTACTAGAGGTCACTTCATGTGAGAGCTTCAGGTGATGGAGAGATGGGAGAGGGTGTATCCTGCAGAGTTTCTGTGCTTAGGCTTTGTGATATTGAGATTATCCGTTACGTTGAATGTGTTTGACATATTTTTGTTCTTTTAGGTGGGACTTCACCTGGGAGCATATAAATTATTTAGGAATGCGGAAAGTCTCAACATTGTTGTGAGATGGTGGAACTTAATGTAGGTAGGTAATTGATTATGAATTGGATTGCATCTGTTAGCTGTTGTGGGTGAAAGGACTTAGAAAACTTAGACCTGCCATCAGTGCTTTTGTTTATACCCTATCCCATAGAGGTTTATAAGTCTTGATACATAGTTTGTAACATAGAGAAGCAATTTCGATAGATATGCATATCAAAGTATATGGATCGACTCAAAAGCACTAGCTGAACGTTCAGTTCGTTGGACCACCCTTTAGTAAATTTTCTATAAGTCATAATGACTTACTTACTTACTTACTTATAGGGCTCCCGACCCGTGAAGAGTCTCTGCCTGAGACACGTAAGCCTTCCATCCTCTACGATAGCTCGCTGCTTCCAGTTGTCTACATCAAGCGCTCTGGCATCCGCGATGGCTTGGTATTTTAAGCCGAAGTTCTGTCTTCCTTGCCTTCTCAAACCGAGGGGCTGGGATTCGAAGACCCTCTTAGCTGGAGCATTATTGCCCATTCGCTCGATCTGGCCGAGCCAATGTAGTCGACGTATTTTGGCCTTTTGGACTACCTCCACATCTTAGTACAGCTCATAGAGTTCGCGGTTGTATCTTCTCCTCCATTCGCCCTCCTCGTGCACAGGACCAAAAATACGCCGAAGTATTTTTCTTTCGAAGGAGCCCAGTATCAGCTCTCCCTTCCTGCTTATCGTTCAGCGCACTCGGCGCCATAAAGCATAACTGGCAGAATAAGGGTTTTCCAGAACACACATTTCGTCCTTCGAGTTAGGATTTTTAAACCCAGTTGTTTCGCCCAACCGAAGTAGCAACGGTTTCCTAGGGTAATTCTTCGTCGGATCTCCACTAGGGTATCATTCGTGGAGTCTATGTTTACTGCGAGGTATGTGAACTCCTTAACTACCTCGTAGTTGCTGCTATCAATAGTGATGTTTTGTACTAGGCGGTGGTTGTTTGTTTGTTGATAGCATGTACTTAGTCTTGTCCTGTCTTGTGAACGCTTTTATCACGGCACATTGGGAGCATAGCCCAGCAGCTAGACGGACCTGTTGAAAATAGTGACTTCCTTGTTAGCACCTGCCCTGCGCACTATCTGCTCCAATACGAGATTGAAGAAGTCACATGATAGCGCGTCTCCTTGCCGAAATCCGGTGCTTCTTTGGAATAGTTCGCAGGAGCTCCCTCCAAACTTTACGCTGCAGCGCGAGTTTTCCAGCGTCACGCGACACAGCTGAATCAGTTTTGCCGGAATTCCGAATTCGGCCATATAGAGCTCCTGACGATGTATGCTATCATATGCGGCTATGAAGTCGATGAATAGGTGGTGAGTTTCGACTAGAAATTCTTTGGTCTTTTCCAGGATTTGCCGCAGTGTGAAAATTTGGTCTACAGTCGATCTACCGGGCCGGCAGCCACACTGGTACGTGCCGATAAGTGTGTTGCAGAACGGTTTTAGACGTTCACACAGTACGTTGGATAGGATCTTGTATGCGACATTAAACAGGGATATGCCTCGATAGTTCTTGCAAGACATAGGATCGCCTTTTTTGTAGATGGGGCATATGGAGCTGATAGTCCAGTCATCGGGCATTTTTTCTTCCACCCATGCTTGGTTGATGATTCGGGGCATGCTCCCTACCAAAACATCACCACCGTATTTAAAAATCTCCACTGGTATGGTAAACCATCAGAGCCTGCGGCCTTGTTGTTCTTAAGCTTTTTTTTATAGCTAGGCCGACTTCATCTAGGTGTTGGAACTAGTTCTTCATTGACTGATCGTGGGTTCTCTTCTTGCCCTATCACTCTCTCTACATGATGCCCATTTAGCAGCTGTTGGAAATGCTGCTTAAACGCATCTACTATTCCCTACGCTTCGGTGACTAGGTTTCCTTCGCTGTCTCGAAGATCCTGCGTTCCGGTATTGTATCCAGCAGCCAGTTGCTTGGCTTTTTTATAAAACATCCGGATGTTGTTACAATCCCGCGACTCTGAGCTGTGAAGCTGCGTAAGCCCTCTTCTTTCTACGACAGGAGTTTGCAATTCATTTAACGATTTCGGTATACATTAACTGGATTCGTGTTGCAGTATCATGAATTGATGTTTATGTTATGGTCCCTAATGGTAATATATCCATTACGTGTAATGGATTTGAAAGCTGATAAACGCCCATTAGCATATGCACTGGCACTGACCTGCTAGCATACCCATTTAATGTGTACCCCTCCCCAAAGCTTCATCCCACTTCTGCCACCAATGTTACGTAAACATGCGAGTTGAACCTTACAAATATTACGATACACTTGCAACTGAAGAGCAATAGCAATTTCAATTTAATAAATTTCCTCGCCATTAAAAAAAAAAAACCCACCGGACTCTAACGATCTTGCCTTTCAAACCATTATGACCCAAAATGTATCCAACAGCTCTTTGTGCATTTTGTTAGCATCAGCGCTGGCAATACAACCTCATCAACTCCTCGCACCATGAAATATTTCAACCTCACCCTTCCTTTCTACATATTCAGGTTAAATATAAATAAATTTGATGCTCTGCACTCATATTAGTGTCCAATTTCACAGAAGCGAAAAATCTCCCCTAACTCTCTCTCTCTAACGTCAGTCGTGCATTTTTAACTATACAGCTATCCTTCAAGGACTCATTGCACTTGCACATCTTTCAGTGTAAAGGTGTGTGTGTGCTGTGTTCTGCACATCAAATATTCATCAGCATCAGCAATTCATGCTATCCCTGGAGTAGGTTTAGAGAAGTAGGACGACGATAGCTATATAAACTAAAAACTGAAATGTCCTGAACATTGAACTGATTTCGGATTTAATAGTCCTCGCAATGAGGCTGCATCTGTGAAATATCATTACAATGAGAGCCAAAATGACTACAGTGCAGTTCAGGGATAGTATTTCTCAAACGGATAGCTCCTGTGCTGTGTGTTGGATTAAATATCCTTAAACGAAACGCACATTAAAATTTTACAATCACCTTTCAAGGACAGGCAACAGCATCCAGCAGCCGCCGCCGATGCTGGTGTTCGTCGTGCTGCGTATGCAAAGGCATCCTTGTGTGTAGACTATAGAGGTGTGCAGCAGGAGATGGATGATAATATCAGTAGCATCAGCAACAAACGAGACTAGATAAAGCAATTTCATCTTAATTACTTAACGTCCATTTAGCATATATTCCATTAAGCGCTTATGATGCACACTCTGATTTGAGGCTCCAGATATAATTTCGCCTCACAAATTGGATTTGCCAGGCACTTGTCTGATGATCACACTATACAGCACCTATGCACACGGACACGTACACGTACACGTACAGTACTCCTCGTGCAGTGCAGTCCACGTGAGTTCATAATGCGTGTATTGTCAGTGAGCCGAATTAAGTCCTGATAGCTTAATTCATTTATTTAAATTTTAATTATGCTAAACGAATTAAAGTTGTGTTGGATTTGACGGATAGGAATTTTAGTGGGGGGGTCATCGGAGCGTGCGTTATTGTGTCGAGTCGAGAAGTTTTTTTTTTTTTTTTCAAAACAAGCCTTTGGGAGACGGGCAATTTCCTGATGAACATTTGACGAAAAGTTATTTGTTGTCCTTTTCGAGATATGCTCCGGGTGGGGGTGGAGGTGGAGGCTTTTCCAGTAGAACACTTGTGTAACTTTGCTCGAGTACAATGGCTCTGCAGCAAGGCGGACGAGATTTTCTCTACAGCTGTTGCAAAAAAAAAGTTGAATGTCAGCCAACCCCTATCGTCCCATTAGAAGAACTTGACCTTTCAAGTGGGTTTTTAATATTTTCCATAGGCAGTAATTAAAGAGATTGATGGATTGTTAGGTAAAAGTTTATGATGGGGGAGATCAAGGTCGGAATAATATTTATTGTTGAAGAGTATGTGATTTGCAAACTAGCTGTATTAAAGGACCTTGAATGAAGTGTGCCATTTTTAGCAGTCCCATATACAGTGAGAGTGATAGCAAACGGTGTTGGAGGACTTGTTTTACAGAAACCTTTATATTGAATGGTATTGACGAAAATTAAAACAAGTGGTGGGTGCACGACTGGGTCGTACGTAATGTTCTCTTTCACTGAGAGGTAGGCGTAAAAAGTTAATAAATTAAACAACTAAAATAACTTGTTCCGGGAAGATGGTATATAATGCTATTAAGCTGGTAAAGAAAGAAATGAGCAGAGCCAAACCGCTATTGTCAAAAAAAAAAAATCTTTGCAAGACCCCATCAAAATAAAGACCTACACTTCTGAAAAAAAAACTGGTATGGAGTGGCGAAACAAAGGCCTGATGGCACGGAAATTGTTCACCATCCCAAAGACCAAGCTTTAAATCCGAGATACACTCAAACAAAAATTAAACAGGATAGAGGCATTATAACGATCAGAGGTGCTTTTTTCTGGCATGGACTACTAACTTACTTATTTAAGTAGCGCTACAGTTCGAACGAAGCTGGGTCTCAACCAACATGTCTCTCCAATTAGCCCGGTCCTTAGCTAAGGATCATAACAAAATTCCATGTGTCCGAATTTTTCAAAAACGACAGAAAATAGACAGACACTCACGGCTGTTGGTATAAGTGTCTTCGAGACCGTGAACAATCCTGTTCGCCCAAATCGCGATATTGAAGAAAGAGCCTTTCTGAATTACTTTTGTCTACGTACTGAACTCCAAGCTTGGCGATCTGAGAATCACGGTCTTACGTATTCAATGACAAAAACCATTCACATGGCATAGTCGACAATAGTCTGATGTTGTAGGTAAAAAAAAAGGTAAAAAAATGAAAGGTAAAAAAAATGGAAAGGGCAGAACGGTATCCAAAACGTGGTATTGAGACACTTGTTAAAAGAAGCAGTCGATATTTTCACCACCCTGTCTGGTTGACTTTGAGATAGCCTTCGACACCGTATGGTTAGAGGGGCTTTTCTACAAGCTAACCAGACTGGGCATGCGTAAACCCACGCTATATATGATTTATGAAATGCTAACGCTATAGCGTACGCAGATGATCTAGTGGCGTACATATAAGGTCCGAAAATCGAGGTCATCAACATACTTTTGCACCGTGGCTTGGATCGCATTAAGGGATATTGCGATGATTGGAAATTGAGGATCAAAAAGGCCAATCATCGCTTATGGTTGTCACATAGCACCAGCCTACATGGAAAGGATATGGCTGTTTGAGAGGCGTTGTCTCCGACCCTGCTTAGGATTATACCGAACGCCGGACTCCAAGTACATAAAATATTATCGCAAAGAGGTTCTTCCTATACAATGGGGCTCACCTGAATAGAATTGAGAATTTCTTTATTAAGGTAATTCGAAAGCACGCCTTAAGGGCAATGGCTAGCGACAACAGCCAGATGCATTCGTTTATATCGATTCGTTAGGGTTAGTTCAAGAAAATAACGGTATCCCGGTATTAAATCACCACCACCGTGACGCGCGGGACAAGCAACTGATCCGCGACGAGTACGTCGACAATGCTCTGGAGCTACTCCGCTTTAGCACGGCGATATTAGATCAGATTCTGTTGGCTAAATAGGGAAAGTATTTCTGCACTTCCTTGGGACTTTGCGGACTTTTAGCCCACTCCTTAGTTTTAAGAACATTAAAATTAGAAACAAGGTCTTGGGCTGGTCTTGTACACCATATTGGCAGACAATCTGGTTCGATATATGCTGGGATGGCACCCAAAGACTCAATCAAGATGGCAACCCTTGGGGCATATGAAACGAGTGCTTGCTAATGCGGACAACATTAGCATGAAGTTATCTTTAAAACGTAAATGGCAAAGGCCTATTTATCGATTACAATAAAAATTTTGAATATTTGATGCAAATTTGAGTGTTTTATTTGATTTTAAAAAAAACTACGCTTATCACCCGTTACAGAAATAATTGCTGAAAAGCCCTAGTCTTTTAGCGTGTAGGCCTATAGGACAGTGTAAGGACACCGATTATGGTGCTAATGTTTGATCTGTTCAGCATTGTTAAGCAGATGAACCGCTTCTGATTAAAGCTAGGCCAGAGTTGCTTGGATATTTGGCACGTTGTGCCGTTTATCCATCAGCTTCTTTGCTTTCTTGATCACATCCTGTTTGATCAGTAAGGGGTATACCTAGCATATCTACCGGCGGTAGAATATCAAGGGCTGTTCCCTGTCTGGCAAGCTCTTGCAATTCCCTGGTATGTTTCTGTGGCCCGGCATCCATAAGATGTAAATGGTAAAATGCTCAGCCATCTCGTTAAGAGACATTCGACATTCGTGGGCTGATTTCGAGTTGAACGAGATTGCTTCCAGGGATTGCCGCTAGGCTGTCGCTGACGATGCCAATATGCTTGATGGATATTACATTCCTTTTCAGTCAATCCAAGGCTTCTTTGACTGCCATGACTTCAGCCTAGACAACGCTACAATGATCGAAAAGGCGAAAAGATACGCTTAGGTTAAGCATCTCCGAGAAAACACCTCCACCCACTCCAGATTCTCTTTTAGACCCATCCGTGTAGATGTGAATTGAGTTATTGGTTTCGACCGAATCCGACTCCCATTCAAGGCGACTGGGAATGGTTGTCCCGAAGTTATGCTCAAAACTGAGTTCGGTAGTGGGCTGGTCGGTATTTTCTGAATGTTAAGGTGATTCATAATCTTTGTGTGTTCACCCGGATTGGGTGTCCATTGTGACGAAGCTAACAGTCTAACAGCTGCACAAGCTGCGGTCTGTTTGCATTAGCAGATGTAGGATAGCTACATGGCTACATGTGGTCTAGAAAGGAGTACTCGTTAAAGACTTCCCAGTTTCCAATCAGGTTGGTTATGTTATGGGAGGCAAGAGTGATGTCTAGCACTTCTTGTCTAATTCTATTTATGAAGGTAGGGACGGAGCCCGAGTTACAGAGGAGGAGGTTTGTGAATAGAATATAGTCAAAGAGTAATTCAAATTGTATGATGAGCATTGGCATCACATCCAATGATAAGGACAGTTTTGCGCCTCTCTGCTTCCGCAAGCAGGTTTCTTAGGTTATCCTGAGATATTGGTCCCACATGGTCATGAGCCAAGTATGCCGAGACCAGCCAGTAGTTATTCTCTTTTGTTTCAATATTGGCTGCGACAGTATCCTGATTGCTGACGATAGTGAAGGAGACTTTCTGGGTACACGCTTTATAAAAAATTAGATGATACATACCCAGCAAGTCTCCTACACTATCGTCAACTATAATTGTCTTAAAAGATTTGAAATCAGTACCTTGGTTATACGTTTTGATGTACCCGCATTCACACGTGGCAGGTCTTACTGCGGATTTTCCGGCATCGACGCGACGTCAGGTATTTTCCCGACACGTGTTATCGGTGTCTGACAACTTACACTCACTCATTCCAATTGTATATAATATTTGGATTGTCACGATTACACCGTTTTCCCGCAGCCACTTGTTGGAGTGTTCTATGAAAACTCTGGTTTTCCTGTACAACTGTTTTCCATCAATCAAACATCTTCCCAGGATGCATGTGTTTGATTGATCGCAAACCGAGGTACCCAACCAAAATAGAAAAACAAAAAAACATCTGTAGGAAGGGAGGAGAGTACCGTTCTTTCTCAGAATCTTTGAGCAAGAAGAAGGCGATGACACGTCAAAAACAATTCTCCATGAACTATCTTGGTGGTTTTGCGTGCAGAATTTGAGGTAAGGGATTTCCGTTCGGTTGCTAACCCTTTAATAATTTCAATTGTCCCCTTGTATCTCTTTTGCAAGGTTTGACAACTGCAGGGCAATATGACAGCTGCATTTGTACACATAGACAGTTGTCCTTTGCCTCAGGGTCATCACCTTGTGTCCCTAATGTTACAGACATACTTTGGTGGTGTTGTCCGTGTCTGGTTTCTATGGCGTGTTTTCGTTGTGGCGATGGTGTTTGCACATGGCCGTCCGAATAAATATCTCCGTTGCTCCAACATTAGGAGAAATTGGCCGTTTTTTCTTGGCCGTCGATCCTAGCTTTTAAAGTTGCAGCTTTGTTGGATGGGTGTCTTTTGGGCCATCCGCCCCATGCCTTTGTCGCTCCATCGTTGGGTGAGAAAGAGGAGCGTCTTCTCCTTCCAACGATGACGCAAACGCTTCGTTGTGTTGTAGGTTCCAAGGAAGTCATTGAATTTGCTTTCCTTTTCAATTCTGACGTTACGTTTCCCTAATAGAATTTTGACATTTTACAACAGTTATTGGAAAGGCTATGAAAAGTTTTATTTAGGTGTTCTTAAAATGTCTCCTTGTTAGTTCATTCAGACTCTGGTGCGTATCACTACCAAGTGATTAATAACCGGCAATGTCTCTAGACCTATATCGGTTTTCTACAGAGAATCAGCATCCTAACAAATTTTGAAAATGTTTGTTTTCACCATTTCTGATCTTGTCTATCTTATTTGCAAGGTCATTGTAATATCTCCCATGTAACGAGTGAAGACAAACACTTAAATTTGACCGCCTTGTATGTCAGCATTGCAGGTGCATAGTCATAGTCTGGTTGCCATTTGAGGGGACTAAATATCCGGAGCTGTTTTCTCTGGTAATACCAAACAATGCGGTC
This sequence comes from Rhingia campestris, assembly GCA_932526625.1. NCBI lineage: Eukaryota > Metazoa > Arthropoda > Insecta > Diptera > Syrphidae > Rhingia > Rhingia campestris. The sequence goes on along the minus strand of OW052184.1, from coordinate 93,693,212 downwards.
TTATGGTCAACTCCCTCAAGACTGAACTCATGCTATTCAAACATAAAAGAAGCATACCACACATTGAATCACACCACCAATCGATGGAAATGTTTGAACTCATAACCGAATCTTCAGCAGAAAATGAAAACATGACTCAAAAATATTTTTGTGGATGTACCTATACGGCAATCGCGCTACTAATACTGACAAATGGCAGTAGATACAATCTGGTGTCAAGACAGATACATGGAAACCGAATTCCAAGCAGATAACAAAAATTCAATATCTATCTGCTGGGTCGGCGGCGGCTTCACCACACAATGATATCACAATTTGTATCTGTCAGCCAAGCGGCCATACATGCTGTATCTGAAATCGAAACAACAAACTTTTAAGGCGTTACAGAATCAAGTTGACAAGGGTCCCATAACTTTCTTTGAAACCGCACGATGAAAGTAAATCTCAGGGATGGCGGCACGGACATATCACAATTTCTCTATCACTTGATGCACAGAATGCAACTTCCAAGTCTTTCCGAAATCGTATTGCCCTAGCTTGTGGAAGATATTGAGATGGTTGGGTAGTGTTGAAAGATCCAAAAAGAGGATTAAGGAATGACAAGAGCCCATACTCATGGTAAACCCTACTAAAGGTTATCACAATAGGCCCACAAGAATCTAAGCATAGCCGGTTAGCGTACACACTCAAGCAAATCTAGCCTAACCTACGTGGGAATGAAGCAACCCTAACGAAATAAATTCCAACTAAGACGAACAATTCCTTTTTGATAACTCTAAGCAGCGGGGCCTTCAGTTGCAGTTGTTACCTTCGAAGTTATGGGCTAGCACACCCATGTTTAGTTGATATCACATCTTTTATGTCGATATGTGAATATTGAATAACTTAAAAAAAAACAACCGATTACAATATATGAAGGTCCAAAACCAAAAAAAAATGTCAAAAACATGCCCAAGTCGGTTGATAAATGTCAAAGTTATTCAATGTTAACGTACCGACATAAAATATGGCGCACCCTGCATTTTCAAGAGTCTGGATGAAATCTGAATATGTCTACACTGACTATGGTGTGCGGATTTGTCAGATCAGATCATATTTGTCTGCCCTAATCGTGGCTAGCCACGTCACTATTTACTTTACCTTTGGAATTGTCCACTGTGGTCTGCATAAAGCAAGGAGAGGACACATTCCCCCTGCTCCATCTGCTGAAGACATGGTTCGTTTCCCGGAGGTCGCACCATGTAGGTGTATTCTCGATGGTGTCGTGTTTCTCATTGCCCATTCAAACCAAATATTATAGAGATTTGCGGTTCCGCATCCTTAAAATCCCAACAATTTGTTTTAATTTCCATGAATTTGGAAACTCTCACCTCAATGATACCCATAACCTTCTCATCATCGCCTTGTCCTACATACATACGGTATAGAACCACTTAACTGTGTTAATTAGTTTTAAAGGCACAAACTGGATTTACATTCTAAAACTCACTCAAATGACTTAACCGGTCCACCTTGACAGCTACCCTTCGTCCAATTATTTTTCTTCACAAAAAAAAATCTTCAAAGGAACACAAAAAAACGAGAAAAATATGACCCATCCAAAAGGACATGTTTTACTTGGACCCCCATACAAATTGCAAATCCCATCCATTTGCTTAGCTTGCGTCAACTTCTACTATTTATGTAGTCCATGCCCAGAAGCTCTTAAGCAAACATGTGACCAAATGAATTCTGTTTTATACGAGTTAGGGATTTATCCACACCATACTGCACACACGCTAAACCTCTATCAGCATTCGTCCTGTTCCTGCATCTAATTACCACCTCAAAGGCAGAGGCAACAGCAACGACAAAACGAAAAAAGGTTTGAATAACCCTAATTCAAAGGCCTAATAGCCATATGTTCCCGTTGTCATTACTGTTGTTCATCTCGGGTGAAACGTGATTATCCTAAAACGTGACAGTCCCCAGAACCAGATATCCACCCATCTCATTCCTTTGTGTAACAATTGGGAGAAAAGGACACACTTCCACTCACAGCTCTCGATGGCCTCTCGCAAAAACAACTTGGGGAGCCGAAACTTTTTATTGTATCTCAGGTTTACCATGCACGTCCTAACTTTGGAAACAACATTTTTTCCCATTCATTCGTTCGTTCCCGTTTCCTTAATATCTACGAACAAAATCCAATTGGTAAGCGAGTTTTTTGCACTTTATTCCGAATAACCTCAACGGTACGATACAAGTCGTACCCTAGATTTGCATATTTTACATGTACAACGAAATACTCTCGACCGCATTCATCATTACTATCCGGGAACCGCAATCCAGCACTCGAATTACCTCGATTGCAATTACATCGACCAATTTCGCCCAATTTGTGGGTGTGGATATGCCAACAAAAAACGGACGAACGGCCTCCATTCCGTTCCCATTTTTTAAGTAATCAAACTTTGTAATCACCTATTAATTTACTCCCTCCAAGGTGTGTGGCAGGAAGGCCGAAAGGGTGGCTTTGTTAAACGTAAACCTCGACGAAAATTGCATATTCCCATGCCACCACATCCGCATTTGCAAAAAGGGATGAACGAGACGAGAAGCCATGTTACAATTTACAAAACGGAACTGAGTGTGCAGGAAGTATCTTTTGAATTGGATTTTGGCCTGAAATGAAGGTAGGTACTGCTGCTGCCACTCCCACGCACCAGAAGCGTGCAATGATGCAAATAATAATGGGGAAGTGCTGGACTGTACTGTGTAGCCCAGATACCTTTATCGAATTAACCGATTTGTAATTAAGTGGGAAGCTTTTCGCCAATTTCCAACTGGATGCCGGATAGCTCATGGGTTCCTTTCAAACTAAAATTAGCGCAACAGTGGAGCAAGTAAACAAGTACGAGTTGGTATTTGTGCGCTCCCGCTCCAGGGGGGGCTGTGAAGGTATCTGCATAGTTGGCCGCATTCAATAGATAGAATGAAAGCTGATTCAGAGTTGCACTACACCACCGGTAAGCTTCATTGGAAATGCATTTAACAAAAAAAAATTGCAGAATCATTCCGGGATGATGGTAATGAAGTTATAGTGTGGCTAGCAAGTCGGTTGCTGAGAGGTGATGTGATGATGATCGTTTGCTTTATTCATCCGATTGGGTTACAGTGACAGCTCAAGTTAAGAAACCTAGAAGTGAGCGAACATTTTGCTAGCGTAAAACTAAAAAAAAAAACCTAAGGGCATTTAAGGCTAGTGAGGTCTCATGTTAAGTTAACCGACAAATCATGTGACAATATACTTTCTCCGAATCAACCAAATACCTTGGAAAGCACTGATTTAAATACTCTCTTCCAGCGGAAAAAGAACGCCGACGTCCGTATCTGTACTGTATCTGCACTAGAAGCGTTAGAACACTCTGCAAGCAGGAGCCAAACAACTAGCGGAGACGCTCAGGTGCAAGAAAGCAGACATTACTGCCATTCAAGATATATAATTGGATGGACTGGGCAAATGGATGATGACAAATTGTGACTTTTTCTGCGGTCCGTTGTACAGTGAGCAGAATCACAGAATTTTCGGATGCGGAATTGTAATAAGCAGCGAACTCAGGCATTGAGTGCTTTGCTCCCACGAAAACAGTCAACTCGTTGAGATAATCCTTATCAAGGCCAAATTCGGCATACATATGCCTAATATGAGCTCAGACGCCGTTGGAGGAAAAAGATGACCTCAGTAAGGATTCATTTTAAGAGCACATCTATAAGACATATCCACAACCACTGAAGTCTGATATTAAGCAAACAGGTAGCATCGTTAGCTGTATTCTTGAAAGGTACAGCCTACACGAAACCAATTTTGGCAACGGATTTTGGCTAATCGACTTTGTTCGACAATGTTCCGGGTTTTTCCTGCCAATCATCAAGAAAACCCCCGTCGATTTGTATTTAAATATTCTTCAAGCCTTAAAACCTAGACCCTGAAGATTATAAGACTCATTGTTGAAATGAAGGAAAATGATTTGAAGGAACGAAGAACTTTGGGAGTGAGTGGGAAGTAGATGTGCCTTAGAAAAACGTTTCAGCAAAATGGATATGCAAAGCGCAAAGTCCAAGGCACCCAACATTCGGCAGGCCGGTGTTCGACAGCAGGTATTTGCTACAAATTATCTGGCTATGAATAAGTTTGATAGCATTGAGCTGGACTCGATAAAGTAGGCTCAAGGATGATGTAGCTTTATAATTTACATTGTTTGAGGAATACCAAGCTACTAGCATCACCTTTTGCAGAGTCTATAATTTTCTGGTTTATACGATTGTCTGAACTAGGTTAGGTTATATGGGATATTGGCGCTCAGCTGAATCGTCAAGCAAAGGCACATAACTATGAAAAACGACGTTCGTATCTGCACCCGGAATGTGAGAACATTAAACAGAAGAAGTGCAGGCGAACAACTAGCGCAAGCCCTAAGCTGCTACAAAGCTGGAATGGGCCTGCAAAAAGAGAATGAAAACCTGTGACTACGGGCCGTGTTAAGGTGAACAGAAACAGTGAGGTGGATTTGTTATAAGTTCCATATTTATTTATTTATGTTTTCAAGATATAAGCGAACGCATTGTAACAATCCACATCAACGCCAAATTCGCCAAACCTAACCCTTATATGCTCCCACACTACTACGAAGGAAAATGATGTTGTAGCGAAAGGCTTCTACGAGCTCCATGACAAAACTTAAGTGCGCTATCGAGGATATGGAGAGATCCCACTCCAGAAATTATGTTCACATGTTTAAAGTTAAAGTTTAAAACGTTATAGCCAGGGTTACAAGACTCGAACAGAATTTTGTCGAGATGAACAAGGAAATATTGTAGTTGAGGCACAGTCTATGCTGAGGATATGCAAGAAATACTACTGCAGACTGTTAAACGGCGATGACGACCAACATTCCGCTGTTAGGCTGAACGAGTGTTTTCAGAAACACTAAAGCTAACCTTTCGTCTCCCTGAGCACAGCAGTGTCTTCCAAGCCGAAATATTGGCAGTAGCAGAGGCAGCCAAAGCGACCTCAATGCTGGCGATACCACCAGATGATATCACCATCTTTATTGACAGTCAGGCTGCAATAAAAGCTATCTCTGCTGTCGAAATAAAATCTCGGCTTGTGAAACGTTGTCGTGAAGAACTAAAGGTTTTTGGCGTCCAACATAATGTTAAGCTCTGCTGGGTCCCCGGACACAGAGGCATACAGGGCAATGAAATTGCTGACGAACTGGCGAGAAAAGGATCTGCCTCCCGCATTGACCAAGCAGACCAGTCTGTAAAACCACCACTATGTGACCTCAAATCTCGGGTGGGACAGTAAACACTGATCACTGCCAAAAACAGGTGGAACTCCCTTCCCACCTGTTAAACTTCCAAAAGGATGCGGCCTGAGTATGACAAAGCCAGAACCCATAAACTACTTCGTAGAAACAGGAAATCTGTCTCTACTTTAGTTGGGATTCTTACTGGACACAACTTACTAAAAAGCCACAAACTGAAAATGCATCTCATATGACCTCTGTAGAGGCTGCGGTGATGAAGAAATACACGAGGATACCCTACACTTTCTATGCCATTGCCCAGGCCTCAGCCAATTAAGAATGAGAACCTTAGGAAAATACTTTTTCCATGACCTCACGGATCTATCCGAAATCCCTCTCCCTAATCTTTTCAGGTTTGCAACAACATCTGGATGGCTGGAAAGAGGCTTACAACAATGGACAGTAACGGGACAATGAATGAACCAACCACACAAGTGGACCCCCAACGGGCATCACAATGGGTCTATATTGATCTGAGTGTGATGAGGGAAGACACACACCGTCTGCCTCATCAACCCACCAACCTAACCTAACCTAGGCTGAACGAACCATTTAATATTGGCAACGGCATCGAAAATTACCAACCACCCGACCTAAAGTGAAGTGATGATAGCAATATCTTAACTCAAGCTTAACATGGCTGCTGGAACTGACGGTCTTTCCGGCAAGCTTTATAAAACCGGCGGAGATGACTAGCCAAGTAACATTCACCAACTCAAAAGCCAAATTTGGTTCAGGTCGTATGCCTGAAGAATGGAATCTCAGCATCGTTTGCCCGATCCACAAAAAAGCAGATCCTCTGAACTGCTCCAACTACAGAGGAATAAGTCTCCTCAACATTGCCTACAAGATCCTATCTGCCGTAATATGTGAACGCTTGAAACCGTTTACCAACAACCTGATCGGCCCTTATCAGTGTGGTTTTAGGCCAGGAAAGTCCAAAGCCGATCAAATCTTCACACTTCGGCAGATCCTGAAAAAACAAGAAGTCCACATCGATACACACCACCTATTTCAAAGCCGCATACGACAGAATTTATAGAGACGAACTATACAGAACCATGTCGTGTTTGGGCATACCTCCCATAATCGTCCGTCTCTCTCGCTTCTCCTCTCGCTTCTTCTCGACAACGACCTTCCAGTAGCATTTGATTAGAAAAACTGACTTTGACAATGTGACCGATTGTTAGTGATTTGTGCGGAATTGTCCTTGGTAGGATTATGCGAGGCTCCCGAGTCAATTAGCCTTATCAATATATCCGTTAGGAAGAATTAAAGAAACGAGTATCAGTTCCAATTCGGAAATCAGTTTGCTTTCGGGATATCCTTGGTGAAGAAATAATTGACACTCGATGGATTCCGCACCAATTCGTCGTCGGACCACTTCGAAAGAAAATCAATGCTAAGCTGTCAAAAATTGTTGACTTAACAAATTATGCCGCTGCACGACCATATGCCATAAATTTCATCGGAAGATCTATTCAAACTGATAATTGGAACGGAAACCTCGGTGGAAAATTGTTCGAATTTGAACAAATCGGAGAACATTTTCATCGAAACGGATACTTCGGTAGGCTTGAATATCGAGGACATAATCTTCCATTCATTTATGCAGCTACCGCAGTATATGTGGACTATATTGACATCGTTAATTGGGGAAGGTTCTATGTTGGGTTTAGCAGTGAACAAGGGGCAGACTTATGCGCTGATACATTGTCCGTATTAAAAGCGGATAAAGAAATCGGTTGACGAGCTAAATAGGCGTAAATTCAAAGACCAACTTAACAATGTCTGAAATTAAAGGCACATTCACGAGAGAGGAGGGGGGAATATCCTCTCACTAAGATACTGACTCTCAGGCGACAGGGGAGGAATTCCCTAAATGGAATTAACGGTGGCGCCTACAACTCCAGTTAGATCAAACTGACAAGTGCAATCCCTACATGATTTGCTTCGACATATTTCAAAACCAGGTCTATAGAGATTTTCAATACTGAGCCAGGGTGTTGGAAAAGAGTTGGTGGCGGAGGAGCCCTCAATGGGTCAACGGCAGCACTCATATCCCGAAATGGATTATGATGTTTTGGTAGGGAGCATGCACCGAATCATCAACCGGGTATGGGTGGAAGAAAACATGCCCGATGACTGGACGATCAGCTCCATAAAAAAGGCGATCCTATGCCTTGCAAGAGCTATCGAGAACCCTGCTTAATTTCGCATACAAGATCCTATCCAACGTACTGTTTGAACGTCTAAATCCGTTCTGCAACACTTTAATTGGCAAGTACCAGTGTGGCTTCCGGCCCGGCAGTTCGACTATAGACCAAATTTTCACACCGAGGCAAATCCTGGAAAAAACCAACGAATTTCAAGTCGAAACTCATCACCTATTCATCGACTACAAAACCGCGTATGATAGCATACATCATCAGAAGCTCCATATGGCGATGGCGAATTTGGAATACCAGCAAAACTGATTCAGCTGTGTCGCGTGACGCTGAAAAACACGCGATGCCACGTGCAGTTTGGAAGTAGCTCCTCCGAACTATTCCAAACATGCATTCGGCAAGGAGACGAGCTATCTTGTGACTTCTTCAATCATGTACTGGAACAAATAGTGCTCAAGGCAGGTCACGGAAGGCATTATTTTTAACAGGTCCGTCGAGCTGCTGGGCTATGCGGACGATATTAACATCAGCGTGTCGTGATTAAAGCGTTCACGGCGATTGAAGAACAGGTGAAATCCGTTAGCCTTGAAGTAAATGAGGACAAGACCAAGTACATCCTATCAAAAAACAAACAAGCATCTGTCCACCGCTTGGAAAAAACGTCACTATTGATAGCGATTTCAAGGTAGTTAAGGAGTTCACATACCTCGCAGTAAACATAAACTCCACGAACGACACCCTTGAGGAGATACGGCGAAGAATTATTCTAGGAAACCGTTGCTACTTCGGTTTGGCGAAACTACTGGGTTCAAAACTCCTAACTCGAAGGACGAAATGTGTGCTCTACAAAACCCTTATCCTACCAGTTCTGCTTTATGGTGCCGAGTGCTGGACGATAAGCAAGAAGGGAGAGCTGATACTGGGCTCCTTCGAAAGAAAAATACTTCGCATATGTTTGGTCCTTTGCACGAGGAGGGCGAATGGAGGAGAAGATACAACAGCGAACTCTATGACCTGTATCAAGATGTGGATGTAGTCTAAAAGGCCAAAACACGTCGACAACATTGGCTCGGCCACATCGAGCGAATGGACAATAATGCTCCAGCTAAGAGGATCTTCGATTCCCATACCCAGGTTGGAGAAGGCAAGGAAGACCGAACCTCCGTTTCAAAGACCAAGTCATCGCGGATGCCAGAGCTCTTGGTATACACAACTGGAAGCAGCGAGCCATGGATGGAAGGCTGCAGTGTCTCAGGCAGGGAATCTTCAAGGGTCGGGAGTCCGATAAGTAAGTAAGTAGAGGGCTTAAAACTTCGCTTATCCCTTCATATTTGTGTACAAAGTTTATTTTTTCTTTGAGACAAAGAAATAGAGCTCCGAATGCCGAATTTCGAATTTTTAATGCCGAATCCGAACGGAAAATTTGAGAAGCTTCTCATGATAGTGTTACTCTTAGATGTTTGTCAGACTTTGCAAGAGGTGGAGCAGTGAATAACTTAGGTGTTGTCACTTTCGGGATTTGAACCAGGGACTCACGCTTCATATTACAACGCACGAACAACGCACACACACGGCAAATTAGACATGTCAAAAATGTACGTCTTCCATTCTCAGCCATATGTTGATTTATCATATCACTTCTGGAAGGCGCCTAAATTTTAGACTTAAATTTGAATACAGTGATCATCCTATTTATCCCTTCTTTCTCAACACACTGTACCCAAATGAGCCCTGCCATTTAAATAAATACGAATCAACGAGATTCCCCATTCGGAGCCATTTAGTGTGGGAGGCAATCTACCCTATAGCAGTACAGTAAGTTCGTATTGTTGACTTTTTGATTTGCAAATTTGCAACCGCAAAATGCATCCACACACAGATACGACGCACACTTACACACATCGTAATGATAGTCCATGCACTTGCTGCGCCCGCAGTACCTAACTCTACCAGTAGATCGACCCATATAGTGCCAATTATACACTCTTTAATCGCGCTTTCAAAACCAAAAGGTTCGAGAGCCGATTCAACACTATTAATTGGCTTCGCGTGCATAATTTCGACTAATTCAGCGAATGTTGCTAATTAATGAATCCGAGCTGGAGGACTTTACAGCACAGTTTCCTGTTAAAGTCATTTAGAGGATTTTTTTGCGGATTGTGTGAATTTATTTTTGTGGGTATTTTCTGTTTTACTTTTGTGTTGTCCGCAATAGAATTGGGGGCGGTGAATTTGGAAATCGGGTTAAAAAAATCTATCTGTCAGCTTTATTACTTCACACGGTAGCAGTGGCGTGGGCTGACCTTTTTTTATGGGAAGTGAAGTACAATTTTTGTTATTCCATAAAATAATTTTCTCTCGATAGACTTAAGGCGGCTTTTGATTGCTAGACATCTTTTCAAATGGTAACAATAAACCTACAGTAAGGTTGACTTTTTGGCATTTAAATTTGAATATACACAACAATGCCATTAACCACAAATGCGGCAACCTTTACCAAATGAGGGGAAACAGGGTTTAAAGGATGGGTCACCTTGGGTCAATAAGTGGCAGACATCATTCAGTATTTTATTTTCACGGTACGATGTGGATCGATTAACGATTGAACAACGTTGCGAATGTGAAAAATATTAAGGTACAAGGTGGCCTAAAAGAAGTCATCCGATGGCTCTCATTTTTTTTCTAAATGGCTCGCGCAGTATGTGCCGTTGCTCCGTCCTGTTGGAACCACAAGTCCTCCAGCCCCAACTCGTCCAATTGCGGCAGACAAAACTCGGTTAACATGGCCCTATAGCGCGCACCGTCCACTGTTGTCGTTTGACCAGCGGTGTTCTCGAAAAAAATAGCCCGCGTGAACAGCGGACCATGCAACAAAATGTGAAATTTTGGAAAATTTACACGTTTTCATCGGGAAGCCAATGTATTGGCGTAGTTTTTGGGGTGACAGCATCACTTAATCATTTTTATACCAAGACGACGTGGAAGAAAAGTTAGGAAGAGAACACAGCTTTAGCAGTATTATCGGAAAACACAGCCTACACGACAACAAGTCTGGCAACGTACGTAGGGTAATTGACTAATCTTTTGCACCAATGTTGGATAACACATTATATACACCATTACGTCAGGCATCGAACTAAGGCTAAGTATGTCCGAACATTTCCAGAGGCTAAGATTCACTTGGACCATTTTCTTGCTGCAACAAAGGTTAAGAATTCCCAACACAACGGCGAAATACTGTGAGAAAATTCAACGTCGAAAGACTGCAATCGCAAGAAACTACCAAGGCGTATGGCATAATCTCTCGATAAATATCATACCACCTGCATCTACTGTCAAAGACCATTGGCGATGTTGTCAACAAGCCATCCAATCGGAAGCAACTGATGTAGAATGTTTCTGCCGCTTACTAGCAAGAAAGCCCTGGTTAGACGAAGACAGCCGACATACGGTCACAGCATAATCTGAGGTTTACCAACAAGGCAAAGCTGGAGGTGAAGAGAGCTGCCAAAACAGGTGCCAAATAAGCTGAATAACAAAAACGGATGTAAGGAATACTGGCAAGAATTATTCTTATCAAAGGCAGATTCTTCGTACTTACAAGGCAATTTAATAAGTCCTCACTCAACCTACTAGGGAATTTTTCAATAAGTACCTGATTATCCCAGTCCTTCAAATGTTAGTTAAGAAATTCATGGTCGTTTTAGCGAACAATCCTTTGAAAGATCATCGATCGCATTGACGCCACAATTCATAATTAATCTGGGCCTTAACCAAAATGCCTATCCAATTAGCCCGTCGCCAGCTTACTGTCTCCAGTTGAGTAAACTTTGCTTGCAGTTTGAAATTGCAGTTGGTAATCTGGTAGTAATCGGTTTATATTGAAGCGACGCCACTGCATAATAGAGGTAGGATGGTAAATTGATAAAAAAAAATTAATCAACTGACACTAATTAACTTTTCACAGTTTCACTCGTGTGAATATATCAAGTTGTCGTGCACTGTGCTCTGCGGGGGCAACCGAAAGACAAATTGCGGTTTGTAGGTGGTAATTCGGTTGCACAAACGAAAGTACAAAATTGCGATTTTTCATGCACATTACTGTCAAGACTTCCTGATATGACGGTATGGTATCAGTAATTGGTTTTTCGTATCGTAGCAGGAGGTTGACAACCCTGCCTTTTTCAATTTACTTGTAAGAGGTTTTAATTCGGATTATAGTTTAAGACATTAGTGAAGTGAGGATAGCAATATCTGAACCGACGGAAATGACGGCCTTCCCGCTGAACTTCAAAAGCTGGCGGAGATGACTTGGTAAGTAACACCCACCAACTCATAAGCCAAATCTTGTCGGATGAAAGTATGCCTGAAGAATGGAACCTCAGCATCGTTTGCCCGATCCACAAAAAAGGAGACCCTCTGAACTGCGCCAACCACCGAGGCATAAGTCTCCTCAACATCGCCTACAAGATACTATCTGCCGTAATATGTGAACGCCTGAAACCGTTTAACAACAACCTGATCGGCCCTTATCAGTGTGGTTTCGGGCCAGGAAAGTCCACAACTGATCAAATCTTCACACATCGGCAGATCCTGGAAAAAACCTAAGATGTCCAAATCGATACCCACCACATATTCATCGTTTTCAAAGCCGCATACGATAGCATTCATAGATACGATTTATACAGACCCCCATGTCAATTTTGGCATTATCGCCCACCGCCCAAAATCTGAATCTGAAACTACCTTACCGACATATTCGATACCAAAAAAGGTATTAGACAAGGCGATGCACTGTCACTGTTGAGGGCTCAGTGGCGCGATGGTTAGTGCGATGATCTGCCGCGCAGAAGGTCTGGGTTCGATTCCCAGCCGTAGCAACACCTAAATGATTTTTCACTGGCCCTCCTCTCGTGATGATCTGACAAGTCGTCCGAGTAGTATCAATTGTCAAGAATAGCTTATCTCAACTTAGCCGTTCTGAGTCGGCATAAAACAGGAGGTCCCGCCATCGTGCAAGAAGTACACACGCACACATGAATGGTTGTGAGAAAGCTAGGCCCTGGGTACTAACGAGCCTGTTGCGCCGAAAATTTGTATTTTTTTTGTTTTTTGATGCACTGTCATAGTACTTCTTTAAGACCATTCTTGAGAGGATTGTGCAAAACTCCCGAGCCAACACCAGGGGTACAATTTTCTAAAAATCGGTGCAACAACTAGCATACGCCGACGATATTGACATCATTGGTAGGACTCAACGTGATGTCATTACCACGTTTGCTAGTATAGAAGGAAGCGGCAAAAATTGGTTTCGCTGTAAATGAGGGTAAGAGGGCTGCCAACACGAAAGCTCTCACTACTAAGGAGATCCTAAGGAAGACCCTGATCATCCGAGTATCGCTCTTCGGGGCTGAAGCATGGACCGTATTAAAAGCAGAAAAGCAGAAAGCCATAGTCGATTCGAGAGGAAACTCTTCGGTCCCGTTTTCGTTGACGGGCTATAGAGACGAAGCTTCAACCACGAACAATACAAGCTGTACAGCGACATACCCCTGGTCAAAAAAACTCCGCATTGGACGTTAATGATGACTGGGACATGTAGAACGAATGGACACCAATACTACGATTCGCAGAGTCTTCGATTCCCAGCCAGACGTCGGACGCAGTATAGGAAGACCTCGCCTTTTAAGTGGCGCGCGCAAGTAGAAACCGATCGCAAACAACTTGGAGTGCGCAACAGGGCTAATTGGAAAGGCATGTTAGTTGAGGCCCAGGTTCATTTCGGACACTTAAAATGAAAAAATTATCCTTGGCATTCCAACATACTTTCTGTAGGCGCTCCAGTCGAAATATAAAGCCTTCGACCGTTATTTTGTAGTTATAAAACTTTATATCCCTCTTGTGGAAAGTATGACCTTTGAAATTGGATTGCGACGAAAAAAGTGCACCTGGAGAAGGAACATCACGAGAAGATCTAGCGAAAGCATTAAGAAGCTGCAAGTTGTCTAACTGGGCAATAAAATCATCGGCCCGAGAAGACATCACTGTTCTTCACCAATTCTTCTCGCATTAGTCGAATACCTTCGGTTCTTCTAATGTCAAGACACGCAGTCACAACTTCTTGAATATGCTGAGGTAGGTCTTCATCAGAATAGTTTGCATCTCTGTGCGATGTTCTAGAACTATTTAGAGGTACTCGAGGTGAAATTTGCTGCGCAGAACTTGCAGTCAGGTTTGCATCTTGAGTTTATTAATTAATTGCCTAGGCTCTACAGGTTGATCAGAACCAAAAGCATCAACAAATCTGGCATTTTGCATAGACAAGGCGCACCTGATTTTGAATACAGACCTGAACTAGATAAATTGTTGGTGTTTGGCATGTCCTTTGCAACCTTCTTTTTTCACAGTTTGTAATTACTGCTAACTTTTGATAGCGAACGATTGAAAAAATTTAGCACACATAACGATCCTGTCGCCACTGTTCAGTTGGTCGTCCTTATGTTCGATCACTTCAACTGTGCGCAGATTATATCCTTCATTTAAAAAATATGTATCTGCTACTCCCCGAGTAAACATTTTCAAGTCCAGCAGTCGTTCCTGCACATCCAATATGATTAAAAATTGAAACTTCCGACGTATCCCTTTATATATTCAAAACCCCTTCCCAATGAATATCGGTTATGATTTGAAATACAAAATCATGAGAGTAATCCTTACTCGTGTTGAAATCTCTTTGACATGTTGTTTCATGCTCAATGATTGAATTTCTTACCTACATATATCCTTTGACGAGCACCAGAATGCCCATACATCATTGTCACTGTCATTGACATCATCATCTCCATCATCGCCCTCGCAGATGATGCGCAAATCCTGGTAATTTCATTTACGTTAACCGAAATCAAAGTCAGGACGTTGCTATCATCGACTCCTTTGGGATTTCCCTTCTTTCTCTCTCTCGTGAGAGAGACAATATTTTCTCTTAAATTCCGGTCGATGATGCATGATGATCTCAGGAGCATGTTGCTTCTGCACCCACTCGTTTGTCTTCATCCATTTACATGTCACATTGATTATTATGCTCATCGGCTTTTGCTGGTTTTTATCCTGTAGCTCCTCCCCAGCCAAGGGAATTTTCCGCTATACTCCTTTCTGTCATCTCCGATGCGAACCGGCTTCAAAGTGAGGTTGTTCGCCTGTCAATACAAGGTGACGTTGAATAAAATTTGCATAATGCGAAATAAAGTCACAAGAAATGTTTGAATATGGGGAGAAGGACGTCAGCCACATATGCCACAAGATTCACCCTAACAGGTGGCTTTACTGAATTATCCTCCTAGCAGATTGTCAGGCTGGCAATGCTTGTGTAATCGGGAACCACTGCAAGGATATCACTAGTAGTACCTGTGGCTCAGCTAGAAATTAAACCCAATTAAGTTAGCAAAGCCTCAAAACCCACTACTGGGTTATCAATTTTTAAGCACTCCTTCGTAGCTAGACCTAGACCATGCGGAGACGTTTGTCAACACACTTTAAGTTGAAAATATATCGACTTTTAAGGACACGAAAACACGTTGTCGAGGAATAAAGCCGCATGTCAAGGAGGTATGTATTTTTATTAATTTCCATGGGAGATATTTTACATGAACACATACCCTTGCATCAAATTACTTTTGGCAACATTTTTCGAAGGACTCTTTAAGTGTCTTTAAGTGTCCTCTTCAGTGAGGATAGAGTTCCCTGCGAAGTTGCTGGGTTAAATTTCGTGGAAAATATCGGTATACATTATTAATGTGTGTACATGTACATGTACACTTGTCTCCTTGCTGAGGAATTTGAGGATGCGAAAGGATGTTTTTATTTCTGCTTGAATATGATACCCTGGGTTTTCATGAGCTTATGAAAATGTACACTATAAGGGCAATTTGTGAAATTAAATATCGAATCGGGGGTAAGAGGTTGGTTGGGGAATTTACATATAAGTGGCTTACAATTCCGTCCTAAACGGATTTCTCATTAAATATAGGAAAACCTTGCGACCGATATTTAGGAGATCGCAAGTAATAGATTTGGGGTCTTCTAGGTGAACTCCATAAGTGAGTAGTAAATGGGCGGAACTAGAATAATCAGATGTGGATGCTTTATGAGAAATTCCAAAACTCACATGACATGGAGTTGAGATTTGATGTAAGGGAGCAAGAAGATTTGAAAAGGTCGGTTCCTGCTGTTGTGATTCAATTCTCTAAAGCTTTCCTTAAAAGGCATTTCTGACTAAATTATAGTCAACGGGATTGTATTAATTTCACCCAGACGATCTCCGACTCTTAGTTTTAAAGAAGTGACCTCCGGTTGCTAAGTCGACCACAAATTGGGTAACCAATTCCCTCATGATGGCAAAGGAAGAATGTGTTCTCTCAGTAAAACATATTTTTCTTTATGAGGACGGGAACGCACGAATTCTCCTGACAGACACCCCTATCGAGGTGTCCGTTCGGAAGAGAATTTTCTCGAAACTTGTTCGAAATCAGAGAATCCTTTCCGATTAACATTTCGGACAGATATTCCAACGAAATGTAAAGCACATGATCGCGCCTCGGCGATATGCGTTTAGTCGAATATGTTTGACGTTGAATTTCTTCGGAAAATCGGAAGAAGTAGTCCGATTATGATGAAAAATTGCTGCAGAATCAAAAAAACGCGATTATATCCATTTTTTTATTTTTTTCGCAACGGATACCTCCAAAAGCAAATTGAGTTCTGATTGGAATTTCGGAAACAAATACCTCGATAGGGGTGAGAATCATAGCAAAAAGTAAAAAGCCAACATAAGCTGCACCAACATATTCGAAAAACAGGTCATTTAGGATTTACCAGGGTTGGTCAATGGTCTCGCGACGTATGTTTAGCAGTAAATGAGGGTAAGACTAAGTATATGCTGTCAACATGAAAGGACATAGAAGATCGATGAATTTTATGGAACGTCAGCATGACAGATATAGCTTTGAGGTAGTACTGGACTTTGTCAACAACATCTCGTCAGAAATTAAACGATGAATCTTTGGGCTAAAAAGGCAATTCAGTAGTAAAGTACTAAGGAGATCCTATATAAGACCCCGATCATGCCAGTCCTGCTCTACGGCGCTGAAGCATGGAGCGAATAAAGAGTGGATGAACAAAATCCTTGGTCTGCTGTACAGCGACAAGTCCCTAGTAGAAAAATGGAATGGACACCAATGCTCCGGCTCTTTGATTCTTCGGAAAATCTTCGGTCCCGTTTGCGTTGACGGGCTACAGAGACGAAGATTCAACCACGAACTATACGAGCTGTACAGCGACATACCCCTAGTCAAAAAACTCCGCATTGGACGTCTAAGATGGCTAGGACATGTAGAAAAAATGGACACCAACACTCCGGCTCGCAGAGTCTTCGATTCCCAGCCAGACGTCGGACGCAGAAGAGGAAGACCTCGCCTTAGGTGGCGCGCACAAGTAGAAACCGACCTCAGCCAACTTGGAGTGCGCAACTGGAGGCAGTTAGCTAAGGACCGGGCTAATTGGAGAGGCATGTTGGTTGAGGCCCAGGTTCATCCCGGACTGTAGCGCCACTTAAGTAAGTAAGTAAGTAGCGCGCACAAGTAGAAAACAACTTTAACCAACTTGGAGTGCTCAAATGAAGGCAGTTTTCCAAGGATCAGACTAATTGGAGAGGAATGCTGGTTGAGGACCAGGTTCATGATAGTACCACCTGACCTATACGATATATATCAAGAAATTCTTGGACGTTTTGAGTGCAATATTTTCCGGTCCCATTTGTGTTAATGGATGTTTGAGGCGAAGATACAACGACAGAGTTAACGAGCTGCACAGATCTAATAAAAAACATATGAGAAGGCTACAATCCGCTGTGCGGATCGTTGAATACCCTATCCCATCCTATCCATAAAACTAAAATACCCAAAAAAGTGGACATGGCTAAAAACACGATGTGGATAAATAGAAAAAATGATATAGTGACAACAAATTCTTCAGACTGCTTACAAAACACTTTAACGGTTCTACAAAAGACAAGGTTTTCTCTTGCATATGTTATGGGGTAGTGTATAAAAATGGTTTTTATATAAAAACGCCCCCAAAAAGTGGGCGTGGGTTAAAATGATATATAGAAGAAATGTTCATATTAATAATGTTAATGATTCTGCATCAAAATTTTTTTCGAAAAATTTAAAATTTGACCGAAAACAGTTTTTTATTGAAAACGCCCCCAAAAAGTGGGCGTGGCAAAAAACTTTATATGGACGAAATATAGATATTAATATTGTCTAAATATGTTGTTCAGAAACTTTTTTAAAATTCCTTACGGTTTGGTCAAAAACTGAGTTTTTCTTAAAAGGGGGCGTGGCAGTGGGCGGATTTCAAAAATTTTTACACTTGTTCTGTAGGCAGAGACGAGGATCCTATATACCAAATTTCATTATCCTAGCTCAAAATTTAAGGCCTAAAAATCGGTGACGTACAGACGGACGGACGGACGGACGGACAGACAGACATGGCTTAATCGACTCAGCTAGCGATTCTGAGTCGATCCATATACTTTGAGGTATATGTAGCAAAATTATTTCTCTATGTTACAAACTATGTATCAAAACTAATATACCCCTATGGGATAGGGTATAAAAACATCTACGATTTATTCGTTTGAGGACATTCAGAACACCAATGCTCTAGTCTCCAGAGCCTGCAGACTAAGTTTATTAGTTTATTTATTTGTTAAAAAAAAAATAGCTCTGCCCTCACACATCAATGGAGAAGGGCCACAACATGGGCCTGTATGGGTCAGTAATGTGGGATTTAGCGCAAGCGTTTGATGAAAAACCGAAACCGGGATGAGATAGGTATTGGGTGTAGTGATGACTATATATCGTGGTGGTGCCCGAAATATCGTTTTGTAGAGTAATATTCCTGTGTTCGATTATACTTCGCAGAATATTTTTCAGCTGTCGGGGAGCTTGGATTGAAAACCCCTATAATTCTCCTCCCCTTCACTTTTCTTCTTCCCGTTGTTGTTTACGATCCAGCGCTCTTGCTCGACCACCCATCATCGAATGCAACAAAGCTAGTACGGAGCCAGAGTCTGACGAACGCTAAAGATACAGGCGGTTTCAAGCTGCAGGATACCCCATGAGCAGCCAACAATGGGTGGATGACCGCTCGACGATGAACAAATACTCCAACGAGAAGCAACAGTCAAAATACGACGACAAACAAACGAATGCTCAACAGTCCACCGCACAAAAGGTTAAAAGGCAGAAGACCACAATACTCCAACGAATGGTAAATCGTTGGAGTATTCTGGTCAAGTCAAGGCGTGTCGGACCACCCTAAAGAATCGTGGTAAGGATAATGCAAAATTGCCACTTCTTGGTTGATCAGAGCGATTGGAGCAGAGGGTGCCGATTTATCATAAAGAGAATTTAATCGAGGATTTTTTTTATTCAAATTCAAATCAAATTCATTTGTTAATGAATTTTACATAGTTTTTGGAAAATATTTTAAATCAGGACGAGCAAGGCGGGATAGGGGTCCTAAGGAAGAAGCTGCAGGCTAGACCCCTTAGTGATTCGGGTTAGGACGGAGAAAGCCAGAAAGAGCGCAGGAATTTAAACGGAAAAGAAGATAAGCTAAGTATAGTGCTTGTGGTAGGTTTAGTTAAAGTAAGTGAACCGTGTTTTTAAGTGATACTACTGTGAATTGTATTTTGTGAAACGAAAAGAGCGTCACGAAAAAGAGAAATGTGGGAGGCTTGTGGCTGTTCGATCGTGTATATTGAACGGTTGTACTTGTATCTCAATCAACATGTAGAAGGGATCTTTTGTCAAAAGTGCACAGCTGGTATGCCATTTAACCTAAGTGTGCGGTGTCATCTCGTCACATTGACGGTTTAAAGAATAGAGGACGTTGGTGCACCGGTGCAATGGTGCAATATCTGTCAATAAGGAAATTTAGGTGCGTGGCTATGTGTGTGAGAAAGATAAAATTATGAAACTCATCAGTGAGTCGCAATATTCTTCGATGTAATCAAACGAAATATATATTTTTTATTTTTTTTGCCAAAATATCCCTTTGTATTTCGTTTCGGAAAATATACATACGTGACATGCGACCCTTTTGTATGCGGCGAGATAGACGCGATAGTGGGTAATTTTTTATACCCTATCCCATAGGGGTATATTAGTTTTGATAGATAGATTGTAACATAGAGATATAATAGTAGATATACCTCAAAGTATATGAATCGACTCAGAATCGCTAGCTGAGTCGATTTAGCCATGTCTGTCCGTCCGTCCGTACGTCACCAGTTTTTGAGCCTTAAAATTTGAGCTAGAATTATGAAATTTGGTACACGTGCTCTTTGTTGCTCCCAGCAGAAGAAGTGTAAACATTTTTGAAACCCGCCCACTGCCACGCCCCATTTTTAAAGAAAAACGTAGTTTATGAACAAACCGTAAGGAATTTTAAAAAAGTATCTGAGCAACATATGTAAGGATTTTGAATATCTATATTTCGTCTTTATAAAGTTTTTTGTCATGCCCACTTTTTGGCGGCATTTTCAGTAAAAAAAAACCTATTTCGGTACAATTTTAAAATATTTGAAAAAACTTTTGATGCAGAACCATTGGTTAAGATAAAATAAACAAGCAAGTACCACTTTTTAGGGGCGTTTTCTTACAAAACCATTTGTATACCCTACCCCATAGTATATGCAGGAGAAACGCGGTGTTTTTTTTTCGAACTATAAAAGATTTTGATAAACTGTCTGGACAAAATGTTGCGTCTGAACAATATGTTGTCCTTTTCATAAAACCTACATTTTGGGGATATTAATTTTAAGGATGGGATGGGATAGGGTATTATACGATCCGCACAGCGGATTGTAGCCTTCTCATATGATTTCTTTTCTTCGAACCATTTTCCGTCTTCTCGTTTCTTTTGCTGCAATAAATGATTCTTTTTATAAAGTAGCCCATTTCGATCGGAATATCCCTTTTTCAGAAACATCATCGGACAAACTTAAAGGTTTCACAATTTCTTCGGATTGCGTGGTGCCCTTTATAAACCAAGCTGAATACCTTTAAACCCACCCTCTGCTGAGTGGTCGAGTCGGCAGCATCTAACCGGCTGCTTGTTTTAATCTCTCACGGGGGAAATTTCTTTAACTTTCCAAATTTCCTTTCGATTTTAACCTTTGGTGCTGTGGCGACTGTATAATTTTGCAGTCTTTAACAGAATGACTCCAAACAACGTACCCAGAATCGAAGAAAATGGAAGAGAAAATTAGATAGTGTTACTCATGGCCAAGAATCCTCTAAACTTGTTTCATTTCATAAAGTTTTGATTTAAAAAAAAAACTCATTATTTCGAAATTATTGTTTCAAGATAGAATTTCCCTGATCTTGGCATATAGCATCTTACTGACCCTAAGACTCTTCGACAAAAGTCCCAAAAATAGTATTCACTCCAATAGACAATAAGTCTTAACAAAATCCCCATTTGTCAGTTCACTCTTTATTTCCAACTTTCAAAATTTTTTAAATTAAATTTAAATGACAACTATCCCTTGTTTGGCTTTGGTATATTTGTTTTCCTTTTTCAAAAATCACATCACAAAAGTATTCAAAATCTATAGACAAGCATTCCAGGCTAAGTTAATCGCAACACATGACAATTACAACCGCCTCTGAAATTGCACATCGTGCCATGCAGCTATAGATACAATATTCAAATGCTGTTAGTTGGATTTTTATGTTCGGCTTATTTTATAAATAAATACAAAGCCTGTGTGGCTCAGTTGTCGGCTTTATTTGCGACATGGATTCCTACAACTGTATTTCTGTTTATTTAATTTTTATTTTTCTGAATAAATATAAAAGTAATGCGAAATGAAAATTGCACATAGATGTTCGATGTTCATGCTCACTTGGGGGATACGGAAATGGGAAATACGGATTAATAACACGAGCCAATCTACTTTGATTCAGATGTCGAGCACTGCAATTTAATTTTAAAATGGAAATTTATACCGATTGGGAAAATTGGATTGGCACGCTAGTTTAGCAGTAGAAAATAAAATGTTTTTCTTTATTTGAATTTCAGTGGCAAGCTGTTTTTTTAAAAGAGCAAGAGGAAATGGTCCGTATAGGGCATATGATGCAATTCGCACAATCAATGATAGAACCTGCGTTTTCGAGTTGTATGCAGAGGCATCAATTGAAAATACGTAGGTGACAATTATTTTTGGTGCGCACGGATTTTTTGCTGCTGTGTTTCGTAACTAAAAGCTTCAGGTTCTGAAACTATCGTAGTTTTTCAATTTGGACATAACAATTTCGTATTTTAATAAAAACGCGACCTCTAACCTTTTTAATGATCTGTAAATGCCAAAAGGACCTACATACATGGGTGCAGTGGTTAGAGAGGTGGACTACTGCCACCGTGTCACTGGTTCAAATCTTACGTTTTCTTTCACTGCCCTACCTCTTGCGAAAGTCTGCAAACACCCATGTATGCCCAAGGATATAACTGCGCACATGCAAACAAATGGAGAAGCTAGATTTGAGGACCTCTAGTGGTCGGTAATGCCCCATATTTAAATTTGTTCCAAACGAGAATTTTGTATCAACTAACAATTTTTCTTCTATAAAGTTCAAATTTCCAATTTCCAGAAGCATAACTCTTGGAGTTAAATCCACAGGCTTTATAGAAGATGAGATGGTATATCAATTTTAAGGCTTCTATAAAGTTTCCCGTGAAGTGTGTACTGTGACATTTGTCGCTTTGGCAAAGTAATATAGATGTATGACCTATTTAGAGTTTTTGACCAAGGCTTAAAGCAGCTGTGACTAATAATTCTTTATGTTATGAACTATCATGCAAAAGGTCTGAGTTCGATCGCCAGCCGTACTATTACAAACAGGTTTTTTTTTTCAAGTCTTCCATTTTTCAGTAGAATTTCGTATCAAGTATCACAACTAACAAATTTTCTTCTATAAAGTTCGAATTTCCAGAAATTCTGACTTGCCTAAGCAATAAGATATATTGTGCTTGCCGTCAGATGTCTGTTTAGGTTAGTAGCGCTTCTACTTTCCTAATGCAGCTGATAATACGTTCAGCAGATGATTTCCTTAGTTCTTCGGTACTTAACATTTCCCTGAAGAAGGATTCCCTTCTTATACTGTAAAGGGCCGGGCATTCACATATGATGTGTTCGGCTGTTTCGTCTTCTTCTAGACATAGTCTGCACTCCGGTGAGTCGACTAGATGCATTTTATTTTGGTCATATCGCAGACCGTGGTAACCCACGGACTAAGTTTTGATATCGTGCCTGCGAAGATTTAGTATCTTGTTGGCATCTGTTTTGAAGGGCTGAATAGCTCTTTTGGCCTGTCTTAGGCCTGGGATGTTCTCCCAGTATGAGTTACATTTGTTTTGTTCCCAGCTTTTTATAGCCAGATGTATGGCTGATTTGAAATGAAAGGAGTTCCCGAGCCTTTTCTCGCTCGTTCATCAGCTTTTTCGTTGCCTTTAATCCCCTTATGTCCGGGGACCCACCATAACTTGGTTTTGTTCCTGGAACTAAGGTTTGGGGGGAATTAAAGCAGTGTAGTACTGATTTGGAGTCAATAATATGTGCGCTAAGGGATTTTATAGCTGCTTGGCTGTTTGCGAATATATGGAAGTTGGCGCCTTTAATACCTGAATTTTGTATTAGGTTTGCGCATTCTTTTGTCCCGTTTGTGTTGACGGCTTATGGAGACGAAGGTTCAACCATGACATATAGGGCGAATGGAAACCAATACTCCGACTCACAAAGGATCCGATTCCTAGCCATATGTCGAACGCAGACCTCACTTTAAGTGACGAGTACAATAAGAAAACGACCTCAACCGACTTGAAATGTGCAACTCAAGGCAGTTAGCTGATGACTGTTAACGCATTTTTCTCGAGAAAACTCTAGTTAATCTTGAAACATGGATGACTTTGCACTGAAAAACTTGCCCTAAGAAACATTACAATAGCCTCGAAAAGTAAACCTCTTTTTGTTGATAACTGTAACTATAGGAACATAAATATGTCCATATAGCTCCTATTTGAGACATAAGACACACAGATCTTTTAACGCCTATGCGAGTTAAAAATGAAGATGTGCGCCACTAAAGAATATTTATGTTATGAATGTAAATAACTCACTTTGTTAAAAGCTTTCCAAAATCTCGTTCGGACTCGATGACCTACCGGCTTGGTATAACTTCACACTTCGAAATACGTCGTCATCACTCAACATCGCCGTTTAGGTGTTGCTTGAAGAGCACAGTTATTATTGATCTCAATCCAAAATAAAATTACATATATAGCAAAAAACTCGCGTATTTCATTATTTTATTGGCCTTTTATTCCAATTTCATTAGAATTTCGAACAATTGACTTTTTTTTCCTTGCGCACTCCTCTTGCAAAACCTCTCTCACAAACTACACTCGCAAACACTAATCATTGACTTGATAAAACTTCAATTGCAATCTTCAATGCCCAATTTATATTATTAAAACGATTTTACACTGCTTTCGAGCTCAACATTTTACACAACAGTAGAAAATGCAAAACCAAAACGCGAGATACGATTTTTTTTTCACGAAACCACCGACATTTTGTTTACGTACACGGAATCACGCGATAAAACGAAATTTACGATATCAAATAACTTCTTTTGAAAGGATATCATCATTAATTATTATTTTCTGCATAAAATAACACATAGATATCCTTTTTTAACAATTATTTTACGATTACACCGCGCACTTAACACATTTCACAGCAGAATGACTGGCTCAGATGACAGCTAAGAGCAACAGGTACCAGGGACGTCGTGGAGGTAATTTGTTGTGGTAGGTTGTTATGGTATATGGTGAAAACTGAAAAATAAAAAAAATTATAGAAATATAATATTTTACAAACAAAATTTTTAGTATTATAAAAAAAATTATATGAGAAGGCTAAAAGCCGAGAATATTTATAATCCATCGTTTGAATAAATATCCCAAGAAGTTAGCGTGGGGAAAAATGGCGTATGTGGAATTGTCGCGCAGGGTCATAGGGCTTCAGGCCAAAGATCCAGTGGAATTTTGACCCCCTTGATGGGTTAGATATCTACAAACTAGTTGCGAACTTATAACTCATCCAAGTGGGCTAAAAGGTCTCAACATATTGGGTCACGAAGTAGGCCATAAGTACCCATTCACTTTTAACTATAATTACGGGTTCATATTAAGAGGTACAAGAATGGGTTTATTTATATGGCTCATTGCAAGTACATAGTGTAAATCATAATTCTCAAATAATAATAATAAATAAAATGCCCTCGAGGCTTAAAAGGGTGCACAGACAGTTTACTGACTGACTGACCAGGAGATTAAGACACTGAAGGCGCTGATCGAAAAATGACCAACAGTTAATTTCGGAGAATTACAGAATAGCTGTAGGTTTGCATTAGGGCAAGAAGATTCAGGCCATAAAAACCAGTTCGCGAATATGTTCTCACAAATAAGTAAAATATTGAGAAGATAGGATCATCACCATATTCTATGAATACTAATTTCCCAGACGATAGAGAGCAGACAGACTCTCTCTGCTATTGGTATAAGCCCGGAAACTGTTGACTCGAACGAGACTTTTTTTTAACGATGGATGATAATCAGGAAGAGGCGGTTTTCCAAAAACTTGAATACGGTTAACAATCCTATTCATCCAAATAGCGATATTGAAGAAAGAGTCGTTCTGAATCTCTTTTATCTGCTCACGGAAATCCAAGCTTGAAAGGCACGGAACTCCATGCTGAAAAGCTGATGAAAAGCACTAATCGCCAAAAGTTTGATGCTGTTCATACAAAAACATGAGCTCCTGGACATCTTTGTAGCACTGAAAAATAAAAAGTCGGTGGGAGAGTACCATTCTCTCCCGCCGACTTATTGAGACACCTGCCAATGGAAGCAGTCGATATTTTCACCACCTTGATTAACAATGAAGCAATGGGAAAAAGCGGCGATAAAGACAAAACAAACCCTGCTAATGAAGGTATTCGAAAAGATAGTCAATAGAGCTCTGTTTAAGTGGGTCGAGAAACATAAAAATATTCCGAAAAATCCGTTTGGTTTTCCAGCGGGGCATGGCACTATGGCCGTCGAAACTAGTGTCTGACTTTAATGAAATAAATAAAACAAAAAATACAATGCACAGGTCGGTAGCTGTCTGGTTGACTTTGAGTAAGTCTTCGACAGAATATTGTTAGAGGGACTTTATACAAGCTCATGCATAGACCCATGCTATATACGATTTTTCAAATGCTTATGGGAATGTCGAATGTGGCCGCGTAACTCCGAGTAAAGTCTTTGAACTTAAAAACGGTTTACAGCAGGGTCGGTGCACTGGCCGATATTGTTTAACATTTCTACAATATTCTAGGTTGCCTCAAACACGCTACAGCAAACGCGGATGACGTCAGGTCCGAAAATCGAGGTCATCAACGTACTTTTGCAACATGAATTCGATCACAATAAAGGATATTGGGATGATTGGAATTTGAAGATTAATATCAAAAGAAACGAAACGAAAGGGCGTGTGTATTATTGCACGGATAATGTAAAGTATACTTAACGTGAACACCTTTACGACTCTTATTTTAAGGTGGGTCTACCCACAATATCAGAACCATAGAAAAGTGTTGGTTAACACTCCAATGCAGGACACATCACATATGTACGATTTTTAAAATCATGTGTGAGGAACGAACTTGATCCTTGCTAAGGACCGAGGTCCAGCTTTTGTATTCCAAAGTCCATCACTCCTAGACCTCAGCATACCCCACGTTCTCGCGAAGTCAGGTTATAACAACCACCAAGATACTCCCACAATGGGGCCAACCTGCTTATCCGGCTAAGCCATGCAGTCTTCTGATTCCCGTGGTACCAGAATATACCGCACGATCATCTGTATGTGTAACCTTACAAATTACAACCCAGTCCAGCATATCCAAGTTACACAGCACCACTACTAACCGAGGTCAGTGATCAGCACCAATGCCAAGCAACATTTCTAACCGATACAGATAACCGAGCCGATACTTAAGTTTTTTTAAGGGACTACATTGCTTTACCGAATATTAAAGCCAGGATTACCAGTATGCCCATTGCGTACAACGTCACATAACCTTATTTTTATAAAAAAAATGTTAGAAGTCATTTACCATATGGACGCGGATCTTCATGAAGCTAGTTTTGGATGGTTCGTTAACAGATCATTTGCTATAACACCATTCACCGCAAACCGCCTTAGTACCGAACGACAGGATACTAAGCTTTGCTGCGGCTCCTCTTTGAACCACCCGAGTCCCCTACTGGGTACATCTAACCCTCCTGGGAGTATTATATCTTGGAGTATGGAGTATAATAAAAATGAAGACGCTTTTCTGGCCTATGGGCTATGGGGCTTATGCTTTGACAAATAGACTTTTTCAAAGCACGGTTGCCCCCTGATATCGAGGTCGGGCGTTATTCCACTAGAGGCATTCATTTATATCGACTCACTAGGATAAGTTTAGGAAAGGAATGGTATCCCGGTATTACACCACCGCAATCGGGGCTCGCGGAACAATTGGCTGATCGGCCACGGAACTTGATGGTTCTTCATTTGAGACCTCTGAGACCCCTGAGGCATCAAGAACTAAAATAATCACTTCCACTAATCCAATTGTTAGTAGCAAATGAAAATTTGAGGATGCTATATCAACAGGAAATGTAATAGAGGTAGCTCACGAGTAGATTCACAAGATGATCCTAATAGATCAAAAGAATAAACAAAAATGTTGAAAACATCAACCCTGAGGGACTTGCTATCACTCTATCAGCGGATAATTCTGATTTTTGCTTATTGCGAGCCTGTTACAAGGTTTGGAGGGTAGTGAATGAAGTATTTATACCCAAATCTGGTGAAAGTTTTCACTTCAGTCCAACAAATCTTGAAACCGATTTCCTTTTTTTTCATTCGATTAAAAAAAAATCCTTGAACAGACTGATAAGTCTGGTATCTGCATCTTTACCTGCGTAATGCAAGCTAGTACGCATTATTGAAAAGTCTTGCTGTAAGAAATATACTTTGCGCAAACAAATTTGATTCAAATCTGAACGACCCAACGGCTCCAAGACACACGCCAAAGTGGATGGATGGGTGTTCAAAAGGTTAATTATACAAAATGGCCCATTAACAGTCACTCGGGGCCTAGCCTGCCGCTTCTTCCTTATGACTCCTCTTATGTCTTCTTCGTCCTCTTTCCAACTGGCCTATTTTTCCCGACCAGTACGGGAAATTCTCCAAAATTCAGCCAATAGCGGGCCCAACTTACTTTGCTGGAGTGGGTTGCGTTTGCCGCTATTCTCTCTTTCTTAGTCTGGCGTTTATTTGTGAATTCGCTTGTACCCAGGGAAATGTCCTCGGGCCAAATATCACACTGAATGCATTCAGACCACACACACAATTTCCCTCGTTTGTTCGTAGCAACAACTGCAACAATCAACGAGAACGGTGACACAATGTTAATCTACCCAAATTCGATTGAAAATCTGTTTCACTGCATTTGTCCCCACGAATTGAACAACAAAATTAAACCGAAACCTTACAATTGGGAAAAGGAACCCGCAGAACCCGCAGTTGGCTGCTAGGGTTCTCGTCTGCAGCTTGAGACCACCTGTCTCTTCCGCGTTCCTCAGACCGTCCGTCTGGCTCCATACCTGCTTCGTTGCCTTCAAGAATGGGTGGTCGCGCAAGAGCGCTGGATCGTAAACAACCCAGTACAGTCATCCTTAACCGTTCTCCAAGAAGGGCATCGGGAAGAAGAAAAGTGACGGGGCGAAGAATTGGAGGTGTTGGATATGGGATGTGAAGGGGAAATTTTTTTGTCACGTTATTTTACCGCGAAAGTATTCTGGGTGTAACTTAAGGCGGTTGCCTCGGCTTACAGATATGTCTACCTAATGTCCTTGGGATATTCTTAGACCGCCAAGCAGCTATTAACTCTCGAAAACTCAAATAGTTCTTACCAAATACAAAGGTAGCTCAAGACTGTCACTCGAATATTTAATTGGTGTCAATGAAGTATAACATTCACCCTTGCAGGGTACCTGTGGATAGAAAATGCCAGGAAATTGTTGGGCTAATGAGCTAAATTGAAATGATCAGAGCAAAACATAGATGGGGCGGCGACCCATGACCCGCAGGTCAGCTAACAAATTCGCCAAACAGCTGGATTTTCTTTGAGTTTGAAATGTAGGTATTTATGCTTCGAATAGGACGGTTCACTATATACTTTCCATTCCATTTGTTGGATGCTCTCATACACAACATGGATTCCTTGAACTTTTCGAGGTGGTAGTCGCGAGGTAGAACTATTACCTTTGTTTCTGACAACCAGAGGCTTCATTACATTTATGCCCTCACAAGACTATACATAAACATATAAATTACAAGTAAACAAACCAAGTAAAGATCCATCAAATTCGATATTCGATAATTGGTTTGTAAGTACCCTATCGGCCCAAGGCAACCACTCAGCGACTCCCATTTAATTTAAATGGCTGCAAATATTTTTGTTGTTATTAAAGGTCTTACTCTTGAGCCTCGGGTCATATCGATGTTAGACATTTCCATTTAGAATCATTACCCTTCCCTAGGTATTTGGAGAAAATTGATTTTCACCGGCAATGAAAATACCTAAATAACGTCACCATCATCCCCATAAGCATTCCATCAGAGAGAGCAAACAAAAAAAGAAAAGGTCGATTGGGAGCACATCATTGAAACGTGATCTAAAATCGCACTTCATTAATCTTCACTACTACACCTCTTCGTCAATAAATCATCAATGATTCGTCAATTTTAAAGTTCAGCTATCAGATATCGATCCAATTTTCTTCAATGCCCTCAAGCATGAGTAAGGATGGGAGGCTAAGTATTTGAAATATCAAGAGGTGCGGGTTGAAAAAAAAATCCCTACCAAGCAATTTAGTTCACCCTCACTCAATGTGCAATGGGATGTACTAGGACTTGGCCTACTACCCGCCTTGACCTATTTCGATGTCATTTATATTTACCCCGATTTTCACTACTCCCGTAGGGATTTGGCTGAAGACTGTAATGTTCAATGACCAGCTGAAGTAAATGCATATTTGCACAGGGTGACACTAGAAATGCCAAGTACTAGGGTGGGTTTGTTTTATGTAATGAGTAGAAATAGTTTTGAAAACAGGAGCCGTGTGGAATGGCAGGTATATGGGATGGAATGTCTTTGACTATCTATCTACTAATTTGCCGTGCATATAAAGGAACGATGAAATAATAGTTTACACACAAATGAAGCCCACGAATCGTCATTGTATCCAAGGCTTTATGTTGAAGGCATTTCTAGAAATTTTTGGAAATAGAAAAGTAGTGTCAAAGGGACTTTTTGCAATAACCCCCGCGGAATTAAGCCCTGAGTGGCTAAATTTCTGAAAAAAGGGGAAAAACCCCGACGGGGCTTATTTCCTTTTCAAAATGGAAATAAGCCCCGCGGCAAACAAAAAGCATTATCACCCGCGGCTTTTATTGTAATTTGAAATTGGCTGCAGGGATGCATTTCGCGGGGGTTTTTGCCCTGTACCACACTACAGCTACAGCTTTTTTTGATGATGTGCCAGAAAGTCTAACCTTTACTAATGAAATCTCTAATCATGTTTTTTTGAGTATCTAAGGTTCATTTAAGAAATCTAAGGATTTGATAGTCCTTCACATTGTGCGGATGCCTTTTTCGCCTTCTGGAGTAATACCAAGAGCTATGCTCTGGTATAACATGGTGTTTTTCAATAAACAGTAGGGGTTTCAGTAAGAATTAGGTTCTTTGAATTATTCTCAGCTTATATGACCGACAAATCCTACAAATGACACTCTTCATTAAAGCCAGTATTGCAAACAATAGCCTGGTTTACTCAGATAGGCTAAATTCTAAAATGACGAAAACGCAATAGTTGACGTAGCTCTTTCTAAAGCAGACGATTCTGGGTGGTGGTAGTGGCTCAGAAGCTATGCATTGGCCATGAGTTGAAATCCTGACAGTAAAGTTGTTTACCTTACTAGGAATCCTGCAAAAACGAGGGTAGACTATGATTGGCTTTAACTTTTCAATACCTAGTGGTAGTGCGGCTACCAGCAAGAAACCCCTGGTTTGATGAGGAATGCCGACAGATGCTAGCAGCCAAGAACGAGGCCTACAACCTGCAGGTGAAGACGAGAGCTGCTATTGAGCTCTATAGGCGGAGAAGAAGGGAAGAACACCGGCTTTTCAGAAAGATGAAAAAAGAGCAAGAAAAGCGCGCGTTTGAGGATATAAGGAGGTGCCACTCCAGAAACGTTGTTCGCAAGTTTTACCAAAGTGTAAAACGTCAAAGCCAAGGATACAAGGCTCGAACAGAATCCTGTCGAGATGAACAAGGAAATATCGTAGTTGAGACACAGTCGATGCTGAGGATATGGAAGAACAACTTCTGCAGACTGTTAAACGGCGATGACGAACAACATTCCGCTGACAGGCAGAACGAACCATTAAATATTGGCAACGGCAACGAAAACTGCCAACCACCCGACCTAAGTGAAGTAAGGATAGCAATATCTAAACTCAAGCTTAATAAGGTCACCAGAGATGATGGCCTTCCCGCTTTATAAATTGGCGGGGATGACTTAGCAAGTAACATCCACGAACTCATAACCCAAACCTGGTCGGATGAAAGTATGTCTGAAGAATGGAACCTCAGCATCGTTTGCCCAATCCACAAAAAAGGAGACCCTGTGAACTGCGCCAACTAAAGAGGCATAAGTGTCCTCAACATCGCGTACAAGATCCTATCTGCCGTAACGCCTGAAACCGTTTACCAACAACTTTATCGGCCCTTATCAGTGTGGTTTTAGGCCAGGAAAGTCCACAACCGATCAAATTTTCACACGTCGGCAGATCCTGGAAAAAACCCAAGAAGTCCAAAGGATACCCACCACCTATTTATCGATTTCAAAGCCGCATACGACAGCATTTATAGAGACGAACTATACACAGCCATGTCTAGTTTTGGTATACCGCCAAAACTCGTCGATTTTGAATTCTAGCCGCACCATCAGGGTCGGAAACGACCTCATCGACACATTTGATACCAAAAAAGGATTTAGGCAAGGCGATGCGCTGTCATCGTAGTTCTTCAATTTGATTCTTGAGAGGAATGTGCAAAACTCCTGACCCAACCAGAGGTACAATTTTCCAAAAATCGATGCAACTACTAGCATGCGCCGACAATATTGACATCATTGGTAGGACTCAACGTGATGTCATAGCCACGTTTGCTAGTATAGAGATGGAAGCCGCAAAAATGGGTTTAGCAGTAAACGAGGGTAAGACTGAGTAATTGCTGTCCACACGAAAGGAACACTACATCGACGAATTGGACAGAACTTCACCATTGACAGATATAACATTGAGGTAGTACGAGACTTTGTCTACCTAGTCTCCGCTATTAACTCTGACAACAACATCTCATCAGAAATCAAACGAAGAATTACTCTTGGCAACCGCTGTTTCTTCGGGCTAAGAAGGCAATTTAGTAGTAAAGCCCTCACTCGAACTACTTAGGAGATCCTATATAAGACCCCTGATAATCACAGTCCTGCTCTACGGCGCTGTAGCATGGACCGCATCAAAAGCGGATGAAGAAATCCTTGGTCGATTCGAGACAAAAATTCTTCGAAAAATCATAGTTCCCGTTTGCGTTGACGGGCTATGGAGACGAAGATTCAACCCAGAACTATACGAGCTGTACAGCGACATACTCCTGGTCAAAAAAAATCCGCATTGGACGTTTAAAATGGCTAGATGGCTTGCCGATTCTTCGATTCCCAGCCAGACGTCAGACGCAGTAGAGGAGGACCTCGCCTTAAGTGACGCGCACAGGTGGAAACCAACCTCAACCAACTTGGAGTGCGCAACTGGAGGAAGTTAGCTAAGGGCCGGGCTAATTGGAGAGGCATGTTGGTTGAGGTCCAGGTTCATGCCGGACTGTAGCGCCGTAAGTAAGTCAACAGGACCAGTTCAGTCATGTGGGGATTGACTCCCAAACTGCCTATTTGGAAAGTTTATTTAGTGCGTTTTGGAGACGTTCCTTGAGTATATTCAAGTGTTTCCTTATGACTGCGATAGCAACTCATCAGGTGGCATCCCTCTGCCTCAAGGACGAGTAAAAGCTCGTTTACTGCTAAGTTAGTGAGAATAGGGGATAGAATTCTACATTGTGGGCTCGCTCTACAGATATGTCTTCTGCCGAAGCACCACCTAGCTTTGTGTTCATAATACTTCTGTTTCATAGCAAATGAATCAACATTGCAAGTGAGTGATCGACTTTCTGACATGTTAGCGCCTAATAATCGCTCCCGAATTTATTACCTCTGTGCGAAAAGAAGCAACTCCTTCAAAAGGAATGGCCTACCTTCTCACAATGGATGGTAATATTTAAGTGCCACCCGGCCAACCTGCTTAGTTAAATCTAAAAATCTCTATGAGCCCCTCTCTGATACTTCGCTTCCCTCTACACAATCAAGGACATTTTCGAGAGGAATTTAAAAACAAAACCTATGCCACTCCAAATATCCAGTACAAACAAAAATCTATTTCCCCAAGAGTCACCCTGTGCTTTTCATGCGTCCAGGCACCCAGCAACGAATCCTTCATATCGAAGCAGATACCCACATCGCAGTCTAGATAAATCGGACAAAAAGGAAACCTATCGCTTCTCATCATAGGACGCTGCACTTACGACGATGTGGTGTTAAATTCCTAGCTAAAAAGGAAATTTGATCCGATGGTGGGATGTGTCTCGGTATTGGGTTAAGAGTTGCCCGTTGATTGGGAACCTATGTTTACCACTAACATCACACCATGTCGATACTCATCTCTGAGAGGTGGGGATCTTTTTTTTCGACCGTTCTTCCTTTATATCGCCGTCCAACCATCGTAGACTAGTGGTCCCTTGCGCTGGTGGGAGTTATCCTTTTAAGGTGCACATATACTTACGTATGTACATAACTATTGGACGTCGAAAATGGACTACATACAGACACTTTGGTACCGGTGTTGATGATGCTGGGAATTGCGGCAGAGGTTGGCGCTGTAACAGGTAAGTGATTTTTTGAGTTCTCCTTAACCGCAAGTGAATTCATTTAATTTTTATCCTCATTTAGCTGCAGCACTTTCTTTGTGGTCCTTTTTTTACCTAGCTGATATAGTCTAAACAATTTTCTAGATATCTGCTTAAAAGGATTCGAGTTTTCTAGTAAAAGGATTCAGATGTGCGCCAAGGCAGTAGTAGGTAGAATGAATGACTAGGAACGGAGATATTTATTGGATTAGGTGCTTACTGTGCATTTGCAGTTCAACAAGCAGAACAAATCGTTTGCCCTGATTTGGAATTATCTGACAAGGTTGGGGGAGGGGGGAGCTAATTTGGTACATGAACGGATGCTTTTGGGAGGGTGGTGATTGGATCTAAGGGAGTGGAGCATTTACATTCCGTCTAAGAGTCAGGTGGTGGCCCTATTGAATAATAACTGTGCCGAGTTCCATGTTGGATATAAATTAGGTTAATTGAATTAAGGCGAGAAAGTGTCTCGAAGTGACATTTGATGAACTCGGAGAGCTTGTGGATGAATGATTTGTGAAGTAATTTATTTCGTTTGTACAGTTGTTGTGCTTATAGTATAATGGAGTTGGTATCTTGTAAATCAAAGCGAGTAGAGAATTCCAGAAACTTGGAGCTAGAAGAGATGAATGAATATGAAAGTAGGGCAAGACGTGCTCCTAAGAATTGTTCTCTGTATAGAATTTGATTGGATGTTTGGAGCATTCCTTCGGGGTAGTATGCAACTCCTATTACATAAGTGATGATAAAGAATGAATCAGATGCGAAAGCAGCGACCATGGTTGGTACATCAGTCAGTCCGTTCGTTACATGTCTGTGCGCCTTAAATTTTAAGCTTACTTTCATTTTCATACCTAATGTGCCTATACTTGCACCTAAGGTTAGGTATTTTAGGTTGTAGTGGCGTGCACACTTAGATCATGTTCCACGTGGATCTGTGGACTTTCCTATTGTAGCGTAGGCGGTTTCTGACTAGCCAGCTCACCCAAATTATCGAAGAAATACTCGCCCAGATGAAGCTTCCTTTTCCCTGAGAGAGCTTGAACAAAGAAGGTGAGTAATACTTTCCTCCACTTCCTCGTCCAAGCAGCTTCTACAGCAGTCATTGCTGAAAAGTCCTAGTTTTTTGCGTGTAGGCCTATGGGACAGTGTCATGTAAAGACACCGATTATGGTGCTGATGTTTGCATATGCAAGCTGAGTTTTTAACTTTACCTAGTGGTTGCGGTTGGAGGCTGTTTCTAAAGCTGTCCACCAGACTAATACACCATACAGAAGTATGGGTCTATGGGTAGGCAATCGCTTTGAATCCCTCACTTTCTAGATTTACTAGTAGCTCGTTGACCACTAGATTCCAGAGAAAAGGAGACAGGACGCCCCCTTGTGGGGTGTTGTAGCTAACGGATCTGCGTGCCATGAGCTGCCCAGGTTTGTGTTAATAATTCTGCCAATGAGTAGCTGATTTATAAGCACTCCCGGTGAGTCATCAACATTTAAATCCGAGAGTCTGCTTTGAAATTATCAAAAGCTCCTTCTATATTAAGAAAGGCAATCATAGTATACTCCTTTACTCTTAGTGAGTTTTCAATGATGCGTACAAGTGAGTGAAGCGCTGTTTCAACCGACTAACCCTTGCAGTATGCATGTTGGGAGTTGGAGAGTGCAGTCGGTTCTATACTAGTACTGAGGTGTAGATCAATTAATCTTTCCCGGGTTTTAAGCAGAAAAGAAGATAGACTGATGGACGGAGACCCTTCGGACTTATGTGAGAGCTCTTTCCTGCTTTGGGGATGTACACAACTTCTACTTCCTTCCATGTCTTGGGTTACGTGCAAACCGTAGACAGCTGGGCATGATGGTTAGTAGCCATGGTAGCAGGATCTCAAGGTTGTATTGGAGTTCGGCAGGTTTGATACCATCTGATCCAGGGGATTTGAATGGTTTGAGGCTTTTAATGGCCCAAAAAAGTTTTTCTTTGGTGATGATTATGTTGGTATGTGGAATGGAATTACTAAACAACTCTGGTTTGGTATCCAAGGGATTAGGGAAGCTACCAAGAAAGTGGGTGTCCAGAAGTAGGTCAATGGTTTCCATGCTGGAGGTTGTCCATTGACCATCTGGTTTGAGTAGGTAGCTAGGTATAGGTGGATTTTGTGGAAAAGATTTTGCGGAGTCTAGAAGCCTCTGAGGTTTCTTCAATGTTACCACAGAAGGTACGCCAGGATGCTCTCTTCAACACGCTTTTGTATGTTTTGAGAGACAACTTGTATTGGTCCAAATCTAGTGTCTCTTTGGAGCTCTTGGCTTTGTTAAAAAGTTGCCTACTTGCACCTTAACACAAATGCCTCTTTAATTACTGCCCCGGTCCGTAAATAACTGCATCCAAGTGCCCACTTCAATTTGGTTGAAGTCGGTTTGTAGTCATACACCCTGCTGAGTTTTTCATCTGGCTGAGAATCGAAAACTCTGCGGACTTAGGCCGGTCTCCCTTCGCTCTACATGACTCAACCATCTAAGTTGAATCATTCATCTGTGCCGTTCCATTCAAATTTATTTCGATGTTGTACGCCCCCTTCTGTTGATTTGGTCTTGCCATAGCTTATCCACCAAAGCGAAACAGCACTTTTTGTCTCCCTGAGCACAGCAGTGACTTCCATGCTGAGATATTGGCAGTCCAAGAGGCAGACAAAGCGACCATTCATTGACAGTCAGGCTGTCGAAATTAAATCTAAGCTTGTGAAGCGTTGTCGTGAAGAGCTAAAGGTTCTTGGCGTCTAACATAATGTTAAGCTCTGCTGGGTACATGGACACAAAGGCACACAGGACAGCGAAATCGCTGATGAACTGGCGAGAAAAGGATCTGCCTCCAGCATTCATCAGGCAGACCAGTCTGTCAAACCGCCACTATGTGACGGGTGGACATAAAACAATGAATATCTCCAAAAAAAAGGTGGAACTCCCTCCCCACCTGTAAAACAACCAAAAGGATGTGGCCTGAGTTTGACAAAGCTAGAACCCACAAACTACTTCAAAAAAAACAGGAATTATGTTTCGACACTACTAGGGATTCTAGCTGGACACAGATGATGACCTTTGTAGAGACTGCGTTGATGAAGAAATACACAAGGATATCCTCCACTTTTTGTGCCACTGCCAGGCCTCAGCCAATTAAGAATGTTTGCAACAACATCTGGATGGATGAAAATGGACAAACAACAAACAGTAATGGGATAAATGAAGGAACCAACCACACACGTAGAACCCCAACGGGCATCCCAATGAGTCTATATTGACCTGAGTGTGATGAGGGAAGACGTACACCGTCGTTTTTTTCGGGAGAGGACCTGTACGGGCAGTTGAAATTTATGCAAATGACTTCTCCAGAAGTTGTATGGATGAAAAAGTAGAAATCGACAATTCTTCAACTTCTTTGTACCTATGAGGTCCTATAAAAGCTTCACCTTCGTATCTTCTGCTTGTAAATTTTCTGTGATTATTCATGGAGGTGAAAAAACATATTGTCCGAATATGTTCGAGCTGCCAGAGGTTTGCCAGTATGATTTCAAGAAAATATCAAGAACTCAAAATGCAGATCTTTCTTTCTGCTTCAACTTTTTGAGTCATCATCCACTCGGACAACCGGAGCAATGCACATCTTCTTCAAAATTCTTTCCAACTCCTACCTACCCACCTGGTGCGGTGAAATAACCCCTGCGGAAATAAGTCCCCTGGGCTTTATTCCCAAACGAAATGAAATAGCCCCCACGGAGCTTATTTCCTTATCGAAATGATACTAAGCCCCGCCAAAAAAAAACATTAGCACCCGCGGGGTTATTGCCATTTGAAATTGGCAATTCGTACTCAAACTTTGCTTACATCCAATATCGCACCCATCGTTAATATAACAGTGAGCCTACCCAGGAGGGTTCAAGCTTTGCATACATGCAAGTTTGAATATGCTTTGAGGGGACATGCTGCCCCCCTGCAACCACCCTGCTTGGGGATTTGTGTTGCGTGCGAGGTTGATTGTATGTAAAGGAAACAAGCCCCACAAGCAAATGGAATTAACCCCCTCGGGGTTTATTTCCATTTCTAAAAGGAAATAAAACCTGTGAGGTCTATTTGACTTTTTTGGGAATTAAAACCCATGAGGCTTATTTTCACGGGGGTTATTATTAGTAGACAAACTTATAGGTATGATTTAAGTGTTCGAAAGGAGGAAACCTGTTGTTTGGCTTTAGGTAACAAGTGTTCGAAAATAGGGGAAATAGGTTTGTTTTCATATTTATTTGATTTGTTAATAAATTGTAATAATTAATAAAATCAACTATATGAGGTTTAAGAATATTCGAGTTTTTCTTTAAAATAAAATCAAAACTATATTTCTAGGACTTTTCTAAGCATTTTTTAAAGAATATTCGTTATTCAAAGTCCGTAAACTGTTCGAGAATAGGCGACTCTGCCCTATTAAAATTGATAAAAGCAGGAGATGTAAGCGTACCAATTGCAATAATTTTCGCAGGCCATACACTTAATAACAAATGAAAGAGTCCTATTACTGCACTAAATATCTGCACAAAATTCCCCAAACATAAATCGAAGTCAATAAGCCTTATTATAGTACAAATGAGCTTACAATTTAAAATGGCAGTAATCTGAAGGTGGACTGATCAAAATAACATGCTTTTTTTTAATACAATTAAAGTGTTCCACACCCCGTAACCGATTTAAAAATGGTTGAACTCAGTCAAAATGTCTATGAACCATTTGCACGAACCTATTTATTTAACTCACCACTGGTGAGCATTTTCTGGTGGACTTCAGGCAGCCAACCACTGGTTAGTCGAATAAATGCGTTCGTAAAAGTGGCGCTAAAAATGGTGCAACAATTTTTGAATTTGGAAGCAATGCAAGCTTTCAGACATACATAAAAGTCAATTTCGATCATAAATTTTAAAGCTGTACTGATGTGCTACTATAAATATATCATAGGTAGTAAAAAAATATCAAGAGGGACACTAAAAGAGTTGCAATCAAAATCATCAGAATAACTATAAAACATTTAATTTTTTAACAGGGGCTAGCATCAATAGTTACTTTCTTTGCTGGTTCCAGCAGATGACCATCACCACTTATGGCGTTTTCCATTGGGGAAAAAAATCAATTTTTTTTTTTTGATCTGAAGCTGCCAAAAGACTGATTTTGACAGTTGTTGTGTTCCATTGGGCAAAAAAATTGATTTTTTTTTCATCTTAGATCAATTTCCAAATCTGTATTTTTCGGCAGATTTACCAACACCAATACAAATGATAGCTGTCAGTTTGACTAGAGTGATTTCATTTTGATTTATTACTTTGGTTGTGAAAAACAAGAGTGCTTTGCGTTTGGATTTATTAATGGATATAGACACAGATAATAAAGTTATTCGTGAACTATTAAATTCATCTAGTTCGACCTTCGACTTCGTCTTCGGAAAGTGATGAAGATAATTTCTGTATTTTTTGTTGTTTTAAATGTTGGCAGCTATACCGGCACTAAATTCACAGACACAAAATCACACCAATCAATGACAAAGAAAATAAATCTGAATCGTGTTCAATTGCCACTCAAAAAGATAAAATTTCAGATCAAAATCTAAATTTCCCAATGGAAAACGCCATTAGTTTTAATTCCCATGCCAATATTCTTTATTATTGCTGAACACAGCCGGTTATTTTCTTGGCCGATAAAACAAAAATTGTTGGTTGGTAGTAGACAACAACAATTACTTACCATTTTTTATTGCGACGACTCTTCTTTTCAAAAACACACATTCGTACTTTTTTCGCGAAAATCGTAATTTTTTCACCCACTTCCGCATTGAAGAGCACTGCGGAAATCTGCAGAAACTATATTTTGCAAGGATTTCCTGAAATTAACTACGGTAGGTGCACAGCATAACAGACCACAAACACTATTTCCACCCCGGCTGCACATTCGACGCAATCGTATCCAAATTGAAATCGTGTCCTTTTTTCTAACACACGTCATACCTGCAGCTTTCCACACGATCCCGAACCGAAATACAAATTCATTTAAGGGGAAATGGACTTTTATTGATTTTCTCACATTTCGTAAGGAGAAATGGACTTTTATCGATTTTTCACACTTTCCAGATCAAGATCTCTTAATGCGCGAACAAAACTGGAAGGAAATGCATTCCGCACTAAAACACTATTCCCGATTGCAAAAACCAACAATTTCAGAGAATATTGCGGTTGGATATGTTTCCCGTCTTGAAATAAAACTTAAATTAACTTTCTTTCGCGAATATATTGCAAAAAAAAACACCGAAATTCATTTCACCCGGCCGCACTTAAGAATTCCGATGACAGCAGCTGATGCAAAATGGAAATTGAAGAGCAGGGATGCCATGAAGTATTTTGTTGGGGTAGGGTTCTTGTGGTTAAGTAGAATTGTGTACATTGTTATGAAGAGATCGCTTTTTACATTTAGTAGGTGGAAAAGCGTGAAAATAAATAAAATAAAATGGAATTCGAAGAATAAAAAATTAATGAGATTACAATGCTTACTTTAAGGCAGAATTTTTTAGTTGTTTTTGAAAAGCCAAAACAAGTAGGTATACTTGAAAAATGTTTTATTTAGTGGCTCAGTACAAAGGTAACCTGAAGGTTTCGCAGACTCTTCAATGTTTATAATGATATTACACGAATTATGTTTTGAAACGTAGAAATTATAAATCCATGCTTTTCATTTCAATACCGCAAGGGGTATTCATGCAACGTCGGAAAGTCGTCGCAAACGTGATAAATGAACTGTCAAAATTTGTATGGGAAATCTTTTCCAACAATATCGGAATTTTCTCACACGTAAATGGTAAACGTTGTAAACTTTTGAAATGCTATTTTGACATTTAATCAGTCACTTTCACACACCAAACGTGTTCGCTAAACTGAAAAAATTATCGAGAACGGAATGAGAACAATAGGAACAAATTTCTTTCAATAAATAAATTACTAAAATGAGATTCAATAAGTGGGTTACCGCATTATTTAGTGGTGCAGTTTTAGGGTCGTTCATGAAAGGTCGTCGTAAAATTAGAATATTTCTCACGTAATAAAGTTACGACGTTGCATGAATACCCTTAATATAATTGATACCATTATACGTTGGGTGGATCGGTGGAATTCTATGTATTCTATGTATACCACGGTAAAAATGCTAGTATTAAGCCACGAAAATCCCATGCTGGTCGCGTGGCACTAGCGTGGTTGTTCCTGTCACATAGGTGGTACATATCCGTATAGCATATTATTAATACCACCAGCATGTTAAAGGTTATATTACGTACTCACTTTAGTTCAAATAACCGCATTTGCAAATTCCCCAAAAAGGTGTTACTACTAAGTTTGCGCATACAGTTTGACAGTTACCTATATTGCCGAGATTGCTGTGACCGTTGACATTTATCTATATATAATAATCCCTATTCTCCTTTGCCATGCCATCACTTGAGAACGACTACCGATTTCAAGAGGTTCTTACGGAAGGAGAACTTGAGAAAATTGCATTATACGCGTCTTAGAACATCAAATGCAAATTTGCAAATGAATAACGAAATTTAAAATGAATTGTAATTCAAGACATATGCTTGTTGGATCAATACAATTAGGAGTGACAATGCCAATCGCACAAAGGACGATGCATTTAATCAAGAGTAAACAAGCGAAACCCATCACAATTCCGAGGCATTTAAACCGAAACATTAACCTTTTAAATCAGGAACAAAAATATGCCTAAGATACACTCATGAAAATTGGAGATTTTTTTCCTAGATGCTCCAATTTGGATTCGACCGCAAAATGGAATTGCGGTTAGAAGGCGGTCGAATAACTGATTCAACAAGCAAAATTGCCCTTGAACATGCAAAATAAATAATGGAACTCCAACTTGCAACATTTCGAGTAATTCTGCGATGGCCAAAGTGTTGCAGCAAATCATTATTGACCGTTTGTTATAAATGCACAAAAAATCTTTGGAGATATTAAACCTCACGATGCAAGATTTAAAAAAAAATACCCAAAACCGGTTTGGTGGTGGGAAGATTCTATTGGCAATTGGTTTCGCAGATCATGTCGAATGCATGTTTGAAGTCGCTCATTTTATGGAAATACGTGAAAACATTTGAATTTTATATGAACTTGCGAGTCGAATTGCAGAGCGACGGATCTATAGAAAAGTTTTTTCTAAATAATAGAGTTGTTCATGAGACTATCTCCCTCCAAAATGCGTTGTCTCTTTTTTTAAAACGTCAAAATCGCTTGGAGGAAAACAATGTGATATTTTATATGGCGGAGTACTAATTTTTGGATAATTTGCTTTGAAATATGAAAATATAAGTTGTTTAATGTGAAACTCCAATTATAAATACATAACGATACTAAGAGAGTGTGTATAATTATAAAATAGAAATAAAAAGAGTGAAATTGATAACTGTGCCATTGCAAAGCGTGAGTGCGAGTGCAAACGAAGTTGATTAGTTTTCGTGTAGTAAAGATTATTATGTTCTTGTTTTCACAAACAACAACGACTCTGAATAGTTTTGTTTTGTTTATAAATTGTTCTGTTCTCATTTAGCACTTTTACACAATTTTCAAGCAATTTTAAAAATGTTCAAAAAACAACCCCTGTCCCTTGCCAATGGATTTGCCATCATACAAATGTCAAATGTGTTTGTTTTCCTACAGATGCTGTCAGTTTGTCATTGACACTGACGTCCTGAACAACTCTATTGCTTGAAATCGGTAAGTTCGAAATTCGCATCAAGACCATTCGCCTGGATAAGTTTACATTCCCTGCCAATTTTTGTCACTTTACTAAATCAAGAGATGGTGTTCCCAAACATTGCTATCATTAAACAACATCATTGGAACACAAAATATGATGGAACTGAAATTTTACTAGAGAAGTTAGTTATAGCAATCTTTGGAAAATGCT
This sequence comes from Rhingia campestris, assembly GCA_932526625.1. Taxonomy (NCBI): domain Eukaryota; kingdom Metazoa; phylum Arthropoda; class Insecta; order Diptera; family Syrphidae; genus Rhingia; species Rhingia campestris. The sequence goes on along the minus strand of OW052184.1, from coordinate 93,650,390 downwards.
GTCATTCAAATCGCCACTCCATGCGAGATCACAAATTTAATGTTTTCCATGAAAACCACTACAATACAATTGTTTACTGGAATTAAGGAAGAAATAAAATATGATGTTTCAAAAGAGAAGACTTGCAATGAGCATTTAATTAAAAATTTCAAACGAGATATCGAATACTTGCAAGAATATTCGATAAACGCCATTTGCCAAACAGGAAATTAAAATGTAGATTTTCTTACCGATTAATACTGATTCCATTTAAATGACCATGAATACCACATCAACAGCTAAACAGAAACACTTTAAAAGTATTTCATTTATCAAATATACACGAAAATACTTGCAATTAAAATATTTATTCACTCGCGCACTGAAATCACCGGCATTAAAATTATAATTCATGCAGCACAAAATGGTAAGATGACATATAATAGAGGGATTAGTCAGGGATGGCATGTAGTATTTTCATTAAATTTTTGATAAAAACGTTAAATTCAATGTGGAATGAATGAATTATTGAATTATTTTTGCATATAAGATGTTTTTAGTTAGTTTGAAAACTGAAAACTTAATTACAAGTTGGCAATGTATTCTCAAATATTGTTCCGTAAATTTGTATCAATGCCATTTTATATTTTTATTGTTGACTTGTTGTAGATACGGGTATGACGGTCGATTCGAATTAAAAAATTACATATTATAGCATCCAGCTTGAAATCTATTTCTTGGCTGCTTTCTTGAAAGTTCAAAATTAATGTGGTTATCAAAAAACTTATGTCAAAAAATAACCCATACGCAACAGAAAAAAGCCAAACAAATGTATTGCAAATTTTAAAATTGTAATTATACAGAAAACATATGAGAGGCTACAATCCGCTATGCGGATCGTTGAATACCCTATCCCATCCCATCCTTTAAATTAATATCCTCAAAATATAGGCCTTATGGCAATGAAATACAGAAAATGACATTGTCACAATATATTGCTCAGACAGTTTCTCAAAATCTTGTGTGGTTCGTATTTCTATTGCTAATGCCTTGGGATGGGGTATACAAACGGTTTTTGTAAGAAAACGCCCCCAAACTGTGGGCGTAGGTGAAAATGATCTATGGACAAAATGTTTATATTACCATTTCGGAAGTATTTGCATCAAAATTTTTTTCGAAAGTTTTAAAATTTGGACAAAAAGCGTTTTTTACTAAAAACGCCCCCAAAAAGTGGGCGTGGCAAAAAACTTTGTATGAACGAAATATAGATATTAGGATTGTCTAAATATGCTACTCAGACACTTTTTTGAAATTCCTTACGGTTTGGCCAAAAAATTAGTTTTCCTAAAAAGGGGGCGTGGCAGTGGGCGGATTTTAAAAATTTTTACACTTGTTCTGGTGGCACGGACGAGGATCCTATATACCAAATTTCATTATCCTAGCTCAAAATTTAAGGCCCAAAAACCGCTGACGAACAGACAGACGGACGGACGGACGGACAGACAGACATGGCTAATTATACTCAGCTAGCGATTCTGAGTCGATCCATATACTTTGAGGTATATGTAGCAAAATTATTTCTCTTTGTTACAAACTAAGTATCAAAACTAATATACCCCCCTATGGGATAGGGTATAAAAAGCTTTTTTTGAATTGTAATTCAAGACATATGCTTGTTGGATCAATACAATTAGGAGTGACAATGCCAATCGCACAAAGGACGATGCATTTAATCAAGAGTAAACAAGCGAAACCCATCACAATTCCGAGGCATTTAAACCGAAACATTAACCTTTTAAATCAGGAACAAAAATATGCCTAAGATACACTCATGAAAATTGGAGATTTTTTTCCTAGATGCTCCAATTTGGATTCGACCGCAAAATGGAATTGCGGTTAGAAGGCGGTCGAATAACTGATTCAACAAGCAAAATTGCCCTTGAACATGCAAAATAAATAATGGAACTCCAACTTGCAACATTTCGAGTAATTCTGCGATGGCCAAAGTGTTGCAGCAAATCATTATTGACCGTTTGTTATAAATGCACAAAAAATCTTTGGAGATATTAAACCTCACGATGCAAGATTTAAAAAAAAATACCCAAAACCGGTTTGGTGGTGGGAAGATTCTATTGGCAATTGGTTTCGCAGATCATGTCGAATGCATGTTTGAAGTCGCTCATTTTATGGAAATACGTGAAAACATTTGAATTTTATATGAACTTGCGAGTCGAATTGCAGAGCGACGGATCTATAGAAAAGTTTTTTCTAAATAATAGAGTTGTTCATGAGACTATCTCCCTCCAAAATGCGTTGTCTCTTTTTTTAAAACGTCAAAATCGCTTGGAGGAAAACAATGTGATATTTTATATGGCGGAGTACTAATTTTTGGATAATTTGCTTTGAAATATGAAAATATAAGTTGTTTAATGTGAAACTCCAATTATAAATACATAACGATACTAAGAGAGTGTGTATAATTATAAAATAGAAATAAAAACATATGAGAAGGCTACAATCCGCTGTGCGGATCGTTGAATACCCTATCCCATCCTATCCATAAAACTAAAATCCCCAAAAAAGGGGACATGGCTTAAAACACGATGTGGATAAATAGAAAAAATGATATAGTGACAACAAATTCTACAGACTGCTTACAAAACACTTTAACGGTTCTACATAAGACAAGGTTTTCTCTTGCATATGTTAGGGTAGTGTATAAAAATGGTTTTTATATAAAAACGCCCCCAAAAAGTGGGCGTGGGTTAAAATAGTATATAGACGAAATGTTCATATTAATAATGTTAATGATTCTGCATCAAAATTTTTTTCGAAAAATTTAAAATTTGACCGAAAACAGTTTTTTATTGAAAACGCCCCCAAAAAGTGGGCGTGGCAAAAAACTTTATATGGACGAAATATAGATATTAATATTGTCTAAATATGTTGTTCAGAAACTTTTTTAAAATTCCTTACGGTTTGGTCAATAACTGAGTTTTTCTTAAAAGGGGGCGTGGCAGTGGGCGGATTTCAAAAATTTTTACACTTGTTCTGTAGGCAGAGACGAGGATCCTATATACCAAATTTCATTATCCTAGCTCAAAATTTAAGGCCTAAAAATCGGTGACGTACAGACGGACGGACGGACGGACGGACGGACGGACGGACGGACGGACGGACGGACAGACAGACATGGCTTAATCGACTCAGCTAGCGATTCTGAGTCGATCCATATACTTTGAGGTATATGTAGCAAAATTATTTCTCTATGTTACAAACTAAGTATCAAAACTAATATACCCCCCTATGGGATAGGGTATAAAGAGTGAAATTGATAACTGTGCCATTGCAAAGCGTGAGTGCGAGTGCAAACGAAGTTGATTAGTTTTCGTGTAGTAAAGATTATTATGTTCTTGTTTTCACAAACAACAACGACTCTGAATAGTTTTGTTTTGTTTATAAATTGTTCTGTTCTCATTTAGCACTTTTACACAATTTTCAAGCAATTTTAAAAATGTTCAAAAAACAACCCCTGTCCCTTGCCAATGGATTTGCCATCATACAAATGTCAAATGTGTTTGTTTTCCTACAGATGCTGTCAGTTTGTCATTGACACTGACGTCCTGAACAACTCTATTGCTTGAAATCGGTAAGTTCGAAATTCGCATCAAGACCATTCGCCTGGATAAGTTTACATTCCCTGCCAATTTTTGTCACTTTACTAAATCAAGAGATGGTGTTCCCAAACATTGCTATCATTAAACAACATCATTGGAACACAAAATATGATGGAACTGAAATTTTACTAGAGAAGTTAGTTATAGCAATCTTTGGAAAATGCTGTCATTCAAATCGCCACTCCATGCGAGATCACAAATTTAATGTTTTCCATGAAAACCACTACAATACAATTGTTTACTGGAATTAAGGAAGAAATAAAATATGATGTTTCAAAAGAGAAGACTTGCAATGAGCATTTAATTAAAAATTTCAAACGAGATATCGAATACTTGCAAGAATATTCGATAAACGCCATTTGCCAAACAGGAAATTAAAATGTAGATTTTCTTACCGATTAATACTGATTCCATTTAAATGACCATGAATACCACATCAACAGCTAAACAGAAACACTTTAAAAGTATTTCATTTATCAAATATACACGAAAATACTTGCAATTAAAATATTTATTCACTCGCGCACTGAAATCACCGGCATTAAAATTATAATTCATGCAGCACAAAATGGTAAGATGACATATAATAGAGGGATTAGTCAGGGATGGCATGTAGTATTTTCATTAAATTTTTGATAAAAACGTTAAATTCAATGTGGAATGAATGAATTATTGAATTATTTTTGCATATAAGATGTTTTTAGTTAGTTTGAAAACTGAAAACTTAATTACAAGTTGGCAATGTATTCTCAAATATTGTTCCGTAAATTTGTATCAATGCCATTTTATATTTTTATTGTTGACTTGTTGTAGATACGGGTATGACGGTCGATTCGAATTAAAAAATTACATATTATAGCATCCAGCTTGAAATCTATTTCTTGGCTGCTTTCTTGAAAGTTCAAAATTAATGTGGTTATCAAAAAACTTATGTCAAAAAATAACCCATACGCAACAGAAAAAAGCCAAACAAATGTATTGCAAATTTTAAAATTGTAATTATACAGAAAACATATGAGAGGCTACAATCCGCTATGCGGATCGTTGAATACCCTATCCCATCCCATCCTTTAAATTAATATCCTCAAAATATAGGCCTTATGGCAATGAAATACAGAAAATGACATTGTCACAATATATTGCTCAGACAGTTTCTCAAAATCTTGTGTGGTTCGTATTTCTATTGCTAATGCCTTGGGATGGGGTATACAAACGGTTTTTGTAAGAAAACGCCCCCAAACTGTGGGCGTAGGTGAAAATGATCTATGGACAAAATGTTTATATTACCATTTCGGAAGTATTTGCATCAAAATTTTTTTCGAAAGTTTTAAAATTTGGACAAAAAGCGTTTTTTACTAAAAACGCCCCCAAAAAGTGGGCGTGGCAAAAAACTTTGTATGAACGAAATATAGATATTAGGATTGTCTAAATATGCTACTCAGACACTTTTTTGAAATTCCTTACGGTTTGGCCAAAAAATTAGTTTTCCTAAAAAGGGGGCGTGGCAGTGGGCGGATTTTAAAAATTTTTACACTTGTTCTGGTGGCACGGACGAGGATCCTATATACCAAATTTCATTATCCTAGCTCAAAATTTAAGGCCCAAAAACCGCTGACGAACAGACAGACGGACGGACGGACGGACAGACAGACATGGCTAATTATACTCAGCTAGCGATTCTGAGTCGATCCATATACTTTGAGGTATATGTAGCAAAATTATTTCTCTTTGTTACAAACTAAGTATCAAAACTAATATACCCCCCTATGGGATAGGGTATAAAAAGCTTTTTATACCCTATCCCATAGGGGTATATTAGTTTTGATACTTAGTTTGTAACATAGAGAAATAATTTAGCTACATATACCTCAAAGTATATGGATCGACTCAGAATCGCTAGCTGAGTCGAATTAGCCATGTCTGTCTGTCCGTCCGTCCGTCCGTCCGTCCGTCCGTCCGTCCGTCCGTCTGTACGTCACCGATTTTTAGGCCTTAAAATTTGAGCTAGGATAATGAAATTTGGTATATAGGATCCTCGTCTCTGCCTACAGAACAAGTGTAAAAATTTTTGAAATCCGCCCACTGCCACGCCCCCTTTTAAGAAAAACTCAATTTTTGACCAAACCGTAAGGAATTTTAAAAAAGTTTCTGGACAACATATTTAGACAATATTAATATCTATATTTCGTCTATATAAAGTTTTTTGCCACGCCCACTTTTTGGGGGCGTTTTCAATTAAAAACTGTTTTCGGTCAAATTTTAAATTTTACGAAAAAAATTTTGATGCAGAATCATTAACATTATTAATATGAACATTTCGTCTTAATACCATTTTAACCCACGCCCACTTTTTGGGGGCGTTTTTATATAAAAACCATTTTTATACCCTACCCCATAACATATGCAGCAGAAAACATTGTCTTTTGTAGAACCGTAAAAGTTTTTTATAAGCAGTCTGAAGAATTTGTTGTCACCATGTCATTTTCTTTATTTTATCCACATCGTGTTTTTAGCCGTGTCCACTTTTTGGGGAATTTAGTTTTACAGATAGGATGGGATAGGGTATTTAACGATCCGCACAGTGGATTGTAGCCTTCCATATGTTTTTTTGCCATTTTGTCTCCAAAAAATTACTGTTCAAAATTAAAAAAAAAACATATGAGAGGCTACAATCCGCTATGCGGATCGTTGAATACCCTATCCCATCCTATCTGTAAAACTAAAATCCCCAAAAAGTGGACATGGCTAAAAACACGATGTGGATAAAATAAAGAAAATGACATGGTGACAACAAATTCTTCAGACTGCTTATAAAAAACTTTTACGGTTCTACAAAAGACAAGATTTTCTGCTGCATATGTTATGGGGTAGTGTATAAAAATGGTTTTTATATAAAAACGCCCCCAAAAAGTGGGCGTGGGTTAAAATGGTATATGGACGAAATGTTCATATTAATAATGTTAATGATTCTGCATCAAAATTTTTTTTGAAAAATTTAAAATTTGACCGAAAACAGTTTTTCATTTAAAACGCCCCCAAAAAGTGGGCGTGGCAAAAAACTTTATACGGACGAAATATAGATATTCATATTGTCTAAATATGTGGTTCAGAAACTTTTTTAAAATTAATTACGGTTTGGTCAAAAACTGAGTTTTTCTTAAAAGGGGGCGTGGCAGTGGGCGGATTTCAAAAATTTTTACACTTGTTCTGTAGGCAGAGACGAGGATCCTATATACCAAATTTCATTATCCTAGCTCAAAATTTAAGGCCTAAAAATCGGTGACGTACAGACGGACGGACAGACAGACATGGCTTAATCGACTCAGCTAGCGATTCTGAGTCGATCCATATACTTTGAGGTATGTGTAGCAAAATTATTTCTCTATGTTACAAACTAAGTATCAAAACTAATACACCCCCCTATGGGATAGGGTATAAAAACTGTAAAAAATTAACACATGCGAATAAAAAGGGTTTTTTTTTAAATAAAACACAAAAAATCAATGTATTGAGGTGTTGATTTGATTCATGCGCCATTAAATATTTAAAGATAATTCCCTTCAAATATTGTCCACGAATAACTCTTAAATGGCCAATTTTCCATATCGGCTAGTAATACTTGAATAACAGAGCTTCCAAAGCTTCAATCGTGTTGCGTTTTTGATGTAAATAAGAAATTTCACATATCCCAATAGAAAGTAATCGAATGGTGCCAAATCAAAAGATCTAAACATTACGATGATGAATTTTGTCCGTCCGTCGGTTTGTGTACCTATCTAAAGACTAAAACGTTGTCCAGATTTACTTTAATTTTCTATTCGATGTTCTTGGTTTTTTTTGGAATTGGCATTGGGTCAAAAGTACTGGTACCGTTTTCGCTTTATTTAGGGCGCCCGCAAAGGGCCAGTAAGTTAGTTAAGTAGTAAAGTAGGATAATTTTTAATGAATTTTTGTCTAGCATTAAAGTTTTAAGTTGAAATAAAATAAAAATTGGTACGTTAAATATAAAAAAAATCAATCAACCAAAATCATCTAAAATTTGGTCAAATCGAATGAATTGTAATATCTATGTTACTATTACAAATCCACATAGTTGGCTTTGTTCAAATATCTCTAAGCAGAAATTTCAGTTTTGACAAGTAACGGAAAATCATTACGATTGAACGATTCACATGGACATCAGCGTCCTTAAATTGCCGCAATAAAAGTTATTTTAATCACAGTTCCTCATATTTTTTGTCTTTCAAGTTTTAACATAAATAACTATGAAAATTGTCATATTCTCGCTGATCTAATAGTACATTTCCACCGAGTCGAAATGTGTTATTTCAGCTAAATTCGCGAAAAAAAATTGACAGTTGGAATGAGTTTCTTTTTGGTGGGAACAGTATTTTCAAATGCTGAATTTTGTTAATGAAATGACAAGTTTCGGTTCGGTGGAAACGTGCTCTAAAGTTACTTCGCAATAAAAGGTGATGTTATGTAAGACCCATACGTGCACCAACCACCCGTTTAACTTTCGTTTTAAAATTTAAAATTTTCAATATATTTGTATGTTTTTTTCGGTTGCGTATGGGTTATTTCTTGACATAAGTTATTTGATAGCAACATTTATTTTGAATTTTCAAGAAAGCAGCCAAGAAATTGAAATCTTGCAAGAATTCGATATCTCGTTTAAGATTGTTTATTAAATGCTCATTGCCAGTCTTCTCTTTTGGAATATAATATTGTATTTCTTCCTTAATTCCAGTAAACAAATTGTATTATAGTTGTTATAATTGTATTGGCGTGGATGAGTTTTTTTCTCGATAACAGAGCTTCAACGATTGAAAGAAAACGAAGCCTAATGATATCTACAAAGTGAGTCAAATTCAAATTCACTCTATGATTAGATTTTGACAGATTCAAAATACCTAAATGGTTTGAGTCTGTAGTCTGGTAGAGTCTGTTATTGATGCTAGAGCCAAAATTACTTAATTGATTATGGAATATTGAATTGCAGTTGCAGTTCTAAACTTAGCAATTTTGACAGAAACGGCATTAAATAGTTCGATTGAAATCGATAACAATATTTATATAGGTACTAGCGGAACCGGTCCGACGATTTCTGGCCTGAGCATATTTACTTACACCTGTGAATATTAAAATGGTTGATCTATATGTAATCTGAAATGAACTTTTCTTTTTTATAAAATCCAATGATGAGATTCCATTATTTTTGGTATCAATTGATATAGTCATGATATTCCCAGATTAACAGCATTTATGTCGCTCCAATAAAAAGTCATTTAAGCGTTTCGATTCCTAAGTAGCTTCAGCCACATTAGTAAAAAATTATTTGACCAAAACCGACATTTCTCAAAAAGTTTATTAAGATTTTGACTAAACTTAAGACAGTTATCAAAAAAATAAATTCCTAAAAAATTTGTCATAAAAAAATAAAGTAACGGATTTGCTTGGTAAAAAATTACTGCCTTCATAATTTTTTCTAAAAAAAAAAAAACAAGAAACGGATTTTCTTGGTATTGTCACTCTATTTTTTACATTAGTATACGTAGAATTATACCGATCGCAGCGCCATTCTTTCTAAATGGCACTTTTAGGAAATTTCAATTATTCATTATTTCAATTCCATCAATTGCCATTGTCAAATTATACTACATAGGTACCATGTTATTAAGATCATGGACTAAAGCCTGATGATTTCTCGACTCTTGATTAAATGCATCGTTCATTGGGCGATTGGACATTGTCGCTCCTTATTATATTAATCCATCAAACACATGTCCTGAATTACAATTAACGCTTCATTGTTAATTTCTTCATTTGCAAATGTGCATTTGATGTTCTATGACGCGTCTAATGAACTTTTCTCAAGTTCTCTTTCTATAAGAATATCTTGAAATCGGTAGTCGTTCTCAAGTGATGGCATAGCAAAGGAGAATAGGGATTATTCTCAACTGTCACAGCAATTTTGGCAATATAGGTAACTGTCAATTCGTATGCGCAAACTTATAGCCCGATTCTACCCATCATCACTGATACCTCACAAGTCACAAGAAGAGGTGAAATTGATTTTGTGACTTTTTCGTATTCTCCCTAACAGTCACAACTTGTGAGAGTCACAAAAACAATCGAATTTGTGATCTCCTTCAGAGCAGGTCAAAACTAGTAAATTATTCGAGATTTGATATTTTGATTGTTGAGTAGTGTAAAAAATAGAAGTTGAAATGAATATGGCGCATATTATTGACGAAGTTTCCTCCGTAAATGAAAAGTAAGAATTTTACAAAAGCACATCATGTGTAACAAACTAATAATATTAATAAGATTGCAGCGAACACGGCTTTTAAGAACCTTGAGAGGTACCACTGACCCAATAGCTATACAGAACAGCACGCTTGTAAAAAAATTGTTCGGTTTCCAAAAAACATTGTGCTGGGATCTCATGCAGAGCTTGAAGCCTCATGATAATCAACCAACTTCCTTGCCTTTTGTGGTTCGAGTATGTATTACATTTTGTTGTTCTCATTCCAGTTTTATTAAATTTGTTTTAAATAGTTTCTTTCAGTGCTAAATTTCCTTGCGATGGCCGTTATCAGAAGTGTATAGGAAATAGCTATACAATAACTCTCAGCCAAGTCACAATTTGCAGAAACGTTGCTTTTATATATTCACCTTTGCTGTGGTGAGTTTCGTTGTGACTTTTCTTGTGAGGATTATCGGAGAATCCGACAAATGTTATCGAGTCACAATAATCCACACAAAGAATAGTCACAAGAGCTTTTGACTTTTGATTCCTCACAAGGGGAGAATCGGGCTTTTAGTGACTGGAACTACCACGCTAATGCCACACGACCAGCATGGGATTTGCGTGGCTAAACACTAGCATTTTGACAACGTATAATGGTATCAATTGTATTAAGGGTATTCATGCAACGTCGTAACTTTATAAGGTAAGAAAGATTGTAATTTTACGACGAACTTTCATGAACTACCCTAAAACTGCACCACTAAATAATGCGGTAACCCACTGATTGAATCTCATTTTAGTAATTTATTTATTGATAGAAATTTGTTCCTATTGTTCTCATTCCGTTCTCGATAATTTTTTTCAGTTTAGCGCACACGTTTGATGTGTGAAAGTGACTGATTAAATGTCAAAATAGCATTTAAAAAGTTTACAACGTTTACCATCTCAGTTTACGCACCCAATTCTTGTGAGAAAATTCCGATATTGTTGGAAAACATTTCCCATATAAATTTTGACAGTTCATTTATCACGTCGTAATTTTATCACGTTTACAACGTTTACGACGACTTTCCGACGTTGCATGAATACCCCTATTATAACATTTCGTTGTAATTCTCAAATTTAAACAAACCGTTTCTCTATCTCTCAAATTTATTTCAAATATGTCGCTGTTGCTTTGGTATAGACGCACATTCGATTTGTTTTTCGTTAATACTTCGCTGTTGCGACATAGTAAAAAAAAAATGCAACATCAAGGAGAAAATCCATGCATAGCATCGCTTGCGGTATTGAAATGAAAAGCATGGATTTACTAATTTCCACGTTTCAAAACCTAATTCGTGTAATATCATTATAAACATTGAAGAGTCTGCGAAACCTTCAGGTTACCTTTGTACTGAGCCACTAAATAAAACATTTTTCAAGTATACCTACTTGTTTTGGATTTTCAAAAACAACTACAAAATTCTGCCTTAAAGTAAACATTGTAATCTCATTTATTTTTTATTCTCCGAATTCCATTTTATTTTATTTATTTTCACGCTTTTCCACCTACTAAATGTAACAAGCGATCTCTTCATAACAATGTACACGATTCCACTTAACTACAAGAACCCTACCACAACAAATGACTTCATGGCATCCCTGCTCTTCAGCTTCCATTTTGCATCAGCTGCTGTCATCGGAATTGTTAAGTGCGTGCCGGGTGAAATGAATTTCGGTGTTTTTTTTGCAAAATATTCGCGAAAGAAAGTAAATTTAAGTTTTATTTCAAGACGGGAAACATATCCAACCGCAATATTCTCTGAAAATGTAGGTTTTTGCAATCGGGAATAGTGTTTTAGTGCGAAATCCAAGCGAAGAAAGTGTCGGTGAATTCGTGAAATTAAAATGCATTTCCTTCCAGTTTTGTTCGCGCATTAAGAGATCTTGATCTGGATTGTGTGAAAAAGTCCCTTTCTCCTTACTGAATGTGAAAAAAAATCAATGAAATTCCCATTTTCCCCTAAACAAATGTGTTTCCGTGATCGTGAGTGAAGCTTTATACCGAAACCGAGTGTCCATTTGGCAGCCCCATTTCGATGCCGATGTGTCGGATGTGCAACCTGGTGTGGAAATAGTGTTTGTGGTCTGTTATGTCAGGTAACTAGCGTCGTTGTTAAATATTATCGTCAAATCCTTGCAAAAGTTAGTTTCCTAAAATCTCTGAAGTGCTTTTCAATGCGTGGTGTGTGGAAAAATTCCGATTCTCGTGAAAAAAAAAATGTCCGAATGTGAGTTTCTAAAAAAAGTTCGGTTTAATAAAAAGTGGTAAATATTTGTTGTTGTCTTCTATCAAGACTAAGAATGTGTGTTTCATCGACCAACAAAATAACCGGCTGTTTAGGCGTGAAGAAGAATATCAACATGGTGGTGGTCATCTGCCGGAACCAGCAAAGTGAGTAAATATTGGTGTTATCCTTTCTTGAGAAAAAAAATTGTATAGGAACTCTTACTTCTCGAATGCCTTACTAATCAAGAATGGTTTAAAGTTGTTGCAAGTCTTTCAGTGTCCCTCATATTATTTTTTAAGTTTGTGGCTTTTGACTTTGTCGTACCCTGGCCGCTGTCTTACAAGGCGGGGAGGGAATTCCACCTGCACTTGGCAATATCCAGTAGTTTGGTCCCAGCCATTTTCAAGGTCACAAAATGGTTATTTGACAGACTAGACTGCATCTTCACTGTTGGTAGCAGAATCTCTATTGCAGGCTCAACATTTCCCTGTATGTCTCAGTATCCTTGGAACCGGCAGAGCTTAATATTTTGTTGAACGACAAATACGTTGGGCTTTTCGCGACAGCGTTTAAAAATTATCAATTAAGTTTCGACAGCAGAGCTAGAAAGGGGCTCAATTGCTCGTTGGTTATTGCGATGAACTGCCGCGCAGAAGGTCTAGGTTCGAATCCCAGCCGTAGCAAGACGTAAATAAGTTTTTATTGGCCCCTTCTTGCGTGATGATCTGACAAATCATCCAAGTAGTATCAATTGTCAAAAAAGCTGTTCGGATAACACAAGAGGTCCCGCCATCTTGCAAGAAATGCAGACGCACGCACACATGAATGGTTGTAAAGCTAGGCTCTGGGTATTAACGAGCCTGTTGCACCAAAAATGTGTATTTTTATTTGTAGCAGAGCTAAAGCTTAAATCGCAGCTTGAATACACTAGCATTGTGGTCACTTTAGCTGTTTCCGCTACTACCAATATCTCCCCCTAGAAGACGCCACCATGGGAGGCAAAATGTTATTTTTAAGCTTTCCCCACTGCCTCCGCTTTCTCCTGAGGATCTTCAGGAACATTGAAATGTAATGCCAGTTGTTCGTTGGAGCTTTATGACCTTTCCTCCGAAAGATCTTATTAATTTGTGGAAACATACTCGGTTCGCTGGAATTTACGGCCCGAATTCTGTTATTCCAAAACAAATTAATGGGCAACCGATAGTTCTCCTTGATCAATTGGTTGATGTTTTTATACCCTATCCCATAGGGGTATATTAGTTTTGATGCAAAGTTTGTAAAATAGAGAAATAATTTAGGTACATATACCTCAAAGTATATGGATCGACTCAGAATCACTAGCTGAGTCGATTAAGCCATATCTGTCTGTCCGTCTGTCAATCCGTCTGTATGTTACCGATTTTTAGGCCTTAAATTTTGAGCTAGGAGAGTGAAATTTGGTATATGGGATTCTTGTGCAGTGTAGCAAAAGAAGTGTAAACATTTTTGAAATCCGCCCACTGCCACGCCCCGTTTTTGGCTTAACTGTAAAGAAATTTGAAAAAGTGTCTGAACAACATATTTACAATCTCAATATCTATATTTCGTCCATATAAAGTTATTTGCCACGTCCACTTTTTGGGGCGTTTTTTTAGTAAAAACGTTTTTCGGTACATTTTTAAAATATTTGATAAATTTTTTTATGCAGGATCATTGGTTATGATAATAAAGGGTCCGCCAAATAACTTTTGAATTATTTTCTCAAATTTCTTTTTTTATTTGAAAGTACAATCCTTCCGGTTAATAATGGAAAATAATTTCATTCAAATGGCTGCCTCGGCTGGCCATGCAGTAGCCTACACGATCGGTCCAATTTTTAAGCACATTATCGATTGTGTGCAGCTGTATTTCACCAATGGCTTCACAAATATTGTCCTTTAAAGCGTCAATTGTCTCTGGCTTGTCGGCGTAACACTTACCTTTTACGGCACCCCACAAACAATAGTCCAACGGTGTCAAATCGCAGCTCCGAGGTGGCCAAACGACATCAGCTCTGCGGCTGATAATGCGATCTTCAAAAACAGGGCGCAAAACATCGAGTGTAGTTTCGGTTGTGTGGCAGGAAACCAAATGTTGCCAATATCCTCCTCTTCAATTTTTTGGAACAAAAATTCGTTCAACATGGCCCGATAACGATCGCCATTGACTATAACGGCCACTCCTTGCTCATTTTCGAAGAAAAATGGCCCAATTATGCCTCTGGACTAAAATCCGCACCAAACAGTGACTCGTTTTGTTTGTATCGGCTTTTCAATGTATGCGTGCGGGTTTTCTGTGCCCCAAATGCGACAATTTTGCTTGTTTACATACCCGCCAAGATCAAAATGAGCTTCATCTGAAAAGATGATTTTTTTGGCAAAATCGGCATCTTCTCTAAGTCGATCGCAGGCCCACTTAGCGAAGCGAAAACGCATTGGACGGTAAGTTGGCTTCAACTCCTGAACCAATTGGACTTTGTATGGCGTCATACCAAGGACTTTATGCAAAATAAGTCTCAATGATATCTCCGAAATGTTCAATTGTTGAGAACGACGGTGAATTGATGTTGATGGCGCTTCACGCACACTTTCTGCCACAGCAGCAATATTCTCGGGTGTACGCACTGTTTTTGGCTTTTCACGCTTTGGTTTATCGATGAGGATGCCAGTTTCTTTCACTTTTTTCACAAGATAACGAACATATGGAGCTGACGGTGCTTCTCTTCTTCCAAAATCCGTACGCAATTTTCGCACACATTCTCCAACATTAGCATGATTTTCAAAGTAATGTCGCAATATTTCCCAGATTTGTTCAAGCGTATCCACAACCATATTCGTTGAAGGAAGGATAAAACTAATTATCTGTCGAATCAGACATGAGCTGAGTGTTACCATTCACGAAATAAGCACTAGTTGAAAAAAAAACGTTAGATGGCCGACCCGTTATAAACATTTCGTCCTTAGACCATTTTAACCCACGCACACTTTTTGGGGGTTTTCCTACAAAAACCATTTTTATACCCTACCCCAAGGCATATGCAATTGAAAAACTTTGTTTTTTGTCGAACCATAAAAGATTTTGATAAACCGTCTGAACAATATGTTGTGACAACGTCATTTTTAAATTATATGCTCATAAAGCCCACTTGTTGGGGATATTCATTTTAAGGATGGGATAGGGTATTCAACGATCCGCACAGCGGATTGCAGCCTTCTCCTATGTTTGATCGCCGAATTAAGTGTACCCATCTCCGGGTCCTACAACTGCGGCCCATTACATAGCAATAACCTGTACCGGACGTCCGCTTGAAGGCCCATATAAGCTGCAACTGCTGTGTTTTTATGAAATTAACTACCATGAACCCGATTGATCCTACCCTCATCGTTGGCTAACCTTTCATCTATCCACCTTTATCCTCATAGACCTTATAATGCGATTTTCACCTTCCACTCACATAGTTAAAATCTGAAACAATGTACTCAAAAAAAGTTACTAAATCCCCGAATATCCTTATTTTTTTCAAATATACTAACTTGATTAATTTAAAATATTTTGTAAATTCAATTTTTTTTATATAAATTAATTTTTTTTAAATTAAATTAAATATTTGCATGCATACAAACGTGAGGACAGTATTATAAAAAAAACTTAAAATCATCATTATTCACTTATGTTTTTTTTAATAAACATTTTTTTATTTTTATTATTTTTTATCCGTTTTTAACGAGATGCATTTTTTTTTAATCATAAATAATGTGCAATTTAATTAAAAGCATGTTATTCAAATTAAATTAAAATTCAACTCAGCTTTTTGAATTTACATCGAATTGATGGAAACTATGAGAGAATCTATATAATTTTCCTGGATACATGCTGGACTGAAGGCAAACGCATAAACATGAATTAACATAAAGGTACCTACCGTGCTATCAGTCTGGGATGGATGCTTCTGTATACCAAATTCATTCATATCCTTACACCAACATGTATTCAGGTGTATGTTTGTATACAGTAGTTGTTGGTCGATACGTAAGTGTATCTACAGCCAGCTGGTCCTGCTTATTTATTTTTTTAAATATTTAATGTTAATGAATTAAATTTCGAGGAGCGAAAGTAAGAAGGGAGGCGGCTTTATTATTCAAAAAAACATCAATTGCCCTCCTGACATGGATGGACTATACAATGTGTGAAATATATTATATATTATGTTGAGTTTGAGTTGAATTGCAAATTTATGCAAAGTGCTCTCTGTTGTGTTGCACAAAGTTTGTGGGATGCCAACCTTAAAATTGTGGATATTATTTAATATTCGGTTGCCTTTAAATGAAGGACGTACCTGTTAGTCAGTTAAGTGGAATCAAGGTAAATATGGACATTAGCAAATTAAGAGCAAATATTTTCTCGAAAACAAAACATTCAGTTTGAAGATGTTTACTTTGAATGGATCAAACTTTGTAGGATCTTGGTTTTGTATAGGAGCACTTCAGTTGCATCTTCAATATCCTAAAGCTTGTGCTTGAATCTTTTTTTTTACTACATAGTTTCGTGCGATTATGTTGCTACCTGTACATAGGGTAAACTAAGGGAATGTGTCTTTTGTGCTTTAGATACACTTAGCCTTCAAGTAGCAGATGTTATAAATTGGTGTACAAAAGCAGTCGATTTATAAAAACATTCATTGTGGAATAAGTGGTGTCCACAGATAGAATCAGTCCCCTTTAAGAATCGAATTGGAAAAATTTTATTTGTGGGCGCCACTTAAGACGAGGTCTTTTTCGTCTGCCGAAATCAGAATCTACGAACTGGACCATTCAACGTTGTCAGAGTTAATAACGGGGCAAAGTAACTCACCACCTCAATATTGTATCTGTCGGTGAAGGCCTTCTGTCCAATTTATCGATGTTTTCTGAGCTTTTTTGTTCACTATATGCTGTAAATAAGGAGGGACTTGGTTATTTGCTTTTTTTTGTGGAAAACATGTCAAAACCTAAAGACAATGTGGTGGTATGGTATGGTGGTCATTTTTTTATAGTAGTGTGAGACTCAAGCACCAATTAAACCCCTCCCTTATCAATTTACGTATGATAGACAAGTACTTTACTTTGATACTACAACCAGGCTAGGTATATCTAGTAGGTTTCTTTTCAATAGAAATACGCATTTGGTAGGTAGCCTCCCAATAAAGTGCCCGAAAGCTGCGGTCGCTATTTAGTGCAGATCGTGCGATTTGGTTCTTTGTAGTCTTCCCACTCCAAAATTTGGAGTTAAGCGGTGTTGAAATGATTATGAACACGAATATAATTTTGAGAGCGAAATATCTTATTTAGTCATCAAGGGAAACTTTTCCTACATGTCTGTGGATATCATCGTTTCTAATATATCATAGGCCCCATGTTGTGTCGGAGAATGCGAGGCAGTCGATTTTACTCATAAGCACTTGGGCTTTCGCAGACCACAAAAAGGTGAATTTTACGTCGTGACTAGAGCCTGCACCCGTACAAAGTTCAACTGACCCAAAAGCTGAAGGTAAACGCATGTAGACAACGAAGTGTGTTTGCTGAGTGGGCTCTGTCCAATGCATCTATTCACTGTTTGGTGTGGGTTTTGGGCTGGCGGCGTCATCGATCCATATTTCTTTGAGAACGATGTTAGCCAGGCCATCACCGTCAATGGCTAGCAATATAGGTCGATGATTACCACATTCTTTCGGGCTGAATTGGATGATATGGAAACCAACGACATGTGGTTTCAACAGAACTGCGCTAATTGCGAATTTTAAGATTGTTGATTCCACTTTGCCACTCATTGCTAATATAGACGTATCGTCTGCGAAAGTTGGTATAATGACGTCTTCTACTTGCGTTGTATCGCGAGTATATAAAAGGAATATCATCGCGCCTAGGATGCTTTCTGGAGGAACCCCAGCCTTTATGTTCTCAGTTCTTCTTTATGTTCAGTGGATATTCATTTCCGTGATTCTGTTCTCAAGTTGTTCCAGAAAAACTGTTCTTAGTTTATATATTCAGTCCTATAGAGTTATCCGTCGGAGCGGACGATTTTCCGCAACGCATACTTCGTCGGAGGTTCAAATTCCTTTCGGGGTATGTGTCATCGAAAATGAATTCTACACAGAAGCGACGGCTCCACTTCACTACAATTCGTAAATAAATTCCGCGAAGAATTTCGTGTCGGAGGAAATCGGAAAACAAATGGCACTTAGCTGTCAAAAATTGCACGAAAAATGCACCTGAACGCACTTCATCGCAATTCGCCGGGATGCGTTACAAAATGTCGTATAAATATTCCGAACAGCTTTTCGGAAGAATACTTCGAAGCAAAAATCCTCCGAATCGTACAAAATCGGGGAATTTTCCGTTCCGACGGATACCTCGATAGGGCAGATTAATCCTTTGTGCCAAGCTTTGTCGAAGGTTTGAGATACTTTTAGAAAAACGGTGGAACATATTTTTTTTCTTCTATCGGCTTTTCATTTTCATTTGATATGCTATGAACCTTGTTAATTGAGCAGGCCATCACCGAAGGCTTATTTCTAAGACTGAATTGGTGCAGAAGTGAAACTGGTCCATACGATTTTATCATTTTATCATTTCCCCGACTTTGGAACCATAATAATTTGCGTCTTTCCACTGGTAACAATCAGTAGCAATGGTCTTAGTGAAGCTTTTATAAAGTAAAGTAACTTAACTAAGGCAGTCTTTTGCAATTCTTTAAGTACATGTTCAGTAATAAAATCATATCCAGGAGTCTTATTTTACTTAAGATATTTCGATGTTGTCATGATTTATAATCCTGATTCACATTCCTCTGGTAACACGTTGTCATCTAACAGCTTTTTGTTATTGTGGTCGCATCTGACTTGTCAACTCGTCTACGTACTAAAACACATCCGTACACTTGTCTAACACTTTCCTCGCGGGACTACCTTTGGGTACTATGTCGCGGGGCTAGTTATCCTGTCAGGCTGTACTCTTCTCTTCGGCGTTCTGTTGTCTTTGAAATGCTCGATTGTCCTAAATTTGTTTAGGATCCAAGTAACAAAATGGTGTAACAATGGATCCTCTGACAGGATCATCTTTCCAACTATATGGTTTGCGTCTTCGATGTCAGAGTGTATTCTCCCAAAACGTAGTCAGTAGTAAATTACATGCTCTGCCTCTTCTTCTTCATTCGGACATTGTGCACAGATTGGTGAGGTGTCCCCGAATCTGCGGAAGTACTTCCTGAACGCGTCATGGTTTGTAAGAAATTGCGTAATATAGAAATTTAGGTTTCCCGTGTTTTTAATTTATCCAGAGTTATATCCACGACTACTTGCAAAGATCGTTTTCCATCCAGCTAACATTATTTGAAGAAGTCCGTATGTTGCGGTCATACGTCATATATCCCTGTGCCAAACTCGATCGAACTCATTGGAAATATCCAGGGCAACAGATCTCGATTCTCCATCCAGTAGCTTACTCACATTCCAAATTGTTCAGACAGCGTCATTTTTCTTGTCGAGGTCAAAATTTTGCTTCAAACATCATTGAGGGAACGTGCTCTATCGTTGGTAGAACTGCTTGTCGAATGTAGAATTTCCTGAAAACATTTTAGGGAATAAGTTGTGCATTTTGTTGTGTTGTAAACGAGGTAATGAAGAGCGTCTAAAATTATTACTGACTACTTTTGCCTTTTACCAAGATGTCAGTTAGCCTCCGAGACATGCCAGAAGTTTTTTTATTACTCTTTCGTTGTAGGCATTCTTTGAGGCTTCTATTGTTTGGTTTGATGTGATTTGCTGGTTGATGGAATCTTGGATTTGCGCGGAAATGTCTGAAAGCTTTCATTTTTGCTGCTACACTGCTGCTCTAACTGTTTATTGAACCTTGGTTTGTTGGATCCTGGACTAGTATTTCCATGCCTAGAAGAATAATCTGCCTCTGACCGAATATTGCCATCACTTTCCTTAAAACAAAGGTATTCTACAAAAGAAAAGAACCGTAAAAGTCACGCAGATTATTCCAGTTTGTTGTTCGGTAGTTCTATAAAAGAGGTTGATAGCTATTTAGCCCCATTATTGGCTGTGGCATTCTTCGTCAGAATAGGGTTTTTTTGTTTGCTGCTGTGCAGGAGATACCCATCCGTTGGAGTTGGAGTATGGCGTTTTCACAGCTTCATCTTCCTCCGTTTATGAATGAGTACATATAATGTTGGCGAATTTAACCTTGATGCTGATTGTTACAAAGCTAATGTCTTCAATACCTTCTTCACTGATGTCTTCAATGCATAGAACTTCTTGACTAAGTCTGGCACTTATAACAAATCCATATCCGAATAGCCCCTGTTTCTGCTCACTATAACACGGACCGCAGTAGATGTCATAGATTTTATCCTTATTTTGCCCGGTTCAACCCGTCGAATTTCCTGGTTGGCAGTAATGTCTACTTTGTAGCAGCTTAGGGCTTCTGATAGTTGTTCGGCTGCAGTATTTTCAATAAGCAGTCTTGTATTGCAGGTGAAAATACGAATACTACTGAATTGAGCGCTGCCGTTGAACTTTCGGCTACTTTAGCAACATTTATATTCAAGGAGCCTGAATAAACCTTGCAATTCCTACATGAGTTTATGTCCGATTATGGCGGAGCAGCTCAATTAATTTCGGCACTTCATCCATCATAACTGGGACTCTAAGTTTTCCCAAAGTAGGAGAATTTCTCCACTGCCATCTTAAAAAAAAATTGGTGCCTTAGTAAAAGGACCCCCAAACTCACCTGCTTCCGCCAATACTTTACAAAGGCGTCGAAACCCTATCTACGGTCGAGATACCAGGCATAGAGTAGTCGCCATATGTATGCTAAGAGTCGGAGCCTACTATTTGACACCTATAAAGAGCAATTTCCAATTTATTTTAGACAACCACCTAGCGGGACCACCACATATCATAAATCGTAATCGTAATCGATAAATCGTCTGATTATGTAAGAGTAGCTCACTTTGTCCAGCCGACCTACAACTGTAATCGCCTCGCACTATTGATTTATTCTTGGGAATTCTTCAAGCCATCTAGAAAATGTAGGTATGCCTTAGTGAAAGGTCACATGCCCCTAGCTGACGATCGTTGCCAATTGGGGCCTGAGAGTTGGAGTTATTAGTCTGCAGCTAGGTGAAATCGCGTATATTTTTATGCGTTGTCTGCCTTTTGACACCTCAGGCCCGTTTTCGGTGCTGTTGGGCTAATTCTGATTTTGTAATTCTGTTTGCAGTTGATTGGCCTTAATTTGACAACTCCTGATAAATTATTTGGATCGACTTTATAACAGAATACTTATGCTCCTAATACCTCTAAAACTTAATTTTTTTTTATATAATATAGCTCTGGACATTCTTTAATCCTTTTCAACAAAATGAATCCTTTAAAAATCCCATGAGCATATCACTTAACATGAATGCGTTCCCATTTTCCATTTTGACATTCTATCCCGAAATCAAAACACAGCTCTTTTTCACGTTTCACTTGTCCTATTTGCGCACAGGATAAATCGCACTCATATTTCAAACTGCAAAAAGGCGGAGTAGGTACATCACGTTCGACGTTGTCTCGCACTGCAGGATGCACACAGCACACACAGATACCCATTTGAAAATCATCCTTTTGCCAAGGACAAAAATTAGGAACAACTGCAAGCGTTCACATTCTCTGCAAAATCCGCAAATCTCCGTTAAAGGGGGGGTTGGACATTCCAAGTTGTCGTACGTAATGAGACTGTGACATCTCATTGATTACACCTGGAAAGAGGGAACACGAAGGATGCGAACTTGGAGCGACAAGCAATCGCACCAAAACCCGATTCACTTGCCTGAGCATGTCAGCAATGTCCTTAATGTCTACAAATGGATTTGAAACTATTCTTACCATTCCACATGGCCGCATCGGATCAGGATGGAAATCCAGGATATTTATTATACATCATTCGGACCGAAATAAAAATCAATAAATCTAATTGCTACCAGGATATGTATGCAGCTACACGCTTGGATGCGTCGACCGAAAGGCGGTTTTAAAGAGGTCCTTTTTTGATAGTATCCAGGGAAGAGAAATTTGGTCAGAGAATTTCATGCACATACTCAACCACAAATTGGATAATAACTAGCACATGTTTCCGCATCCTAAATCAGTCGTTTGATTAATCGGAAGTCCTATGGTTGGGTTTTTTTTTATGAAAATGACCTCTTTCGCTGATTTACTTTCTTCTCCACTGGCAACTTTCATAGCCGAGGACAAAGACACATCGTTGTGCATTTCGAAGGATTGGTGGGTAGATGAATTTACTTGTCACTTGTTGACGCATTCATTAGAACCACAAATCAAGCAGAGCGACATGGCCAACTGATGTAGCGTTATCAAGTTAGTTAGATAGTTTGGCAGATTCCTTGGGAGGGCTTACATCGGTGGAGTTTCTAGGACATGAACTAATGCTTGTGTTTATTAAAATATCTGTCAACACTCTGACGTGCTTATGAGTATTTATTACGTACTAGGAGTTAGTAACACAATCAAAGTGCTACATGCTATGTGACAACTGCTGAAGGCAGTATAACGCCTTAAGGTGAATTCGCATTCTCCACAGGCGACAAATTTCCGATTTGATATTCAAAGAAGGATCCACCCGGATTTCATTCTTTCGCATATAGTGTGCTCTATTGTTTAAATCGTATGAATTTTTATAGCTCTTTGTGAGTTGAGATGCCGCACTTCGTTTAGGTGTTAAGAGGGGTCCTCATGTCAAAAAAAAAAACTATGAAAGCCATCACTTATTTAGACAAATTGAGGTAGAGGTAGATTATAAGGTAGATTCCTAGATAAGCTGAATGTCAAACTTAGGAGGATAAACGTTGACTTCTCTAGTGACCTGCCAGATGAGCACCCTGAGGTATTTCTCATTGATTCGGACACAGAGCAATAAGTGTCAAAGATGATCTAGAGATTCAATATCAACTCGTACAATCGGCTTTGATTGAATGAGCAAAACTGTAGAGCACCTTAGCAAACGTAAAGGGTGATCCATTTCGAGGTTCCCTACTTTTTTAAAGAAAAAAACACAGAAAATTCAAATTTAATGGAGAATGTTTATTATCATTTGAAAGAACATTCTTTGGCATTTATTTTTTGAAGATTATGTCTATCAAATGTTGGCCGTTGCTACGTCGCAGATGGTCCATCCGTTGAGTCCAATTTTCGATCACTCGTTCGAGCATTTCGACTGGTAACTGGCGAATGACACGCGTGATGTTTTCCTCCAAGGCCTGAATCGAAGCGGGTTTGTCGGCATAAGCTTTTGACTTTACATATCCCCACAGGAAAAAGTCTAACGGTGTGATATCACACGATCTTGGTGGCCAATCGACCGGCCCAAAACGTGAAATTATGTGCTCACCGAAATGTTCTCTCAATAAGTCCATTGATTGATGCGATGTGTGGGAAGTGGCGCCGTCTTGCTGAAACCAAATGTCGCCGAGATCACGAGCTTCAATTTCAGGCATCAAATAGTCGGTTATCATGGTCCGAGTTGCTGCGAACGGCGCCGAATCGACTCTCCACGGTCTTCGTGTACACTCTCAGCTACGGCCGCTATATTTTCTTCACAGCGTGCTGGACGTGGTCTATTCGGTCGAATATTATCCAATAATGAATGCTGGGTCTCAAAATGGGTGATGGTGTTGCGAATAGTACGCTCAGTAGGCCGATTATGTTGACCATAAGTTGAGCGAAGTGCACGAAACACATTCCTCACAGAACGTGAATTTTCATAATAAAGTTGAACAATTTGTAAACGTTGTTCACGCGTAAGTCTTTCCATTATGAAATGCCAAACAATACTAAACAAAAATAACATGACAGCATTACACGACTCACACGTGATCTGTCAAAAAAGGCTATTGAAAAAAGTATCTCTTCTTGGATCACCCGTTATAAAGGATATCGATCTCAGTATCAAAACGTGGAATGGTCGGGAACTGAGCAGATCAAGCGCACGAAACAAAATTGTCGACCAGCTATAATTTATAAAGAAGGGCGGTCAGCCCTCCAAAATTTTAGATGGGATTGAATGGATTTATATTCAGAGAAAACATCACTCAGTAACATCAATAATGGTGACTGCTACCATGATCAAATGCAGAGAAATGTGATTGTTCGATTTTGCCGGCAGAACGAATGATGCAGGAAGACATGCCGATATGTTTGCCATGCTCGCCATTACCAGGAACTTGACCCAACTGTATTTCTTATTCCAGATTCAGACAATTACAAGATCGCAATCGCTGCTCCATTAGGAAACCTCAGCGATTTATACAACACCCATGTCTATTCCATGGATACAAGACCATCAACGAGATTTATGAAGTTTCCGAATATCTAACTGTGGCGCAGAAGGTCTGGGTTCGATTTCCAGCCGTAGAAACACCTAAATGATTTTTCACTGGCCCTCATCCTCGTGATGATCTGACAAATCTCCTCCTACGAAACATAGGCAACCAAACAAATGTTGATGGCACTGAGAATTTCCTATCCTATCCTATTACTTCTTTCCATTCCTTACCTAATCGTTCTCTTAGAACCAAATACATGTGCATTGCGGTAAGTTAAGCGAGCTACGTGCGGAATTTTGACGTATGAAGGACGAATTACGGCTGTTCATGACGATTCAAAACAAAATTATGACCTTGACAGTGCGCATTCGTCCCGAAATTGTTTCACGGTGCTCGACATGGTAGTCATGATCCCGGAGTTTAATCCAAAAAACATAGTCGGACTCTCATCTCTAGCATGGGTAACGCGGGTAAACGAGTTTCGTCAAATTTACCAATTGGCACTGCTGCTGAAACTTTCTTGAGACTTAACGCTGGGAAAATATCACACTCATCGCTGACCCTGTTCTTTTTTAGCGAGCTGACAGGACATTTTCCGCCTACACAAGGCGATGCGGATATTAAGGGTATCCTTCGATATCGAAAGCCGTTTGAAGACTTCGAGGAATTCATTTTTAAAATGAAAAGCATAGCCTCAGGGGGAAGTGTCTCGGACAGAACTCTTGTAAAATACATCGTCCAACGAATGTCATTTGTCACGCCACGTTCAGAGCGTTAAGCTCGGAGTCAAAGAAGATGCGCTAGATCATCGGCTTAAGGGTCAAAGCCTATCTAATTGAACACTCAGCAAACCATCTGCGTCAAACCGTGCAGAATTCCATTCGTAAATAGGAAGAAGTAGGTAAGGGAGCTTCTTCGACAGGGGACTATAAGACCTTCTTCGTCGGAATATTGTTCCCATATTGATTATCGTGGCTTGAACAAAGCAACTATCAAGAGGATGTTCCCTATGCTAGTTCCCTATGAAATACGGGAAATACGGGAAGAAATATGTTTTTCACAAGCGTCACGGTAGCATCAGATCCCAATGGAGCAGCATGAACTACACGGCTTTCACCATGGATAATGGTGCTTTTGAATTCAACAGGAAGCTTTTCCGGCTTGTTAATGCAACTTAGCACTTTCAGGCTTGCATGAATACGCTGAAGTCGAGTCTCAAGCAAGGTGATAAGGGGATATATCTTGGCGGCACACTCATTTCCAGTGCAGCCGTGGAAGAAGGCATGTTATAACTACGTCGGTTCTTTAAAGCCCTGAAGAAGTCGGAACTGAAGCTTAACCTGAAGAAGTGTTCGTTCTTCCAAATGAGTCTGGAGTTTCTGGGGTACATAATCAACAAGGATGGATTGCAGCTTAGTAAGCGGAAGATAGCCGTGATTAAGGACTTCCCTACTCTAAATGATGTGCACGAGGTACGTCAATTCCTGGGGCTGACAGGTTTTGTAAGGAAGATTGGGCAATTCCACTCGCAGCTTTAACTTAATCGGGAATTTATGAAGAAGATGCTGATATAACCTCTGGTATTCCCGCTCTTTGTTCAAAAGTGTGAACGGATGCTTTGTCTGCGGGTCTAGCGGTCATAGTGCTTCAGAGATATGGGAAGGATACCTCTTTGGCGGATGCGAAAGTATACTTCATACATGCTGGAGGCACTAGCGATCGTGGAGAGTTTGCAGCGGTTCAGGATGTATCTACTCTGGAAGAAGTTTAAGGTGCAAAGCGATTGTGAGGACGAGCAACAAGCGGAAAATTGTACCAAGGGTTGGACGATATTGGGTGAAGTTGAAAGAGTTGCTTGAGCCTACCAGTTGGCTTCAATCAGAGTGGAGCTCGGGTATTTAACTGTGGCATCTTGGTATTTAGCTCTTCTGTCAGCTCTTTTTTGTACTAACAAATATCATCATACCACTGGTATCTTTTCGGCGATGGATGGTAGCCTATGGTGTATCTGACTACCTCCTTAATGATATTGCGACATTGTATCTATTGGGTGTTGATAGTAGTGGAAAGCTAGGGCAAAGCGTGAAACCTTTCACATAGTTGTTCCTTGTAAACACTGCCCATGTCCGGAAATACGAACTTGGCTGCGACCAAAAAATTATTCAGAGTCGCCCTTTTCCCCTCTCAATGTGTGTACATCCAGGATTTTGAATGTGCGGCTCGCATCTATCAACACATGTTCGATTGGTGGTTCGACCAACTAGATTGCTTTGTGGAATCAAAGTCGTGACAACCTAATGTTGCTGTTAGTCGGAAGCCATTATCTGTTGTCATCCCATGGAGGCTGTAGTTTCCGACTAACCTGCGGAAGATGTTTCCCATACTGATTTTTGCATGGAAGTACCAAGTATGATCATCATATCACATTTAGGACAGGCTCCGTGCAGGAGATTGAAAAGTTCCTCCTTGATATTGGCTTCAGACTCATCGATAGCGAGGTTTGGATATATAAGGCTGATGTTGCAGAACGTTGTTTGAAGCGGATCACAGCCAGGCAATCTTGAGCTGAGTAGGCTTCCCATAACCAATCTGCATATAAATATGTGCAACCTTTCGTGACAACTCCAATAAATGTCGCATGTTTTTCGTTCTTGCGTTCCTTATCTTGTCCTTTATATATATTGAATTGCGGTAGTGTCCGCCTGGATCGCACGAGGACGGATTTCATGTAGCGAACTTTCCAGGTGCATATTCATAAGTCGTTGTCCGTGGGCATTCTGGGTCGTTGTGGGTCTGGTTGGTATTCGGGGGATCTATTTTCCGAGGCTATTGTCTACCACAAAACTACCCTAGCGGCACAACCCCCAACATGGATTGTCAGCTTTCATTTATAAGATACCCCAAGGACACGGGGCCATCGGTATCCATTGATTGAGCGCTGCCGTTGGAATATTGGCTCATTCGAAACCATCTCTGATCAAGGGGCCTGATCAACGCTTAAGATTCCCATGTGACCTATTGTACGAATATGACATAGTTCCTCATGCAAGTCTTTAACTTTGTCCATCCATACTGGTAGGTACTGTAGACACCACTATTGACTTCATATTGGTAATTCTTCTGCATGCGTCATGGAAAAGGAAGGAGGAACACGTTTCTCCACATTTGGACTATGAGTGCAAAATACCACACCCAATTTCGAACAAAATAGAATTTACAATGTCACATACAAATACTTCAAAAACCGAAATCCCATTTCGTAAGACATTAAAGCCCAGTAGTTCTTTAGCCTTTCAGACTATGATCAATGACACTTTTTCCCTTCGTAAAGATGACTAACCTTCTCGAACCACAACTGCACAAAGCCGAACCTTGATGAAAAGACTGTAAAACACTTCATACATTCTTAAGAAACAAACCTCCAACCAAACCCAATCCAATCCAATCAGTATCTGCTCCTTCGACAATCCTAGACAGTATTTTCCTGGTGCACACAAACAAACAAGGAAGCAAATCTCTATTCTCTGGTGATTTTCTGTTGGTTGTTTGCTTAATCAAGAACTCATTGTTTCCCACCAGGGAACTTCGAATCCATTCGATTTCAATGAAATTTCAATAAAAGCAAAAAACAATCTAACCCGGGAAGCAGAACTAAATTACAAAACCCATTGTTTGCTTTCGATTTGAAATTGTTCATCAATTTTTCGTTCATCATCTTTCTTCGATTTTAATTGCCCCAACCCCGCACTAACGCCATCCCGATCATCATAGTCGTTCTGTTGCTCCCCGAAAAAAAAGAACCAAAAAAAAAAACGAAAACAATAATCCTTCGGGATATCAATTTTTATTCTCTTCTCCTGCGAAAACGGTTACAAATTCCTAACCAGCCTCAATATAACATCGAGAACTTCCATACAAGTCCTTAATTGCAATTGGGTGGCAAGCCAAGGACACGGTATTTCTTATTTTCATCGCGTCCTTCTCATTTCACAACCAAGTTAAAGTCAACGCAAAAGAAACACAATTTCGCATCCATTCCATGCTGCCACTTGAAAGGATCCCCCTCTCCGCTATCGGGGAAATCCTTAAGCTACCGTTCTTCAGGACCGCAAAGCCAAGCACATCCAAAACACTTTAAAAGTAAACTTTTAGCTAGAGTTTCCAGGATTTCCCACTGAAGCAAAAGTTTACCATTGAAACCGAAAAGGATCTCACAGCGAAGCCAACCAAAAAAATAATGAAAACACACGTAACAACAACAATAACAGCTACGGTACATTCGATGAGGGAAAATTCCTCAAACTGTTCTCGTATAAGGATGTATGAAAAAGGAAAACGAAACGACCAACGTCCAGGAGTGAACAAAAAAAATAAAAGAAGCTTAGCCCGTTACAGCTCTACAGGATGTGCTTGACTAAATATTTTCATTGAAAAGTCTTCTTATTTTTCATCTGCGTCCTTTCGAAGGACTTAGTGAGAGAAAAAAAAAACACTACAATTACTTCTGCACAAATTTGTGAACTGCACACGTAGACTGTTAAAAAAACGACAGAAAATTAAACAAAATTAAACTTTCAAGGACATTCCTAGTCGGTGAGTTTGTATAGCCTTGTTAAGGCAGGTGGTGCATTAGCTCAATACTGAAGCTAATCACTCACTTCTCCTACCGCATAGAGGTTTCATCCTTTTTTTTCCAAGCTTTCACCAGGGATCAACACCGACACACACACACACACACACCTGTAAAAAGGACACAAATTTACTTTATTGACCATTATTATGTGAATTAAGTATTTTTACTGCATTAAGAGGAGGGTGTATCACGTGCATAAAGTAATGAAGTCGGGCACGCTATGTGTGTGCGGCACATTATATCTGAAATGATAAACGACTGAGGTCATATATTCTGTTTTAATCCTCTTATGACCAGCATTTGGCACATTGGGTTTAATGTTACAGAATATTATGCAATCCTTGGTATTCTATGGAAAGTCAAATACAATGCACTGTACGTTGGAAGGGACTAGCGCCTAAGTCCTTTACTTTGGGATACACAAGCTCTAGAGTGTGTCCAGCAAGGGGGTGAATATTTCTTTCTAACGATTGGTCGAGTGCTGTTATGTCCTTAAGGGTTATAAATGACAGGTTATAGTCTTTGCATTCCAGAGGTGTTAAGCACTGGCCATAAAGTGGACCATTTGCAATTTGTTAGTTTATTGGAATTTTATTGAAAGCAAGAATCAGACCTGTATAAACCCCTGCATAAATAAACAATGATTAGCTAACCACTGGCTAACTTTTGACATCTACTGTTATGTAAGTCAGTGGAAAGCCAATCTGTGTTTATTAATCAGGATCATCGTTTTCATACCAACTCCATGTTAAGGAAGATTACTAATTCTGAAAGTTCACAGGACTCGGAATGTTTGAGAATTTATTGATTCGGTTTTAAAGGGTTAGCGGCTTAGCGCCATAAAGTGGAACTGGGTTACAACATCAGCCATTGTCAAGTAAAAGCTGACCGCTAGGTGTCTACTCTCGTTCTACATCACCCAGTCCTCCAAGATTCGTTTGAATGGCACAAGATAATAATTTTTATAATTTAAACCTTGCAGCCCTACTCCGTGAGGAGTTGCTAGTCTCCTATCGGGCGCGTCCACGGGTGGCTGGTAGAAAAAATAAAAAAAAAAACGTCCGTGAACCAAAACTAGCTAGGGGTAAGGTCCCCAGTCAATAAATATCCCCAAACGGTAGCGAAAGAATTCCAAGATGGAGTCAAAGGTGGTGTTTACAATCCCAGTTACTATGGAGAAGTAAACAGCCTATCTGAGCTACTTCGACATATTCGAACAACATGTTATCTAGGAATCTCAAATATTAGTCAAGCACCTTGAACAGAGATGGAGGCGGATTGACCGGAAGCACTCAATCCCGTAGCGAATACTTATGACCTCGTGTCCTAGGGATATCTTATAAATTTGGAACTGGCACTCCTGGTTGAGGGTTGCACCGTCAGTGTTATTTTTTTACGGATCTCCTCAAATAGAACCCGGCCCGGAACAACCACGGACAACGACTTACGAGTATGCCTCTGGAACGATCGCAAGTTGTACACCCTAGGTGCTACTTAACAACTTAAATCTGTCCTGTTGCACTACAAGGCAGACATTACAGTGATTCAGGAAATACGTTGAGCATGAGCATGAATACAAACAGCTACCACCTTAGGCTGCAAAAATGAGGACTCGGATTCGTTGTGTTTAGCCGATTTAGGTCAGGAGTAATCGACTTTAAGCCCGTTAGTGATCGCTTGGCTGTGATCAGAGAAACGTTTTACGACATCAGCCTTGTATGTGAACATGCCTTTACCGATGAGACTGAATATACTTACAAGAAGGTATATTACGACGGAATACGCTGTGAAAATCGTCCTTGGGTACTTCAATGCGAAAATCGGCAAGAAAAACATGTTTGGAGGGTTAGTTGGAAAGCACAGCCTCGACGAAACGACAACAGATAAAGGCTTCCGACTATCAGTCTTCACATCAGAATGCAATACTGTGATCAGCAGCACTAGGTTCCCACGATTTAAGTTCACAAAACAACCTGGCGATCTCGAAATGATCGAAACGATAACCAAATCGACCATGTGTGGTCATAGCATCCAACATCCTAAATGTACACAAATTCAGAGTTCAAACGTCGACTATGACTATTTTCTGGTTGCAGCCAAAATCAGATCCCGAATGTACAACTTGACGAAGCTTCGAATGGTGCGAAAAAAAAATAAAATTCTGGTTGATCGCCCTAATGAGCCGGAGATTGCCAGAGTCTACATATAACAATTGAGTGAGATACTCCAGCTATGCCCTCTCATCCACGAACAATATCAACAGTCACTAGATTGAGTATCGCAATATAATCGAAAAAAGTAGCCGAAACAACCATAGGCTACCAGGAAGCATTGAAGCTTGGTCGAACAATATTGTGTACGTTCCAATAACGGGAAATTTGCTTGTTGGCGTAGTCACTCAGCCGAAAATGGACTTCGTCCGAGGAGATGATTTTTTGGCCAAAATTCGGATCTCCGTTAAAATTTTCCAACGGCGTTGTCTATGGTCGTGCGGCTTCAATTTCTCCTTCAGCTCGCATTTAGGCCCAAATACAACCCCAACTATGCCGGGTTGACTCTGGCGATGCCAATTAGTAAAGAACTCGGAATGCCTCGACTTGGCTAATAATTCTGAAAATCATACGCGTCGAAAATTAAGCGAAGGATTTTTCTTCCCAACCGCTGTTTTCTCGGATTTAGATTTCAAATTAGTAAATAAGTCCTTTCTCCAACTTTTCTTAAAGATCCCAAAGAACACTGAGTACGAATCGTCCAGAGGATTGGGCTCCAACCTCCAAGTTCAATAACAGATTACAGACCTATATTTTTTTTACAAATTTTTGATTTTGCTCTGACAACAACGATGATCATAGGAAATAATACAGGAGGGGTCGCTAGAAATTTCAATGTCAATTGGCTGACATTTTGTTGGAAGTAAAAATAACTGGGCTATGTTTTCACAGTTCATTTGAAGGTGGTATTACCTTGAAAAGTAATATCCATCAAATGACCAACACCAAAGTTCGTGCACATTAGTGCTCTTTGCTGATTCCTTCTTAAATTATTGCAAAGTTTGCAGTTTGTTATGGTAAAATGGAAAGCCCCAAAGAAATAAGTCTGACTTCGTGAGATCTGGTGATCTAGCCGATCTTTCGGCTTAGTTTCATAAAACATTCATATTTATCTGGGTTTGGGATTCAAGACAAGCATAACAGACACATACAAGATATACCTATGCCCAACATAACTGAATGCCTTATAGAGAGACAAAGACCCAGACAGGACATCTGCAACGACAGCAGAAAGAACCAAATATCGCATATAGAGACTAAAACCAAGGCATGATATACGTTCGCACACCAAACAAACCATAATGACTCATACAGAGAAAAAGTTCCAGACAGGACATATGTAAAAAAATACAAATACAAATTTTTGGCGCAACAGGCTCGTTAGTACCCAGGGCCTAGCTTTCTCACAACCATTCATGTGTGCGTGTGTACTTCTTGCACGATGGCGGGACCTCCTGTTTTATGCCGACTCCGAACGGCTAAGTTGAGATAAGCTATTCTTGACAATTGATACTACTCGGACGATTTGTCAGATCATCACGAGAGGAGGGCCAGTGAAAAATCATTTAGGTGTTGCTACGACTGGGAATCGAACCCAGACCTTCTGCGCGGCTGTTCATCGCACTAACCATCGCGCCACTGAGCCCTCAGGACATATGTATGTATAGATAAAAACAAAGAAACATACAGGATATATGCAGAAACATACAGGATATATCACAAGTTGAATACAATTGAATGACGCATATAAATGCAAAGATCCAGATAGTACATAATGGTCACAGGCAACATATATACATGACGCACATAGAGACAAAAATCCACACAGGACATATGTTCATACACCAAACTGAACTCAATGACTTATAGAGAAACAAATCCCAGGCAGGACATATGCTTCCAAGCCAAACAGAATTGAGTTACGAATATAGAAACAAAGAGCCAGACAGGACATCTGCAACGATAAAAAGCAGAACTGAATCACGCATATAGAGACAAAAACAAATCGTTCGTACACCAAACAGTACTGAATGACTCAGAGAGATAAAAAATCCCAGACAGGACATATACTTACAAGCAAAACAGAATTGAGGCCGAATTTAGAAACAAAGACCCACACAGAAGATATGCTACAACAGCAAACAGAACTGAATCAAACCAAAGAGGTATATAACTGTAGTTGTATACTTTTTGATCAAACACAAACAACCAGAAAATCCAGACAGTACATTGGGTTGGATCTTATTTAGGCGGGATAGACTTCGATAACTGCAGCGATTGCATCACTTTTCTTGAAGATGAGACAGATGGAGCTGCTATTCAAGTCATTTGGTATCCTTTCGTCCAAAATTTGTTGGTGGTTAGTGCAAGAACACTTTCTAGGCATTTTTTTGTAAAGAGTTTAACTGGTTAGGTATCGGGGATCTTATTTTTTTCAATTTTCCTTAAGTGGAAGAGTTTTAGGGTTTATTTATGCCCTATGATGAATTTTCTTTTTTTATCCATCCTCATGTTCAATAGTCGGTAGTCATTCCGCGCTGCCCTGTTTGTCTCTCCTCTATTTTCGGTACTTGCAAAAATAATCTGCCAAGGTACGGTACTGAGTGTGGACGTTGGTGGATAGACATAGATCAACATAGAGTTGCTAGTCCGTCCGTCCATCCATCTGTATGACACCGATTTTTACCTCCACGCCCATTTTTCAGAAAAATGATGGTTTTATTCAAACGGAGTAATTAGAGAACCCACTTCGGGTTAGGTGTCCCTACCTTTATGTAGGAGTATGATATACCAGAGGTAGGCATGCATATCGTAAGAGGTCTTTAAAATCCAATCTCCGTATACCGAGCGTACCTATACTGTATACAAAAACTAAAATGAACAAACAGCAAGATTAAATATCCCAGGAAGCAGTCCAGACTTACTGGAAAATCCACTCTTTTCGTGGGTCGGCTCCAATGATTCTGCGGAGAGCCACTTATTATAACCCAATGACTCTTTTACAAAAGGTTTAAGGGTAACTTGTTCTCCTCCACCAAGATCGAATAACCCCGAGTGTAAAAGTCCGCCAGGAGCACCAGCCCGCAGAAAATCGGAACTCAGCCAAATAAAAAGGGTTTCAAGAAGAAAAAGAAGAGCACTCCGAATTAATTCAGTGATACTGATCTTCTCTATCAGGATCTCATAACAGAGATCAGCTAAAAGAAGAAAACAAGGTTCTAGGAAATACGCAATTGCAGAAAGAATGCAAATGTATAGCATGCTTAGCTTTTACAGGAATACCACCGACGAAGAAGAGATAGCACGCGAAACAAACCGGGCCAATAAGAAATGACCTTGTAAGAAACGGAGAGCTGGTATTTCACTCGACGTAAAGCCTCCGAATGAAGAAAACCACAAGGAACTGCAAGAAAGACAAAATCTAGCGCAATTTTGCCCGCCGCCTCCAGTCACCCTGGTCGGCTTAACAGAATTTAAGAAGTTGCATAACCTCCTCAAAGGTATGTATGATCGGCATTCAATGTAACGTCTTGTGGTGATCAGGACGACAACCGAGGAGTGTCTCAAAATCTATTCACCGATAAGGTATACTTTAGAAATAAAGTCAGAAAGGCCACATCGTGTTGTATCAAGGTGATTCCACCCCTCATGCACCATATGTCAAAGTCAAAGGCTTTACAATGCTATTTCGATTTACTCAACGTGATAGCCATAGCCTAGCCACGTTTGCTAGTATAGAGAAGAAAGCAAAACTGGGTTTACCTATAAATGAGGGTAGGACCAAGTATTTTCTGAAATGACACACAATATCGATGAATTGGACAGAACGTCATCAGTGACAGATATTGAAGTAGAACGCGACTTTGTCTACCTCGGCTACGCTACTAATCTGACAACAACATTTTCTCAGAAATTATACGAAGAATTGCTCTTGCGTCTTGCCAACCGCTGTTTCTTCGGGCTAAGAAAGTCCTCACACGAACTACTTAGGAGATCCTATAAAACATCCGGATCATCCCAGTCCTGCTCTACGGCGCTGAGGCTTGGGCCGTAGCAAAAGTGGATGAAGAAATCCTTGGTCGATTAGGGAGAAAAATTCTTCTTTCCGTTTTTGTTGACGGGCAATGGAGACGAAGATTCAACCAAGGACTATACGAGGTGTACAGCGACATACCTCTTGTAAAAAAAACCCACATTGGACGTTTAAGACGGCTAGGATATGCAGAGCTAATGAACATGAACACTCCGGTTCGCAGAGTCTTCGATTCCCAGCCAGATGTCGAACGCAGTAGAGGAAGAAGTGCCGCATACAAGTTGAAATCGACAACCAACTTGAAGAGCGAAACTGGAGGCAGTTAGATAAGAACCGGGTTAATTTAAGAGGCGTGTTGTTTGGACCCAGGTTCATTCCTGACTGTAGTGCTACTTAAGTAAGTCCCTACGGTTCCGTATTGTCCCCAATAAACTTTATCAGTTTTATTAATGATCTTCTACTATCCATATCTTTGCTGATGACAGTTCCCTAAGCTTTTCATATATATTTTCAAGTCCACGACCTTCATCATCCAAATTGGAGCAAAACGGTGCAGTATGTTAAGTTCATTAAATTTAAACCTTCTGAGCTTACTAATTGCATTGCGAAAGTCCTATTTAAGTTCTGCAAAAAGCGCTCCGAAATTTGTAGGTTGCCTTAATCTATGTAAGAAATACTTAACCCTTGCTAGTCTGTCCTCAATTTAAATCGTACATATGCCCCAAACTTGAGTTCAACGCCCACGTTTGGTTGGGTGCACCAAAAAAAAAACCTGTAAGAGTCATAGGCATAGCGAACTCTGTTGTTTCGCTCGAACATCGATAAAAATGTCTCTCGCCTTACTTTATTGCTACCAATTCTCAATTAAAAAAGTTGGCGGAATCTATTTAATAATTCCCCATTCCATGGACATTTGTCTACTGTACAGCCATTTTAAAAAGCATAATATTGAAGCCCACTTTATGGCGCATTCGCTTTCGGTGGTTTCTTTGTGATTACTCTTGAAATAAGAGGCCAAAAACGTTAATTAAAACAACAAATTATCCTTCTTGCCACTCTCCATAAATATCGACCAACGATTCGAACTTCAAAAAGTACGCATTCCTTCTTGTTCAACCCACTGTGCCATCATAATGAGCTGCAATGAACTCAAAACCATGGTAGAGTGGATATTGTCACAAATATCCACATCGCGGGTCACAAATCCCAAGCGCTACAAAATAAACTCAACAGTAGGCTGAAATATGAGCTTGAATCCAGACCGCATACAAGTGCTGCACGACATCCAAAAAGGATTGCGAGCAGGATACCCATTTGGGCATATCATTGCTGGCGGTCGTACATTATCTGTCTCCCGCATTTTTCGGTGAAGAAGAATATGTGCACGGCATGCCCGTGCCGGCCGCTCTATCACACACTGATACAGAATGCATGCCCAGTCCACCTGACCGGCAAATATGTAGTAGGGATGTAGTTTGGTGCTGTATCGAGTTGCAGCTGGTGGTGCTCCTCCGTTGGTCCTGCGACAGACTTTCGGGCATTAGTCTCGTTATTGTCCGGAAGTCGATACAACAGCAATAAAGTGGACAAATGCTGACCAACACAAATCATAAAGGGATTTATTGGCATGGGGTCGACACTGCTGCAACTACGCGCACTCTTCGCCTAATGCACCAAGTTTACGCCGAGGATGAGTTAGGGTCGGGTGCAACAGGGCTGATACTTGATGGGGATTTCCGCAGGACTAACCAACGATGAAGCATGTTAAAGTCGCTGTAGGTTATGGTGAGCTCATCGTGGATTAAAATTGATAACCAATGGTAGTTTAATTTTTTTTTTTTTAAAATAAACCCCCACGTCTTTTTGTCGAAGAGATTAGATTTT
The DNA here is from genome assembly GCA_932526625.1 of Rhingia campestris. NCBI lineage: Eukaryota > Metazoa > Arthropoda > Insecta > Diptera > Syrphidae > Rhingia > Rhingia campestris. The sequence continues at coordinate 93,613,220 of OW052184.1, read as the reverse complement.
GCAAACATACAGAAAGTGGAATCCAACTAATTGGGTTTATATTTCCAAGTTTTATGGTGCAATGGATTCATTCACGTTATGCTGAGTCTAACTCCGGAACGAAAAATCGATATCTAATTGATAGCTGCATGCATCCAAGAAATTGAATTTCATTCAATATTCGGAATGAACAAAACCGTTCCAAATTGGATTCTACGTATAACGTGCATCAGGGTTGAGTGGTTTCAAATTATTTCATATTTTATCCTTAAAGAAGAAAAAAATGGACAGTGAAACCGGTTATTTCGATTGTCCGTTGGAGGGCCACTTAAGTTGTAAGTGGAAAACTTTTTAAAGTTATAGAGGTTTTGTGGTGCTTAGGGGCAATCAGTGATGAAAATCTAAAAGGTTTAGTTGTACTGAGAGTTGAGGAAAAATTGCAACTAGGTAAATGAATTTGTAAAAAACTTACGGAGAAATTTCTTTTTTATTTTTGACTTTAGTAAGTTTACTGGTTTGTTTTTTTTTTCTTGTAAAAATTGTATGACAAGTGTTCAATACACTTGGGCTGCCAAAAATGATTTCTGACTGATCAAACTTTTATCCAAATGCTACATTTGGGCCTACATTTGCCTGCAATATTGATCTGTTGACCCACAGTTGTGAAAGTACCATTCGTACGCCATTTGTAATATCAATGGTTTAAGACAAAACGCGTTACACTTACAACCTAGGATGAACCAGGGCCCTAACCAACGCTAACCCTTAGCGTTGTCACTCTGCATTAAAGTTAAAGCGACCGAAACCTCACTTTAAATATTAAATGAAGAGTTAGCGTTATGTAATCTGTGATTTTTGGTCAAACAAATTCGTTAAAATGTTTTCGGAAGAAGAATATTTTGATTTTTTTTCAGAATTATGAGTTAATGAGAAAACCTAACGTTTATAAAAGTCGTGCGAAACCTTTTGACGACCTTGATGATGGAGAATTTTACTGCCGATATAGATTCGACAAAACTACCGTGCAGTTCCTGATTAATAATATAAATATTAATGTTCCTGTAAATAATCGTCTGCTTCCATACTTACTTACTTAAGTGGCGCTACAGTCCGGGAAGAACCTGGGCCTCAAACAACATGCCTCTCCAATTCGCCCGGTCCTTAGCTAACTGCCTCCAGTTGCGCACTCCAAGTTGGTTGAGGTCGGTTTCTACTTGTGCGCGCCACTTAAGGCGAGGTCTTCCTCTACTGCGTCCGATGTCTGGCTGGGAATCGAAGACTCTGCGAGCCGGAGTATTGGTGTCCATTCGTTCTACATGTCCTAGCCATCGTTAATGTCCAATGCGGAGTCGCTGTACATCTCGTATAGCTCTTGGTTGCATTTTCGTCTCCAAAGCCCGTCAACGCAAACGGGACCGAAGCGACCACGGATTTTCTTCATCCGCTTTTGATACGGTCCATGCTTCAGCGCCGTATAGCAGGACTGGGATGATCAGGGTCTTATATAGGATCTCCTTAGTAGTTCGAGTGAGGGCTTTGCTACTAAATTGCCTTCTTAGCCCGAAGAAACAGCGATTGGCAAGAGTAATTCTTCGTTTGATTTCTGACGAGATGTTGTTGTCAGAGTTAATAGCGGAGCCGAGGCAGACAAAGTCCCGTACTACCTCAAAGTTATATCTGTCAATGGTGACGTTCTGTCCAATTCGTCGATGTTGTGTGTCCTTTCGTGTTGACAGCATATACTTAGTCTTACTTTCATTTACCGCTAAACCTATTTTTGCCGCTTCCTTCTCTATACTAGCAAACGTGGCTATGACATCACGTTGAGTCCTACCAATGATGTCAATATCGTCGGCGTATGTTAGTAGTTGCACCGATTTTTGAAAAATTGTGCCTCTGGTGTTGGCTCGGGAATTTTGCACAATCCGCTCAAGAATCGAATTGAAAAAGTCACATGACAGCGTATCGCCTTGCCTAAATCCTTTTTTGGTATCGAATGTGTCGGTGAGCAGCGCGAATTCTCCATCGTCATCCTACACAAACGGACGAGTTTGAGCGGTATACCAAAACTTGACATGGCTCTGTATAGTTCGTCTCCATAAATGCTGTCGTATGCGGCTTTGAAATCGATAAATAGGTGGTGGGTATCGATGTGGACTTCTTGGGTTTTTTCCAGGATCTGCCGAAGTGTGAAAATTTGATCGATTGTGGAGTTTCCTGGCCTAAAACAACACTGATAAGGGCCGATCAGGTTGTTCGTAAATGGTTTCAGGCGTTCACATATTACGGCAGATAGGATCTTCTAGGCGATGTTGAGGAGACTTATGCCTCTGTAGTTATCGCAGTTCAGAGGACCTCCTTTTTTGTAGATCGGGCAAACGATGCTGTGGTTCCATTCTTCAGGCATGCTTTCATCCGACCAGATTTGGCTTATGAGTTGGTGGATGTTACTTACCAAGTCATCTCTGCCAGCTCTATAAAGCTCAGCGGGAAGGCCGTCATTTCTGGCGTCCTTATTAAGCTTGAGTTTAGATATTGCTATCCTCACTTCACTAAGATCGGGTGGTTGGCAGTTTTCGCTGTCCTTGCCAATATTAAATGGTTCGTTCTGCCTGACAGCGGAATGTTGTTCGTCATCGCTGTTTAACAGTCTGCAGAAGTGGTTCTTACATATTCTCAGCATCGACTGGGTCTCAACTACGATATATCCTTGTTCATCTCGACAGGATTCTGTTCGAGCCTTGTATCCTTTTACACTTATGTAAAACTTGCCAACATCGTTCCTGGAGTGGCACCTCTCTATATCCTCGATCGCTCGCTTTTCTTGCTCTTGCCGATGTTCTTCCCTTCTTCTTTGCCTATAGACCTCAATGGCAGCTCTCGTCTTCACCTGCAGCTTAGCCTTGTAGGCCTCTTTCTTGGCTGCGAGCATTTGTCGGCATTCCTCATCAAACCAGGGGTTTCTTGCTGGTGTCCGCGAGAAACCTAGCACATCAGTTGCGGCTGATCTAATGGCTTGTTGGCATCGTAGCCATTGTTCTTCGACATTAGATGCTGGTGGTGTGTTGTGAGTCGATACGTTAAGGGATACGCGTTGCGCGAAGGTTTCTCGTGTATAAAAAATGTAAAATTATTTTTGCCCAATGAAAAATCGATTGACGAGAGTAATTATTTTTTGATTTCTAATGAGGTGTTACTGTCAGATGCTGACAAAGTATCTTACTACTTCGAAGTGCTTACCTTAGATTGTGACGTTCAGTCAAATTCGCCTGGATGTTGTGTCTGTGTCTTGGGAACATTGTTTTGGTCTTGCCCTCGTTTATTGCTGTATCCAATTTAGTCGCTTCATTTTCGCGATGGTTAGTGCCTGCCGCGCAGAAGGTCTGGGTACGATTCCCTGTAGCAACACCTAAATGATTTTTCACTTACCCTCCTCTCGTGATAATCTGACAAGTCATCCGAGTAGTATCAAGAAAAGCTTATCTCAAATTAGCCGTTCGGATTCTGCATATAACAGGAGGTCCCGTCATCGTCCAAGAATTACACACGCTGGGTACTAAAGAGCCTGTTGCGCCAAAAGTGTGTATGTGTGAATTCTCTATTTCTGCAAACTCGGTAATTGGATTTTAACGGAATAATTGAAAACCCCTGTATTTTAAGGCTTTTGGATACATGATAGTTTTAGTTTTCTGATCTAGAATTTTTGGACAATTTTCGTACGCCAACTATTTTATTTTCAAAACTATCATCGGTGCAAAATGAAAGGACAATGTCTATATATGCTGCTCAGACACCTTATTTTGCAATCCAAATAGCTGAAATTCAAAAATCGTCCCGACAACATTTATTTTTCACGATTGTTTCGTCACATTTTTAAACATATTTGTGCAAAGGGATTTTCGAAAACATGTTTAAGGAACCACTTTCGATATTATAATTTGGGTATTGGAAAATTAAATTTTGTACAGTCTGGGCATAAGCGCAGTATTGCATGTTGTCGTGCTTTTTTTTGTATGTCCATGTCCCTTGAAGAACTGCGTTACATGAAAGTCGCATTCTCGATGTCATCGTTCAATCCATGACTGGATATGTGGTATGAGTTCATCTCACTTTCTCTAAGGTATCCCAGCGATCGTGTTTCAGTATCATTTTGCTGAGCTGAGTTTTCTTAATTTTTTTGCTAGTACCAGATGGCTTAGATAGTAATAGCAGTTTGTCGGCTGGTATATCGACTGGAACCATTTTTCTTACAATTTGTCCATAGTTCCTCCGGTATTTGGAAAAATTGCTAGAGTACCAACCACTCGCTTTTGTTGCGTTGTATCTAATATTCAAGAGATGATCCTTGAATATTAGTCTCACCTCTAGAACAAATCCAAAATACTTGATGTGGTGTTTCAAAGTGATTGTGTGGCCGCCGATTGTAAAAGATACTGTCTCCATCCTTCATGTTCCTTCTCGTTATAAGGACCGCATTAGCATTGTGTGAAACTAAACATCTGCTTGAAACTATGGCCAAACTATCAAGGCCATAACGTCAAATTCTATTTCGTCAAAACTCGACTCATCGCAGCAAGTCATCATGCTGTTCCATAATAGGGGCCGCAGCACGTATCCCTGTGGTACATCACCAGTCACGCTGTATTTTTTCAGTCCACAAGGAGGTATAATAATCAGATTGTTGTATAGTCACACTTACAACACTTTTTCACGATAACGTTGACCAGAGTCTACCCCCGTTCTACCCAACCACTTCGAAAATGATTCTGAACCTTAAAAAAAAACGCTTAATGAGTTTTTAAGTATCAGAGGGCTGGACAAACACTTTCACCTTTGAGCTCGGTTGAGCGTTCTTTTTTGTATACAAAATGGAGTCATTAAATATTGATAAAAAAAATCGACATACCCTTCATATATAGGGCCAACTAAATGCAATCACCACATGGATCCTTTTGATTCGAGTATACAAAAGCATTTTCGAGTTTTCGGCCACAATTCATGTGGACTCCAATACCTTGGAACAAATAAAGTTCAATATTGCAAAAAAAAAAAATGTTTTTACACTCTCAGACCGGATAAAAGATTGAATTTAAAAAAAATCCCCAAATTCTGTGAAATTCAGAAAAAAAATTTACAAAAAAAAAACACAGCAGGCAACATAAGGAACCAAGCAATACCTATACAACAAAGGGGTATCCTTTCATCGAAAATATTTCATTTACCTCCAAGAGCTGACTTGCTTGCATACCATGTGAGTGAGTATGTGGGAAGTTGGGAATTCCCTCCACTTATGATTGAAATCATGTCGCTTCGGCACTTATTGAAATTACTTTCCATGGAATTCGCAGCGATTCAAATGGAAAACATCCACCATATAGGATCATCGAAGTTTCGTCAGACATGTGAGGTCTTTTCACCCCCTCCTCACCAGCAAGTCTCGAATCGGAACTCGCGTGGCGCGCAATCAGTACGCTTTGCTTCACAAATTCCCAAAGTCAATCGGGGATATGCCTCGTCCTGTGTCCCAAACCAAATTCAATTCAATCACAATCGCTTTGCAAACATTTTCAACAAATACACAAAAGGACAATAACAAAAAAAAAATGGTGGATCAGCGCAGTGCAGTAAGGATGCAGTATGCACTATGGAGCGAAGAGAAATACCTATCCCGGCAAATGCAAATCGATGAAACTAACAATTCTCCTGACGGAAGATGTGTGGGGGACAAGAAGCTCCCGCCAAATACCCCACCTGGAAGGAGCACCGCTTTTCGTTGTTTTCAGCTTTTGTTGTGCTGACTTAAGCGAATCCTTTGGGTTTGTTTGGTAATCACATGAGTGCAGGTATATAGAGATTTTCGTTTCTTTGGAACCCAGCGTTCTTCCATTCTCTGGGTGTATGCACGTTTTTGCGATTTAGTCTTGTTTGCCATGAAATTTCTACGTGATAGAAGGGAGGCTTAGAGTATTCGAGTGTTGCGAATATTGATAACTAACAGCAGTAACCATTTGCCCCGAGGCAGGAAGAAGAATTTGTAAGAGCAAACGAAGCTCCTTTTTGCTGCTCCTTGTGCTGTCTATTGAAAAATCTACTATTGCACTTCATTAAGGTTGCTTTGTACCGTTTGTGTTGGAAAATGTAGGATATTCCATATTCATCTTCATCACTTTGTAGATTTTTGCTCACATGGATCAAAGGTATTTATTCGCAGAACTGAAGGTGGAAGGTATTGAGTGAACTTTTTACAAAGCCATAGCATGCGATCAATATGTGAAGCTATTAAGGATATTAGTTGAGGAGTAACCTTTGGCTGCTTCGATTGAAGAGAGGTAGGCTTAGGTTTGCATTCGAATCTGCGGCGAATGATGTTTTCATTTAGAAGTTTGAAGGTTCACATAGTAACATCAACAAAGCTTCTGAACAAAGTATTTGTCAATGGCAATTCAGTTAAACAGTTTAACTTCAAGAAATCCACACACGTATGGTGAATCACTAACACCTTAAACGAGATGTTAGTTTGCCCAACTCAATCGCTATCTACGAACATGCAAGAGGAACTTTCACGGTTGGCAACACATGCAGAGGATTATAACTTAATAACCACAATCAGCAGCCCTTGGTGTAGCTTTGTAACCCACGCAATTATACGTTGATGATGTCTATAAGCTGTGTGCTCCATGAAGATTATCTATTAAGTGAGCTAGGGGGCGAGTATTAGCTTCAGATTCTTTGTGCAGAGCAAACTTGTGCATTTGACCAGGAAGGGTATGGTTGGGATGGTTGCGAATGGTTTGTCTGCATACTTGGATTAGATATATTCTATTGAGTTAACGGAAGAAAATTCTGTTTTGTTTTTAGTTACATCGAGAAGTCAGTTTTAGCTTGAATAAGTTCCAACGAATCTCAAAGTTCTTCTCTCCATAATTCTGAGATAATGCGGATTTATCTTCCTCAGAGTATTTTAAGGATTAGGGAATGTTTCAAGAAACCCTGAGCTCAAAAATACATTTTTATAGTCGATATTGGTGTGTTAATGAGGCAGGAGATGTTCATGTTACTCGTCCTACTCCGGTTAGGCGTATGTGGATATTTTTCTTATTTTGTCTCGCTGATTCATCTATGAGCTATGGAAATTCGAGAGTTATTTTTTTAATCCCCTCTGTCTGTTCCTTAGAAATATCCTTATGTATAAATATAATGAGTTTCTACGGTCTTAGCGGCGCGATGGTTAGGGGGTGAACTGCCGCGTAGAGGGTCTGGGTTTGATTCCAAGCCGTAGCACTACCTAAATGATTTTTCACTGGCCCTCCTCTCGTGATGATCTACCAATTAATCATTAAGGAAAGCTTATCCCAATTAGCCGTTCGGATTCGACATCAAACAGTAGGTGCCGACATCGTGCAAGAAGTACACACGCACACTTGCATGCTTGTGAAAAAAAAGCTACCTTGGGTACTAATGAGCCTTTTTTTTCGTGGGCTGTTGGACACGATGAGCACCTGCCCAAAGAAGTGTGAGATTTTAACTCACTAAAACCACCACCCATTTTGTATTTCTATTGCAACTAAGTATTCGACATATCTAGCAATTTTTTTATCACGAGTATATAATCGGCCCTATCGAGGTATCCGTCGGAGCGGAAAATTCTCGGATTTCGTACGATTCGGAGGATTTTTGCTTCGAGGTATTCCTCCGTAAAGATGTTCGGAATATTTCTCCGACATTTTGTAACGCACCCAGGCGAATTGCGTTGAGGTGCATTTTTCATGCGATTTTTGACAGCTAAGTGCCATTCTTTCTCCGATTTCCTCCGACACAAATTCTTCGCGGAATTTATTTACGAATTGTAGTGAAGTGAACCCGTCGCATTTGGGAAGATTTTTTTTCCGATGACACATACCTCGAATGGAATTTTAACCTCCGAAGAAGTATGCGTTGCGGAAAATTGTCCGCTCCGACGGATACCTCGATAGGGCTGAATATGTTTGGCAGGTAACTTTCCTTTGAGAGTTCCTGCTTGTTCCGCAATTTATAGCGCTGATTGTTATTATCGGGCCAAATCTAAGGGTTAAGTTCTTTGAAGACGCCGCAATATATTTGTTTCGTCAAGAATTTGTAGGACTGTTATGTTAACGTGTCCTAATAAATGTTTTTTTTTATGTTTTCGTGCAAAATTGTTTTTTTCATCTTTAACCGCGGGAATACCCAGATCTCTGGGGAGATATACATTCCTTACGTACCACGGCGCAATGACGAATGATCTTAACATTTTGTTTTCAAAAGTTTGTAAAATGTTTAAATTCAGGTTCAGGAGTTGAAGCCAACTGACCATCCAATGCGTTTTCGCTTCGCTAAGTGGGCCTGCGATCGACTTAGAGAAGATGCCGATTTTGCAAAAAAAAAAATCATCTTTTCAGATGAAGCTCATTTTGATCTTGGCGGGTATGTAAACAAGCAAAATTGTCGCATTTGGGGCACAGAAAACCCGCACGCATACATTGAAAAGCCACCCATTGAAAAGACACCCAAAACGAGTCACTGTTTGGTGCGGATTTTGGTTCAGAGGCATAATTGGGCCATTTTTCTTCGAAAATGAGCAAGGAGTGGCCGTTACAGTCAATGGCGATCGTTATCGGGCCATGTTGAACGAATTTTTGTTCACAAAAATTGAAGAGGAGGATATTGGCAACATTTGGTTTCAACAGGACGGCGCTACGTGCCACACAACCGAAGCTACACTCGATGTTTTGCGCCCTGTTTTTGAAGATCGCATTATCAGCCGCAGAGCTGATGTCGTTTGGCCACCTCGGAGCTGCGATTTGACACCGTTGGACTATTATTTGTGGGGTGCCGTAAAAGGTAAGTGTTACGCCGACAAGCCAGAGACAATTGACGATTTAAAGGACAATATTCGTGAAGCCATTGGTGAAATACAGCTGCACACAATCGATAATGTGTTTAAAAATTGGACCGATCGTGTAGGCTACTGCATGGCCAGCCGAGGCAGCCATTTGATTGAAATTATTTTTCATTATTAACCGGAAGGATTGTACTTTCAAATAAAAAAAGAAATTTGAGAAAATATTCAGTAGTGTTTTTTATAGAATTTTCAACAAAAAAAAGTTATTTGGCGGACCCTTTACATTCTACCTACATCATAAAGCATTTCTGTGATATGCATCTGGATCCCCATAATGTATCTTTTGCATTACAGTCCCCTCCGATGACAAAACATTGTCCAAGGGAATTAAGCAAGTTTGTGGTGGGCAGTAAATAGACGATATCTTCAGAAAGGATTGTCTGCTTTTGACTGGTATAGAGCTAACTTGTATTGTTTTGATTTCTAATTTAAGATCAATCGAATGTTCGATACACTCTTTTATATATAGTGAGGCTCCACCTCTAGCCTTATTCGATGGATGTAGAACATGATAGTCGAAGTAGCCTTTAATCTTTAAGTTCGAATTACTCTTTGCGTGAGTTTCGGATATTAAACAGATGTCTATATCTTTTTCCTGCATAAATAATTCAAGTTCTCCAAGTTTTTGCCAAAGGCCATTGGCATTCCACGTAAGAATTTTAAGCAATCTATTCATGTCAAAGGTGGGGTACTTCTATTGCGAATATTTTTCCGAGCTTATCGAGCCTGTCAAAAACTAATGATCCTGTTGCGCCAAAAATTGTATCTGCTTGTTGTTGTCAATCTCCAGAACAAATCGAGATTTGTATTCACGTAATTGCAGTTTGACTGACTGATCTGCCTGTGGGATATTCATTTCTGCTTCATGCATTAGCAATTTTATTTCATGGTGCCTATATTTCATGATAGCTTTTAAAATGTTAAGATTGAGGAGAGTTTTGCATCTTGACCTGTTGCTACGAAACCCTTATTGATCAATGACTGTCAATAAGGTTTTCGTGATTCAAGATATTGATCAGCTTTTCCATAAGCTTAGATAAAGGGGACGTAAGTGTAACTGGTCGGTACTTAATGAGGGAAAAAGAGTTGCTGAGGATCGTTTGCAAATGAAGATTGATACAGTATGTGGTTTTCCATCGAATCGGGAAGAAACTTGAGGAATAGGAGAAATAGAAATGCTTGCGAAATTATTTTGTGCCAGTGGATTTGTGTATGTCAAGATCCAAAAAAATCTTGCGAAAGTGTAATTACAAAAGTGAATTGTTTCCATAGAAAGTTCTACGTTCACAAGTATAGGAGGAGACTGAGCACAATCTGGCGGCAAAATAGGCAGCAAGCATATTGGTTTCGTTTAGAGAGATGACACCTGAATGTTATAAAGTAGCGTTAAAATCGTTTTTACAAGCCTAAGTAGAAATTTTCGCCCTGAATTTTGTTCGTGGAGAATTTGGCTTAATGTAGGCAATACTGGTATTACTGACTCTTTACTTATATATTGTTTTTTTTTCGAAAACTTAACTCTTTCAACCTAACGCCTCATTGCAGACCGCGATTTGAGCATTGTGTTTGATATCGCATTCGAAAACCACGCCACTAACGATGAAATATATCCTAAAGGAGCTGCTTCGACATATTCAGACAACAGGTCATTAATGAATTTTTTGGTTGAGGCCCAGGTTCATTCCGGACTGTAGCCCCATGTAAGCCCAGTCAGGCCCTTAAACAGAGATGGTTCAATCCCGTAGTAGATACCGATGGTCCCGTGTCCTATGGGTTTGAAATAAATTGGAACTTGCCCTTCAGGTTGGGGTTGCTTTTGCCAACCAAGAGCCTCGGAAACGACTGATTTTATTATTGACGATCATGCTTAACGGAAAATGGACAACGAAGTTCGTATCTGCAAATGCAATGTGAGAACAATAGATGAACATCTAGAAAAAGCTCCAAGCTGTTACAAAGCAGATTTACTGCCATTCAGGAAATACGATGAAATGGGCCAGGCAAAACGAGGATGAAAAACTGTGACATTTACATTTAGCAAAAACAGCGACTATTCGGATGTGGATTTGTTATAAGTGACAACATTGGTCAAGAAGTCTTATGTTTCCAAGACATACAATTATGAGCAACTACCGAAGTATGATGTTAAAATCGTGCTACACGACAACACGTCTGGCAACGGACTACAGTTAATTGCCATTATCCTGCGGAACCAATTGCCACTTATCCAGCACATTGATTTCTCACCTCTATATCGATAAGGGGTCATGGCGGTCTCCAGATCAACGAACGGTCAATCAAATTGATTACATTGCGATAGTCAAGAGGAACGCATCCAGTATTTGGGATGTCCGAACATTCTGAGGGGCTGAAATCGACTCGGACCACTACGGATATCCACCACGCCACAATAAACCAAAAATACTGGGAAAAAATTGAATGTCGAAAAACTGCAATCGCAAGACAGTGCCAATGCCTTCGTAGAACGCGTATCCCTTAACCTCTCGATTAACACCACACCACCAGCATCTTATGTCGAGAAACAATGGCAACTATGCCAACAAGCACTGATGTGCTAGGTTTATCGAGCCCACCAGCATGAAACCCTTGGTTTGATAAAGAATGCCTACCTATGCCCGCAGCCAAGGTGAAGGCGAGAGCTGTCATTGAGCTCTATAGGCGAAGAAGAAGGGAAGAAGAAGGAAGAAAACGTCAAAGCCAGGGACACAAGGCTCGAACTGAATCCTATCGAGATGAACAAGGAAATATCGCAGTTGAGACACAGTTGATGCTGAGGATATGGAAGACCCACTTCTGCAGACTGTTAACCGGCGATGACGAAGAATCTCCCGCTGTCAGTCGGAACGAACCATTTGATATTGGCGATGACAGCGAAAACTACCAACCACCCGACCTCAGTGTAGTGAGGATATTAATATCTGAACTCAAGTTTTATAAGGCTGCCGGGAATGACGGCCTTAGTAAGTAACGTTCAACAACTCATAAGCCAAATTTGTTCGGATGAAAGTATGCCTGAAGAATGGATCCTCAGCATCCACATGATCCACGATCCACAAAAAGGAGACCCTCTGAAATGCGCCAACTATAGAGGCAGTAGTCTCCTCGACATCGCCTACAAGATCCTATCTGCCGAATTATGTGAACGAATGAATCCGTTTCCCAACAACCTAATCGGTTGTTCTGGTTTTAATCCAGGAAAGTCCACAGCTGATCAAATCTTCACACTTCGGCAGATCCTGGAAAAAAATCCAAGAAGTCTCAATCGATACCCACCATCTATTCATGGATTGCCAAGGCGCATACGACAGCATTTATAGAGACGAACTATACAGAGCCATGTCTAGTTTTGGTATACCGCCTATACTCGCCCGTCTGTGCAGGATAACGATGGAGAATTATCGCTGCTCCATCAGGGTCGGAAACGACCTCATCGACACATTTGATAAGAAAAAAGGATTTAGGCAAGGCGAAGCTACTAAATATATCCTATATAAGATCCTGATCAATCCTAAGTCCTTTGAAAAATCTTTGGTCCCGTTTGCGTTGATGGGCTATGGAGTGGAATATTCAACCACGACCCATACGAGCTTTACAGCGACATACCCCTAGTCAAAAAACTCCGCATTGGACGTTGAAGATGGCTAGGACATGTAGAAAGAATGGACACCAATACTCCGGCTCGCAGAGTCTTCGATTCCCAGCCAGACGTCAGACGCAGTAGAGGAAGACCTCATCTTAAATGGCGCGCACAAGTAGAAACCGACCTAAACCAAGTTGAAGTTCGCAGCTGGAGACAGTTATCAGGATGGTTTTTGGTCAGGAAGGTCCACAACTGGTCACAGATCCTGGAAAAAAACCATGAAGTCCAAATCCATACCGGGCTAATTGAAGAGGCATGCTGGTTGAGGCTCAGGTTCATTGCGGACTGTAGTGCCACTTAAGTAAGTAAGTACGTGTATAATTTAACAAATGCTACTTAGGCTGCAAGGCAATTCAAACCTTTTGCCATCAAAATACATTTCTAATATAAACGCATACTTTGAAAAAAATTGCGTCTAGTTCATCGGAGTACAAAGTTTCCTAACAACCCATGTCTATACCTTCCTTCGAAGTATCATACCCTGAAATAAAACGAAAATTAACAAGATTGTTCTCCGATATCAGCCGTCGTTCATATAACCGCCCTCGGTGGTTTCAATATTTTCTTCAATCGTCAGATGCATCATCTCCCAGTTACAAAGTTACACACTCTATTCATCCGTGTAACCAGATGTGTACAGACTAAGAGCCAAACAATCAAAAATATTTCCCAAACGGTGAACTTCTCCTGCGATACATCCACATCCACATCCTATTTGTTAAATGAAAACCCATTAATGGATTTGCCGCCTGAGGGAATAAATTGAGATAAAGTCGAAATCATATCTCCCAACCACATCCTTCAACTCTCACACACAGGCACTGTAATCAATTTCTAACCAATTGACTCCCTCGACAGATGAGAGCAATAAACCCGTGCGTAAACGCGTCTTCAAGGATTTTAGATTTTAATATCCTTCTTCTTACAAATCAGGATTTTTATACTTGACATGTTTGTGCTCCTATGTGCCAGACACCTTGACAGAACGGTTATGTTGTTGATGGAATTTTAATTAACAAATGCGTATGAGCCTGATTAGGGTTTGGGCTGAAACAAATCAGACTTTTCATCTGCGGTTTGAAATGTGTGTTTGTGTGTGTGTGCCTTTTTTTTCGTCCCAGAATAGGATTGCTAACGTATGAGAGATATTTCCCTTTTACGAGTCAAATATTAATAAAAATCGAAAAAATGTGTAAAAATGTCCTTCCGTCTCTTTTGGGATTTCTTTTTTTTTTTCAAAGGATATCAGTTCAAACATATTTCAATTTCAATAAATTAGGAACCAACCGACCCAGAACAATAGTTCCGGGGGGAGGGTATTTTTATGGTAGTCGTTCGTAATAAGCTTACACATATTTGAACGGCGATATTGCGCCATGTCTGGGACGATGTAGTGTTCAATTTTGTAGAATAATTCACAATGGGATTGCCATGTCGGTGCAATGAAATGGAATCATCTGAAAGGCTATATAGGTGGTGTGGGTTTTAAGAGGCGGTTTATGAGTATTGACTTTGAGGCACGACCGATTCAAAATGATGAGCATAATATATATGGTGATGGGTATTTATCGATGGGGCGAGATGTCCTGATAAGAGGGGGATACTTTGTATGGGAAATCTGTGGAAGCTTTGACTCTGGGTCACGTTTTTACATTTAGTGTTAATAAAGTTTTTAGATGTTTATTTAAAATGATTGGAGTCAATTTTGGACAGCTCTAGAAGGGGTAGCACCTAACGATGGGGGTTTGTGAACCAATGGATGTGAACAGTCTTCTATAGAAAAGAGCTTTGCTAAAGGTCTGTTCTTCATGACCTCTTTTCGTGCACCAACTAAAGTTTTTTTGATAATCACTTACTAGAGAGATAGGTTGGTTCAAACCCAGTATAGAATTAGTTTCCAAGGATCAATCTTCTTCGTAACACCAAGGTGACATTCGTGGGATTGATGTTGACTCCGTTGACTCCCTTAACTACCACAAAGTTATTGCTATCAATAGTGACATTCTGTCCAAAGTTGTGGGTCGACTGCTCTATGCCTGGCGATAGGACGTACTTTGTCGTTGTTCATTAATGGTCTTAAAGGTTTCTACAATGGCACGATGGGAGCGACCAATTATGTGTTCCAAATGAATTGCAATATCTCCGAAAAAAAAATTCCTTATTCCACAAACGCTTGTGAGTAACGACCTTCGTTGAAACGACTACATACTTACAGTTGGTAAAAACGCAACGAAATGTCTAGGTTTCCTAAATCGATGTATGGAATATGTTACTTCTTCTTATCTGCCCTATCGTTTAAACGTCCCAAACTTGAGTTCAATGCTCATGTGTTGTGGACTAGACCCAAATTAACATTCCAGACAAAATGCGTGCTAAAAAAAATTATGGAAACATAGGCATAGCGAACTTTCTAGTTTCTTTCGTACATATTGGAAATGGCTCCTGAATTGCTTTGTTTTATAGCAATTTCAACTACTAAACACACATTTTTGACGTAACAGACTCATTAGGACTAAGGACCAAGATTTTTCTCGGGACCATTCACGTGTGTATGCCTGTTATACTGAATTCGAACGGTTAGGTTATGGCGCACTTCCTCCACAATGATGAAAAGCTCGCTACCTGTTTTCCTCCTATTCTACAAATTAGTCGCATATGAATACTTATGTTTATTCTAAAGCCTATCTTCGGATGTATGTTGAAATTTACAGATTCGTACCTTGCCTACCACTCGTATGAGACATACTTACTTACTTAAGTGGCGCCACAGTCCGGAATGAACCTGGGCCTCAACCAACATTCCTCTCCAATTAGCCCGGTCCTTAGCTAACTGCCTCCAGTTGCGCACTCCAAGTTGGTTGAGGTCGGTTTCCACTTGTGCGCGCCACTTAAGGCGAGGTCTTCCTCTACTGCGTCCGACGTCTGGCTGGGAATCGAAGACTGCGAGCCGGAGTATTGGTGTCCATTCGTTCTACATGTCCTAGCCATCTTAAACGTCCAATGTGGAGTTTTTTGACCAGGGGCATGTCGCTGTACAGCTCGTATAGTTCTTGGTTGAATCTTCGTCTCCATAGCCCGTCAACGCAAACGGGACCGAAGATTTTTCGAAGAATTTTCCTCTCGAATCTACCAAGGATTTCTTCATCCGCTTTTGATACGGTCCATGCTTCAGCGCCGTAGAGCAGGACTGGGATGATCAGGGTCTTATATAGGATCTCCTTAGTAGTTCGAGTGAGGGCTTTACTACTAAAGTGCCTTCTTAGCCCGAAGAAACAGCGGTTGGCAAGAGTAATTCTTCGTTTAATTTCTGACGAGATGTTGTTGTCAGAGCTAATAGCGGAGCCGAGGTAGACAAAGTCCCGTACTACCTCAAAGTTATATCTGTCAATGGTGACGTTCTGTCCAATTCGTCGATGTTGTGAGTCCTTTCGTGATGACAGCATATACTTAGTCTTACCCTCATTTACTGCTAAACCCATTTTCGCCGCTTCCTTCTCTATACTAGCAAACGTGGCTATGACATCACGTTGAGTTTTACCAATGATGTCAATATCGTCGGCGTATGCTAGTAGTTGCACCGATTTTTGGAAAATTGTGCCTCTGGTGTTGGCTCGGGAGTTTTGCACAATCCTCTCAAGAATCAAATTGAAAAAGTCACATGACAGCTCATCGCCTTGCCTAAATCCTTTTTTGGTATCGAATGTGTCGGTGAGGTCGTTTCCGACCCTGATGGAGCAGCGAGAATTCTCTATCGTCATCCTACACAAACGGACGAGTAACTAGACATGGCTCTATACAGTTCGTCTCTATAAATGCTATCATATGCGGCTTTGAAATCGATGAATAGGTGGTGGGTATCGATTTGGACTTCTTGAGTTTTTTCCAGGATCTGCCGAAGTGTGAAAATTTGATCGGTTGTGGACTTTCCTGGCCTAAAACCACACTGATAAGGGCCAATCAGGTTGTTGGTAAACGGTTTCAGGCGTTCACATATTACGGCAGATAGGATCTTGTAGGCGATGTTGAGGAGACTTATGCCTCTGTAGTTGGCGTTCAGAGGGTCTCCTTTTTTGTGGATCGGGCAAACGATGCTGAGGTTCCATTCTTCAGGCATATTTTCATCCGACCAGATTTGGCTTATGAGTTGGTGGATGTTACTTACCAAGTCATCTCCGCCGGCCTTATAGAGCTCAGCGGGAAGGCCGTCATTTCCGGCAGCCTTATTAAGCTTGAGTTTAGATATTGCTATCCTCACTTCACTCAGGTCGGGTGGTTGGCAGTCTTCGCTGTCTCAACTACAATATTTCCTTGTTCATCTCGACAGGATTCTGTTCGAGCCTTGTATCCTTGGCTTTGACGTTTTACACTTTGGTAAAACTTGCGAACATCGTTCCTGGAGTGGCACCTCTCTATATCCTCGATCGCGCGCTTTTCTTGCTCTTTTTTCTTCTTGCTGAAAAGCCGATGTTCTTCCCTTCTTCTTTGCCTATAGAGCTCAATGGCAGCTCTCGTCTTCACCTGCAGCTTAGCCTTGTAGGCCTCGTTCTTGGCTGCGAGCATCTGTCGGCATTCCTCATCAAACCAGGGGTTTCTTGCTGGTGGGCGCGAGAAACCTAGCACTTCAGTTGCGGCTGATCTAATGGCCTGTTGGCATCGTTGCCATTGCTCTTCGACATTCGATGCTGGTGGTATGGTGTTAATCGAGAGGTTAAGGGATACGCGTTGTGCGAAGGTCTTGGCGGTCTCTTGCGATTGCAGTCTTCCGACATTACATTTTTTCACAGTATTTCTGGATTGTTGTGGCGTGGTGGATATCCGCATTCTTACCTTGGCTGCTACAAGGTAGTGATCCGAGTCGATGTTAGCTCCTCGGAATGTTCGGACATCCAAAATACTGGATGCGTGCCCCTTATCTATCGCAATGTGATCAATTTGGTTGACCGTTCGTTGATCTGGAGACCGCCATGTCCCCTTATGGATATCGAGGTGAGGAAACCGTGTGCTGGCTATAGTGGCATTTCGTTCCGTAGCGAAATCAATTAGCCTAAGTCCGTTACCAGACGTGTTGTCGTGTAGGCTATGTTTTCCGACAATACTCTAAAGATGTCTTCTCTTCCTACCTTTGCGTTAAAATCTCCCAGCACGATTTTAACATCGTACTTCGGTAGTCGCTCATAGGTTTTGTCGAGGAGCTCGTAGAAGCAATCCTTAGCTATATCATCTTTTTCTTCCGTCGGAGCGTGAGCGCATATAAGGCTTATGTTGGCGAATTTGGCCTTGATGCGGATTGTTACTATGCGTTCGCTAATGTCTTGGAAACATAAGACTTCTTGCCTAAGTCTGGCACTTATAACAAATCCGCATCCGAATAGTCGCTGTTTCTGCTCACTATAACACGGTCCGTAGTATATGTCACAGTTTTTCATCCTCTTTTTGCCCGGCCCATCCCATCGTATTTCCTGGATGGCAGTAATGTCTGCTTTGTAGCAGTTTAGGGCTTCCGCTAGTTGTTCGCCTGCACCTCTCCTGTTTAATGTTCTCACATTCCAGGTGCAGATACGAACGTCGTTGTCCTTTTTTCGTTTAGCAGGGTCGTCAACAATAAAATCAGTCCTTTCCGAGGCTATTGGTTGCTTCGTAACCATGTTTTTTTTGACTTACTGACTAACCCTTGAAATTCCTAGACAACCTGTTGTCCGAATATGTCAGAGCAGCTCATCTAGGTTCGCCTGGGACAGCAGGCCGGGTATTCATCCGTGCAATTCTCACCAGGGTGTTTATAATGTTGCTGTTTTTCGTCGTGTTATCAACACTCGCACTTATCGTTTAGCAAGTCAAATCCGGTTGGATGAGACCAGTACCCGATGGTTACCACTTGGATGTGAAGATAAGCACATTTGATGTGTAGTCAGAGTTGCAAAACTGGGCATTGCCAAGTTAACGCCAATCAGAGTCTACCCTCGTTCTACAACACCCAACCATCGTATGAGACATGCTCTACCAAAATCTCACTTTCTTTCCATTTTAGTTTGCAGTCATTTAAAGTCGATGTTCCTTATTTCTCGTATCCCTAATTTCTTTATCGCGCTGACTTGCACTTTGATCATTTTTCTAACTTCATTGGCTGTCAGAAAGGCCCTCTAAATCGGCATTTCGAGGCCTGATTTTAAGTTCTGATCTATGCATCTCTAATAAATCGCCCAAGCTGTCGAAAAATCGTGTTTATATTGTATTGTCTCTGTAGAAGTTCATTCTGAAGACTTCATTCCTTTTAGCTATATTCCTTATTAAGTGCCCGGTAGAAACCATCACCGCCCAGTTTTGGCTTCTATCAAAAGAGACAATACCGGGCCACAGGCTACAGGTTATGAACCAACCACTATAGTATTGTGCCATCGTTTCTTGGCCAATCTTAACGTGACACCGTCAATGAAGCTTCTTAAAAGGCCGGTATCATCTAGCATTCTGGCAGTAACGTTTCAGATCAGACCTCTACGGACAATTAAATCGGCTTTTTATCAACCTTATGATTGACAAAACAAATTGGATCTCAACTCCTTATAGAAAATTACAAACGCCTGCTCTACAGCCCTCACGCTCGTTAGGACCAATTGCCAGATCAGTATTTATCAATAGGTTATCATTGCCTTACGATTTATTTCAATTCCAAGCTATACACTCAATAAAAAAATACTTCCATCTCTCCAGTAATACATTTGCAAGGACTAATCCCTCTTAGGATATCACCCATATCACTCAAAGCCAACGTCCATCTGACTTCCCTCACTATGTATAGAATATCTTATGTCTGTGCACATTGTTCAAACCACTAATTCAATGAAATCAAATCCGAATGTATACTCGTGTACATTACTCAGCATATCCTCACATCATTCCAACATCATTTCTCATATCCTGACAAATGAAATTCATCAATATCTTTCCAAAGGTATGAGGAAATCATTTACGTTAGGTAAACAAGCCAGGAAATTACATCCCAAAAATCACAAAGCATAAAGGATAAATAATACACCCTCAGCGCCGTAAGCCCATATACTGTGTGTATACACGTCAGTACACATGAAAAGCCAAAAGATGAAAATACCAACACGATGACTAACAACGAACAAGAAAGGAAACATAACCCAAAAGTCACCTGTTGTTTACTTTACCAACATTTTCAGGGACCTCTTTCTTACTCTGTTTATATTTATTTTGCGGCTTTAACTGTTGTTTCCGCCATCGTCATCATATGATATCCGCTCCCGGATGAGATCCAGTTGCTGCTCTAGCTGGTTCTTCTGTCAGCAGGAATTAGTTTTTTTTTTTTTTATTTTGTAACTCATATTCTGGATTCCTTTTTGTGTGTTTCGCTTTTTGTGGCAATAAAATATCCACCTATACATCATCATCAGCGTCAGCGTTCATATCGAACAGAGTGATACTGGTGCACGAAAAAAGGAACACCGTACTTCCACCCATCAACTGCATCCGGAGGGTATAATCGTACTCAGCAGCCACATCCCAATTTAAAAGGAAGCGAATTTCATCGTTCCTGGCACACCATTTGTAGTTGCACCTAGTGCACTCAACCGTCCCATCCATAGGGCACAGTAAAATGGGGCCAGCAAAAATGAAAAACAGGCCGATAGAGCTCGGATGAACTTCCTGAAATATTTAGAAGAGTTTGAATGAAATGATTTTACCAAAAAAGTCAATTCGGTAAAGAGGAACGCTATCCATGGGAAGAAAACCGTAGAATGCTACTGTATGGGCCTCTGAATCACAGCGGATCTATTAAAGAGGAAAACTGCATTTCAAGCTATAGACAAAGCTATTGAATGTACAGAGGTCTAGTGGTCAGTACATAGGACCATTAAGTGCCCCTATTTTAGATCCGAAAAGAACCAACACCTTAAGTTTCTTTTCGCGGTCCATCCTTCCTCAAAGTCTAACAAAAATCGACAACTGACGGGTGAAGTTTTTCAAATTTGTAGAAAACGGCGTTAAATTGTAAAACATTTAGAATGTAAAAATCGATTGCTGTCAAGGATTTCATTGAAATTGAGAAAAGCTTTAACAATGTTAAAACCCTGGCAGTAACAAATACTCTCAAAGGGGCTGTGTCTCACCGACTCAATCGTGACTTCATACATCATTCTTGAAAAGCAGCAAAAGTCTCCATCGATGTGTTTGATAAACCTAGGCTCTATCAGAAAACCTTCAAATCTTTTGATACAAGCTAATCTCTTTGACAAATGACATTAACCTAAATGTGAACTCTGCCAAAACAAAACTTATTCTTCAAACAAAAAACAAAACATTTACACATCGTTCCAACTAAGCTCAATGGCCCTCTACTGAAATTTTCAGAGAACGTCAAAAACCTTTTTCAAGACAGAATGCTATCGTTGAATAATATGCGTGGTTAACTTACAGATCCCTAATTTTCCGCTTCCCCAGTTGAGATTTTCTAAGCAGATGGAAACTGTTTCTTCTAAGCATTTCGGATTGATGAATTCCCTGCATAGTCAAAAATAACCATCTTTACTTTTTAGCAATAAAGATGATGAGATGAATCCGACAATTTTTTGTCTCAGCACATAAAAAAAATCTCTAGCCCATCATTTTCCACTTACTGAATTTTCGGAGATCTCAGAAAAACGTTCTGAAAACAAACCCAAATTGTGCTACGCACTTTCTGAAAAGCTGTAAGTCCTAAGCGTGGTCTTCAGTCAAAAGTTATACACCAATCCAATACTTCCATTGAAAGACCTATATTTACATACAGCATAGCCATATATCAGCCCATCCAGCATTACGACAATCTAAAACCCACTCTTCGTGCTGCAAGCCTATGCAAAACCTCTGCGTTTATAGCGTCTCCTATGATTGGCCTGGGACATGCGAACATTCTAATACTAAAATTGCAATTTCCAAGCATTTTCGATTTTCTACTTACCGAAACGGACCTCAACCTGGAATACAATGCTGCATTCCAATTAAACTACTCCTTCAACCTGTCTTCCATTTTATCACACTGACACTTGGCTTAAGAATAATCCAATTTCACGTTGAGATATTGTCATTCAGATAAACTGCCAATACCCTGAAATCTAGGTCATTAAAAGATTACCACAAGTCTCTTACACATATCGCCCAGCAATACATTGTCAGCCCATGGGTCTAAAGTTGGTTGTGGACAACACTTAATTGTGGTTTTGGAGTTTAGCAAAAGCAAACGTCCTAGTCTAAGATATTAAAATATTGGCATTCTCAAGTATTTAGATTCTGGCATACTCAGACATATCAAGAAACTGATCTGCTGGTAAACTGCCGAGACAAGGCCATTAAACCTTAATAACTGCCATCTTGACTTAGTTAATGTGCCTATAGCTTGAAATCTTGAACCACTAATAAGGCCCATAGACTACGCATGCCTGCATGCCAAATAACAAGCATACACAATCACGCTTTCTCCACTTATCCCTGACTGACACTGGTCGACATTGCGCAACTTCGCACATATACGACAGATTCATGCATACCATCACTTTAATGTGCATGCATGCATGTCAGGTGTGTTGAAAACTAACTTTAATTGGCAAAATATAATTAGTCAATATTTTGCCAATTAAAGTTAGTTTTCAACACACCTGACATGCATGCATGCACATTAAAGTGATGGTATGCATGAACACGTCATCATCAGACATACTACTACTACATGATAATTTGAATAGTTTCTGCATAAAGCGTCAAAGACAAGTATGTAGTACTGTCCCGCTATCTCGAAAAAAATAAAAAATTTAACATTAGTGACAACTAAAGAAGATCTTAAACATCTGGGGGGTCATTCCATATCTTTGAAAACGATTATCACTCAGATGGTAGTCGAGACCTCATGTGCAATCGCTCAACAATCGTCTGTGTTTTGACGATTATTGTTTTAAGTGAAGCAAATGAACTGATATCGCAGACAGAAAAAACGACTATCGTCAAACGGTAAAAACTTTACGGAGTGAGGGCCCTGAACAACACCAGTTTAGCTAGCTTATCCAGATTTGTTACGAAAACGAATAGGTTTTCATAAATCTGGCCCAACAAGACCATTAGTACTCAGGGTCTAGCTTTTTTCTCAAATGTATTTATGTTGACGTTTTATAGTGAATCCAACAGGCTTAGTTGAGATACTCGGATGCTTTAATATCTTCTACGAAGGAGTTCATCCGTCAATGCATTTCGTTACTCAGAAGTAGCTAAATGACAGTAAACCTATGACTCCTAGTGTCATCATATTAATGGTATAAGTGCACATTTTTATGAAGGACCGCTGTAAACAGGTCGGTCTAAAAGGTCTTTCAATTGGGACGATTAAAAATTGTTAGGTTTTAGTGGCCATGCGAGGCTATTTTACATTTCACAACGTTGGGCACTATTTTTTCCTATCTTTTACTATTTTTTATTATTGTTTCCTTAACGGGATGAAATTTGCACGAATGTGGTTTTAACAGGAAGGCGCTAGGTGCCGCACAACACATACCATCATTGACACAATTAATGAGCGGATACGGTTATCTACCTCGTCGGTGATGTGAAGTGAAGTAACCAAGATCGTGTAATTTCACACCTTTGGTGATCGATTAAAGCGCAGCCTTTTTTTTTAAGTGGTGCTACAGTCCGGAATTAACCTGGTTCTCAACCAACATGTGCGCCACTTTAGGCGAGGTTTTCCTCTACTGCCTCCGAAGTCTGGCTGGTAATTGAAGACTCTGCGAGCCGGAGTGTTGGTGCCCATTCGCTCTACATGTCTTAAACATCTTAAAAGTCCAATGCGGAGTTTTTTTTATTAGGGGTGTACCCCTGTTTAGCTCGTATAGTTCTTGGCTAAATCTTCGTTTCCACAGCACGTCAACGCGCACGGGACTAAAGATTTTTCGAAGAATTTTTATCTCAATTCGACCAAGGATTTCTGCATTCAATTTTGATATGGTTCATGGTTCAGCGAGCAGGACTGGGATGGTCAGGGTCTTGTATAGGATCTCCTAAGTAGTTCGAGTGAAGGCTTTACTACTAATTTGCTTTCTTAGCCTGAAAAAAAAAACGACGGTTGGCAAGAGCAATTCCTCGTTTAATTACTGAGCAGATGTTGTCGTCATAACTTATAGCGGAGCCGAGGTAGAGGGATACGTGTTCTGCAAAAGTCTTGGCGGTCTCTTGCGATTGCAGTCTTTTGACATTAAATATTTTCACAGTATTTCAGATTTGTTGTGGCGTGATGGATATCAGTATTCATACCTTGGCTGCAACAAGGTAGTGGTCCGAGTCGTTGTTAGCCTTTGGGAACGTTTGGACATCCAAAATATTGGATGCGTTCTCTTGTCTATCACAATTTGATTAATTTGATTGACCATTCGTTGATCTGACCGCAATGTCACCTTATGAATATCGAGGTTAGGAAACCGTATGCTTGCTGTAGTGGCATTTCGTTCCTCAGCGAAGTCAATAAGTCTAAGCCCGTTGCCAGACGTGTTGTCGTTTAGGCTGTGTTTTCTGACAATACTGCTGAAGATACGTTCTCTTCGTAACTTTGCTTTAAAATCTCCCAGCACAATTTCAACATCGTACTTCGGTAGTCGCTCATAAGTTATGTCAAGGAGCTCGTAAAAGCAGTCTTTCTCTCTATCGTTTTATGTTTGAAAGTTGTCGAGGTAGTTTGTTGATTGTAGACGGAACGCTGAGCTCAAGTTGTCGTTTTCCATAGCAGTTGTAACTTTTGGCACTTTAAGCACTCCTTGGGCACACCGTCTGGCATTTTGCGGTGATTTATTTGATGGATAAAACGGTTATCATCCAAGAATTCCAAAACTATAGCCATCTTGAATTTTACGTTAAGAACCTTTAAATGTGAATAGCCTTGATCTGCAGTTTATTTGCTTTAAAGCCGTATTTTGTATTCTTTGAAGCTTTTCGCTGCATCGCCCCAGACAAGTACACCATACCGAAGCATAGATTCAACAAGAGCATAGCAAGAGCATATGCGAATGAAGCCTTCCTTAAATCCATGCGCAGTTTATCGAAATGCTTGTGTTATTGCAGTCGATAACAACTCCTTAATATTTGTAATTATCTACAAGTTCGATGACCTCACTAGCGCTGTTTGTAAAATGATCATTTTGAATTGTTATTGGAATGTGCGTTGCTTTGAAGCTTGGATTTCGTATGTGCATTATTTTCGTTTTTTTTGGCGTGAATAACCAAGCAATTGTCGTGGCACCATTTTACAATAGCATCTGATTCGTCCTGTGTTATTGAGGTCGCCATTTCCAGAGATCTATGACCACAATCGCTTTATCGTCAGCAAAAGAAAAAGGAGTGGCTTTCTTGAAGACTTGCTCGTTCGTGTAGAGGATGAAAAGGATTGGACCAAGTTTTGACCCCTGTGGGACTCCATATTAAACCTTTTTCCATTCACTCAGCGTGCTCCTGATTTTTACACAGAACAGTCGGTCGTGCAGATATTCCCATAGCCATTCCGCCATTATTCCCCTGCTGCCAATGCGTCGTAGAGCTTCTAGTAATTTGGAATGGTTCAGAGTATCGAAAGCTTTACTGACGTCCATGAATAGTACTAGTACATAGTGGCTTCTGTTCAGGCTTTGACTAAACAAATTTGCAAATTCTGCCAGAAGTTTGATTTTTTTCAAAGCCTTACTGTACTGACTATGGTGTATGAGAGAATGCTTGGATATACAATTTTGCAATCGTTTCATAATTACACTTTCCATACATATTTCGATAACCGGTGGGATTGTAATTGGTCTTTAATTGTTCAATTTGCCTCCTAGACTGGCCTTATACTCCCGTTTATAGATCCCTTGGAATTTTTACTTGCGTCAAGCTGAGGTTAATGAACTTACACAAAATAGGAGCATATATATTTGCATGTTTCTTAATTTCAACTGTTTGAATTCCGTCTAAACCTAGCGATTTCTTTTCTCCCAGCCCCCTTATAATCCGATAAACCTCTTCAATGTCAGTAGCTCCACACAATGATGTATTATATTGAAGGTTTGTTTTGAAAAAGCGTTGGCACATTCATTAGTCTGTATAGATATATCCGTTGAAAAATTGGCTGACATGGTTTCGTCGAAATTTAGCTTTTTCCTTCCCAAAAGTTAATTTATCAGTCCCCATGTTTTGCGAGGACCGGCTTTGACTTCATTGAATTGATTTTGTGTAAAAATGGATTTCTGTATTGTTATTTCTTTATTTATATTGTTTCTTAAACTTTTGTATTCAGTTTAATAACTTTTTTTCAACCTATTGGTTTTCCAGCGTTAGGCTTATGTTGGCGAATTTGGCCTTGATTCGGATTGTACCAATGCTTTCGCTAATCTCATAAGATTTCTTGTCTAAGTCTGTCAATTTTGACAAATCCCCATCCGAATAGTCGCTATTTCTGCTGACTATAACACGGTCCATAGTATTTGTCACAGTTTTTATCCTCATTTTGCCCGTCCCATCCTATCGTATTTCCTGGATAACAGTAATGTCTGTTTTATACCAGCTTAGGCCTTCCTCCTATTTAACACATTCCAAGTGCAGATACGAACTTTGTTGTCCATTTTTCGTTTAGCGTGGTCGTCAACAATAAAATCAGTCCTTGGATGGGTAGTTAACCCAAATCACACCAAAGCACAACCCTCAACCTGGAGGGACAGTTCCCATTTATAAGATACCCCTAGGATACGGGCGATCAGTATCAACTACGGGACTTAGCGCTGCCGTTGGCTTTTCGGCTCATCCGCAATCATCTCTGTTCAAGTGGCCTGACTTACCCTTGAGATTTCTAAATGACCTGTTGTCCGGATATGTCGAAGCAGTTCATTATTAACTTTGTCCATCCTAACTGGAAATGCAGACGCCATCGCTGACTCCATCTTGGAAATTCTTCCGCTGCCACTAGAAATAAAATATTTGTATTACTGTGAGTACACGTCTTGCCCCGATCTCATCTGCTTTCACCAAGACTTAACACAGGGATTCAGACCCTATTTATGGTCAAGGTACTATGCACTCCGCAATGGCTAGGTGAAGGCTGAGACTCGGAGTTGGTAGGCATTAGATATGTGAAAATTCAGGGTTTCATATAATCGCACAAAATTGATGTCTTTAAAGTCAAAATAACGAACGCCACCCAGTATTTTTAGCCATATTTATGTGGAATCAAACATTTTAGCTCCCAAATACATGAAACGAAGCAAAGCCGCATTGGTCATTTGAACGACTTTATTATATTATGTACAAAATATAAAGCTGATAGCTCCTACACAACTTGGTTTACTGAGATTTTATCGAGCTTCCTATTTTGCAAGTCCCTGTAGTAAGTACCCGTTATCCTAGAACCCTCTTCTCGTATCGGTTGTAGCCCAAATATAGTACAAAACTTCAATCAAATCCGCTCTGCGCTATAGCTTCATGTCAAATAAGAGACTACATCCTGCAGAAGCACATTTCTTAAAAAAATGGTTTTGATCTCTGACACCCTTAACACCAGAAACCTGTCAAAAACCGAAACGCATAGTGTAAAAATGGAGTGCGCTATTTCGAGACTTCGAAAATGATCATTCCTCACCACTTTTTCGTCATCACGATGACCGTACATCGCTCTACTCCATATACTCGGGAAGTAAAACCGAAACTAAAGGGAAATCTCAATAAAATCATGGAAAACATTTTGAAATTTATTTTAGCAACATTGCAACTCAAGCTGTGGTGTTCACTGCTCGGTGGTGATTTTTGTTAATGCCTACATTGAGGCTTTAAGAAAATCGATCATCGGTGATGGTGAAGATATTTAACCAGAGTTGGATTCGGCCTTGTCCCTACACTGGGAACCGAAAGTGGATTCATTATTACTTCGACGGAGCAGAAATATATTTGAAAAAAAAAATAAAAAATAAAATATGTAGGGCTTTTGGGATTATTAAAGGCAGCAGCTATAGAAATACTTTATTGAATATGCTTCACGGTTGTAAGAGTCATTGGAACTGACATTGAAACAAAAAAAATCATTAGAGCTATTGAAAATAAGTATTGATGACTCGGTCAAATTGTAGAGGTGAATAGCCAGCTCTTCAGGATGAAATGGAATTTAAGTATCTGCGTCATTATACTTGAGTTGAGAGGTGAGAGTTCTGGCTATCAACGGCTTTGAGGACCGAGTAGGGTATAACAAAATAATGAAAAATATTGCCCCAATGCAGTTGACCCCTACCTGGACTTGTCCCATAAATGTACAAGGTGAACATTTTGGATAGAAAATATATTCACTTTCAGAACTTTCAATTTATTGATATTATTTGTAACATCTTTGTAATATAATGTGTTGACAATCCAGGTTGTCTTTTCCATCTTTGTCAAAAGGCGCCGGCTCTGTGATTTTGATTTCTGTTTGGCTGACCTATGCTTCTGCTGTGTCACTTACTTTGATGGGCCGTTTGCATTATAGGCCATCGCAATAGCCTTTGATATAAAATCAGATAACTGAAAATAAGATTTGCAATTTGGTATGGTAGTAATTCCTATTTGGGCGGCCAAATGTTGACTCGGCACGAATCCTCAATAAACCGAATTGGTCCTGTTCAGTAGGAAATACAAAGTCCCCGCACATTGATCCTCCCAAACTCAATGGCGTCAGTCTCAAGTTCGCAGAATCTGCCATATATTTACCTGGGTCTGGTTTTGGATAAGAAACTGAACTGGAAAGCCAACATCCGAGAATACTCTTTTAGTCTTATACTCTTGTAAAAAGGCATACCACATATATCTTTCTGGGTTTACGTGTCTATCATTAGACCCATACTTCTGTATGGTGTCTTAGTCTGGTGGACGGGTTTAGAAACAGCCTTCAACCGCAACCTACTAGGTAAAGTTCACAGATCAGCTTTCATATGCATAAGTGGAGCTCTTAGAACAATCCCCTCCGCAGCCCTTGATGCTATCCTACATTTAGTGATCCTAGATATCTACACTATGCTGTTCAGACACTTTTTCAAAATTCTTAACCGTTTGACCAAAAATAAGTTTTTTCTAAAAATTGTGCGTGGCATTGGGCCGATTTTGAAATTTTTTACACATCTCACACAGGATCTCATATACCAAATTTTATTATCTTAGCAGAAAATTTAAAGCCGAAAAATCGATGACCTCGGAGTACAGACCAATGGACGGACGGACGGACGGACAAAAAGACACATGGCAAAATCTATATATCCATATACTTTGAGGTATTTCTACCTAAATTATTTCACTATGTATCAAAACTAATATACCCCTATGGGATCTTTATATATAAAAATTGAGCCTTAAAATGTTTGTCACCCATTCAGGCCTTAACGCATTTACCGATCTTAGCCAAGCTTTCGGGAATGTGGTCGCAGCTGGTTCGAATAAAGCCAAGTCTAGAGGTCCAATTTTCAACCACTTTTTCGAGCATTTGGGGCCGTATGTCGGCAATAACGCCACGAATGTTGGCTTCCAGTCCCCTAACGTTTCTGGTTTGTTGGCGTAGACGAGCGACTTCACATATCCCTAAAGAAAATAATCTAATGGTGTAAAATCACACCATCTTGGTGGCCAATTCACAGATCCATTCCGCGAAATTATGTGCTCATCGAATGCTTCCTTCAATAAATCGATTGTGACGTGCGCTATGTGGCATGTAGCGCCGTCTTGTTGGAACCGCATCTCATCTACATTCATGCCGTGATTGCGGTAAACTTCGCGAACTGAATCATTATTTTCGAAATTAATTTGCACGATTTGCAAGCGTTGTTCATTTGTCAATATTCGGACACCTGTACCCCCTTCGGGTAGGGGTCAGAATATACCCGAGGTAAGGCATGCCTGTCGTAGAAGGCGACTAAAATCCACTCCCCGTATACCGAGTTTAAAGTGTGTACAACAAAAAAACGAAAATGCATTTTCTGGGGAGAGCCAATTATTGCAATTGTGTAGCCCTTTCGGGAAAAGTTCAAGGGTAACGAGGTCACCTACATCTAGGCTTCAAAAAAAAATATATGCGTCTCCAGAAGCTCGACAACGCCAGAAGTGTCGTTTCACGAAAAACGATACTCAGTGAAAAATAAAAGACTTAAGGACGAAAACGACGTTCTTCGAACAAAGCTTAACAAAGTCGAATTGCTCTGCGAGGAGCTCCGTAAAGAAATTCTTCAACTTGAGCATGAAAACATGATCCTCAGTTCCTCAGTGCAAGCCCTGCCAAGGATATAATCATACGCAAACCTATTGTCAGAAGGAGTCTTGGTGTGTAAAATGTGCCGGAAACCATTTGAAGGTAGATTGCAGGATAGATAGATTCTATTTGCATTAATTGTTAAGGCGATCTTCAAAAAAAGCGACCACATTATGCTGGCAGTTTCAGCTTGGCAAGGTGTTTTATTTTTTTTGGATGCACCAGGTGAAAATGGCAAAACATTTCTCATTTCTCGAATTCTCGCCGAAATACTAGAAGTGTCAACATCGACTGTGTCTCAACTACGATATTTCCTTGGTCATCTCGACAGGATTCTGTTCGAGCCTTGCATCCTTAGTTTTGACGTTTTACACTTTGATAAAACTTGGGAAGATCGTTCCTGGAGTGGCACCTCTCTATATCCTTGATCGCGCTCTTTTCTTGCTCTTTTTTCTTCTTTCTGAACAGCCGGTGTTCTTCCCTTCTTCTCTGCCTATAGAGCTCAATGACAGCTCTCGTTTTCACCTGCAGCTTAGCCTTGAAGGCCTCGTTCCTGGCTGCGAGCAACTGTCGGCATTCCTCATCAAACCAGGGGTTTCTTGCTGGTGGCCGACATTATATGCTGGTGATATGGTGTTAATCGAGAGGTTAAGGGATACGCGTTGCGCGAAGGTCTTGGAGGTCCCTTGCGACTTCTTGCCTAAGTCTGGAACTTATAACAAATCCGCATACGAATAGTGGCTGTTTCTGCTCACTATAACACAATCCATAGTAGATGTCACAGTTTTTCATCTTCTTTGTGCCCGGCCCATCCCATCGTATTTCCTGGATGGCAGTAATGTCTGCTTTGTAGCAGCTTAGGACTTCCGCTAGTTGTTTTCCTGCACCTCTCCTGTTTAATTTTCTCACATTCCAGGTGCAGATACAAACGTCGTTGTCCTTATTTCGTTTAGCAGGGTCGTCAACAATAATATCACTCCTTTCCGAGGCTATTGGTGGCTTCGTATGATATGTTTTTTAAATGGGTGGGTTGTTAACCCAAAGCTAGTTACAAGTTATTAGATACCCCTAGGACACGGGGCCATCAGTATCCACTAAGGGATTGAGCGCTGCCGTTGGCCTTTCGGTTCATCCGCCACCATCTCTGTTCAAGGGGCCTGACTTACCCTTGAGATTCCTAGATAACATGTAGTCTGAATATGTCGAAGCAGCTCATCTAGGTTCGCCTGGGACGGCAAGTCGGGTTAGTTCCGGTTATTGTCCACAGTGAAAACGTAGCCATCGAGGGGTTGATTTGCCTGATGGGAGGATTGTTCATCATCGCTGTTTACCCGTGTGTACAAATGGTTCTTTCTTTTCTAAGCATACACTGGGAAGGATTCTTTTAGAGCCTTTTATTACTGGTTTTGATGTTTCACACCTTGATTGAGCTTTCTTACATTATTCCTGGAGTGCAACTCCTTTATATCATTATATAGGCCACATTTTTTCTTTCGAGGATCCGCAGACATTCTTCAGTTCCTGCTGGTGAACGGGAAGATTCAGTACATCAGCTGCGTCCGATATTGTGATTTGTTGATATCTTCGCCATTAGTTTCGACACTAAAATAGAAAAGGCCCCTTGGCCCTAACCAGACATTTGCATCAAAGTCGGCTACAATTATCACCACCAACGTTTGTCGATCTTGTCTATCGTTTATTATGATGGAAGTCACGCTGCAATGGTAAGTTTGGTGACTTCGATTGACGGACACGATCTTTCCGCCACTAGATCATTTGCCTAAGCCATAGCTTGTCTTAGAGAACCTGCAAGATCACTTGCAAATTACTAAACAGTTGTAAGTCGTTTTTAATTTTAAAGACTTTACTAGAAGTTACTTTGGCACATTTGACAACGAACCTTTTTTTGTACGATTCGGAGGATTTTTGCTTCGAGGTATTCTTCTGAAAAGCTGTTCGGAATATATCTCCGACATTTTGTAACGCATCCCGGCGAATTGCGTTTTGTTTCGCTAAATTTTTGACAACTAAGTGCATTTTTTTCCGATTTCCTCAGAAACAAATTCTTTGCGGAATTTTTTTCAAATTGTAGTGAAGTGAAGCCGTCGCATTTGTGTAGTATATTTTTCCGATGACACCTACCTCGAATGGAATTTAAACGTTGCGGAAAATTATCCGCTCTGTCAGATACCTTTATAGGCATGACCATGTTATAAATCATATACAACATAGGTTTACAGAAACCCGGTCAGGTTACCTTGTCGAAAATCCCTCTAATCATTCGGTTTCGAAAGCCTTCATAACCATGCAATACTTTTTTCAATTTATTTCATTGACTGTCTGTCAAACACAAGTTTCGACGCGTCATGAATAGTATCATGACTCTGGCTAAAACTGATTTCCCAAAATAAATTTCTTTTCCTGAGTCCACTGTAATAGACCCCTAATGACTATTTTGTCGAATAACTTGCTTTTATTTAGCAAAAAGACTTCTGGACGTCTGATTTAGATATCGCTGTAGAGAGGACTAGCCTAGAAACTCGCGTTATCATGTTAAGTGTCCCATATATCCCAAAAAAAATGACATATCCGACGAAATATATGCGCTCCCATCTACTAATTAGCTCCCACTGTAAAGGATTATATCGCAAACGGTTTCTCTATGAATTTCTGACATCAGTGAATAGAAACTACCACAAGCTCATTGTAATTCAATTTCAGCACCGATCTGTCAACCGACTTTGACTTCCTTTGAAATTCCAGCCTTTATTTTGTCTATCACACTCAACTGCACAAGTATGCCAAGTATAACTCCACACAGTTCCTTTCATTAGTGTCAGATACAATCATTTTAATAAGCTCTCAGAGTCTTGCTCATTAACCGATTTGTTTGACATACTTTTGAGTCTTTTAACAAAATAGGCACTCAACTTCTAGACACGACTGTAGACACACTTTAGCTTCATCATATCCTGCCCCAGTTCCGCAGAACCATACCGTGTAGGCCTCGTTTTGTTTTGTTGCGCCGGAAATTATTATTTGGGTGAATATCTGCAGAAAATTCGTCCTTTTTTTGTTTTCACCCAGAGGTGGAGTATATAGGATACGCGGTTGTACTCACTGTGTGCCTCTGCATCATAGCAAGCTGTAGTGAACGCCGACCGCGGTACCGTGTATTGTATGACAAGCGTCAACGAATATGTTCCCACGATATGATTAATTTTTGCTCCCTCTATACGGACGTTAAGTATGTGTGCGTATGAGTCAGCTCTATGCGAGGACTGTTAGTGCTGTTGGAGCTCTGGTGGAGCTGGGTTTTATCATTGCAACAGTTTCCTTCTTTTGTCGTGCAATATTTATTTAATTCTTTCGGAAGTGGATGTTCGGGAATGTATAGTACCAGAAATCTGAGTATAACCAGCACAAAGGACACCCCATGTTTGCATAGGCAGCAACACGAAAAAATGGAGGAAAATAAATAAACGACATTGGCAAAGAGATGGATGTTTATATTTATCTCAACGGGAGAGCGAGTGGATATACTTCCACGCCCACCCCTTCAATGTTCAGTTTGTCATGAGTACATATGTGTAGTTCAGAAATACACAAACACATTGAAGCGTTTTATTTGCCACCACAGATACACACAATACTCGTAGGTACTACGGAACAACAACTACAAATCAAACAAAATCTATGCGATTAAATTTTGTTAACAATAGGACAACAGAATATCCTGGCGGGATTTGCTCGATTCGTTATTTTTAAACATTAACACGGAAGCGCACATTGGTGTGGGTACCGATAGAACTTTTATATAGAGTAGGTGATAGTGATTGTGGTGAGGGGTTCCCACAATAGGATGTACGCTTCTCGTATGAACCTGGCCCTAAACCAAACCACGGTCCCTCTTTAAATAACTTTAGTTGTTTGAAGTCGGTTTAGACTTGTGCGCGCTACTTAAAGTGAGATCTTCGTGTACTGCGTCTACCTGCTTGGGGGCCTCTCCCATCAGCAGTACCCACTGGCACATAATCCCTCTTTATGCTCTAGTTTTCTCAATCGTACGAGAAACCCTTCGTTTGGCGAAGAATGCCTACAGAAGCTTCTTGCCAAAAAAGAGTCTTACAAGGCAAAGCTACAGGTGATTATGAGTGTGACATTGAACTTTATAGCCAAAGAAGTGGGGAGGAACACCAACTTTTCAGAACGAAAAATATATGCAGCCGTCGTGGGACGGTCGCCAAAGAAGCGAAGCTTTTACGTACTAGCCCGTGTGACGTTAACGGTACGGTGACAGTCACGATTTTACTTTTTCTCGGTTCACTCCCCATATTTTTGAATAAGTTTTATACGTGACCCACCGACCGTCCGTAAAAAAGCCACCTTATCTTCAAAAAGAACGAAAAGCGGTCGAAGATATAGATAGGTACCACGCCAAAAATTATGTTCGTTTTACCAAGGTGTAAAACGTCAAGATCCGTACAGAATACTTCGAGCTGAACAAGGAAATTTCGTCATTGAGTCACAATCGATAAAGAGAATACAGAAGAACACTTCAGACTGCTAAAAGACGATGACGAAGATGACCCATCCAAAATCCAACACTTATCCCAAGCAGGGGGTTTCATACTATGAATACTGAGTGTGAATTTGGGTGTTTTTGGGGAATTAAGCCCCGCGAGGGTTGGTCGAACTGAAAGTTATGTCGCACCTACGTTTGCTATTATAGATAAGGAAGCGGCAAAAATGGAAAATATGCTTTAAAACATAATAACACACGAATTAGACAAAACATTACCATTGACAGATATGTAACTTTCAGGTAGTACGGGACTTTGTCTACCTCAGATCCGCTATTAATTCTGAAAACAATTTTTCGTCAGAAATAAAATGATGAATTATTCTTTTCTACTGCTGCTTTTTAGGGATAAGAAGGCAATCTACCAGTAAAGCCTTTACTTCTCACTGATCATCCTAGTCCTATCTTACGGTGCTGAAGCATGGACCGGGTACCGGAAGCGGAACAAATCCTTTATCTTTTTGTGCGAACAATTGTTCGAAAAAAACTTCGGTCCCGTTTACGCTAAAGAGGTATGGAGACGAAGATTCAACCAAGAATGTGGACTGCATTATATGACACAGTTTTTCATCCCATCCCATCCTATTTCCTGGATGGCAGTAATGTCTGCAAGTTAGGAATTCTGCTAGTTGTTCGCTTAGTCCTTAACTATTTAATGTTCTCTCTCCAGTTGCAGATACGAACGTCGTTGTCCTTTTTTCGTTTAGCAGGGTCGTCAATAGTAAAATCAGTTCTTTTCGAGGCTATTAGTTGCTTCTTAACAGCACTTTTTTCCATGGGTGGGTAGTTGACACAAAGCACAACCCCCAATCTGGAGGGCCAGTTTTAATTTGTTGTTTAGCAAGTCAAAGTCGGTTGGATGAGACCAGTATCCGATAGTTACCATTTGGAGATTAAAAGAAGGACAATTGATGTGTCAGAGTTAAAACAACTGGGCATTGCCAAGTTAAAGCCTATCAGAGTCTACCCTCGTTCTACAACATCCAACCATCCAACCATCTGCGACAAATTGGTTCATTCCGGACTGTAGCGCCGCTTAAGTAAGTAAGTTGTTAGGAGATTCGGAAATGGGAGCATATGCGGTTTTTAAGTGAATCGTAGAAAAATTTTATGTAATGAAGCGATATTTGTCCAAGCTGACTTTATATCACAGAGAAATTATTCTTTATTTTCGCACTGCTTCCATCACTCGTATACTTTGCAGGCTAGCCATCCCCAAACATTTCCTCTTCAAGTCTGGTAGGTATGGTTGCTAACTCCATAGTACTACTTTTATTTTGCAACCAACGACTTTACGACGCGCAGTATGGATTGGTGCGTTAAACTCTTGCAAAATACAAGACAAAGGTCCAAACAATTCAACTTAGGAAAAGCTGTTAGTAATTCCTGTCATTTTATAGCTCTGAACATTAAGCTCAAGTGCTTCATAATTGGTGATCGCACCGTAGACCATAACTCCACACTCCACACTATGATGACGCGTTAGAACCATTGTTCTTTGCGTAAATCATGAAAATAGAGGTAATAGATATCTGAACGATCTATATTAAACTTCTTTTCATCCATGAAGACATCCATTCAGCAGTCGTTATTAATTTGACTCTGTCCTACAGTCCAAGCTATGTGATTTTTGTCAAATTTTAGTCGTTTAAGGGTGCAGTTATAGCTATCATTGATAACTGTTGCTTCCCAACAAAACACAATTAACAAAACACACAAAATATTTACAAAATAATGTAAAAACAGCTACACATTCGACAGTAAAGGAGGTGGGTGTTTGTGCATTGGGTTGGTTGCCGGTACACATAAATCAAAGTCCTCAAATTGAGGATCTATGTTCCCGGTAGCTAGCGGCAAGGCACACATCACAAAAACGTTGACACAACACTTTTAATAATAAATAGAGGATATTTAATCCTAAAACGTTGACGACAAAAAATATTCGACAACTGTCAAATGTGTTTACGTTTAACTCTCACGTGCAGCAGCCACATTAAGAAAATAAATGATGGGCAAAGACCCACATAGTGGGCATTGTTAAGTAGATAATGTAATATGTTACAAAAAAAACCAAGTTTAATATTTATGTATTGAGTAAATTGTATGTACACACACACTTGTTAACTTTAATACAAAAATTATAGGGCCAATCAATTACAGCATAGTAATGCGAACTTAGAAGTTTCTCGGTTAAATGTATCCAAAACGTCAGTGTGCGATATCCGTCTTCCGCCAATTCAGATAAAGCCATTCTCTGGCAAATTAGATGAATGGTGCGAATTTCATAACTTGTTTGAAAGAACGTTGATTTGTCCGATATTCAAAAGTCGCAGTACCTAAAAACCCATGTCTGCACGTCTAATTCAGCACCTTCCAATTGACGGCAAAAATTATGATTCTGCATGGGAAATTCTGAAAGAACGCTATCAAAACAAACGGAAGCTAGTAAACTCGCAACTGAGAATATTTATGGAGCAAAGAAAGCTAATCCATAAATCCTCAGATTCATTAAAATCGCTGCATGGCACTAGCATAGACTGTGTCCATGCTCTCTCGAACTTGGGAATAGCAGTCGATCAGTGGGACGCTATTCTCATTTACGTCGTGTACCACAGACTTCCCCCTCGAACCCAAGAGGATTGGGAAGATAAACTAGGTACCTCAAAAACTCTTCCTGATTGGAAAACTTATTCAAAGTTCATCGAAGGCCGATTTAGTTCATTAGAAAACATATTGGAGTCGAATGGTGGGCTAAGGCACCAAATGTCACCTTATTTTAGAAAAGCCGATCCCAAGGCTTATCATGTAAAGTCCTCACCCGAAGCAAGAAAATTTCTCTGTCGCCTTTGCAAGTCCGCACATGGCATTCGCCAATGCAAACACTTTTTAATAATGGAAGTTAGGCTCCAGTCGAAGTCGTAAAGAGCAATTCTGCGTGCTCTAATTGTCTTGGGTATGATCACCATGCATCAGTTTGCAACAGTAGCAATAGATGCAAAAAATGTTCAAATCATTTGAAATTTTCTTTTACTCATTGTGGCTTATTTATAAATTCATTCTATGCTTCTTGAAAATACATCTTCTTCCAATATTTTATATATTTGTAACATGTTCGCTAGTCAATTTCAATCTGTCTATACTTGTAGTAACCCCAATTCAGAAGTTACATCTGAAACCTCGTCTTCGAACTATATAAATGTTGGTAACCTTGAGTGTTCAGTGACTGAGGTCAAATAAGCCCTATCCGCATTAAAGTTAGATAAAAGTCCCGGTGCCGATGGCATCCCGTCAATTATATTAAAAAAGTGTTCTATTGCGCTTTCTGTACCTCTCTGATTAGTATTTAACTTATCTCTTCAACACGGACATTTTTTGAAAGCGTGGAAATATTCCTTCTTAACACCAGTTTATAAGTCCGGATCAAGACATGATGTTACCAACTATCGTCCTATATGTAAAATTTCGGCAATACCGAAGGTTTTTGAAAAAAATAGTCTGTGAAAAATTAACACTTCTCTTAAAAAGTTCTATCTCTCCCTTCCAACACGGTTTTATCGCTGGTAGGTCTACTACTACCAATCTCTCAATTTTTTATCACCATTTTCTGAGCGGCTTTGAGCGAGGCTTACAATAAGATGTTATCTACACTGACTTCTCTAAAGCATTCGACCGTGTTAATCACGATATTTTAATCTTCAAACTGGCTAAATTTGGACTTAATAGTAACCTTCTTAACTGGAAAAGCTCATACCTAAAGGAGCGAATTCAGTATGTCCGCATTAATGACATTATATCGGTACCTATTTATGTAACATCTGGAGTACCACAGGTTAGTTATCTTGGTCCTTTACTTTTCCTTTTATTTATAAATGACATTCCTGTTTGCTGACGATTTAAAAGTATTTCGACCAATCAACTCAGCACAAGACTGTACTCTTTTGCAAGAAGACCTGGAAAGGCTTTCGAATTGGTGTCATAGTAATGACCTTCATCTGAATGTTTCCAAATGTCAAAGCCTCACTTTTTGTCGTAACCTTTCTCCAATTCCTTTTACATACCTGATCTGTAATGTCCCACTGTCCATTATCTCCTCCAAAAAAGATCTTGGAGTTATTTTCGACAACAAACTTAGATTTGTTAAACATATTGAGTACTTAATAGCCAAAAGTAATTCAATGCTAGGATTTATAGTACGCAATTCTAAAGACTTCAAAGATCCTTATACTCTTAAATGTCTATTTTTTGCATTTGTTAGATCTAATCTCGAGTACTGTAGCATAGTCTGGAATCCGTGTTATGGTGTCCACTTCATTAGAATTGAGAGGATCCAAAAACGTTTAACTAGGGTTGCCATGTATAGATTACGTTGGAACATTGAAGTGCCTTCTTATGCGACAAGGTGCAATTTATTTGGAATTTTACCTCTTTTCGTAAGAAGACAATATTTCTCTGTTGTATTTGTGCGTGATTCGATAAATTGTCATATTGACTGCCCGTTTCTCCTTTCATTAATTGGATTTTATGCTCCCTCGAGAGTTCTTAGTAATCGAATGTTATTTTATATACCTTACCATAGAGTCAACTATGGTTATAATGAACCAATCTGTAAATGTCTCAGAGAATCAAATAATTATTGTTATCTCATAGATTTTCATCTCAGTAGAGATACTTTTAAAAATAAATTAATTTTAGAATTACATGTAAGATTAATCTAAATTTAAAACTAAATATCCTTTGTGGTTTAGTTAATTAATAATTTTAAGTAGATATTTTATTGTATTTATTGTATTAATTAATCTTATGAGAACAGTAGATGCTACTCAATTGATGAAATAAATAAATAAATAAATAAATAAATAAATAAATAAATTCAACCATTGGCAAGTTGGTATCAAAACAAAGATTATGAATTTTGGAACATGATCCAAAAATATATAAATTTCGAATTATAGTTTTCGCAGAAAATCACTTTTTGTTGTTCAATGACAGCTATAACCGCCCCTAAAGTGTTTTTCAACCTTAACCGCTTCAAGAATCACGCACACAGCACCAAGAATCACACGCCGAACAGTCGACTTGCTTGCATTTACTTAAGCTTCGAATTTAATTTTTGGTAAGGAATGCCTGGAATTTGGATGAAATCCTTTTAGATGTTCTTCCTTTGTATTGGTATTCATAGGAATCTGGGTTTTCGTTAGTGTTCGCATTTATTTTCAAACGCATATCTAACATTATTCCCATTTCCATTCTGCTGATAAAGATGACATTTGCTCTCCATTCTTCTCAATTGCGGTTTCTAAATATATTCGAATATAAAAACATATGTTTCTTTTGCAAATTAAGTCGAAAGTAGAAACTGCTGCAATTAGACATCGTTAAAGTCGATTTGACGTTATTTCCATCTACATTCCATTGTGGGTGGCCGTAGTGTAGTGGTAATGTGTTCGCTTGTTGAGTGGAAGGTTGCGCGTTCAATCCCAGCCAAAAACCATGAAAACTTTAATTCAAAGAAATATAAAAGGGAGTTACTCCTAGAAGTATTCACCATCTTGAAAGCTCTGCGATTTTAACGAACACAAAAAACAGTGACTCCCCGAAGTAATTTCGGACACCCACCCATGGAGTAAGTCTCCACTTCATCCAAAAATCTTTCCTATCACACTCTTTCTTCCCCTTCTCTAACGCTCGAACTGTGGTCAAACATTTAAAGGATATTCATAACCCCTTGAGTGCGCGTAAATTACAAAAAAAAAACATACTTTATTTTACGACAATCTAATATCTATGCAAAACACATTGCCACCCTGTTGTTTAATGTCTAGTTTCCAAAATTATTTAAAACATTTATTCCGCTTAATACTTAACCAACTCATGTAATTATTTTTCTTTTTAGGTTTTTCTCAACAAATAAATGAAAATACTTGATGCCATCCCTGACCACCATTATCAAATGTCATCTTACCAAAACAATTATTTATCATTCGTATGTCATCGATTGGAGTGCGCGAGTGAATAAAAAAGTTAATTTTCGGTATGTTCGGATATATTTGGTATAAAATGCATTTCAAGCAGTCTATGTTGTGTTTATTGAATTTGTATCGGGAAATATAAGTAATCGGTAAACAAATCTGCATTTTTAGTTTTCTGTGGCGTTTGTTGGGAGTGCGTTTATCGAATGTGGTTGCAAGTTTACAAGATGTCGATGTTCTTACACAAATTAGCCAGTAAAAGGGTGTTGTCTTTGTGAAATCATGTTAAATATCATATATTCAACGTGAAAATCGTTCAATAGTGACTTTTGCGAAAAAAAATATTAAATCGTGATTGCGGTGGTGTTTTGTAGTCGGGAGTGTGGCCAAGGCCGTTGTAACGTTTAGTTCGCGTAGATCTTATTGTAGTAAGTGAACTTCAATCAAAAATCCTTGCTATAATGTTTCAAAAATCTGTTTTCTGGTAAAAAGCAAAAAAAAAAATCGTAATGTCGTTTGTATATATTTTTTCTGAAATCGGGAGTGCAGCATGAAAAACGCAGCAAAATGACATGAAAGTGTTCATCGATGAAATCAAAATTCAGCGTGGGATTAAAAACAAAGCTGGTAAATGTATGATGGATGCTTTGGAGGACTTAAACAAAGTGAGTTATATTTACATTCACAATTTTTTTTTTTAAAAAAGCGATATGTTACATGTTTATCCCATTTCCCCTGAAATATTTTTATTTTCTAGAGTGTTGGTAAAAATCTTTCATTGAGAGTAGTGTCATTGCAGTGTCAGATTCTAACTGACTTAGGTAAGGTTAGGTTAGTTGACGCTCGGGTGAGTCGTCAAGCTTGCATAGGCCTACGTGGGCCCATAGCGATACCCTTCGAAGAAAGTACCCTGAAATAGAGAAAGAGGATACCTGGTTAAGTTCGCTAGTGATACTTATGCGGTGCTGGTTTGTGTTGCTCCTTCAGCCTCAAAGAGGTAGTTTCTCCATCCTGATCTGCTACAAAAACGGACTATCAGCGCTATTGGGATAGTCGTTAGGTTACTTAGGTCATCGAAGTAAAGGCTGCCTAGTATTTTTAAACGGCTGCCACTGATCGCAGGGCAGTGGCATAGTAGGTGTAAGACCTCTTCTTCGACGTCAGGGTCGCTGGATTTCCTGCAAAGTTGGTTCGCACCAGTCAGTTTTATCTTAATGGAGTGCTTACCCAACAGGTTGTGACCTGTTATCACTCTCACCGCTATAGAAATGGATGCTCTATTCGAAGCTATTAGCTTGTTTGATTTGCTGCCGCTTAACTCCGGCCAGAGAGATTTTGTGTGTGTACAAGTTATTGTATTTTGCCATCTTGTTATGGTTGCTTTTTGAGTGTGCTTGGTTATTACATGTTTTTTAGATGCTAGCGGGGGATTGGCCCTTTTATCAGCTAGGGAAATGCAACTGGACGATCCTAGTCTGGCTAGCTCGTCTGCTTTCTCAATTCCTATAATGTTTATGTCCTGCCACCTAGATAATTTGGACTTTGTTCTGGTTACAAAGAGCCTTCAGCTCTTCGCGGCAGCGTCCAACTACCCGTGATTTTACTATATTAGATGCCAGAGCTTCGAGTATGGCCAGCTTGGAATACACTACACGAGTTTGCTAATCTCAAGGATGTAGCTAGCCCGATCTTTTCAGAGTAGGCACCAGAGCCCACTTCGACTTCCATTTTGGATCCGTCGGTATAGATTGCTATTTCAATGTTAGATAACACATTGTTTGAAGACCATTCGTCTCTGCTTGGTTTTCTGATAGAGTAATTAGTATCAAAGTCGTGGTATGGGGTAACGTAGTCAGATGCTACATCCGTATATGCCATTGAGTTTAATATTGAGCTATGGCCAAAAGGCTTCGTGAGTAGATTGCCCGTTTCCTTGAGTCTTGCTGCGCTTTTTGCTGCTGTGTCATTGATTTGTAAGTCAATTGGTGGTATGTTTAGGATTGTTTCTAACAATACTGTGGGGCTAGTGCGTATGGCTCCTGTCGTGAGCTTGGTCATATGTTTTGCTTTTTTTATAGCATTCCACCAGACCAAGCAACCGCATGTTAGGATTGGCCTGACAATGGCTGTGTATAGCCATTTTGTGACCTTCGGGGATGGGCCCCATTTTTTGCCGCAGATTCTGTTCCAGCTATAGAGGGCAATATTTGCCTTTCCAGTTTACTATCAAGTACCACCCCCAGATATTTCGCGCTTGCTGACAATGAGACAGTCGAATCTTCCAAAGACGGTACCGGAAATGCTGGGATCGATCTCCTGTTAGTAAAGAGAACCAGTTCTGTTTTGTTTGGGTTTACACCCAGCCCGCAAGACTTCGCCCACTTGCTGAGTATATTGAGACTTCTAATATTCTAACTGACTTGAATCACCACCCTTCAATATTAATTGTTAGTTACTGCAACTAAGATAAATCTTATCAAGGAATTTTTCTTTCACGATTTTAAAACTTTTGACAAGTTGGTCTCGCCAAGTGCAGGGGTTTCGTTCTTTGTAGTCGTCGCAATAAATCGTTTGCAAAACTTAAAATACGGTTGTTGGTTGTTGTGTGGGTAAAAGAATTGATCCTTGAGGCACTCAATACGTTTATAGAGAATCTATCTAACTTTACTTGAAAAGTGTTTCTGCTATCATCCAAAATTTGTAGCTCTGTATTGACTGTTGATTACCGGTTTTTATTTTTTCGCACGAGACTTCTAGTTTCAGCTTCGATTGTAGGAATTCTGAGATCCCTATGCCATTCTCAGTGTCATCTTTTTTTGCAAAGGTATTTGGACCAAGTTTATAGTTATAAATTGGCAAGTCTTTAGTTTTCCTTTAAGCTAAATTGATGCGAACAGATTTGTTTTTCGTTAAGGGGGATCCGCCAGTCCTTTTTCCATACATTCACTTTATTTGCAGTTTTAGTCTTCCACTCGTTTGTTAAACTTTTCCCGCGGGAAAACCAATTTACTGCGTGAAAAGAAAATAAAAAGGGTCGGGAGCAACTTTTTGCAGTCGCCACTGCACCGAAGGTTGAGAGTCGAATGAAAGGGAATTTGAGAAGGTAAAGAAATTTCCTCCGTAAGAGTATAGTACAACAAGCAGCTGGGCAGATGCTGCCGACTCGACCGCTTACCTGAATCTTTTTCTAAGGAATTGTGAGAACAAAATTGAATCAGGCAAAGGTGTCGCGTGTCCCGTATATTTTTCCGGGATTTTCCGAAGCAAATTATCAACCAAGAATTGGTTTTTCTTTGACCACCTTCTTTGTTGCCAGCAGAAGAACCACACTCTCTCGCACTCAGCAACTATACATCGCTCCGCTACTTTGCTGTTTTCTCATTCATGGTCTTCCATTCATTCGTGAAATCGGTTGTACCCTGGGAAACTTCCCTGGGCCAAACTTCCCATTCAGACCACACATACAATAAATTTCTATCACTTGTTCGTTGCATCACTGCAACAATCAACGAGAACGCAGACACAACATTCAACAACTAAAATTCGATCGACGATCTATTTCGCGGCATTTGTCCCCACTAAAAAAAAATCAACCGAAACCCTAGAATTGGAAAAAGGAACCAGAAGAACTAGTGGACTAGTGCTGAGGATTTAAGCTTAGGGCAATCACCGCCTGGGTGTCCATTGTGGGTAGAGAGCTAAGTTTCTAACAGGAAGGAAGAGGCACTCATTACATCGCGAATAATTACCATCTTTTGGTATTTAGTGCAGATATGGGGGTTGGAGATTCTCGATAGTGTGCCATTTTTCTTTTCCTTAACAGAATTCTCTAGGGTCGTCCTTAACACAATTCTCTAGGGTGGGCCATAGACTTTTTGAATACCATAATCGTTAGGGGTATTCTGCCCTTCTGCATTTGCGTGCCGCTTTAGTCGAAGCGTCGCGTCGGTGGACTGTTGCGCATTTGTTTGTCTTTGTACTATGTACTTTGCGTTGGTTGTAGTCTTTTGTTCTCGTTGGGGTGTTTCTTTCACGTTCCTCAGACTGTTTGTTTGGTTCCGTACATGCTCTATTGCCTTTAAGGATTGGTTGTCGAACAAGAGCGCTTGATCCTAAACAACCCTGGGCACTCTTTCTTAATCGTTCTCCAAGAAGGGCAACAGGAAGAAGAAAAGTGAAGGGGCGAAGATGTTAAGGGGTTGGA
Source organism: Rhingia campestris (assembly GCA_932526625.1). Classification (NCBI taxonomy): domain Eukaryota; kingdom Metazoa; phylum Arthropoda; class Insecta; order Diptera; family Syrphidae; genus Rhingia; species Rhingia campestris. Next base: position 93,568,645 of record OW052184.1, on the reverse strand, counting down.
TGTGGGGTGGTGAGGTGGAAATCTTCTTCAATCGTTTTAACTACCCTAGTATATAGGTATGATCGACGAATTTACCAAGAGTGGTGCCATCTTCTTTCGAAACATAACAGGTAGAGAAGCGGTCCCCTCCCTTCGGCATGCGTTCCAAACGTTCTTTAATCTCCGAGTCTTCGTATTTTTTTTATTTCGAACTCTAACATGGGAACAGTATTCAAGTAAGAGCTGGACTGGTGTAAAATATCTCTTTGCTCCTGAAAGCTAACTTAGCCTAGACGTCTCTGATTTGACAGTCGAGAGTGCATGTTGATGCCATGATACATCCGAAACATATTCGATGCCTAGGATATGTATTCTTGTCCATTTCGAAATTCAGAACTTTGTACATTTTCTGAGGTTTCTTTCAGTTGAATTGTACTAGATTTTCTTTTCCCTTTTTTTGATATTTTATCGGTCTTCTTATAGAACGCTTCTCTGCTGGTTTGAAACAATTTTGCTAAGAGAAGTGGCATTTTTATCAGTCGCCTTCAGAGTAGGTACTATTGTTTGCAAAACTTAAAATACGGTTGTCGGTTGTTGTGTGGGTAAAAGAATTGATCCTTGAGGCACTCAACTTATTGAGAGAATCTATCTAACTTTACTTAAAAGTCTTTCTTAAAACTTTCCGTCAAACTTATCCTGCTTGAACTTCCTCAACTGCTATAACCGTGGAGTGGTCGTTCCTAAAACTATGTTGATTTTTTGGACAGAACAAATGAGCTCTAAATGAGCACAGTAGTCCTGGCTTAATAAACTTTTCAAGCACTCATGGGGTATCTGGATATATTTTCCCTGAGGCCAAGATTCATTACGGACTATATCGCCACTTAAATAAGTAGAGTGGCGCTTCAGTCCGTAATGAACCTGGGCCTCAACCAACATGCCTCTCCATTTAGCGCGGTTCTTGGTTAACTTCCTCTAGTTACGCACTTCAAGTTAGTTGAGGTCGGATTCTACTTTTGCGCGCCGATATCTTCCTCTACTGCGTCCGACGTCTGGCTGAGAATCGAAGACTCTGCGAGCCGGAGTATTGGTGTCCATACACTCTACAAGTCCTAGCCTTCTTAAACGTCTAATGCGGATTTTTTTTGACTGCGGGCATGTCGCTGTACAGCTCGTATAGTTCTTGGTTGAATCTTCGTCTCCATAGCCCGCAAACGCAAACGGGACCGAAGAATTTTCGAAGAATTTTTCTCTCAAAACGACCAAGGTCCACTTTTGATACGGTCCATGCGTCAACGCCGTAGAGCAGGACTGGGGTGATCAGGGTCTTATATAGGATCTTCTTAGTAGCTCGATGGTCATCATCGACATCGAAACCACGTTGATTCTGACCAATGATATCTATATCGTCTGCGTATGCTAGTGTTACACCGATTTATGAAGGATTATGCCTCTGGTATTGGCTGGGGAGTTTTGTACAATTCTCTCAAGAACTATGCTAAAGAAGTCACATGACATTGCATCGGCTTATCTTAATCCATTTTTGGTATCGAATATGTCGGCGAGGTCGTTTCCTACCCTGATGGAGCGAAACACGGTCCGTAGTAGATATGATACTCTTTTTGCCCGGTCCATCCCATCGTATTTCCTGGATGGCAGTAATGTCTGATTCGTAGTAGCTTAGGGTTTCTAATATTTATTTACCTGCACCTCTCCTGTTCAACGTTCTCACATTCCAGGTCGATATTTTGTTTAGCATGGTCGTCAACAATAACATCAGTCCTTTCCCAGGCTCCTGGTTGCTCAGTAACTAGAGTTTTCTTCCGTGGATGGGTAGTTAAAAGCACAACCTCATGTTTCAATATATTATATAGGGACATGGAGCCATCACCAGGTTCTACATCATCCCTGTGGTTATGAAAAATAGGTAGTATGCCTTCCATTCTTTTAAACAGAACCCTTCTATTGCAAAAAAAAAAAACGGAGGACAGGGTCGTTCAATTCCTTTAAGTATTTCCACCGGCATGCCATCTTAGGGTGCTTTCATCTTTTGATGAGTTTTCACCGCAAATGTTAGTTTCTCTTTAGTGAACATAGTGATCCCCAGCTGTTATGTAAGGTATTACCCGGGTTCTTATAGGATCGGTTTAAAAGAACTTTTGCTCACAACCTTCCCCTTGAAATGAAAGTAGGTATGGGACATGCAATACAACGATTCACACAACGGATATTAAAAATTAATTTTGAATGAATTATAACTTAATATTCGAAAAAAAATTAAAGTCCCAGGATATCCTTTAAAACCAAATTCCTGAATACCCAGGGGAAATATGTAACTGTCCTACAAAATTTTAGAACCGATAATCACCCTACCCTAACAGATCCACCCAAAGAAACGAATGAAATCAAATTACCAAACTTCCGTGAATGTGTTTGTACGGGAGGGGTAGTTTAAAATTGTAATTCAACTCGCTAGAGATTGATCACATCGTATCAGGCGTGTAAATCAATCAGTGAATTCATGCAAACCGATATGTGTGTATTCGTTTGCATGCCTTGTTATAGCATTGTGTGCGAGAGTGAAATAGATTCCATTGTCATGGCGCTAAAAACCAAATACGGGCCACATCAATGCACAAGTAACGCTTGTTCACCGCAAATATTTGCATAAATCTCCTTCCTCCCGCCACGGTGGTGCAGCTCCACCCAGGATTTGTCGGAGGGAAAAGCCAACCAAAATACAAGGACCAACAAAAAGTTGAAAGAAAAAGTATTGAAAAGATTTATTGCTTCAAAGCGACGACGACGACGGTTTGAGGGCGAGATTTGCTTTGCTATTTACTTCAAGGATACATTTAGTAGGAGAGCCTGCGAGCAGAGACAGAAGTTGGTTCGCGATTGTAAAATGAAACAAGGGAAACATTTTCTGGTAAAACAAAGCTTGAAAAGTGCCACCGATGCTTTGGCATTTTTTTTACTTTTGGCTTAAAGACTTAAAGATACAAAATCGTTTGGGGTTCCCTCCCGCTGGGAATGGAAATAAATACTCACCTGCAAGGATATATTTGCCCGATGTTTTCGGCATGTGCTTTGCGGAGAGCATACGTGCGTGTTACTACGGCTATAAAGTTTGGTCAACAACAAGGTGATTAAGGACATTACACGTTTCGAGTTTATAGGCTGTGAATTCATAATTTCAAATATATTGACTTTTTAGCTGTTGGCAGGCCCCTTAAGGAGCAGTAAAATGAAATAGAACTTTCTTGGTATTTGTATGCGGGCAATGTCACCCATTTGCGCAAGTTGAGATTTGATGCCACTTGTTGATATCGGGTAGGATTTTGAAAATGTTCTATCCTGCGAAAGCTATGTAACAGAAAATATGCAAACTAAGGAGAGGATTATAATTTTGAGGATTAGAAATGGATATTGGAGATTTTTTTACCCTGTTAGCTGTTAGGGGAGGAGGGTACTAAGGGAATAAATTGAAATATTTCGTGGGTACCTTTAAAGGTTTTTATTTTCAATATATGGAAACTCTCCGGCCGGTTACGCCACATTTTTATTCAGAAATGTGTGGCAATTTATAATGCAAGGCTTAGGTCCAAGTAACTTGAAGCAAATTATTTCCAGTGTGTTAACTCACTTTACTTAATGGGCTCCAGAAAGGGCAGTCTCCGCAGAAGGCGGTCATAGACACGTTGCTTCAACTCATTCAGTGATTCATAATCTGGAAGTTCAGTTTTTCTTGTGGCCTCGAAGTTGAAGCCTGGAATTCGAGGATTCTCTTGGCTAGAGCGTTACTGTTTGTTAGCTCTATGTAGTGTATTGATATCATCCTTTCTACAGCATGAATAGACATGCTCTCTCATACATGCGTAAGTACTTTGGTATAGGTGTACTAGTGACAGTATCAACTATTTCTCAATGTTCTCATTAATGCCTTATCTATGCATATTGTCTCGTGTGCATGCACTATATGGAGAATGGTCAGTCATAATTAGACCACCGACAAGTGCGTGCATTGGCGAGCCAATACTATACGCTACATTTGGCGACGAGGAAAAAAAAAAAAAAAAGTTGAACAAGAAGGAACTTGTTCACAAGAAAAGTTGAAAGTGTAAGAGAGTAGAAGTGTAAAAGTGCAAGAAGTGTAACCGATTCTGAAGAAATTATCAAAACAAACAAAAATATTATCAATTGGTGAGTAAAGAATACATAACAAAAAAAAAAAAAATAAGTGTTATTTTTATTAAGTGGTTTTCCATTCAATTGGAAATAAAATAAATAATTGGCTTTCCATTCAATTGGAAAGGAAGAGTAAGCTTCAACTGAAGTTCAGAAAATTGGTTTTCCATTCGATTGGAAAAGAAGAGTAAGCTTCAAATGAAGTTTAGAAAATTGGTTTTCCATTCGATTGGAAAAGAAAAGTAAGTTTCAAATGAAATTTAGAAAATTGGTTTTCCATTCTATTGGAAAAGAAGAGTAAGCTTCAACTGAAGTTCAGAAAATTGGTTTTCCATTCGATTGGAAAAGAAGAGTAAGCTTCAAATGAAGTTTAGAAAATTGGTTTTCCATTCGATTGGAAAAGAAGTGTAAGTTTCAAATAAAGTTTTGGAAAATTGGTTAGATATCCATTTAATTGAAAAATTAATGTAAGCTTTTAATAAAGTTTAGAGCGGAAAAAAAAATTTTATAATTTGAAAAGTTCGTTTCAAATAGTTATATGTATAATATGTATGCTATAAACCGTATTTTGATTGAAAATAATCGATTACATTTCTTGATACAGAAATGGAAAAAAATTTACATCCGTTGGAGAGTTTCGTTACTGAGGGGGACACCTCTTCAGTAGGCTTGAGATGGGAAAAGTGGAAGAGAGCCTTAAGCATATACCTGGAAGCTGCCAGTATTGAATCTCAAACAAAAAAGAGAGCGGTGTTTCTTCATTTTGGCTGTTTGGGGATTCAAGAGATTTTTTATAGTTTGCCGGGAGCTAACGCCGATGCAACTGAAGAAAGCGATGTATTTAATATAGCTATTAAGAAATTTGATGAATATTTCCTGCCTAAGCAAAGTAAAGTATTCGAAAGGCATATTTTTAGGCTTATGAAACAAGAGGTAGACGAAAAATTCGAAAAGTTTTTAATAAGGTTAAGGAGCCAAGCTGAAAAATGTGATTTTGATAAGATCGATGAACATTTAATTGATCAAATAGCAGAAAAAGGTTGTTCCGAAGAATTAAGAAAAAAGATTTTAACAATAGGTGACGATATAACACTAGATCTTATTATAAAAGAAGCTAATACGCAGGAGATTTTTTTTTTTTTTTAAATTCTGACCTGCCTAAGCAGTAATATACACATCGACCTAAAAGATCTATTGTGCTTGCCGTCAGATGCTTTTTAGGTTAGTAGTGCTTCTACTTTCCTAATGTAGCTGATAATACTTTCAGCCGAAGATTTCCTCAATTCTTCGGGACTTAAGAATTCCCTGAAGAAAGATTCTCTTCTCATACCGTAAAGAGCCGGGCATTCACATATGATATGCTCGGCTGTTTCGTCTTCTTCTAGACATAGTCTGCACTCCGGTGAGTCGACTAGACGCATTTTGTTTAGGTGATATCGCAGACCGTGATGACCAGTTAGGTAGCCTACTAAGTTTTTGATATCGTGCCTGCGAAGATTTAGTATCTTGTCGGCATCTGATTTGAAGGGCTGAATAGCTCTTTTGGCCTGTCTTAGGCCTGGGATGTTTCCCCAGTATGAAACACATCTGTTTTGTTCCCAGTTTTTTATGACTAGATTTATGGCTGATTTGGGGATTGCACAGAAGGGTTCAGGTCCAATGAAGGGGGTTTCGGAACCTTTTCTGGCTAGTTCATCAGCTTTTTCGTTACCTTCAACTCCCTTATGTCCGGGGACCCACCATAGTTTGGTTTTGTTCCTGGAACTGAGTGTTTGGAGGGAGTTGAAGCAGTGTAGTACTGATTTGGAGTCAATGATGTGTGAGCTAAGGGCTTTTATAGCTGCTTGACTGTCCGTGAATATATGGATGTTTGCGCCTTTAATACCTGAGTTGTGTATTAGGTTTGCGCATTCTTTTATGGCATGGAGCTCAGCTTGGAATACACTAGGGTTTTTTCCCATAGGTATTGAGATGTTTTTATTTGGTCCATGTATGCCAGCTCCTACCCCTGAGTCCATTTTGGAACCATCCGTATATACGCAGGAGATAGTAAAACAGCAGCTTGATAATTACGGAGATAAATCTATGAGTCAAGATATAAACATAATTAGAAATGGGCCTAAAGGAAATAGTTATCGAACAAAAGATGAAAAGGACACATGGTGTCAACGTTGCGGTAGTAGAAAACACTCCGCACAAGACACAAAGTGTCCTGCAAGAGATAAAAAATGTTTCGGTTGTGGATTTTTGGGGCATTTTCGTCAACATTGCAAGACTAAATCCTCACAAAAAAGGAAATACCCTGCACCAGAACGTAGTGTTATCAACAGGAAAAAAGTAAAGAAGGACACAGAAGAGGTTGATTTTATTGAGAAAGAGCAAGTAGACTATGTATTCCATATCGACAATGAAACATCTATAGAATGTTTTATTGGGGATATAAAAGTTAATATGATTATTGGCTCTGGGTGTAAACAAAACCTGTTAACAGATGCGACATGGAGATATTTAAAGAATCACAACGTAAAAGCGTTTAATCAGATTAAAAACCCAAAAAAGACATTTTTAGCTTATGGCAGTTCTACCCCTTTGGACGTGATCGGATGTTTCGATGCATTTATAATGATTGGCAAGATTGTAGAAAAAGCCACATTCTATGTTATTGCAGAGGGAACGAACAATTTATTAGGGGTTACAACCGCAAAAGCTCTTAAAGTTCTCAAAATAGGTACTGATGTTAACCAAGTAAAAAGTTTAGAATTTCCGAAGTTTAAGAATGTTCTTGTGGAGATACCAATTGATGAATCAGTCAAACCTGTTTTCCAACCATTCAGGAGAATTCCTATACCTTTGGAAGCTAAAGTCGAAAAGAAGTTAGAAGAACTTTTAGAATGCGATATTATAGAGGAAGTTAGAAAACCCTCAAAATGGGTTTCCCCTATCGTTCCCATTCTAAAAGAAAATGGAGAAATAAGAATTTGTGTGGACATGAGACGTGCAAATGCAGCCATTTTGCGGGAGAACCATCCTTTACAAACTATGGATCAGCTTTTGCCAAAGATTGGAAATGCAAAACTATTTAGTAAACTCGATGTTAAAAACGCCTTCCACCAGATTGAAATTCATCCCGAATCACGGTACATAACGACGTTTAAAACAAATAAGGGATTGTACCAATATAAGCGATTAATGTTTGGAATAACTTGTGCCCCGGAACTTTTTCAGAAAATAATGGAAAAAATGATTATTGGATGTGAAGGGCTAATAAACTTTATTGACGATATATTAATATATGGTAGTTCCAAACACGAACATGATAAACGGCTACAAAAAGTTCTTCAAATTCTCAAGGAAAATAATGGACTTTTAAATAATGATAAATGTCTGATTGCAGTTTGTAAGATACAATTTTTGGGACATGAATTAAGTCGCGAAGGGATAAAACCTTTAACAAAGTATCTTGAGAGTTTACAATTATTTAGATTTCCAAAAACAATAGAAGAACTTCAAAGTTTTTTGGGTCTAATTAATTTTATTGGAAAATGGATACCTCGGTTAGCTACTACCACGGAGCCTTTGAAACAACTCTTGCGGAAAAAACTTACAAAGAATAGTAAGCTAATGGAACATTGGACTAATGAACAAGATTATGCTTTCAAAGAATTAAAACACATTCTTGCAAATATTAAATCGTTGGGTTTTTACAACGTTGAAGACAGAACTCAAGTTATTGCTGACGCAAGTCCATTTGGACTTGGTGCAGTGTTATTGCAAATCAATTCAAAAGGACCTTGAATTATTGCTTACGGCAATAAAACGCTCACAGAGTGTGAACGCAGGTATAGTCAGACAGAAAAAGAGGCATTTGCATTAGTCTGGGCAATAGAGCACTTTAACATTTTCCTTTTTGGAAAACAGTTTGATTTGATAACGGACCATAAGCCTTTAGAGATCATTTTTGGACCAAAATCAAAACCATGTGCTCGCATAGAAAGATGGGTTTTGCGTCTACAATCATATCGATATCATATAATTTACAGACCGGGTAAATCAAACATTGCCGACCCACTATCACGTTTATGTCAATATTCAAAAGAACCTATACAAGCAACAGACAATTATATACAACAGATAATTGAAAGTTCAAGGCGTAACGCGGTATCAATACTAGAAATAAAAGAATATTCCACAAAGGATTCGGAAATACAAAATGTTAAAAAGGGTGTTTACAAAAATATATGGGATGAGTCTGTTAAAATATTTAAAGTTTTCGAAAACGAATTATGTTTTTATGAAAACATTTTACTTAGAGGAAATAAAATAGTGATTCCGCAGAAACTAAGAAAACACGTTCTGGATGCCGCACACGAAGGCCATCCCGGCATTGTGGCTATGAAAAGTCGCCTAAGGACTAAAGTGTGGTGGCCTGGAATTGTAGAAAATCTTATTAAAACATGCAAAGGTTGTACAATGGTTGCTATGCCTCATCCTCCAGTTCCATTAAAAAGACGTGATCTTCCAATCACTTCATGGGTTGATATAGCCATTGACCTCATGGGCCCACTTCCAAATAATGATTACCTGTTCGTTGTAGTAGACTATTACAGCCGATACAAGGAAATCAAAATTTGCAAGAGCATAGCATCCTCTAACATCATAAAGATGTTAAAAGAGATTTTTAGTAGACTCGGTTTTCCTATTTCGATAACGGCAGATAATGGGAAGCAATTTATAAGCACAGAATTTAAGACATTTTGTAAAGAATGCAATGTAATACTTTTTAACAGCATTCCATATTGGCCACAGCAAAATGGAGAGGTCGAAAGACAAAATCGAGATATATTAAAACGATTAAAAATTGGAAAAATTGAAGGAAAAGAACTAAAAGAATCCTTATGGGAATATTTAATGATGTACAATAGTACACCACACTCAACCACCGGAAAACGCCATCGGAATTATTTTTCAATAGAATAAATAGAGACAAAGTTCCAGCATTTGAATCTATAGATAAAACATATGAGAGGCTACAATCCGCTATGCGGATCGTTGAATACCCTATCCCATCCCATCCTTTAAATTAATATCCTCAAAATATAGGCTTTATGGCGATGAAAAACAGAAAATGACATTGTCACAATATATTGCTCAGACAGTTTCTCAAAATCTTTTGTGGTTCGACAAAAAACAACGTATTTCTATTGCTAATGCCTTGGGATGGGGTATACAAATGGTTTTTTTAAGAAAACGCCCCCAAAATGTGGGAGTAGGTGAAAATGATCTATGGACAAAATGTTTATATTACCATTGCGGAAGTATTTGCATCAAAATTTTTTTCGAAAGTTTTAAAATTTGGACAAAAAGCGTTTTTTACTAAAAACGCCCCCAAAAAGTGGGCGTGGCAAAAAACTTTGTATGAACGAAATATAGATATTAGGATTGTCTAAATATGCTGCTCAGACACTTTTTTGAAATTCCTTACGGTTTGGCTTTAAACTACGTTTTTCAAAAAGGGGGCGTGGCAGTGGGCGGATTTCAAAAATTTTTACACTTGTTCTGCTTCGTCGGCCAGAGAGTCTATATACCAAATTTCAACACTCTAGCTCAAAATTTAAGGCCCAAAAATCGGTGACACACAGACGGACGGACGGACGGACGGACAGACAGACAGACAGACATGGCTTAATCGACTCAGCTAGCGATTCTGAATCGATCCATATACTTTGAGGTATATGTATCGAAATTATTTCTCTATGTTACAAACTTAATGTCAAAACTAATATACCCCCCTATGGGATAGGGTATAAAAAATTACAGATTCAGAGGTGCGAGATAGGGATAAAGAAAATAAAGAGAAGGGAGTATGTAGATAGAAAAAGAAAAGCCGAAGGTTCAGATATTAATATAGGCGATAAAGTGTATGTAAAGAATTTTGTAAAACAAAATAAACTTACTCCAAATTTTAGTCCTACTCGACACACTGTAGAAAGTAATAATGAAGGAGATATAGTAGTTAGAAATGATAAAACAAATGAACAATTTAGAAGAAATATTGTTCACCTTAAGAAGATAGAAGGGGAGTGGAAGTCTATACAAGATTAAGCATTCAGAATAAATTATATTATGTAAAATGGATTTCAATACAAAATGATTTAGGAACACAATACGAATCTTATTAATTTTATGAATTAAAGTTGGACATAAGTTACAAAGTTCAATATGTTTATGTTTATGTTATAACAAAATGTAATTCGAAATAAAATGTTTATTTATTAAGTTTTCAGAAAAAAAAATCATAAAAAAAAAAAAAAAATAAAGAAAAAAAAAAAAACTTAAAAACATGGAAGAGATGTAGTGTATTGATATCATCCTTTCTACAGCATGAATAGACATGCTCTCTCATACATGCGTAAGTACTTTGGTATAGGTGTACTAGTGACAGTATCAACTATTTCTCAATGTTCTCATTAATGCCTTATCTATGCATATTGTCTCGTGTGCATGCACTATATGGAGAATGGTCAGTCATAATTAGACCACCGACAAGTGCGTGCATTGGCGAGCCAATACTATACGCTACACTCTATATAGTCATAACAATGAAGTAAAGGTTCTTCGAACTTTTGCCCTACATCCACACCTTGCTACAGCTCACAAAGCTTGTAATTGTATCTTTCCCTTCAATATAGTCTCTATTTAGGGACTTAATTTGAGCTTTAAACCAAAGTCCCCCGCAACAATTACATACTTGTGTGAGACCTTGCCTGGTGACGTCATTGTATTTCCGATGTAATATTTGCCGTTGAGTACTTACTTGTTGAGCTAAGTGTTGATTGTGCTCTTCGGATGAGATATTTCGCCGTGTTTCAATATTTCGCTGAGATTGTCGTATTGTTTCATTTGCCCGACTTGTTGCATCAACTGGATGAAGGCGGACTCTTGCTAATTAGAATATATGCATTTCATCTTCATATCTTTGGTCTTGAATGCGAGTTTCCCTCCTTCTCTGAGAGTCTCTAGCCTGTTCAATTGCCCTTAAGATAGAGTGTGATACAGAATCATTCATTCTTTCTTCATCACGGAATTCAGAATTTTGACGTCCTGTGTTCACGTGTGTTTGATTCTGTTCTTCCCGATTATACTGTGGATCCTGCTGGCGCACGTTATGTTCTACCCTGTTTCGATGCTCTTACTGTCTACTATACCCCGGATACTGACGGCGCACACTATGCTCCATCGTGTTTTGGTGCTGTTCTTCCCTACTATACTCTAGATCCTTTCGGTCCTGTTCCTGTCTGCTATAGTTCTATAATACCGCTAGGATTAGAGTCCGATAGAAAACCATTTGGACTTTTGAGTTATCAGCTTCGATCCAATGTCGTTCTCCAAAACAATGTATATCAACGGTTTTCAAGACTCAAACTTCGTCAAATCTTCACTAAGGTCTCATTCGTTGGGTTGATATTGACTTTGAGTTAGTTAAACTTTTAAAATAAGATATTTGGCGTTAATGTTTATACAGGTCCTCAAAGCTAACTTATCCATTAATTTCTGAAAGCGAATAAGGAATGGCACCTCCTGTTGTAACGGCGACTATGAATGGCATATTGGGGAAGCTTCTCATGACAATTTTATACTCTTGAATGTTTGTAAGACTTTCACAAGGCGTGGGTCAGTAAACGAAAACTAGATTTTGTTACATACTTTCGGAATTTGAACCAGGGACTCCGCGGTTAGTAGTCCAAGGCACTAACCAATAGGTCATTGCATCCACAATGATGAACTTATTAGCAACCTCAAAGTTTGTGGTATTAAAAGTGACATTTCTCCAAGGATGTGGCTAACAATACATTGTTTGCTGATAGGAAGAGCACTGCGCGTCCTCCGCTCATCAGCTGTCATAAATGCTTCTATAACAGAACGATGGGAGCGACCAATGATGTCCACATTGTCTGCATATCCCAGAAGCTGGACAAAAAACAAAAAATACAAATTTTTGGCGCAACAGGCTCGTTAGTACCCAGGGCCTAGCTTTTTCTCACAACCATTCATGTGTGCGTGTGTACTTCTTGCACGATGGCGGGACCTCCTGTTTTATGCCGACTCCGAACGGCTTAGTTGAGATAAGCTATTCTTGACAATTGATACTACTCGGATGATTTCTCAGATCATCACGAGAGGAGGGCCAGTGAAAAATCATTTAGGTGTTGCTACGGCTGGGAATCGAACCCAGACCTCCTGCGCGGCAGTTCATCGCTCTAACCATCGCGCCACTGAGCCCTCGAAGCTTAACGAATGTTTAACAACATTGTACTTTTCTTGTTCACACATACCCTACAATATATCAGTTCCAGCACAAGATTAAAGAAATCGCACGATACCACATCTTCTTGTCGGAATTCGGAAACTGAACATTGCTTAGCGGGTTCTCCAGTGTTAGACAACACAGAACTTTTAGATGGAATCCCGGATTCGCTCGATATAGATCCAGGCGGTGGATGCTTTCATACGCGGCCTTAAATTCGAGTGAAATATAATGGGTCTCGACTTGCACGATGTTGAAGAATCATCAGTACCTTATGTCGGTGATATCACATCTCGACTTGAAATTCTTTAGTCTGTTCGAGGATCTATCTTAATCTATGGTCTATGATTGTCTGTCTTATATCGGTGATACCACATTACATCTTGACTTGAAATTCTTAAGTCTTTTCGAGGATTTGTCTTAGTGTGAAAAATCGGTCTATTATTGACCTGCATGCCGTGCCGAAAGCCACAATGGTAAGTGCCGATACTTCATTGTATGGTTGGAGCAAGACATAAGATAGGATTTTTTAGATGGGGTATCTGGACCTGATATTCCAGCCATCGGGTTTGGTACATGCACTCTTCCATACCATCCTGTCCGTTTTTGAAAAGTTCCTCTGGTAAACCATAAAAACCAGCTGCCTTGTAGTTCTTGAGCTTTTTATGGTTGCATTGACTTCAATACATTTGGCCATTTTCAGCGATGATTAAGGAACCTAACTTGAGAAGATATTTATTCGCGTATCACTGGAATAAAAATGAATCCACGCAACTTTTCACATAGCTATCCGAAACGGACAAAATTTAATGCCACGAGTAGGGTAGCAACAATCTTAACGTTGACGATGAAAAGGAAACAAAATGATCCTTTCGAGGCCCGTGCCATTTTAGTACGTTCAAAAGGTTACTAGAACCTTTATAATTTTTGAATTGTTGTGGTTTTATTGTTTGCTTTTGAACGATGAGGTGAGTGTCAACAATCAGTTACACCGTGTTGATTTGATAAAATGGACGATTTGAGAAGTCAGATGTAGAAGGTTTTGTAGCGTGAATTTTTCAGCTGAAGTTTAAGTTATCTGAAAATAGTGATAACTTGGGCTGCCCCGATATATTGCGGTGGCATTGGAAATTGCAAATTTAGTTCATTTCGATTGTACTTTTGGGTGAGTTAGTTTTCAAACTGTAAGAAGTATCCAAAAATCAGCTAAAGAAGAAGTAAGAACTGCTCCTCCTCATATAAATTTTCCGAAAAACGAGTACCTTAATTGTTTATAAAGACACTTTTGCAAATTCTTGGGTATAGTTGATGGTGTAGTTAATACTGACCTTATTATTCAAAGTACGAATACTCAGCATTTAGCAGACCAAAAAGGGGATGATGATGTTACCCCGCAATTGGCAAAACTTATTTTTACCTCCTACACCAGAGCAGATGAGTGCAGTAAGTTAAGCTCCGTTCAGACGATTGTCAGATCTCATAAGATGGTCAGGTCAGGTCAGTTTCTGACAGCAAATTATCTCAGAAAACCATATTCATATTGTACTCAAAGTTTTCTGACAACATGGTCAAACTAAGTTGGCAAGTTCATACTACTGTAGGGGCCAAATGCCCTGCCAATATTGTAAATAAAGGGTTTTTCAATAAGAGCGCTACAAAAGTTTTTTTTAAATAAAATGAAAGTACGTTCAATACCATTATGTATGGAATTCGATTTCTTTTGCATGGCCACCACGGGCACGCTTGCAGATGTCCAGACGCTGAACCCAACTTTCGACGGTTTTCAAACATAAATCGGACGATACTGCTGCAATTTCACTTTCGATATTCGTACGAAGTTCATCAATCGTCGCTGGCTTGTTGGCATAGACCATAGACTTGACGTAGCCCCACAGGAAATAGTCTAACGGCGTCAAATCGCACGACCGAGGCGGCAAAGCGACTGGACCATTTCGTGAGATAACACGTTCTCCAAACTTGGTTTCCAATAAATTGATTGTGACATTCGCTCTGTGGCTTGTGGCGCCGTCCTGTTGGAACCACATGTCCTCCAAGTCCATATCATCCAATTGGGGCCAAAAATATTCGGTTATCATTGAACGGTAGCGATTCCCATTCACAGTAACGTGCCGGTCTTGATCATCACGGAAGAAGTACGGGCCAATGACGCCGCCGGCCCATAAACCACACCAAACCGTAATATTTTTGGCATGCAATGATGACTGATGTGTGATGTACGTGTGGATTGCTGCCTGACTAATACCGCATATTTTGTTTATTGACGAAGCCATTCAGCCAGAAATGAGCCTCATCGCTGAAGATGATTTTTCGATGAAAATCCGAATCATTTTCAAGGTGTTGCTCAGACCAATTCACGAACATCACGAACGCTTCTGGTGGTCAAGCGGCTTCGGTTCTTGCGTTAATTTAATCTTGTAAGGATGTAGGCCAAGATCTTTTCGCAAAATTCGCCAGAACGCCGTCACAGAGATGCCCAACGCTTGAGAACGACGTGTGAGAGACACATTTGGGCTTTCTTCAACTGAAGCCTCAGCGGCAGCAATATTCTCGACACTACGGGCACTTCTTTGTCTCACTGGCACGGGAACATTTTGTACTGTGCCTGTGGATTAAAATTTTTCCACTAGACGCTCAATTGTTGATCTGCTAGGACGATTATGACGACCATAAATTGGACGTAGCGCTCTTAACGTTGAGGCCACTAACTCCGAATTTCGGTAGTAAATTTTAATAATTTCGACTCGTTGGCTCGTATATCTTTCCATCATGAAATGACAAACCTTACTGAAGAGAAATGTCAAAAGAGCGGCAAGAAATGTGGCGTCGTTTGCTGTCCCTGTCGCTCTACTTTTGTAGCGTCCCTGTTGAAAAACCCCGTATTACAATCGCCTGAACATAGCCTTACATTCGCTGGCTGGACTTGCCATTTTGTTTCATTCAACGTATTAAAAAGAACTCTGGTCTTTCACCCGATTTCGCCCATCATGGTGGGCAGGTTTCACACGTTTCTTGAAACTGTTCAAAACGTCTACAGTTGCGTGAGTTCCCAATAAGTAGTACCTCGAGTCAATGTCCTTAAAGCAGTTTATAAGAGCAATAAAATATTATTATAACTTGGTGCTCCTTAGCATCAAGTAATAAGCCTCTACACCTGGCCTGATATCGTCTTCAATTTCTTACACTAAATAGTTGGAGGTCTCCTTCTACCAGGTTCCTCCATTGGAGATGAGATCTGCCTTGGTTTTTTCTTTGCTCTGGTTGGGCGTCGAAAACTTTTAGGACTGGAGCGTGTTGTCCCTAGATGAATCACCAGTCTCTGCTCTCTTGGTTCTTTCCATCACATCGATGTCTGTCAGCAAACCAAAGATATTCACCCCTATCGAGGTATCCGTTCGGTCCGATTTCCGAAACGAAACCCAGTTCCAATCGGAACTCAATTTGCTTTTGAGGTACTCCTTGCGGAACAAAAAAAAAGAATACAATCGCGTTCGATTGATTCCGCAGCATTTAATCGTCTGACAACTTTTGAGGAAATTCAACACATAGCTGTCAAAAATTGCTGACTCAATGCATATCGCTGATGCCCGATCATGTGTGTTACATTTCGTCGGAAGATCTGTTCGAAATGCTCATACGAATGGCTACCTCGATGCACTAGGCTGAGTGTTGCGCACTTTTTGAACTTATTGTTGAAGCAACTGCATGGTAATGCGTCAGCTTTCCTTAATCCTCTAATAGTGGTAGGTTTCGGTCGGCTATATTCCAATTTTGAAGCAGCAGCGAATATTTTGTAACGTCATTCTAATCAGGCGTATCAGTTTAGCAGCTAGACCTAAAGCTAGCCAAAGCTAGACCTAAAGCTAGCCATAGTACGATAAAGCCCTTCTGATCACACTGTCATAAGCGGCTTTGAAATCGATGAACATGTGTAGGGTATAGGTGTTAAATTCTTGAGTCTTCTCCGGGATCTGACGTAATGTAAATAATTGGTCCTGTGTCAAAGCCGCATTGGAAAGGGCCAATTAGATATTTAAGAAACGGTTTAAGACTTTCACATAAAACCCTGCATAGTATGCTGGCGATGTTTAAAACTCGAATGCCCCTGTAGTTGGTATAGAGTAGGCGTTCTCCTTTCTTGTGGATCGGGAAGGTTCTAAGGTTCCAGTTGTCGGGAATACGTTCGTCCCAACATATTTTGCGAAAGACTACGCTGTTATCTCCAGCGTGTTTAAAAATCTCCACTTGTAGCCCATTAGCACCAGCGGCCTTGATGGACTTTAGACATGAATCTTATTTTGGTCATGTTTTTGGAACTCTTGGTTATCATCCATATTGCTTGGGCCTGTTTACTCGTTGGTGAAATCTTGACTGTCCTCACCATTTCACAACCGTTTGATGTAGTCATTCCAGATTTTTAACATCGATGTGCCCATGATTTCAGGCTCCAGGGTGGCACGTGTATGTTATTTTCCTGTAGAAGCTGCGCACCTTGTTTATGGTGAAACAGCTCTGCATCTCCTCGACTTTTGCAGTTGATAGTCTATTTTCTTTCCTCTGAGAAAGTGCTTCTCCAACTTTCTTCTCTCAATGTAGAGCTGGTGGAATGTATTCTTTTGGACCCATAATCTGTAGGCTTCGCTGAGCATATCCCACGAGGGCTGTTGTGAATATCGCAACACTTCTGATGCAGCGTTTTCAACCGTTTCTTCGCATCGCTGTAAATGTTTTTTCTATGTTTATATCAACAGGCCTGCGGGGTTACGCGCGAGTAATATGCGGTCTGCGTATGCTGTAGCGGCCACTTTCGATTTTAGTCGTTGAAATTTGTTTTCATAGCTGTTGTTCGTCTAATAACTTCGTTGTTGAACAGTGAGAACCTTGTGCTGTTTATCACCATGTGGTTCGCGTATTGCTTGTAAGTTTTGGCAAGGAGGTCTTATAAGGCTTAAGTGATGGGATTTAGCGTTAATGCGAATCGTTGTCACTCTCTCGCTGACTTTGTGAAAACTCAAGACTCATTCTTTAAGTCTTCGTCTGACAGCAAATCTACAGCCAAAAGTGTCTTTCACCAAGATGCCATTATTCATCATAGAAACCGCAGTTTTGAGTCAGTCTTTCTTCGATCCGTCCATCCCATCGCATTTCTTACAGAGCTGTTACTTTAGCTTTGAAATTCGTGAAATCGGTACCTGGTGTGCAAACTCATGTTATTGACTCGTGCTTATCGTTTTAATTAAAAAAACTGAAAGTATTCTCATTTTCCGTCAACTGTCGAGTGATGTTAAAGCTTCATCCTCGTTTGTGTATACTTTTTGCCCTGTCAGAGACATACCTTCACAATTACTTTTACTTCCTTAATGGGCAGTTACATTAGTGGAATTATAATGAACCTCCAACACTCACCTTGCACTCAACCTATCTATTTCAAACAATCTTCCGGATTCCTTCAAAAAACATTTCCTTTCGATGAAAATCACTCCTGCAAGGAATCTCTCACTCACTCATTCTCCTCTGTCACAATCGCTCATTTGCGTGTCCTCATTGTGTAGCAGCAAATAATCTCCTCCATCTATCATCTAAACGATTTTAGGGAATTCCCCAACCTGCCTCTCAAATTAACACTAATTAAGTCCTTTCGACGTGCAAACGGATCCAAGTAGCCCCTCAGGGGTGTACATGACATTTGGATCGGCCAACCTAATATATCAGAACCTAGGACTGTATATAGCGCTAATAAAGGCCACCAACAATGGAGACTCCTCATCGTTCCACAGATATCCGTAACAGGCTCCATACTGTGCCTTAAAATGGTGGCCGTTTGCAAAATCACAACACTCGTATCGCCGGGAAATTGTGAGCTTAATCGACGAAGCCCACAACTTCCCGGTGGAACAACAGCACCGACCCTATTGTCAGTGGGACAATTACCGCGTTCGATATTATGCCAAAGGATCTCGGACAGCCTAATGAGAATCAGAATGACTGCTGTTTTCTTTCTTCTCTCGTCGGCCTTGTACAACCTGATTTCGTTGTTTGGATGGTTGATTTCGGGACTGAGGTTTGTGTATCCCGCCCCCGTATCCATATCAATCGAACACGTGACACCCTTGGGATGGGAATTCGGGACTCGTGTATCCACGTATTTATGGCTGTCAGTTGTATGTGCCTGGTGATGAGGGAGGCGTCAATTTTTGGCCGCGTTTCTAATATTACTGGCGCAATTGCGGCCATATGCGGTTTTTGATCGAACTCCAGAACGTCCTCATTACGTCGGCACGTATATATATTTTCTGGCGGTTATCCTCGTGGAAAGGTCGCATCTTCGTGCGTCGTTGCTTGTCAATGTTGCCACATCGACGCACGGTGCCAATGTATCTATAATGGGATGTTCACTGCAGATGGAAAAGGAAATTAGTATGTTTGATGTGTCCCAGCACTCGATTGGATTGCTTGTGTTTCTTGTGTTCGCAGGCTTCATTTGTTACTATGTCGGGCAGTGGGGTTCGGTTCAATGAAACGGTGAGCGTCACTCTTGCTCGATGAATATTGAAATTTCTGCCTTAGACGGAGGAGGAACTGAACTCCGTCATTTTCTATCACAATTGGTATGATGCCGGTCCTGCATACAGACGAACGATTCTTTTCATGTTGATGAGGACCGAGAAGCCATTTCTGAGGCAGGCGTAGACGGAGAGCTGTATATCCATGGAGACATACGTATATGGTAGCGAGTGCAGAGTGGATGAGGGGTGGTTTAGAGTAATTAGTGTTCGTTGTGAGTGAAAATTGCAAAACAGAAAATAACGAACAAAATTTTGCATTTTTGGCGTCGCTTGTTGTAGGATGTTGGAATGTTCATGTCATCTGCTTACATTCCATTGAATATTGTAGGGACTGCATACGAGGATATGATATGCCATGAGTGGGTTGAAAACACTAGCGAATGGAGGTTCTTCATCAACTTAATTAAGAATTTTAACAATGACAGGATTGTTTTGTTTTGCATATTTCTATGTTTGGATTTATCCAAGTGAATGTTGTTTTTAGTTAGCATTTTTTTCACAAACAACGCTCAAATTTGATTAAATTTCACATATACATAAAATTGTTATCTAATCATCGTTGAAAGCAATTGTAAGTGAAAGGGAATCAGGTTTACAGCATACTGCAGATACGTCCTCAATATATGATTGATTTTGATTTGATTTAAGTGGCACTATAATAAACCTGGGTCTCAACCAACGTGCCCCTATTAATCCCAGTTCTTAGTTAACTGCCAGTTGCACACTTCAAGTTGGCTGAGGTCGGGTTCTACTTGTCCCCGAGAAATAGGATGAAGTCTTCCTCTACCGCTTCCGACGTCTGAATGGGTATCGAAGACTCTGCAAGCCGGAGTATTAGTGTCCATTCGGTCTACATGTCCTAGCCATCTTAAACGTCCAATGCGGAGTTTTTTGACCAGGGGTATGTCGATGTACCGCTCGTATAGTTCGTGGTTGAATCTTCGTCTCTAAGCCCGTCAACGCAAACGGGACCGAAGATTTTTTGAAGAATTTTCCTCTCGAATCGACCAAGGATTTCTTCATCCGCTTTTGATGCGGTCCATGCTTTAGCTCCGTAGAGCAGGACTGGGATGATCAGGGTCTTATATAATAGGATCTCCTTATTAGTTCTAGTGAGGGTTTTCCTACTAAATTGCCTTCTTAGCCCGAAGAAACAGCGGTTGGCAAGAGTAATTCTTCGTTTGAGATGTTCTTGTCAGAGTTAATAGCGGATCCGAGGTAGACAAAGTCCCGTACTACCTCTAAGTTATATCTGTCAATTGTGACGTTCTGTGTCGATAATGTGTATCCTTTCGTGTTGACAGCATATACTTAGTCTTACCCTCATTTACTGCTAAACTCATTTTTGCCGCTTCCTTCTCTATACTAGCAAACGTGGCTATGACATCACGTTTAGTCCTACCAATGATTCCAATATCGTCTGCGTATGCTAGTAGTTGCACCGATTTTTAGAAAATTGTGCCTCTGGTGTTGGCTCGGGAGTTTTGCACAATCCTCTCAAGAATCAAATTGAAGAAGTCACATGACAGCGCATCGCCTTGCCTAAATCCTTTTTTTGTATCGAATGTGTCGGTTAGGTCGTTTCCGACCCTAATGTTGCAGCGAGAATTCTCCATCGTCATCCTACACAAACGGACGAGTTTGGACGGTATACCAAAACTAGACATGGCTCTGTATAGTTCGTCTCTATAAATGCTGTCGTATGCGGATTTAAAATCGATAAATAGGTGGTGCGTATATCGATTTGGACTTCTTGGGTTTCTTCCAGGATCTGACGAAGTGTGAAAATTTGATCGATTGTGGACTTTCCTGTCCTAAAACCACCCTGATAAGGGCTGATCAGGTTGTTGGTAAACGGTGTCAGGCGTTCACATATTACGGCAGATAGGATCTTGTGGGCGATGTTGAGTAGACTTATGCCTCTGTAGTTGGCGCAGTTCAGAGGGTCTCCTTTTTTGTGGATCGGGCAAACGATGCTGAGGTTCCATTCTTCAGGCATGCTTTCAACCGACCAGATTTGGCTTATGAGTTGGTGGATGTTGCTTACCAAATCATCTCCGCCAGCTTTATAAAGCTCAGCGGGAAGGCCGTCATTTCCGGCGGCCTTATTAAGCTTGAGTTTAGATATAGCTATCCTCACTTCACTTAGGTCGGGTGGTTGGCAGTTTTCGCTGTCGTTGCCAATATTGAATGGATCGTTTTGCCTGACAGCGGAATGTTGTTCGTCATCGCCGTTTAACAGTCTGCAGAAGTGGTTCTTCCATATCCTCAGCATCGACTGTGTCTCAACTACGACAGGATTCTGTTCGAGCCTTGTAGCCTTGGCTTTGACGTTTTACACTTTGGTAAAACTTGCGAACATCGTTCCTGGAGTGGCACCTCTCTATATCCTCGATCGCGCGCTTTTCTTGTTCTTTTTGCTTCTTTCTGAAAAGCCGATGTTCTTCCCTTCTTCTTTGCCTATAGAGCTCAATGGCAGCTCTCGTCTTCACCTGCAGCTTAGCCTTGTAGGCCTCGTTCTTGGCTGCGAGCATCTGTCGGCATTCCTCATCAAACCAGGGATTTCTTGCTGGTGGCCGCGAGAAACCTAGCACATCAGTTCTGGTTGATCTAATGGCTTGTTGGTACCGTTGCCATTGTTCTTCGACATTAGATGCTGGTCGAGAGTCGAGAGGTTAACGGATACGCGTTGCGCGAAGGTCTTGGCGGTCTGTGGCGATTGCAGTCTTTCGACATTAAATTTTTTCACAGTATTTCTGTTTCTTTGTGGCGTGGTGGAAATCCGCATCTTTACCTTGGCTGCAACAAGGTAGTGGTCCGAGTCGATGTTAGCCCTCGGAATATTCGGACATCCAAAATACTGGATGCGTGCCTCTTGTCTATCGCAGTGTGATCAATTTGGGTGATTGTTCATTGATCTGGAGACCGCCATGGCCCCTTATGAATATCGAGGTGAGGAAACCGTTTGTTGGCTATAGTGGCATTTCGTTCCGTAGCGAAGTCAATTAGCCTAAGTCCGTTACCAGACGTGTTGTCGTGTAGGCTATATTTTCCGACAATACTGCTAAAGATGTCTTCTCTTCCTACCTTTGCGTTAAAATCTCCCAGCACGATTTGAACATCGTACTTTGGTAGTCGCTCATAGGTTTTGTCAAGGAGCTCGTAGAAGCGATTCTTAGTTAAATCATATTTTCCGTCAAAGCAGGAGTGCATATAAGGCTTATGTTGTCGAAATTGGCCTTGATGCGGATTGTTACAATGCGTTCGCTAATGTCTTGGAAACATAAGACTTCTTGCCTAAGTCTGGCAATTATAACAAATCCGCATCCGAATAGTCGCTGTTTCTGCTCACTATAACACGGTCCATAGTAGATGTCACAGTTTTTAATCCTCTTTTTGCTCGGCCCATCCCATCGTATTACCTGGATGGCAGTATTGTCTGCTTTGTTGCAGTTTAGGGCTTCCGCTAGTTGTTCATCTGCACCTCTCCCGTGTAATGTTTTCACATTCCAGGTGCAGACACGAACGTTGTTGTCCTTTTTTCGTTTAGCACGGTCGTCAACAAAATATCAGTGCTTTCCGAGGCTATTGGTTGCTTCGTAAGATATGGATATTTCCATGGGTGGGTAGTTAACCCAAAGCACAACCCCCAACCTGGAGTGCCAGTTCCAATACAATAGATACCCCTAGGACAAGCGGCCTTCGGTATCCACTACGGGATTAATCGCTGCCGTTGACCTTTCCGTTCATCAACCACCATCTCTGTTCAAGGGGCCTAACTTACCCTTGAGATTCCTAGATAACCTGTTGTCCGAATATGTCGAAGCAGCTCATCTAGGTTCGTCTGGGACGGCAGAACGGGTATTCATTCCGCGCCATTCTGACCGTCTTGTTATCAACACTCGCACTTATCGTTTAGCAAGTCAAATCCGGTTGGATGAGACCAGTACCCGATGGTTACCACTTGGAGGTAAAAAAATAAGCACATTTGATGTGTAGTCAGAGTTGCAACCACTGGGCAATGCCAAGTTAAAGCCAATCAGGGTCTACCTTCATTCTACACCCAACCAACAAAGGATTATAAATATAATCTCTTGCTCCAACAAAGGATTATAAATATAATCTCTTGCTGGTCTTCATTACGATACGTTTTAACTTAAAGAGAGCTGACCCTAAATTTATGTATGGTCTGTGGCAAACTCGATTGATTCCCCATTTTAACCCATCGCAAATGTTCAAAATTGATTAATAGATATACCTCAGTAGGTCTCCAGTTGATCGGTTCTTTCGGAACATATAAAACCGATCACTTATCATTGCATGTTATTCTTGATAATGTAATAAAAGCCCAAGTTAGTTAGGATTTAAAATTCGATCGATGTTTGGAGCTATAATCCAAAAAGATCTCAATTGTTCCCACTTGTAGAATTTCGCTTAATAGAAAGCCCTTAATTCACTTTAAATATCTACAGACATCCGTAGCCAATTTGCCTGCCTAATTTACTTCTCCAACGATACAAATTTCCATACCTTCTTACCCCCATTTGATGCAAATCCATCTACTGCCACTGACAGGTATAGTGCTGATACCCATATTGCGTACACAAATGTACAGCACAGGAAATATGCCTTGAAATTCTACATGTAGGTACACAACTATGACAAGTAAGATTATTATCAAAAGCTCTGTTCAATGGCGCCCTTAATTATGATACAAAGCGTCCGCTTCCTTGACTGAGATACGCGATAAACTCATATCTACCCATGTATCGTGCACATAATTCCGACGTTTCCTTTATCACTGAGACGTGTTTTTTTTTATGTATACACCCACGCAGCACAATGAACAAATTGAAACAACGGCAACCATAACTCATCGCGATCCTTTGAAGAAGACATAAATCCCATAGAACCATAATGAAGCCGTACACAGGAATTAATCAAGACGTTACCCCATATGCACCACCCACACCACCAAAAATAAAAGGATAATAAAGATGGATACAATTCAAGTGGCAATTGTATCCATATCCCCTTCTATTTTAAGTATAAAAGTGAACAAAAAGGTGGGCGTGGCTTGCATTGTCAATGGAGGAAATTGAAAGGACATTGTTGTCTAAATATGTGGTTTAGCTAATTTTTCAAACATTTGCATCTAAAAATATGAATTTTATTATCAAAGTGGGCGTGGCTCAAAACAAACAATTGATACAATACAAATAATAAGGACATTGTCCCACCATCTTCCTCAGATTCTTATTCGAAATGCAAAAACAAGGTTTTATACCCTATCCGATAGGGGTATATTCGTTTTGACATTACGTTTGTTACGTAGAGAAATAATTTCGATAGATATACGGACAGACAGACTTTCGTAGATCGAGTCAGCTGGGTCGATCCATACAGCAGAGTCGATCTAGGAAAGGCTGTCTGTCCGTCAGTCTTTCCGTCTGTCTGTCTGTATGTCACCGATTTTGGGCCTTAAATTTTGAGCTAGAGTGTTG
Organism: Rhingia campestris; assembly: GCA_932526625.1. Classification (NCBI taxonomy): domain Eukaryota; kingdom Metazoa; phylum Arthropoda; class Insecta; order Diptera; family Syrphidae; genus Rhingia; species Rhingia campestris. The sequence goes on along the minus strand of OW052184.1, from coordinate 93,544,085 downwards.
AAATTTGGTATATAGACTCTCTGTCAGACGAAGCAGAACAAGTGTAAACATTTTTGAAATCCGCTAACTGCCACGCCCACTTTTTTTGAAGAAAACATTGTTTTTCGTCAAACGGTAGGGAATTTGGAAATATTGCCTGAACATTATAATATATATAATCCCAAGATCTTAATTTAGCCCATATTAGGTTTTTTGCCACTCCCATTTTTTTGGCGTTTTCTGTAAAACCTGGTTTTGGTCAAATTTTAAAATATTCGAAAAAAAACTTTCATTGCAAAATCATTGGTAAATCATTTAGGTTGGGTTAGGTCAGGTGGCTGCACGCGGAACGCGTGAACACTTAGACCAAGAATGTCCGTTGTGGTACCACATGGATCAAACATCCTTTCCTATGAAAAGAAGAGCTACAAATAAAACGGAAGAGGTTCCTGATGTCAATGTTAATCAGGTCACCTAGGTTGTCGAAGATGTAGTCTCCCAGGTGGAGTCTTTTTTGTTGGAGAGCGCTGGACATGAACAAAGAAGATGAGTGATACTTTCCTCCTCCTTCTCGTCCATGCAGCTTCTGCAGAAGTCGTTGCTATAAAGGCCAAGTCTTTTAGCATGTAGGCCTATGGGGCAGTGTCCTGTAAGGACACCAATTATGGTTCTGAAGGTGGATCTATTCAGCATCATTAAACTGGGGGAGCGTTTCTGGCTATATATGGGCCAGATTTGCCGGGATATTAGACACATTGAGCCGTTTGTCCATCTACAATAAGCTTTTTGATCGCATCTAGTTTAAGTGTTAATTTACAAGTAGCGAGGGGCATGCCTCACGTTTCTACACGTGGTAGAATATCAAGCGTGGTACCCCTTCTGGCAAGCTCGTCCGCCCTACAATTCCCTGGGATATCACTGTGCCCCGGCACCCAAAATAGGTGAATGGCTAATAGCTCTGCCATCTCGTTAAGAGACAGTCGGCATTCGTGGGCTGATTTTGAAGTGAATGCGGTAGATCTCAAGGATTTGACTGCCGCCTGGCTGTCACAGAAGGTGCTAATATTCTTCGCGGATATTACATTACACCTCAGCCAGGACAGGGCTTCTTTGATTGCCATGATTTCCGCCTGGAAAACGCAACAATGATTGGGAAGGCGAAAGGATATGCTCAGGTTGAGCATCTCGGAGAAGGCACTTCCACCTACCCCCGCTTCAGTTTTAGACCCATCTGTGTAGATGTGAACCGAGTTGTCCAATCCAACCGAGTCCTGTTCCCAATCAAGTTAGCTGGGGATTGTTGACTGGAAGTTACGATCAAAGCTGATGTGATCGGTGTTTTCTGTAATGTTTAGATGATTTAATATCTTTGTGTGTACACCCTGACTGGGTGTCCAATGTGACGAGGCTCTTAATCGCACAGCTGCATAAGCTGCGGTCTGTTTGCCGAAGATGTCTAAGGGCACTAGATGTAGAATAGAACCTAGAGCTGCGGATGGGGTGGTTCTTAGAGCGCCACTTATGCAGATGCAGGCGTATCTTTGAACTTTCCCCTGCAGATGCAGGCGGTTTGAGGCTGTTTCAAGAGCAGTCCACCAGACCAGCACACCATACAGAAGTATGGGTCTAACGATAGACACGTAAAGCCAGAATGTGATATGTGGTTGCATTCCCCATTTTTTCCCGATAATGCCGAAAAGGCTACGGTGGCTTTTTTTAACGCGTTCTAGGCTTTTCAGTTCAGTTTCTTGTCCAGGACTAGACCCAGGTACTTGGCTGATTCAACAAACTTGATACTGACGCTATTGAGTTTTGGAGGGTCGACGTGCGGGATTTTGTATTTCCTGCTGAAAAGGACCAATTCGGTTTTTGAGGGTTCGCGCCAAGTCCACATTTGGCGGCCCATTTGGAGAGTACTGAAAGACCATTTTGTAATAGTTCTTTAAGGGTGTTAAGGTACTTCCCTGATACAGCTATTGCCACGTCATCAGCGTAGGCAATCACCTTGCAGCCTTGCCTTTCTAGATTAACTAGTAGCTCATTGACCACCAGATTCCAGAGAAGATGAGACAAAACACCCCTTTGTAGGGTGCCACAACTGACAGATCTTCGTGCGGAAGAGACCCCAAGCTTTGTGTAAATGATTCGGCCCGTAAGAAGCTGAATCATTAGCTCTCTCAGCGAATCATCGACATTGAGAACTGAAAGTGTTTTAGTGATCGCGTCCGCATTGACATTGTTAAAGGTTCCTTCTATATCAAGGAAGGTAACCATAGTGTTCTCTTTTGTGCTCAGCGAGTTTTTGATGATACGTACGAGTGACTGAAGCGCTGGCTCAACCGATGGGTTAAATCATTTAACCCATGCCCACTTTTTGGGGGCGTTTTTCCATAAAAGAAAACATTTTTATACCCGCCACCCCATAGTGAAGGGTTTTTTTTAGAGGTATAGAACTTTGAAATGGAATAAAACAAAGATGATTTTTTTGAAATTGACATGAAATTCATTTTATTCGAAAGATAATCTTCTGGCATTATAATTTAAATATGATGCCTGGCATTTGACCGCCACTGCTGGCTCGGACATGGTCTAATCTGGAGGTCCAATTTTCGATGACATTTTTCAACATTTGTGGCCGTATATCGATAATAACGCTCCGAATGTTGTCCCCCAAGTGGTCAATCGTTTCGGGCTTATAGGCGTAGACTACCGACTTCACATATCCCGACAGAAATAAGTCAAGCGGCGTTAAATCGCACGATTTTGTAGTCCAATTCACAGGACCAAAATGCGAAATTATGTGATCACCGAACCTTTCCTTCAACAAATCAATTGCGGCACGAGCTGTGTAACATATTGCGATGTCTTGTTGAAACCACAGCTCCTGCACATCATGGCTGTTCAATTGATGAACGAAAAAGTCAGTATTCAGTGGATGGGCACATATCAGATTCCTGTGCAAGATGGCGGATAGATTGATTCGGGTCTTCCTCTACGCTACGCTCTACAGCAGCAGTGACTTTTTCTGCACGCACTGTACGACGTCTCTGTGGATGCGTACTATAGTTTAGAGTAAACGTGGTGCGAAAACGTTCCATACTTAATCGAATTAATTGCTCTGATGGACGATTATGTTGACCGTAAAATGGACGAAGTGCGCGATACGTATTTGGAAGGGTTGTTCAGACGCCAGTCTATTCACGTTGAAATGCCAAACCAAACTAAAAATAGTGTTGCCAACTTAAAATAGTGTTGCTAACTTAAAGTTCTTTACCTCTAAAAAAACACCATTTACATGCCATAGACGTTGTGTTTTGTCGAACCATAAAAGAGTTTTATAAACTGTGCTGACAATGAAATTTTCTATTTTTTATCCCCATAAAGTTTGAAGCACCGTCCACTTTTTTTTGGATACAAGTTTTAATGATGGAATGGGATAGGGTATTCCACTTTTTTTATAAAGGTGGACAAGGGAGTGCCCGATTTATAAAGTCTACTTAGTTAACCAATATATGCCTATTTCAACATCCTAGTTGAACATTTTGAGGCTTAACAACTGGTGACAGATAGATGGATGGATGGATGGATGAATAGACGTGTGGACGGATGGATAGGTGGACAGGTGGACGGGTGGACAGATGGATAGATGCATAGATGGACGAACGTGTAGACAGACCCTGGGTATATAAATTCCGCTTTTAGTTCTGACTCGTTCCATAACCATCACGATTTTAAAGCTTCACATTTACATCCAAAAACCAGTAACAGACAGTCGAACGGATTTATGGATGAAAAGATGGACGAACATTTTATATATTTAACTTTTATTCGATCCATACCCATAACAATGTGTCTATCTTCATTATTTCTCCATCCTCCAAATTTAGTGTCAAAACTAATATATCACTCCCTATGAGAAAGGATACCTATTAGCCCAGTGGCGCGACTTTAGGGCTTTCGACCCATTGAGGGTCTCTAACTGAGACAAGGCAGCCTTTCATCCTCTTCGATTCTGGGAATTTATTCAGTCCAAGCACTCCGGCATCCACTATCTCGTGAACCTTAAACCAGAGGTTCGTCTGCCTTACCACTTCGAACCTGAAGGCTGTAATTGGATTTTTTTTGTCTGCAGCATTATTATTCATTCGCTCCGAGCCGAATCAATGCAGTCTACGTGTTTTTATCTGTTGTCTTACATCCATATCTTGGTTCAGCTCATAAAGTTCGCGGTTGTATCTTCTCGTCCATTCGCCTTCCTAGCATACAGGACAAACAATTCGATGAAGAATTTTTCTTTCGAAAGTGCCTAAGATTTGGTCAGATTTCCTGCTTATTGTCCAGGAATTGTCGGCTTATTGTCGGCGCCGTAAAGTTGGACTGCTAGGATTAGGGCCGGTCCGATAGAGAAAACATTTGGACTTTCGGGTTAAGAGTTTTGATCCCATTGGTTTTGCTAAACCGAAACAGCATCGGTTTCATAGGGATAGTCTTCATATAAGGTGTCATTCGTGAGGTTGCTCTTGACTCCGGAGTAGATGAACTCTTTAACTACCTCAAAACTGTTGCCATTAATAGTGACATTTAGTCCAAGGTTGTGCGTCGACAGTACTTTGTGTGTTGATGATACAAACTTTCAGTCTATGCGCACCCTTAAACCGGTTATCAAACTGTCAATGTCAAAATATTATTTAAAATCAACATTTTCATCAAAATAAAGTACACGAAGGAACAACGTTTACAATTCAAAATTTTCTACCAAAATTCCGACAATGTTCGGCCGTAATGCTCGTCCCAGTAGACAAGCAATTCATAGGTTGTGAAAAAAATTGAGTCAATATATTCGCTGCTTCATGTTGCCGTGCCAGTGAGACTACATTTTGCCCGAATAGAATATCGCTTCCGTCGCAAACGAGCCGAATCAGTCAATTTCACGGCGTTCTCAAGAATCGCTTCTTCCAGACCACATAATGGCGAATTTTACATAAGGATCTTGGCCTACACCATTACAAGATCAAGCTGACTCATGAACTAAAGCCGCTTGATCATATGAAGCGACGTAAGTTCTCGAATTGGGCTCTGGACATGATGGAAGAAGATGAAGAATTTCTTCGCAAAATAATCTTCAGCGATGAAGTGCATTTTTTGTAAAACGGTTTCGTCAATAAGCAGAATATGCATTACTGGACAGGTGAGAACCCTCATGTGCTCCATGAAATAGCAGTTCATCCGCAAAAAGTCACTGTTTGGCGCGGTTTTCATGCTGGTGACGTCATTGGGCCGTTTTTTTTCGTAGATGAAAATGACCGTCACGTTACGGTAAATGGTATTCGTCACAGAGAAATTTAAGAGCGTTATTTCTTTGAATTGGACGTCTGTGATAAGTGGTTTTAACAAGACGGTGCCGCAAACCACACAGCGCCAGCGGGTGCAACAATCGAGTTCTTGAAGTCTTAGTTCGGTGAACGTTTTATCTAGGGAGACGGACCCGTCGATTGGCCTCCGGGATCGTGTGATTTAACGCCTCTAGATTTTTTTAAATGGCGCTATATTAAATCATCAACAAGCCGACGTTAGAGGATCTCAGAGCCCATATTGAACGAGAAATAGCGGTCTAAATGTGCTTCCGAGTCATCGAAAATTGGGTTCAACATATCGAACGCTGCATACTGTCCCGTGGTGGACATATGACCGAAGTAGAACGTTACATCGCTTGTCCTCTAATGTTAGGCGAAAAGCTTTATTAGTTTTGATGGCATCCCGAATTCCACCATCTCAGTAGTGGATGGAATCATTCGCGTCCTTGAATTCGATGGAAAGGTGGTGTGTTTCGACTCAAAATTCGTTGGATTTGCCTTTTTTTATAATTCTTACTTGCCTAAGCAACAAGATGCACGTCGACCTAGAAGATCTATTGTGCTTGCCGTCAGATGTCTGTTTAGGTTAGTAGCGCTTCTACTTTCATAATGTAGCTGATAATACGTTCAGCAGAGGATTTCCTTAGTTCTTCGGTACTTAATATTTCCCTGAAGAAGGATTCCCTTCTTATACTGTAAAGGGCCGGGCATTCACATATGATGTGTCCGGCTCTTTCGTCTTCTTCTAGACATAGTCTGCGCTCCGGTGAGTTGACTAGATGCATTTTATTTAGGTGATATCGCAGACCGTGGTGACCCGTTAGGTAGCCTACTAAGTTCTTGATATCGTGCCTGCGAAGATATAGTATCATGTTGGCATCTGTTTTGAAGGGCTGAATAGCTCTTTTGGCCTGTCTTAGGCCTGGGATGTTCTCCCAGTATGACTTACAATTGTTTTGTTCCCAGCTTTTTATAGCCAGATTTATGGCTGATTAGGGGATTGCACAGAAGGGTTCGGGTCCAATGAAAGGGTTTTCCGAGCCTTTTCTGGCTAGTTCATCATCATATTTGCCTTAGTATGACGATTTGGTCGATCTTCCGGGCCAAAAGCCAAGCTCGTACGTGCCATTAAGTGTGTGTTGCAAAGAGGCTTAAGACGTTCACATAGTACTTTGGATAGGAACTTCCATGCGACATTTAGCAGGTAGTGCTTCGGTAGTTGGTGCAAGACATGGGATAAGCTTTTCTGTAGATTGGACATATGGAGCTAATATTCCAGTCATCGGACATGTTCTCATCCTTCCAGACTTTACTGATGGCTTGGTGCATGCACGCTTCTAAAGCAATGCCTCCGTATTTGAAAAGTTCTGCTGGTAACCCATCAGAACTGGCGACTGTCTTGTTGTTTTTCAGGTTTAAGATGGCGGCTTTAACTTCTTCAATACTACGTCTTCATTAACTGGAGGTGGGCTGGTTTCTTGCCCTACATCACTCTCTCGACATTATGCCCATTAAGCAGTTGCTAGAAATGCTGCTTGACGACATCTACAATCCTCTGCGTGTCAGTGACTATAGGTTAGCATTACTATTTCGTAGAGCCTGTGTTCCTACTTGGAAGCCAGCTGCCAATTGTTTGCCTTTCTTGTAGAATTGGCGGATGTTCTTTCTGTCGCGAGGCAATTCGATATCCTTGAGCTGGGAGGATGGCTCTTCCTTTCTCCTGGTTCGTTAGTTTTCCCGTGCGCCGCGTGTTTTGCGTTGAATGCCTTGATAAGTGCTTTATCTGTCATCTATCTTTGGTACTTGCAAATATGAATCATCATACCACGGACATTTTTTCATTAGTGGCTGCTAGCCTATGGTGGTTTCGGCTGCTTATTTGATGATATTGCGATACTGTATCCACTGGGTGTTGACATTGGTGCAGGATGAGGGCACAGAGATGGGAGTCTCTCACTCGGTTTTTGTTTGTTGACTCTGGGAATCTCCGGCTCATTAAGGCGTCCAACGTGAGGCAACTTCTTCTCTTTGGACAGTCGGGCTCTAAATTTGGTTGCGACGAGAAAATGGTCAGAGTCTACCTTTGTCCGTCTAAATGTGTGTACATTCAAGATGTCGGATGCGTGCCCCGCATCTATGAGCACATGGTTGATTTGATTGACGGTTCGATCATCTGGAGCCGTACTAACACCTACATATTTTCTCACCGGACCTCCTCTTACGATTATCTGCTAAATCATCCCATCATTTGTAAAGAAAATTCAACTCAGTCAGTCGAATTCAACATAAAACAGGATGTCCCGCCATCATGCAAGAAATACTCACATGAACTGTTGTGAGAAAAAGCTAGACCCCGGCTACTAACGAGCCTTATTGCACCAAAAATGTAATATTTGTATTTTGGCTAAAGCATATTCAAAGAAAACAGACCCCACCTGCTAAAACTAACCAGCCCTCGTTTTCCCCACTAGAACTTCCAAGGATCCTAATTTACAATTAACCCAATGGAATATTGTTAGTGAAACCGCTCCTTCGATTAATAGTTTAGATTACCAACCAAAAATATCCCACTACTGGTAGGAACACTTAATTTAATCTCCGGCATCCAGCAACAACCATACCGATCCCATTTAGATCCCCATCGTGAGGGTAAACAGAGGTGACTTCTAGCTCAGCCAAATGGCATCCTTGATGTTGTTTTTGCTCAACTTTTCATTGCAAAAGTAGAACATTGTTCGCGAAACGAGAAACCCGCTAACGCCACAGAAACAACAATCATTGTATCTATCCCGAGTCCTTTACCTACCCTGCATGGCTACACAACAACGACCCATTCATAGCCTCTGATACTGCATAGCAATCTGACGAACATCACCAAAAGAAATTCCACGTCAGTTCTTTTGGCATTATGGTTGCTACAAGAAAGTCCCTCGCTAAATCCACAGGATACAAGACAAAGGTTAAGGAAGTGACTGGGTTGAGTTGTGGGAGATTAGTGAATGACAAACTCCACCCCATCTTATAAGGCGCTCGGAAATTCCTTGACACCTATTACAATGGCTACAGACAATGAAAGCAGGAACTCGTATAGGAATCCCGCGTGTTAGATTCACGTCCCGATAGAGACGCCAACGCCACCTTTACACAATAAACAGGAAGACAGTGCGACAGTAATTGATGGAATACGTGCTGACGATGACGACGACCGCGACGTCGCCCTGCCCTGTCAGGGCAACAAAACCAACATTTTGTAAACACGACCCAAGATTCCCTACGTCGTCCTTGTTGTTGTCAATGTCGTGGGTTGGGAATCGTGATGCTGGTTACACACAGACACAGAAGTGGTTGTCAGATTTGTAAGATGTTTTCGCTGCTGCAACTCTTCGCATCTGTATCCGGAGGGCCCAACAAATGCTATCAAAAAGAGAGATACAAACAGGATACAGCAAAGGAACTCCACCTGTCTTAGATGTCTATAAGAGACAATAAACTACTTTAAGTGGTTTTCATCCTTGATCACCGGTACGTGTATCATATTAACACGTGAGCAGTTACATGTGCCATTTTTCTTGTTCAGCGTGTTTCGGTTGTAATTTCCGCTACCGTAACAGTAGTGGTGCAGATGTCTGCTACGTGACACTTGTTTCGGATGAATAGCTAGCTAACATTTGCAATTGGTAATCTATTCGCCTTGCATAAAGGATGTGTGTGAACCGCGTGCTTGCAACACGATTTGTGTGTTTGTTGTTGTTGTTTTTTTTTGTTGCTTGTGGGGGGACAAAACGTTTTACAACAAAAGTTTCTGAAGTTTTATTCGAGGCGATAAATTTCTAGGTATAGCGTTTTTAACGTCAAATAAAAGCTGGGACGATTAATTTTCGAAATTAATTTAACTTTTCCAAGTTGGGTTTTATGGATGCAAGAAGAGACATTAAAATGTAACGTGTGTGTTGGTTATTAGGGGAAGATGGGTTGACTTGTGATGATGGATATGAGTTTCTGAATATAAATGACGATGAAGTCGAATTTAACGCGAATAAGGGGTGTGCTTTCAACATAATCCGGGAATGGGAATCATTTTTGTTTTCAAAATGGAAACTAGATTGTAACATAGTGGGTCTGAGAATCCATTCTGGGGTCTTATTCGAAAAGTAGTAAATGGGAGATAGTTTAAGGATAAGTCAGCCGCGGCGGGTAGCCTATATGTTCCTGTCATGATAATGCTTGAAGCTACGCGAATACAGAACATGTCCTATAGTTGTGATGTCGTTGTTGAGAAGTGTGCCGTATTTAATTAACCAACAACAGATGTTTCCACAAGGGAACTTGTCAGAATTCGTGCGGCTGAAAAGGAGCTCATAAATGATATTAATCCACAAACTATTTCGTGAGTAATATTCTCGAGCTTTTTTCAATCAATTTCGGTTTAACACGCCTATTTGAGCGCGGGTAGGTCGGGGTGGAGAGAAAAGAAATCACAAAAAAAAAACGTAAATCTGTTTGTTTATCTATTTCTTTATTTGGATGGATCATTAATGGTTTATAATGAAGTGAACGAATAAAGATTCTTAAAACTAGAGGAAGGCTTTCTATAATGAAATATCTTAGAGCGAATTTTGGGGAATTTGATGGAGTTCAATGGCGGAAGGAAAAAAGGGGCGACATCTAGTTATTCACTATGTCAGCATTTCATCTAAACAACGCCAATAAAGGAGGGACATCCAATTTGTGGTGATATTTGGGGGAGGTTTTGTTAGGTCAGTTGTTTCCATACAACTGACCCAAGAAAACCTCAGCAAAGGATTCGCTGATTTGATCGAATCTGCACTTAAAACGCTGAAAGAGTAAAAGATCTGCATCCAAAAGTTGCTTTAAAGCGGTCTTAATAGCAATGCGATTGAAAGGGTCCTGCAAAAGGAAGTAACAAAACAGTGTGATCTACAAAGATCCATATTTTGGAGTATTAAGTACCACACTAATTGAAGAGTAAGGCCTCAATGTTTACAAGAGCCTTATATGTTCTTCTGTGAACCTAGTGGAACAACTCGCTGAAGCCATCAACTGTTCTATAGCAGACATTACTGTCATCCATGAAATTAAATTGGATGGGCCGGACAAAAGGTGGATGAAAAACTGTGACATCTATACGGTGCGTGTTATAGTGAGCAGAAACCGAAACTATAACACGTACCCAACAAACAATTGTTAGTTGTGTACTTGGCTGCGGATTTGTTATAAACGACAGACGTAAGCAAGAAGTCTTATGCTTTGAAGACAACAGCGAACGTATAGAAAAAATCCACATCAAGGGCAAGCTCCGACGGAAAAAAATATGATATTGCTAAGCGAGTTCCTGGACAAAACTTATGAGTGCCAACCAAAGTACGATGATAAAATTGTGCTGTGAGATTTAAACGCAATGGTAGGAAAAGAGAATGTCCTTAGCAGTACTGACTTATGCAATTTGATTTCCTTGAGGAACGAAGTGGCACTATAACCGGGACACGGTTTCCTCAGCTTAATATCTATGGCGGGTTATAATTCAACGAACGGACAACATCGACTCGGACCAATACCTTGTTGCAGCCAAGCTAAAAATAGGGATATCCCCTACGTAACAACAAATGCAAAATACTATGAACAAATTTTATGTCGAAAGACTGCGTCATGAAACCGCTAAGACCTTTGCAGAAGGCGCATACCTTAACCTTCCGATTATCATCAAACCACCAGCACATAGTGTCGACGAACAATGGTAGCAATGTCAACAAGCCATTAGATCTGTCGAAATTGATGTGCAAGGTTTCTTGCCCACACAAGCAAGATAATCCTGGTTCTTTAAGGATTGCCGACAGATTTTTGCAGCCAAGAACGAGGCCTACAAGGCAAAGCTGCTGGTAAGGCCGAGAGCTGGCATTGGCATTATAGACTAAGAAGGAGGGAAGAACACTTGTTTTTCAGAAAGAAAAAAGATCAAGAGAAGCGAGTGATCAATGATATTAAAAGGTACCAGTCCAGGAATGAAAAGCAGAGATGCAGGGCTCGAACAGAATTATTTCGAGACGATCAAGGAATATGAAAGAACCTCGTCTGCTGACTATTATACGGCGATGACGAACAATAGCCCGCTTTCAGTCAGAACGAACCCTTCAAAATTGGCGAGGACAGCGAAAACAATCAACCAGCTGACGTTAAAGAAGTGAGGTTAGAAGTATCGAAACTTAAGCTGAACAAGGTTGCCGGAAATGACAGCCTTTGTGCCGAGTTTTACAAATCCGGCGGAAGTAACTTGCTAAGTAACATTCAACAACTCGTAAGCCAAATGTGGTCGGATGAATTAATGCCTGAAAAATGGAATCTCACTTTCGTTTGCATTTATGAATTTATGCCTGAAAAATTGAACCTCACTATCGTTTGCATCTTTTGCTCGATCCACAAAAAAGGAGACCCTCTGAATTGCGACAACTATGGAGGCACAAGTCCCCTCAACATCGCCTACAAGATCCTATCTGCCGTAATTTGTGAACGGCTGAAAACGTTTACCTAATCGGCCCTTATCAGTGTGGTTTCAGGTCAGGAAAGTCCACAACCGATCAAATCTTCACACATCGACAGATCCTGGAAAAAACCCAAGACGTCCAAATCGATACCCACCACATATTCATTGTTTCCAAAGGCGCATACGATAGCATTCATAGAGACGAATTATACAGACCCCCATGTCTAGTTTTGTTATCATCGCCCACCGCCCAAAATCATCAGTTTGTGTAGGTTGACGATGGAGAATTCTCACTGGTCTATCAGAATCGGAAACGACCTTACCGACACATTCGATACAAAAAAAGGATATAGGCAAGGCGATGCACTGTCATGTGACTTCTTTAAGACCTTTCATGAAAAAAATGTTCAAAAATCCCTAGCCAACACCAGGGGCACAATTTTCTAAAAATCGGTGCAATTACTAGCATACTTACTTAAGTGGCGCTACAGTCCGGGATGAACATGGGCCTCAACCAACATACCTCTCCAATTAGCCCAATCCTTAGCTAACTGCCTCCAGTTGCGCACTCCAAGTTGATTGAGGTCTTCCTATACTGCGTCCGACGTCTGGCTGGGAATCGAAAACTCTGCGAGCCGGAGTATTGACTTCGTTTAGCATGGTCGTCAACAATAATATCAGTCCTTTCCGAGGCTATTCGTTGCTTCGTAACATAAGCTTTTTTCCATGGATTGGTAAATAAAGCACAACCCCCAACCTGGAGGGCCAGGCCCTTGTTTTGACCCTAGGCCCATTGAGGGCTCAGCCACCTCCGCCACCAACTCTTTTCCAACACCCTGGCTCAGTATTGGAAATCCCTATAGACCTGGTGTTCAAAAATGTCGAAGCAGCTCATATATAGGGATTACACTACCAGTTCGATCAAACTGGAGCTGTATTCGCCACCGTTGACTCCACCTAGGGAATTCCTCCGCTACCGCCTGAGAGTGAGTTCCTTATTGAGAGGACACTCCTCCCCCTTTCTCGTTTGCTGCCACCAACGACCTTCCACAGGGGTTTATTACCCCATCTCCAGTCGAGGTACTAGGCACAACTAGCATACGCCAACGATATTGACATAATTGGTTGGACTCAACGCGATGTCATAGCCGCGTTTGCTAGTATAGAGAAGGAAGCGGCAAAAATAGGCTTTGCTGTGAATAAATGTAAGACGAAGTATAACTGTCAACTCGAAATGACACACAACATCGAGGAATTGGATAGACCCTCACCATTGACAGATATAACTTTGAAGTAGTACGGGACTTTGACGATCTCGTATCCGCTATTAACTCTGACAACAACATCTCGTCGAAAATTAAACGAAGAATTACTCTTGCCAACTGCTGTTTCTTCGGTCTAAGAAGTCAATTCAGTGGTAAAGCCCACACTCGACCTACTAAGGAGATTCCATAAACCCTTATCATCTCAGTAATGCTCTACGGTGGACCCTGTCTAATGTGGATGAAGAAATCCTTGGTCGTTTTGAGAGAAAAATTCTTCGAAAAATTTTCAGTCCCGTCTGCGTTGACGATGATTCAACCAAGAACTATACGAGCTGTACAGCGACATGCTCCTAGTCAAAAAATTCCGAATTGGACGCTTAAGATTGTTAGGGCATGTGGAACGGATGAACACCAATACTCCATCTCGCAGAGTCTTCGATTCACAGCCAGACGTGCGTCGGTCAAAGTAGAGGAAGATCACCTCTATTAATTTTGACGACATCTCGTTAGAATTGTCAACCGCTTTTTCTTCGGGCTATGAAGGGATTTAGTATTAAAGACCTCACTCGGATAACCAAGGAGCGGTACTGGGATTACAGTACCGCTCTACGGCGCCGAGCATCGACCGTACCAAATGCGAATAAAGTTGTCCTTGATTGTATTGATCATGAAATTCTTCAAAAAATCGTAAGTCCCGTTTGCGTTGACGGGCTGTAGAGACGAAGATTAAACGAAGGACTTAAAGTGATGTACAGCGGTACAGACCTGGTCAAAAACCTCCACATAGGACGTTTTTGATGGTTAGAACATAGTGAGAATGGACACCAACACTACCACTCACAGTGTCTTCGATTCCTTACCAGACATCAGTCGCGCACTAGTAGAAACCGATTTCAACCGACTTAAGCACACATCTGGAGGCAGTTTGCCATGGACCGGGGTATTTGGAGAGGGATGCTGGTTGAGGGTCCGGTTCATCCCGATCTGTAGAGGGACTTAAGAGTAATTAGAAACAATTCCCAACCAAATTTAAAATGCTCACCTTAAGAGCTTTAATTGGTCAGCCCCTGCTGTTGTTGTCCATGTTCACTGTAGCGCCACTTCAGTAAGCACGGAAGTAATTAAGGACTGTTCAATTAATTGGGCCATTAGACAGGTTAGCTCAGCTGTTAACATCGAACTTAGCTTCCTGCATATACATTGCATAACCATTTATCTTACATGCATACAAAAGTGCCCTCCTTCCTGAAAACCCATTCCGTTGTTGTCGATTTCCCGCATTCTTCCACATTTTCCTTCTCAAAAGTTTGCCTGCGTCTCCTCACCCCAAACCCTATAAATAATCAGGAAAATAGAATTTAAATAAATGGGGTGCTCTACATGTTTATGATATCTTTCCATAAAATTCCCTGATCCGTGCAACCCCTCATATCGTTCTTGCACGCACTAAGTCCTTGATAAAATTTATTACATTTGACTTTTGATTTATATCCCCGATGGCAACGAAATGATGCCAAAAGCATTTCAATGTCTTCACATTTTTCACTTTCACTGTAAACAACAAAAGGATACGAGTGCCATCAGAGGACAGAGCGTACACATTTCGGTCGATGCCCTTATTATGCTGGTAACTCTTTGAACATGGCAACCTCATGACATCGGTAGGCCCAAGACAACGAAATGGGATTAGGGATAATGTACGAACAGAAAGGATTCCATCGCAAAGTCTTTTCTCGTCCTTTTCGCTTTGTAAATATTTATGGCACTTTTGTTTGTGCCCTCTGAGTAAGGGGCAAAATTGATTGCAAAAAAGCGATGTGTGCCAAAAGTTGTTTTGCACACCATCCAAGAAAGGCGATTTCACACACACATGCATATCTACTATTGGAAAACAACAAAAAAAAAAAAGTTGGTAAATTATTTTCAATTTATTCCATTTCCCTTAGAACTCTGCGTTATTTACGGTACATCGCGACTTGGTGTGTTCCCTCACCATTGCATGGACCTTACTGCACCAGACAACATCCGTACGTTCCTGGGGCCAGCAGCCATCTGTAATCCGTAAAAGTAGCAACGGAAGCAAAAGAGGCAGGACTTCGAGCAAAATTTCTCCTACAGCACTTTGCTGTCTGTTTTAAAACTCCTTCGTGAGCTGCTTAATTTATCGCCTTTAAGCGGAAATGTCTTCCTCATCTGTCCTCTTCGAAGAAGGGGGGTTGGGTTTTAAAGAAAGGCAAACGGGTTTCACTCATCCTAAACACCTTACATGGGCTTGGTGGTGAAAAGTATTCCTGCATGGGTTTGTTTGTGTATTCCGAGTCCTTGACGGTGTAATTCATTGGAATCGTTTTTTTTACTCAATTAATCCAATTTAACACGACAAGTCGTTCAACCATCTTGTTTATAGGCTGCCGGGGTTTGATTGTGCTCCAAGACTAATTAGCACGTTTTGTTGCGGGAAGGATATTATTTTTTTTTCGGCTTTTAATGATCACAAACATGAAATATCTGATTTTGATTCTCTCTCTCTCTCTCTCTCTCTCCTCGGAGTGGGTAGATACGTGTGTGCTACTTAAAGGATTAAATTAATTAATTATTCCTGTTCAGTGACTACGCATCCAAATTAGCGAGCCAATGAAAAGGTTAAAGGTGATACCCTTGTATGATATTCTGGGTAATTTGTCGACTTACGCGACTGACGATGCCGCAGCTCAAGCCCTTTGAAGTGTGTCATCATGTTTGTATCCAGACATTTGCATTAGAATCACGCAAAGGAGACATGAACTTTTTCTGCGTGTATTGCTTGTATGAAGGTCAAAGTGCACTGGGGCGGAGAGCAATCGATAAAGCTATGAGTTTGCCTTGGCGAAAAGCACAAACACTGAGGAGTCTTGCATACGAACGATGGATTTAAGGTCAAAGGTTTTTGTGAAGGAGACGCATCATATTGTGGAGAAAATATTTGCAAATTATGAAGAAGATCCGATTTCGAAATTGCAATGGCCTTGGGATTTGTGGTCAGGATGCAGAAAGGAATGTTAGATCTTTTGTTGTTACAAATCGGTTTGCGGTTGAAAGGTTGTATAGTTCTGCGTGGGGAAAAGCCGAATTACTAAAGTTGAAGTTTTAGAAATGGAAACTTTTGAATGCAGGGTGTACGGTTGTGTCTAACAAAACACTTTGTAAGGGGAAATATTGTTGAGTCCTTATAATGGACACCCAGAAAAGGATTAGGAAAACTTTAGCGTTTACATTTACCATGTCCAGGTCATATCCAGGTTAGAGTGGCTGTCAGCGATACCTAAACCAGTTTTTGGTCCATTCTGATACCACGTGGATCTTGTGGATTCTCCTTGTTACCTGTAAGAAAGCCAAGCTGAGCTATTAATGAAACAGACGACACCTCTCGCTTCCGTATTTGTCAAATCGAAGAGATTTGGAAAGAAGTAAGCTCCAAGATGAAGCTTCCTTTTGTTTGATAGGGCTGGGCGGTTACGAACAAGATGAAGAATTGTTTCGTCTTCTTCTTCGTCATACAGCTCCTGCAGTACTCGTTCGAATTAAGCCCTATATCCTTTCTGCGTGTCCACCTATTAGACAGTGTCCAGTGATGACACCTATGGCAGCGCTTATGTATGGCCTAGTGAGCGGGATCAGTCCCTTGGATCTTTTTTGACAAAGCTTTTTCCAAAATTGTTTGGTTATTTGACACGTCGTGCCAAGACTCCACGTAAGATTCGATTTGCTATCAGCATGTTGCGCTAGTAAGCTTTAGGAATACCAAGTGTACCCGGGTAAGACTAGTAAGTCAGTCCCATGTCTGGCAAGTTCATCAGCCTTACAGTTCCCTGAAATGCCCAGACACCCAGCTTTGTGAATGTTAAACTGCTCTGACATATTTTGAAGAGATGATCGGAAGTCTAGGGTTGTCTTTGAGTTTGTTGAGACTAATTCCAAGGATTTGATGACCAGTTGGCTGTCTAAGAAAATGCTTATATCCTTGGCAGATATTACATTCTTTTTCAGCCAGTATAAGGCTTCTTTGCTCGCCATGAGTTCCGGCTAGAACACTCTGCAATGATCAGGAAGACGGAAAGATAGGCTGAGATTAAGCCTTTCGGAGAAGACACCAGCACCCACTCCGTAATTTGTTTTGGAGCCATTGGTTTAAAAATGGATCGAGTCATTTCGCACAGGTTCGATAGTTTCCCATGAAGATCTGTCTGGGATTGTGACCTGGAAACTCTTATCAAAGTTTATCCTGGAAGGGTGTAATCGGTCTTTTGTATGTTCGTTTGGAATCGTTGAGGCCAGTTTGAATATTTGACCACCGTTGGATGGCTTGAAGTCGGATGGCTGAGTTAGACGCCTTTTGCTGGTCGAAAATATGAAAAAGAATGTCTAGTGCTGCTGAGTTTGTTGCACGAAGTGTAAGTGATGGATTAAGATACCTATCCCATTTTGCAAAAGGTCCTCATGGTCATTTATTTGTTCTTTTTATCTAACACCATGAGCAACTGATGAGCTTCAAGTAACTAATGCAGGCTCTAATGAATAGCGATGGCAGACTTGTCGCAGACGTGCTGTGAATTGTGGATGAAGCATTAATCTTAGGAGTTGCTAGATGGACAATGGAAGAGAAAGCCCACTAGGAGAAGTCAGTGGGTCAGTTCAGCTTTAAACGAACGACTACCGGGGGAGGAATGCTTTATGCACCACAATTAGGTCTTTTGGCGTTCACAATACCCGTTTGCCCGACTCTTCTTTGTATAAGTTTGGCTTCAACTAATAGTTCTTCCCAACCTTTCAGTTCTTACCCGCCCGTTTCTTCCTTCTGAGAATATCCTTGGTATAAGTGCAGATTTGTTTCCATCTCTGCTCACTGGCCAGAATATTTTCGGCATTTATCTCTAGTTCTCCTCTTTCCGTTTCTTCTGCTGCAGGCGAAGGAAGTATGGTACACGTTGTTTTCTTGGATGTCCCCGTATTGACAGCTAGGCTTTTTGTTTTGCCGATTTTGAGGAGAAAGGTTTTGAAATATCCGTATCCATTGAGAAACGCAGTTGTTAACATTGCCGTGTTTCCGGTCATTCCATTCAGAAACGTTTCTAACCAACCCCGCTGTCTATAGTCCTTTGCTTTCCTAGCTTCAGCGCCTTTGCCAATTCTGTTTTGTTGACATGTTATCCTCTTCCGTTGCCTTTTCCTCCCCAACTTTCATGTTTTTCGTAGACGCTACTCCTCACTGTTAAAAGGTCTATAGGGATCACAGCTGCGACAAAAATTAAGGCTGGATCCGTCACCATTCAATAAGCGTAGAGCTTCGTATCTCTGCACAGCTCCCATCGGCATTATGTACCTTTCTTGTCGAAATACGTCTCCCAAATCTCACATCCGTAGATGCCATCCTTCTCCTCTGCATTATTGACATCAGGAGCCTTCGCTTGCTGGCCGTTGGGCCACCTATGATCGCCATTACCCTACTCCGTGACGCGACCACATTCGATGCGCGTTTCGCGGCGTTATATATCTGGTGCCAGAAAGCGAATTTAGTGTTGATAGTTACACCCAAATACATCACTTCGCGTAGCCTTAGCTACTTATTACCTCCTGCCCGATTTGGAAGCCCATACGAGTCGGGAGCCTTTTTTTCGTCAGAAGGACTATCTAGTTTTTTTTCTGTAGCCAGGAGTCCGTGTTCAATGTTCATCCAACACGTCGAATAACCTGGTTTAGCTTCATTTGCGAACTTTCTTCGGATCTGCATACCGCACCAGGAGGATATCTTGCAGCATTTACATGCGACAAATGTCATCTTGGGAGCCGTTTTAGAGGTGAAATGATGGAAGTGTGCTTGCGCGAAATTATCAAATTATCAAATTGATACACCTCTCTCGCAACACAGCAAAAACTTTGAGGTAGTAGATGACTTTTTATACATCAGATTCGCTGAAAGTATGAATCAGACCAGATCAGAAACTAGACGTAGGACCGTTGTTTTTGCTGAACAATAAATCCATTTTGTGATAAAGACGCGACTCTAACTAGGAGATACTTGAATACGACCCTGATAAGCTCTACTTTACGGCGCTGAAGCATAAACCGTGAACGGAAATATCGTTTGGTCGTTTGTTCGAAAAATCTTTCGTAAAATTTTCGGTACCGTTCCCGTTTGTGTTGATGAACTATGGAGACGAAGATTCAAACACAAATTTTATGTGATGTACAGCGGCACTGACCTTGTCAAAATACTCCGGATTGGACCCTTAATATGGCGACGACATGCAGAGGGAAGTGAAAACTGACCTGTGCCAACTTTAAATGGGCATAAGAAGGTGGCTTGCTAATGAACGAGGTAACTAAATGGTGACCAATTGAGGTTTTATTTTAAAATGTGAAGTAACACAAAAAGTTCAAATATATCCTGAAATCTTAATTATTAATCTAATGAACCATTCCTGACAAGATAATCCTTTTCAAATTTTGGCCGAAACTGTGCCGTATCTCGTCCATGAGCATATTCGTCAGTATCTCGCGAATAACACGGCTAATATTGGCCTCCAATGCTTCAATCGTAGCTGGCCTAACCATAAACACCTTAGAATTTACGTAGCACCAAAGGCCAATGTCTATAACGGTGTGATATCGTATGATCTTGCTGTCCAATTCACTGGTCCGAAGCGTAAAATTAATTGTTCCCCGAAGCTGTGTCTCAATATGTCCATTATTTCACGGGCTGTGTGACAAATAGCGCCGTCTTATTGGAACCAAATGCTGTCGAAATCTCGGGCTTTAATTTCAAGCGAAAAATAGTCCGTTATCAAGGCGACATAACTAGGCTCGCACCATCATTTTTAAAGAAATACGGACCGATGATTCCACCGGCATATAAACCACATCACACGGTTCTTTTGAGTGGATGTAACTGCAGCTCTTGAACCTCTTTTGGTTGTTCTTCGGCCCATATACGGCAATTTTGCTTATTGACGTATCCATTGAGCCAGAAATGAGCTTCATCGCTGAACAAAATGTTGCTCGAAAATAGTGGATCTTCAGCAAGTCTCTCGAGATCCCATTCACTGAATTTGCAAACGTTATTCGGATGTAGGTCAATACATAAAAAAAGTCAATGAATATTGAATAAAAAACACATGGCAACTTGACACGACTCATGCGCCATTTGCCAAAAATCCCCTTTTGAAAAAATACCTCTTGTTACAATGTAATATTGCCGCGCTTTAGAGCGCAGGATAAGCTGTTTATCCAAACTATTTCGAATCAGTATTCTGACAAGGATATGCATTGAAATGTACAAAATACACATATTTTTGGCGCAACAGGCTCATTAGTACCCAGGGCCTAAGTTTTTCTCAACCATTCATGTAAGCGTGTGTACTTCTTGCACGATGGCGGGACCCCTGCATTTTGCCGGCACCGAAAGGCTAATTTGAGTTAAGCTTTTCTTAGCAATTGACTCGAATGGTTTTTCAGATCATTGTGAGAGAAGGGTCAGATAAAAAACATTTAGGTGTTGCTACGGCTGGGAACCGAACCCAGACTTTCTGCAAAGCAGTTCATCGCACTAACAATTTTGATCACCAAGAATACAAAGTATTTCGAAATGAAATGTCTCATGCAGTAACTGAATTGCTTCACGGACTTTCAGGCATATGGCACCATCTTGTTAATGTCAATGTCTTCCACATTAATACCAACCAATTTAGGCAGAAAGAACTAAATTATCATCTCGCGATATCGAGCAGCAGTAACAACCACTGCTTAACCAGTCTTATTTCCAAGAGATATGGTCAAATAATGCCTCCTGCCTAAGATCCGCACCAAACAGTCACGCTTTGTGAATACAATTGTTTGACGAAAATCACATTTGGACTCTTTTAACCCCAAGTGCGACAATTTTGACGATCAACAATTTTTTTGCAACCACTTTACCGTGGTAAATCCCAATCTTGCTTTAATTTTGGGGCAATTTTATAAGGAGAAGTCATTTTATGTTGCTTGTTCTTAGAACTCCAAATAAACTCATTTCTGTTTCCTAGTACAATATCTGTCTCCTCAAATCGTTCCCAAGACCTTCTTTATTCAATTATTCTCATAATAATGATAAATACATCCACAATGAGCATAACATCTTAAATCCTTTGCCGTTATGTATCAATATCTGCATTTGAATCACAGACCAATGCATATTGTAGATGTTTTATTGCAAATAATGACAACACAACTAAGCTGCCACCAGATGGTCTTGGGTTTATTTCAAAGTTGAGGATTTGTTGATTGGATATCCCAAATACTTGTGCTTGAATATACCACTAGATTATTTCATTCATACTCTTCCCCTGAGTGACTGGCCAACCGTCTCCGAACGAATTGCAAATTCGAGCACGTTTTCGATTTCGGTGGTCATCAAAAGTTTAGCTATCATTACCTCCGAGAAGTTGGCCACTGTAAGGTAGGAACTTGTATGGGCATGAATAAAGGGATAACTTAAGATATGAATGGATATTGAAGAACTCGAATTATTTATAAACCAGCACATGGTGTCAATATTCGATTAGAACGAAAGCGTGAAGAAATATCGAATTTTCCGTCCTGTGCGTACTGCATTTTCTCGGAATAAACTCGATCGCTTAAAAACAAACGAATTGTTTAAATAGCATCACTCGGTTAAAACACCTAAGTCTACTTATCTTTTTTTGTTTGGTCTTTTGTTCTTCCCTGCTCCTCACTTCATTTTCCCTTCTTAATATTTGTTTTCTCTCTAAAAAAGGAATTTTCAAGATCACTAAAAAAGTACGTCTATCTGTTATAAAAGATTGTTAAAACAATTCCGTTATCTTGAATCAATACCGTTTCCCGTCATCCTACATAAAATCACACTTGGTTCTCTCCTCTCGTAAGCCACCAACTTCTGTCCTTTGGTTATTAAGTGCGTTAGCGCTTACTCGTTTTGATATACCCGCGCTCACACGTGGCAGGTCTTACTGCGTAATTTCATAAATCGACGTGGGTCGGGTATTTTTCCGAAGTGTGCTATTGTTGCCTGACTCACTCATTCGGTTTACCAATTGGATTTCCACGATCATACCTGTTTTCCATAGCCACTTGTACAGTGTTCAGAGTGTCATCTGGGTATCTCTTTTCCATCAATCACACTTTTGCCCCAGATGCCTATGTTCGACCCCGACCAAATCACAAAATCAAACTAATCGAACTACCTAATTTAAAGGGAAATTGTAAAAACTTGGACGGAGGGAGAAGGGACACCGAACTTTCTCTAATGCTTTATGGAGGAAGGAGAAGAAAATATGTCAAAAACAATTTTTCGCGAACTATTTTGGTGGTTTTGCGTGCAGAATTTGGATTAAACGATATCTATTCGGGTATTGTTGTTGGTGACTCTGATTCTCTGCCGTCCTTTCGACTGCGGTTGGTTGATTTGGCAGCTTTTCAATAGTTTGACAGCTGCCATGAAACATTGACAGTTTCCTTTGGACTGTCACAATCGCTTCTGTGACATAATGGTTTGTTAAAGGTTTGCGACCCAAAAAAAGAGCAAAAGAATAGATTTAAGGGAATAAAAGAGTGGGCCTTGTTGTTATACATT
Organism: Rhingia campestris; assembly: GCA_932526625.1. NCBI lineage: Eukaryota > Metazoa > Arthropoda > Insecta > Diptera > Syrphidae > Rhingia > Rhingia campestris. The sequence continues at coordinate 93,521,363 of OW052184.1, read as the reverse complement.
TTACTGTAATATTCGGTACCTATTTTTATAAAAAAAACTGTAGAGGAAGTACATGTTTTTAAACTGGAACTATTTTATTGGAAATAATCTTACTATGTGAAATGGCGCAACTCCCGCGAGGTAAATTAGGTAGTTAAACAACATGCCCCAGACCAACTTTCTCTTGTCTTAGTGGCCTTCTACTTCTGAGCACCACTTTATGCGAGTTATTATTCATCTTAACGCGTTCAACAACTCTCATGTTTGGAACAATACTCCATAGCTGGTTTCGAAATACAAGTTTTGGTATGTAGGCTAAATTTCAAAAATCCTCAATATCTCGCTAAATATATGTGTTGTGTCTAGTTGAATGAAATTGAATGAGAATTATAGTTAGTAATGACATTTGTAATAATGTCTTAATGAGTTTTAGCCTAAAGTTCACTAAACGGAATTTTCAAGAATTTTTCGTGCCAATATCGAAAAAATATGAGAAGGTTACAATCCGCTGTGCGGATCGTTTAATACCCTATCCCATCTCATCCTTAAAATTAATATCCCCAAAATGTGGTCTTTTTGGTCATAAAGTATTGAAAATGACGTTGTCACAACATATTGTTCAGAAGGTTTATCAAATTCTTTTATGGTTAGACAAAAAACAACGTTTTTCTATTGCATATGCCTTGGGGTAGGGCATACAAATGGTTTTTGTAAGAAAACGCCCCCAAAATGTGGGCGTGGGCTAAAATGGTCTATTGACGAAATGTTCATATTAATACTACCAATGATTGTGCATCAACATTTTTTTCGAAAATTTTAAAATTTGACCAGAAACGTTTCTTATAAAAAACGCCCCCAAAAAGTGGGTTAGGCAAAAAACTTTATATTGACGAAATATAGACATTATGATTCTCTAAATATGCTGCTCAGACACTTTTTTTAAATTCTTTACGGTTTGGGCAAAAAAGGCAAAAAAGGGGGCGTGGAAGTGGGCTGATTTCAAAAATGTTTACACTTGTTCTGGTGGCACGGACAAGGATCCTATATACCAATTATTCTAGCTCAAAATTTAGGCCCAAAAATCGGTGACGAACAGACAGATGGACGGACGGACGGACAGACAGATTCGACTCAGCTAGCGATTCTGAGTCGATCCATATTCTTTGAGGTATATGTAGCAAAATTATTTCTCTATGTTACAAACTATGTATCAAAACTATTATACCCCTATGGGATAGGGTATAAAAACACAATTTTTTGCCGCATGTACCTTTTAAAAATTTTCTTCAAATTCACAATCTTGATTTCTTGAAATCATAATATAAAGTCGAACAGGCAAGGAGAAAGCATATACGACCCAAGGTTTTTTTAAATATGATTTACAGACTATAAATTGTAAAAAAAACTTTAGGCTTAAACAAATAAATTACGACACTTAATGCTAGGGCGTTTTAGCTTGCCTGGAGAAGTTGTACCTTCAGAATTGGTTGTGGATTTCTATTCTATCAAAATGGTCAAAATTTCATTTTGGACACTTGTCTTAGGACTCTGCGTCAGATTTCGACAAACGCCATTTCCCACCACGCTCACTTTTTGGGGATATTTATTTTAACGATGGGATGGGATAGGGTATTTAACTATTAGCGGACACTTACATTCTTCTATTTACATTCCTCGTAAAATATTAAATTTCTTTAATTATATTTTTTATTTTCCAGTTTTCACCATAAACCACTACAACCTACCACAACAAAATACCTCCATGACGACCCTGGTACATGCTGCTGGTAGCTGTCATCTGAGCCAGTCAATGTGCCGTGAAATTTGTTTAGTGCGCGGTGTAATCGTAAAATAATTGTTAAAAATGGAGGTAAATGTGTTTTTTTAAAGAAGGAAATAATAAATAGTAATGATATCCTTTCTAATGGTAGTTATCTGCGGTCGTGAATTTCGTTTATTTGTGTAATTAGGTGCGCGTAAACAAAGTGTCGATGATTTCGTGAAAAAAAAATCGTATATCGAGTTTTGTTGTTGCATTTTCTACCGTTTTGCAATATTTTCAGCTCAAAAGCTGTGTAAAATCGTTTCAATAATATAAATTGGGTATTCAAGATCGTAAGTGAAGCTTTGTTAAGTCAATCATTAGTGTTTGTGAGTGTAGTTTGTAAGAGAGCTTGCTTTTGAGCACGGGAGTGAGCAAAGAAAAAAAGGCAGTTGTCCGAAATTCTAACAATATGAATAAAAGGCGAATAAATTAATAAAATACGCGGGTTACGTGCTATATACTTCAGTTTTTGTGTCAAGATCAGCAATGTCTGTCTTCTTCGAGTAATACCTAAACGGCGATGCAGAGTGAGGATGTCGTAGTTCGACGGGGGAAGTTAAACGAAGCTGGTAGGTCATCGAGTCCGAAAGAGATTTTGGGAGGCTTTCAACCAAAGTGAGTTATCTACATTCAATAATTTTAAACATAAAATATTTTAGTAGTATCCTTCTTCTCCCTTCTTCTCCCTCGTGCCTTATGTCAAAATTTTCCTTCCGTGATAAACGATACGTCGATATGTTCATTCATTTACTAAAGGGGGTTCCATTTCAAGGCTATTGTAATCTTTCTTATGTCAATTTTTTTATTGAATAGTCATACTAGTTTCAATATAAATCTATTGCTTTCCCGAGAAACATGAGTTTACATGTTGGGGTCTAACCCAACACTTAAATCATCTACGGAGTGCACCAGGGCCTTAACCAACGTTCCTCTCTTATAAGCCGCCCCTTAGCTAATTGCTTTCAGTTACGCATTTCAAGTCGGCTGAGGTCGATTTCGAAACTTATGTCGAAAACTTCCCCTACTACTCTCGAAATATATTTGGGAGTCGAATATTCTGTGAGCCAGATTATTGGTGACCATTCGCTGTACATACCGTGAAAAGATGAAATACATAAATCTAGCATGTACGGCCCATAGATTGCCTTAAAACTTGCTTCGTTTGTATGTGCGAAGTTATTATTTTTGGCACAACGAAGAGGGCCTCCTGTTTAACGCTGGATCCAAATGGCAAATTTGAGAAGCTTCTTATGACAGTGTTACTCTAGGACGTTTATCAGACTATCGCAAGTGGTGGGACAGGGAAAAAAGCTTAGGTGTTGTCTCTTTCAGGATTTAAACTAGGGGCCCCGCGGTTAGTAGTACAATGCACTCACCACTATGCAACTGCACCCACTAGGCCACTGCGCAGGCGCACTCTACATATGGTAGTCATATTAAATGTCCACTTTGGAGTTTTTTTTTTCTGCAATATAGATCGTTAAGTTCTGAATGAACCCTCATCTCCATAGTCCGTCAACAGAAACGGGACTGCAGATTTGCGTAGAATTCTACAGACAATCTTCAGTCCTGTCTCTTAATCGAGCAAGGATTCACTTTTGATGCGGTACGATCAGCTTCTCCTTTATCTCCTTTATAGGTCGAGTAAGGAATTTATTATCCCGAAGAAGCAGCGGTTGACAAGAGTAAATTCTTCGTTTGGTTTCCAACGAGATGTCTTACTTTAATAGTGGAATCGAGGTGGAGTCGAGGTAGCAGACAAAGTCTCCTACTCACTCAAAGTCTCAAAGTATCTGTGGACAGTGAAGTTCTGTCTATGTTGGGTGTCGTTGACAACATATGCTTCCTCCCTTTTCCATACTTATGGATGATTTTGCTTTGTTGTTAGATGGAAGTTTTCGACAATCTTCTCAAGAATGTCAAGAAGTCAGAATCGGCAATGCATCTTACTTACTTACTTATCGGGCTCCCGACCGGTGAAGAGTCTCTGTCTGAGACACTGCAGCCTTCCATCCTCTACGATCCCTGGCTCGCTGCTTCCAGTTGTCTAAACCAAGCGCTCTGGCATCCGCGATGGCTTGGTCTTTGAAACGGAGGTTCGGTCTTCCTTGCCTTCTCGAACCTGGGGGCTGGGATTCGAAGATCCTCTTAGCTGGAGCATTATTGTCCATTCTCTCGATGTGGCCGAGCCAATGTAGTCGACGTGTTTTGGCTTTTTTGACTACATCCACATCTTGGTACAGCTCATAGAGTTCGCGGTTGTATCTTCTGCTCCATTCTCCCTCCTCGTCCACAGGACCAAAAATCCGCCGAAGTATTTTTCTTTCGAAGGAGCCCGGTATCAGCTCTCCCTTCTTGCTTATCGTCCAGCACTCGGCACCTTAAAGCAGAACTGGCAGGGTAAGGGTTTTGTAGAGCCCACATTTCGTCCTTCGATCTAGGAGTTTTGACTCCTGTCCAAACCGAAGTAGCAACGGTTTCCTAGGGTAATTCTTCGACGGATCTCCAGTAGGGTGTCATTCGTGGAGTTTATGTTAACTCCGAGGTAGGTGAACTCCTTAACTACCTCGAAATTGCTGCTATCAATAGCGACGTTTTGTCCTTGGCGGTGGACAGATGCTTGTTTGTGTGTTGATAGCATGTACTTAGTCTTGTCCTCATTTACTACAAGGCCAACGGATTTCGCCTGTTCTTCAATCTTCGTGAACGCTTTTATCAAGGCATTTTGGGAGCGACCGATGATGTCAATATCGTTCGCATAGCCCAGCCGCTGGACGGACCTGTTGAAAATAGTGCCTTCCGTGTTAACACCTGCCCTGTGCACTATCTGTTCCAGTACAAGATTGAAGAAGTCACATGATAGCTCGTCTCTTTGCCGAAATCCGATGCATGTTTGGAATAGTTCGGAGGAGCTACTTCCAAACTGCATGTTGCCTCGCGTGTTTTCCAGCGTCACGCGACACAGCTGAATCAGTTTTGCAGGGATTCCGAATTCGGCCATCGCCATATAGAGCTCCTGACGATGTATGCTATCATACGCGGCTTTGAAGTCGATGAATAGGTGGTGAGTTTGGACTTAAAATTCGTTAGTCTTTTCCAGGATTTGCCTCAGTGTCAAAATTTGGTCTATAGTCGATCTGCCGGGCCAGAAGCCACACTGGTACGTGCCGATTAGTGTGTTGCAGAACGGTTTTAGACGTTCACACAGTACGTTGGATAGGTTCTTGTATGCGACATTAAGCAGGGATATGCCTCGATAGTTCTGGCAAGACATAGGATCGCCTTTTTTGTAGATGGGGCATATGCATCACCTTGTCTAAATTCTTTTTTCATATCGAATGTGTTTTTGAAATCATTGCCGACCTTGATGGAGCATCAAGAACTAATTATCCACATTTTGCACGAACGGGCGAGCTTTGGCAGTACACCATAAGAAGACCTAGCTTTGTATAGTTAGTCTTTATGAATGCTATCATACGCGGCTTTGAAATCGATAAATATGCGATCGATGTCGATTAAGGGTTGTTTTTTTTCAAAGTTTTCCGTATTTTAGAGTTGTGGACTTTCTGGGTTTCAACCAGCACTGTTAAAGACCGATCAGATCGTGTAGGGTGTGTTTTCCGACAATACTGCTAAAGATGTCTTCTCTTCCTACCTTTGTGTTAAAATTTTCCAGCACGATTTTAACATCGTATGGTAGTCGCTCATAAGTTTTGTCAAGCAGCTCGTAGCAGTCTTACGCTATATCATCTTATTCCTCCGTCGAAGCTTGAGCACATATAAGGCTTATGTTGTCGAATTTAGCGTTCATTAGTTAATTCTTACGATGCGTTTGCTAATGTCTTAAAAAAAACATTAGACTTCTTTCCCAAGTCTTGCACTTATAACAAATCCACATCCGAATAATCACTGTTTTGGCTCACCATAACAAGAACCCTAGTAGATGTCAAAGTTTTTCATTTTTTCCCCGGCCCATCGTATTTCCTGTATAGCAGTAATGTCTACTTTGTAACAGTTTAGGGCTTTCGTTATTTGTTCGTCTGCACCTCTCCTGTTTAATGTTCTCACATTCCAGGTGCAGATACGAACGTCGTTGTCCTTTTTTTCGTTTAGCATGTTCGTAGTTAATCCAAAGCAGAACGCCGCAACCTGGAGAGCCAGATCTAATTTATTGAGCACCCCCAGGACACGAAGCCTTTAGTGTCCACTGCCGTTGACCGTTCGACTTATCCATCATCATCTCTGTTCAAGGGCCTGACTTACCCGTAAGATTCCTCGATGATCTGTTGCCCGAATATGTCGAAGCAGCTCAATTAGGTTATTCACTTTCTCTATCGTAACTGAGACTGTAGACGTTACCTTTGAATCCATCTTGGGAGTTCTTCCGCTGTCTTCTGGAAATGGAATATGTGCATTCGCATGATTACACGTCTTTCCCCACGCTCTCAACTAGTTACATAGTTGAAGCATGAAAAATTCTGCTACGTATGTGTTGACGAACTCTAGAGACAAAAAATGAACGAAAAAAAGCCGAAAATGCCACGCATTAGACCATCAAGTCAAGAGCAAATGTACAATAATGCTTCTGACTGCAGAGTCTATAATTCCCATCTAGATGTTTTATTCAGTAGAGAAAAACCTAGCTCGACATGGCGTTCATTCGTAGAAACCGACCTCAACCAACTAAAAGCGTGAAGGCAAAAGACCGTTGTACTCAGAAATGCATTTTGGTTGAGGCTTAAGTTTACCTTGGACTGTAGTGGCACATAAATAAATACTGATATCTGATCGTCTTGATTATTCAGCTTATTTACTTCAACCACCACGTATTTGCTGCATGCCATAAGATGTGAGCCGATTTTTTTTTCTATCACAAAAAGCCTCTTAAAAGCTTCCACTTTCTTCTTTGCGGGGTTTTATGAAGGGAATATAACCGCCCCACTTGCTTCTGGACTTCCAAGAACTTCAATCCCTGCTAATACCCGTATCAACCCACCACTGTCCCTTTATTTTCCATCAACAATTCTTCAGAAAGGCTTATTGTTCCGATGACCTCAAAATACCTTCCAAAACAAATCTTCCACCGCATACAGTTTTGCATCAAGTTCTCTTTGGACACACTATATTTTATAGTGACATCCTCTACTGCATCCAAACTAATGTCCTCCAAGCGGCAATCGATATTTTTCACCAAACGGTATTTAAAAGGATGTGTGAGTTCGGTTGGAACGTAATCGTTATTTATATCTTCTTATGACGTAGGTATAGGTATGTGAGAGAGTGGCACACCCGACTTCGACGGACGACCGCAACCAAGAGGAAGGACCCTTCTCCTATTGTCCCTGTATGCCTGCTCTTTTCCCCATTTCGCCTCCTGGTACTCATGCATAGGATAGACACAAACCCTACCATTTAGCCACAAGCTGATTTGTGAATTTTTTTTTTAAACGTTTTTCCTTCTTGGCAGTGTTACTGCAGGATGCAAGCAAATTGATAGACAATTGGATAAGTCCTAAATTTTATTTTATTCCTTGCGATGCTGAAGTTGGGTGTATAGCTGTGTTCTGCTGTTGTAGGGTTTGGTGAACCATTGTGGTTTCATCTGGTACAAGCGAATTGAAAAGGCTTATTTTACTCCTGTCAGCAGGAAGACGGACTGCGGGTTATCCTTCTTTATATGGAATTATATTTTAAATAGAACAAAGGAAGCATATTCCATGGTTCGTTAAGTTTCGTTTTCCGTTTCCTTGTCGGGCCTTGTGCTAAGGGAATAACGAATTTTTAATGGTCGTTTGCTCCAGTCGCCTGTTTTTGCGTTCCCCTTTTTATTTGGGATACGTTACGGTTAACAGAATCTCAAAAAACAAAAAAGGAAATTAAATTTTAATTCAAAAACATGGTTACTTCGCGCCTACATTAGCGTGACAGAAATCATTTTGTTTTATTTTTGGTTTAATGGTCGAGCTGTGTAGTCAAGATGTCCTTGATTTTGAGACATGCGGACTATCCGTTAAGGGTGTAGTTTTTACAATTAACGTATTATTGCCAATGAGAAGTCATCCGTGGGGTTAGGTAAGGTTAGAAGGGCTATATTAACACATTACTTTCGGAACCGTAGTTAAAATTATGTCAAAATACTTTCATTTCATTTATTTCATCAACTGAGTAACATCTACTACTCCGGTACGATTACTTAATACAATAATTACAGATTATCTACTTAAAACTTATTAATTAATTAAACCACCAAAGATAATTTTAAATTATAATTTAATTCTAAAATTAGGTTTTTTTTAAAAAAAAGTATCTCTATTGAGATGGGCACAGTGGCGCGTTTGTTAGTGCTATGAACTGCCGCACAGAAGGTCTGGGTTCGATTCCCAGCCGTAGCAACACCTAAAATGATTTTTCACTGGCCCTCCTCTCATGATGAACTGACAAATCATCCGAGTAGTATCAATTGTCAAGAATAGCTTATCTCAACTTAGCCGTTCGGAGTCGGCATAAAACAGGAGGTCCCGCCATCGTGCAAGAAGTACACACGCACACATGAATGGTGGTGAGAAAGCTAGGCCCTGGGTACTAACGAGCCTGTTGCGCCAAAAATTTGTGTTTGAAAATCTATGAGATTACAATAATTATTGGATTCCCTGAGGCATCTAGAGATTGGATCATTAGAAAGATACATTCAATAACATTCGATATCTAAGAACTCTCGAGGGAGCATAAAATCCAATTAATGACAGGAGAAAAGGGCAATCAATATGACAATTTATCAAATCACGCACAACTACAACAGAGAAATATTGTCTTCTTACGAAAAGTGGTAGAGCTCCAAATAATTTGCATGTTGTCACATAAGAAGGCATTTCGATGTTTCAGCGTAATCTATGCATGGCAATCCTAGTTAAACGTTTTTGGATCGTTTCAATTCTAATTGAATGGATACCATAGTATGGATTCCAGACTATTCTTCAATACTCGAGATTACTGGTCTCGAGGGTGGTCGGTACAAAAATTGATGTTATTTACTGATTTCTCTAAAGCATTCTATAAGTTGGATCACAAAAAACTTGTGAAAAAATTGAATGCTTTAGGTATTCCCTCAAGACTCAATAAGTGGCTGTCCCCTTTTTTGGCAAATCGAAAACAAATAGTCAAACTGGGTAATTCAACATCTCTTCCCTTCAGTGTAAACAGTTGTGTACCGCAAGGAAGTCATTTGGGTCCTCTAATCTTTATTTTGTTCACTAATGACATACCTTCTTTCATTAAACATCCCAGTAGGAAATGGTAATGGATGGTAATGTACGCAGTAATCGAAAACCCACACCATTAATACATTACAGTATTAATGATTTCTTTCACGGCGATGTCCTAGGAAAATAATGCATCCCTTAATACATTACCGAGCAATCGACAAAATCATGTATGAAAAGGCATTAATGATTTCATTTGTGAAATCATTCATGATTTTTCGTTAATGAAAAGATGCATTCAATGTAATGGCTTATTTCATACATTGAAAAGTATTAATGAAATATTTCATCATTAAAACCAATTTGAATTTTTTAAATTTCAATAGAAAAAAATAATGAAATTTGCATAGTATAACAAATAAATAATTAAACATTTATTTAATATTTAAAAAAAAACTTAAAAACAAACAAAAATAAATAAATTATAGGTAAAGTAACAAAACCAAAAAATATACTCCAGTAAAAAAACAAACAGTCAAAAACCTAAATATTAGTGAGCGCGAGTGAAAACATCAAAAAAAAAAAACAAAACAAAAAATAAAAAAAGAACATTAAAAACAATTAGAATAATTTATTGTGAAATTTATTTATTTATTGCATAACTCAATAACATAAAAAAAATCCTAATTAACATCAAAACCATAAAAAGTGCAATAAGTGGGACCGAAACCATGGCTTCCCAACAACAAGGGGGCATGGTGGAGGAGACGGTCATTACCAAAGAGATGTACGATAATGTATTACTCACAATGAAATATTACGAAAAAGAGATTGAAGATCTCAAACAAAAACTAACAGAGTACAATAACAACAACAATAACAGCAGCGATAGTGACAATGTTCTCATTACCCCAGAAGGTAAAAGAAAAAGGCGTTCAAATAAAAAAAATAGCAACAAAACAAACGAAACTGCAATAAACTACAGCAACATGTTCAATATGCTGCCAGATAATGTCACACAACCGATGGAGACTCAAACACACGGCAATAATAGCAAAGAATCAACTACAGCATGCACAAGCACAAATGCACTGATCAACGAGATGAAGAAAGCGAACGAAAAAAAAATTGTTCCAACAACAGAGAAGACACTGATAACAAATAAAGGCAACAACAAAACACAACCAAAAAATAAAAATTACAAAACAACAGTGGTGCAAAAAAATAAACCACCACCAATAAATATATTTAAAGAAGACAGTCGCAACATTAGTAAGTTACTTGAAGAAAAAATTGGTAATGATAATTTTTCTATTAAACAAATAAACAAAAACAAAATATCCTTAACCTTGAACAGCAAAAATGACTGCAACACAGTTAAAAGCCTGTTAAAGGAAACAAAGTCAGAATTTTTTACCTACACCGACAAAAAGAAAGTTGCAGACATTTTTGCTGAAAGGTCTCAGTGAAAGCTTTAGCCCAGAGGAAGTTCTTGAAGAACTTCAAAGTCTTAATTTAGAAGAGGTCAAATTTGAAAAAGCTTTCAGGTATGCTACGGCGCGTTCGATTCGTCTCCAAAGAACCCTACCATTTATAGCGGTACAGCTATCTCCTGATAGTAATGCCCAAAACCTTCGAAACATAAGGCACGTAAAGAGGCACATTGTCTCCTTCGAAAAATTATATAAAAACGGCATTTTCCAATGTCGTCGGTGCCAACGTTTTGGCCACGCTGCTTCGAACTGCAGCATGTTATATCGGTGCGTCAAGTGCCAAAATACGCATGAACCTGGTAGTTGCCAGGTGCAAAAAGAGGCAGGTAGGGAAGAGTTGTTTTGCGTTCTGTGTCAGAAGAGTGGGCACCCCGCATCCTGGAGAGGTTGTGAGAAATACAAGAGCCTTGCTAAGCAGCTAAATGTACAGAAAGGTGAGGCACAACAAAAGGTCTCACAGAAAATCAACACTATTGACAACCATATTCGTGGGGGTATATCCTTCGCAAACGTGCTTGGAAGCCAAGCCGGCTCTAGCCGTGTAACTAATACAATCGGCTCCAACACAAGATCTAGCACTATTAACAGTAGCACTGCTACAGATAATTTGCAATTGCAAGTTAACAGTCTTACTAAGACTGTGGCTGATCAATCTGCGAAGGTTGATGCCTTACTGAGCCTTTTTAAATCTTAAAATGGCTGGTTCCAGGAATTGTGCATCCCTCAAAATAACCGCCCTTAATGTTAATTCAATTATTTCCATTAAAAGGCGTGGCGATTTATTGCGATTTGTAGAAGACCATAAACCTGACGTGCTTTTCTTAAGTGAAACAAAACTGAACGTTAGACATCACTTACAATTCCAAAATTATAACTTCATACGGACAGACAGACGAGACTCAGTACAAGGAGGTGGTACGGCAGTACTCATTCGTAAGCCCCTTCGTTATTCCCACATCAACCAAAGTGATATACGAAGCTTCAGCTGTCTAGAGACAACCATTATCTCTCTGCCTTTAAGGGATAATGGTTGTCTGTATTTAATATCGGCGTACGCTCCGCCAGCATCCGCTAGTCAGTTTAACGTTGAAATCGAAAAATTGTTCGAAATACTAAGGTTAAATAGTTTAAACAACTATTTCATCTTAGCCGGGGATTTAAACGCGAAAAACCCGGCCTGGTTGGACACGGTGGCGAATGGAAGAGGCAGGTTCTTAAATCGCTTTATCGAAGACAACCAGGTCGAGTACAAATTAAAATTATACAGCCCAGTTATGCCAAGTTTCCCCTCTGGAAATTCATATCTTGATCTTTGCATCGCGGACGCTCGATTGCAAATTGAAACGGTCCATAATAATAAAATTTCTTTATTGCCGTATGATAGCAACCATAATGCAATAGTAATGCAGATGAAGTTTGTTGACGATTCTGCGTTTAGCTTCGCTACGTGGCACGATGTCCCTAAATTAAATTTTAGGCAGACTGATTGGTGCCGATTTCAGCGTTGCGCCACCAGAAAATATAGGAATTGCCCTTCCTCTTCTAGTATTCCTAGCAATAAGAATCTTTCCAACGAGGAGTGTGATTCCTATATCGGGAACATAAACACGGTGGTATTACAAGCTATGGAGTCGTCAATTCCGAAAATTAAATCGAAAAATAGCATTGAATGTTATCTAAACCGTGACATTAAGACCCTACAAACACACAAAAGCTTTTTGATCACTCAGCTAAATCGAATACAACGTCAATTTCTAAATCAATCGCACAATGCGGAGCTACAAAGATTAAAATCCCTTCTGAGGAATGTGAAGTCTCTGTTAAGCCAGCAGTTTGAGAATAGTGTCAACGATTACTGGAAAAAACGTGCTGAAAGCATATTAAAATCAGACGGCAGGAACATGTTTCCAAAAATAAATAAAATGTTTAAACCACGTAACGTTGTCAAAATTCCTAAACTGAAGGTACCACTGTCTTCTCAGATGCATCTATCCCAGCTAGGGATTAATATATCAGGTTATCCCATCATCAGTAACCACTATATTATAGATAGTGGAGCAGACAAGCTCAAAGTAATTGGGTCTCATTTTGAGGCGGTTCACGCCAGGGAACTTCCCAGCTCCAAATCGGTCGAAGTAAGAGATGAACTATGGAGATTTAACAATAGCGAGAACCCTACTTTATTGACATTTTCTGAGTGGTTAAAAGCTGACGAACTGACAGATGAACAGACTTACAATTACTTCACGACCCTCGACGACTTGACTGACATATTTAGGAAACTAAACACTAAAAGGTCAATTGGTTTGGATAACATCCCAAACATCGTGCTTAAGCATATACCAATTGATATCATACGGCAATACTGCGTTATCTTTAACAATCTGCTAAATAACTACTACTTCCCTTGTTGCTGGAAAATATCAAAGGTGTTTCCAATAATTAAGAAAAAGAAGGATCCTTCTGATCCTTCTAACTTTAGGCCTATAAGTCTCCTGCCTAATATCGGGAAGATTTTTGAGGTAGTTATTAATAAATCTATTTTGTTCGTTTGTAATGAAAAGGAGATTATACCGCGGAATCAATTTGGATGTTAATTGGAATCTCAACGCCAAAAGATGTACAGCTGCCTGCCTAGTGGATATCGAAAAAGCCTTTGACACGGTTTGGATTGACGGGTTAATTTACAAACTTATTCGATATGAATTTCCAACTAATCTTACAAAGATGATAGCATCCATGCTATATGGAAAGAAATTTGTTGTAACAGATAGAGAATACACGACAGCTGAAGTTTTTAATGTCCATAATGGTCTACTTCAAGGCACAGTAACTGCTCCACAGCTCTTCAATATCTACATTTCTGATATACTTAGGGAACTCGATAATTCATTGGCATTTCCCGACGACGCTACACTGTATGCAAGCGGCTCAAAAATTGAAGACATTCAAATCCAACTTCAAAGCAAGTTTGATAGGTTTCAAGCTTTCTGCTCCGAATGGAAGCTTAAAATAAACTATACGAAATGTGAAACCATACTGTTCCGCACCCCAATAAGACGCGGTAATTCAGATTTGAGACGCAACTGGAGAAATCTCAAAATAACGAGTTCAAATGGTCTTCGGATCGAGTCGAGGACCATGGTAAAAAATTTAGGTGTTCATTTGGACAAGTTTCTGTATTACAATGAGCACATAAATATTCAATTAGACAAGGCAAGAGCGGCATTCATGTCGCTAAAAAGCCTGTTTTATTCCAACTATCTTAGATCCGATGTGAAGATCATTTGTTACCAAGCATTCGTTCGTCCAATTCTGACTTATGCGAGTCCAGTGTGGTGGAACATTAACCCATCGTATATGGAAAAACTTCGAGTGTTCGAGCGCAAATGTCTTAGAGCCTGCACACAGATGTATAGGAGTGCACATTCCGATTATAGGCATTATGTCTCAAACAAAAGACTTCTGGATGCTTCCGGTGTGTCCAGAATTGACAATGCCATTCTAGATCTTGTAAGGAATCACTTTGTTCGTTCGGCAAGTGTTAGCGAAAACGAATTAATCTCTGGATTATTCTATCCGAATCCTGGGTATTTCAGAAATGCCTTGGAAAGTGGATACATTCCGCCAGAAACATTTCTGTTTCTGGATGCATATGGCTACCTATCGGATTCAACGAACGTTCCAATAATATACCATGCTGCAAGGAGAGCAACAGATAAAAGGATCCTTTATGAGCCTTTTGAGTCGGGGGACGGGAATACTGATAATATTAGATACTGCATTAGCATACCTGAAAGCGACAAAAGTAACACTAACAGGTTAAATAGAGACCGATACTGGTGGCTAGACTGGGCTGAAGCCGATACTTAGGTTAAGTAAAACTAGGCCCTGACATGTGATCTCTGATCTAACGATGACTTGTTAGTCGATGGAATAGAGATCACATGACAGGGCCTAGATAGATTTAGATAGGTTTAGATAGGTTAAGTTAGTCTTGTAGGTTTTAGTTTTATATAAAAAAAAAAAAGTTGCGACTGTCTTCTAATAGGTTTTGATTCACATTTTCCTATTTTCAAAAAATATATATATAGTACATAACAATAATAAATAAATTCACAAAAAATATAAAATTTGAATTAAACAAAAAATTATATATCATGTAATGCGAACCATAATGGTCTTTTACTTTGGCAAAAGTTAAAAAAATGTCTAGTCTTTAAGTTTATTTAGGCTATTAATTAATATTAACGAAATTGTGAATAAATAAACGTTTAAAAAAAAAAAAAAAAAAATTCAATTTTTTTTTGTGTTGCCGCAGCTTTATTAATTTAAAGGCTGCTTTCACGTAATTGGAAAAATCTTTTTCCCCATACCCTTCGTGTTTCAAAACCTCTGCATATAAAAAAAGTTGTACATAATTAGCTTCAAATAAAGGGTGATCCATTTCGAGGTTCCCTACTTTTTTAAAGAAAAAAACACAGAAAATTCAAATTTAATGGAGAATGTTTATTATCATTTGAAAGAACATTCTTTGGCATTTATTTTTTGAAGATTATGTCTATCAAATTTTGGCCGTTGCTACGTCGCAGATGGTCCATCCAGCATTTCGACTGGTAACTGGTGAATGACACGCGTGATGTTTTCCTCCAAGACCTGAATCGAAGCGGGTTTGTCGGCATAAGCTTTTGACCTTACATATCCCCACAGGAAAAAGTCTAACGGTGTGATATCACACGATCTTTTTGGCCAATCGACCGGCCCAAAACGTGAAATTATGTGCTCACCGAAATGTTCTCTCAATAAGTCCATTGATTGATGCGATATGTGGGAAGTTGCGCCGTCTTGCTGAAACCAAATGTCGCCGAGATCACGAGCTTCAATTTCAGGCATCAAATAGTCGGTTATCAATGCACGATAACGGTCGCCATTGACGGTTACGTTCGCACCGGCATAATTTTTAAAGAAATATGGACCGATGATTCCACCGGCCCACAAACCACACCAAACCGTTGTTTTTTCGGGATGAAGTGGCAGTTCTTCAATCTCTTCAGGTTGCTCTTCGTCCCAAATGCGGCAATTTTGTTTGTTTACATACCCATTGAGCCAGAAATGGGCCTCATCGCTAAACAAAATTTGACTCGAAAACGTCGGATCTTCTTGGAACTTTTCAAGAGCCCATAAAGCGAAGCGATGTCGCTTGGGAAGGTCGAGCGGCTTCAGTTGTTGCACAAGCTGTATTTCAATTTAAGATCTTGACGTAAAATGTGCCAAGTCGTTCCATACGTCAGTCCGAGTTGCTGCGAACGGCGCCGAATCGACTCTCTACGGTCTTCGTGTACACTCTCAGCTACGGCCGCTATATTTTCTTCACAGCGTGCTGGACGTGGTCTATTCGGTCGAATATTATCCAATAATGAATGCTGGGTCTCAAAATGGGTGATGGTGTTGCGAATAGTACGCTCAGTAGGCCGATTATGTTGACCATAAGCTGAGCGAAGTGCACGAAACACATTCCTCACAGAACGTGAATTTTCATAATAAAGTTGAACAATTTGTAAACGTTGTTCATGCGTAAGTCTTTCCATTATGAAATGCCAAACAATACTAAACAAAAATAACATGACAGCATGACACGACTCACACGTGATCTGTCAAAAAAGGCTATTGAATAAAGTATCTCTACTTGGATCACCCGTTACATGCACTTGTTTGCAAACACAGTTTTAAACTTACCATAAATCGCTTTGTTTAAATTTTCAAATGATTTGAAGGCCATTTTATCCTTTACCTAGACCGAGGTCGGCTTTCCGTATGGATTCCGTATTCTAATACATGAGCTGGTCTTGGTGACAGCTGAAACAAATGTCGGATTCCTAATCTTGTCCATCGAACAAATCCTTGATCGTTTTGATAGACAAATTCTTCGAAAAAAGCATCGGCCCCGTTTGCGTTGCGGGCTATGGAGACAAAGATTTAACCAAGAACTATACGAGCTGTACGGCGACATACCCCTACTCAAATAAATCCGCATTGGACGTTTAGGTTTGCTAGGACATGTAGAGCGAATGGACACTCCGACTCGCAGAGTCTTCGATTCCCAGCCAGACGTCAGACGCAGTAGAGGAATACATCGTCTAAAGTGGCGCTCATAAGTGAAGTGTACAACTGGAGGCAGCTAAAGACCGTGCTAATTGAAGAGGCATGTTGTTTGATGACCAAGTTCATTCCGTACTGTAGCGCCACTTAAGGAAGTAATCTTGTCCGTCATACTGCGTGATATTCATGTTTTTGGGACGTATGTTCCAGGTGCACCATCGTAAGTCATTATGCGGAGTAATTTCGTAGCCGGTTGATATTTTAATCCGTTGTTGGTGTCATAACTAGACTTTGGTAAGAAAATTAACCAGTCGACATAACCCCCAAATTTCCAATTTATATCAAAACCTCAGGACTGAGGGCCATCAGTATCTATTTCTAGATTGAATGCTGCCATCCTTTAAGTTCGTCCGCCATCATCTCTTTTTAAGGAGCCTGACTAACACTTAAGATTCATAGATGTCGCCTTTTGGCTGAATATGTCAGAGCAGGTCATGTAAGCTGTTGAATTTTTTCATCCTAACTGGGACTGTATAGACGCCGTCATTGACCCCATATTGGAAATGTTTCCACTGCTGTCTAGAAAAAGGAGGAATGACACGTACTTCCCCTGCACTGTTGCTACCAAGACTGTAAACAGGCATCTAAGACATAACCTATCTTCGTAGTCACAAGGATGTTGAAATTCCGAGTTGATAGTCATCAACAGGGTGAAAACGCTTGTCTTTTCACATAATCGCATTGCATGGACAAATGGACCGCCCTTAGATTCTCATAAAAGTTGCAATAATTGTACACTCGTAAAACGCTGTACGTAATTAAATCGACATAATTAGAAAGTGCCATTGATGGCAGCTAACTCAAATTATGCTGGCACACTCCTTTATTTAATAAAGATCCTTTCACACTTTGGAATTAAAATGCCATAAGCAATTAACTAAACTTACCTTGAAACGGGAATATTAACAAAATACTGGTGAAAGGAAAATATTTATTAATTCAAGAACTCAAGCCGTATCTTCAGCAACAAGTTTGTCTTTTTCACCTTTACGAACCTTCCCACATTTGCACCCTTCCAATACACGGAGAAGTAGGTACGCATACAAACTAATAACTTTGTTACGAGTCGAATAAATAACATCAAATACGGAACACACCCCAGGACTTCGTATGGCAAATTAATGCTATCGTGCCCCAATGGCAGTAGGGGGTGAAGACTGATACATATAAATATTGTGACAGGGAAGCTATCATTTCATCGTTCGGTCGGTCAACAGGAAGGGTGAGTTGGGGCGGTGAAAAAGCCTGACGAAACTAATTAATTTTTACTCTGCGCCGTTATTTCGTTCTTCGGAAATGTATTGCTGCGGGTATCTTTCCACGTGTACCTACATCTATTCACGTGTATTTTTTGTTGATTGATCAATGTGAGTATGAGTGGGTGTCCTTCTCATGAAATATTTGTTTGCTGTTATATGAGAAGCTACAAGCGTTTTATTGAGTCAAATATTGTTTCCATTTCGATGGGAAGATGGAATATCATTTCAGAAGGAATACAAATAGATAAAGCCTTCAAAGATAGCTATTACCAATTGGGAGTACTGACAGATATAATTCAGGTGAACATATATCAAAATAAGTATTGGATTATAGTTATCGTACTCGCTATATTTTAAAAATATCCTACAATTTCCAAAATGGCATCTGACAAAGGGGTCTCGGGTTTTTTCAAGGATTTCGCAAAACCAAAGTTGAATAGAATTTTACCACCCAAAAAAAAACGGGATATACTGTCCTGAAAACAAAAAAGCTCGTGTTTTTTCTGACGTTGTCAGTTTTATTCGCGATTTGCTAAAGGGTCTGGCCTGTCGCTTCTTCCTAACGTTCCTTCTTTTCCTTCTTTCAAATGTTTCCGACAGCTCTGAACTTAGCTATCAACATTCTCCTTGATCAAATTTCTTTGCCTTGTCTTGCAAGACAACCCTTTTCTATCACACTCTCTCGAACCTAGCGGGTCCAGATAATGGCAAAATTTTTGCATCCCTCCCCAACTTTGCAGCATTAGTGTAGCGGGTGTTTCGGCTGAATTGTTAAATGGGAGGAATGATGCTGGCTATTTCATTTGAGTGAGATAGTTAAAATAGCGATAGAACAAGGTGAGGCAGGAGATATTTCGACGATGTTCGAGAGAAACTAAAGAGTTCGCTTTTCCTATGTCTCCTATGCATTTTTTCTCACGCTTTTGAATCCTTTATACTTTTATAGGAGTTGCGATGTTGTGTTTGGTGCACCCTGCTACCAATTTTCCCGCGATATAAATCTGTTATCAACCACAGATCATACACACGGTAAAGGTAGTTTTTCTCGTCGTTTGTACGAGAGCCCGTTTCACTCAACGTATGGGGTGGGCTCGCGTTTACACGAGACTTTAAAATATGATTGGACGCCAAGTATTTTTTCTTGGCTGGTTAAATTACGAAACACTTTTAAACGCCTGAAATAAAAGGATGAAATGAATGAAACAACTGAACACATATAAAAAAACCAAAGTTTAACCACGTTACAAAATGGCGGTGGTGCGCCCACTGGGTTTTATTAAATTGAATTTGTATGGGGACGCAAAAGAAAAATGGCGGACCACCAGAATGGCGTCCGAATGACGAAATTTTTATCAAAGGATTTTACAGGGGCGCGCGTCCCTTCTTTTCTCGGGAAAATTTAAGATTCGGTTGCGAAATAACCAACTATCTACCGTTCAATTTAGCTCTAACGAAAACAGTCTACTTATTTTTTCCGCTTCCTCCACTCTTCCGCCTCCTATATCGCAAACTATTTCCTAATTCTCCCTACTTGGTGATGTCTTCTGTCCTGTTATTATCCTTCCTTGCGGTATAAAAACTGATTCGATATTATAACTCTCAAATTAAACTAAAAAATATCACAAAAAGTTTTTTCACGTCATTCTCACAATTAAGATCGCCAAGAAGTGGCTTCTTTTCTTCGAACCGCTTTCTTTGTCCATCATCGATCCCGTTCATTCGCTCTCACATTCTCTCTTGGAATTCAGCACTAGTAAGCCTAACTGCGAATTCTAACTACTCTTCGCTTTACAGCTGGAGAGTGTGTTACCCCCGTTCACAAGTGGCTTTGCGATTTTCTGCGCATCGATGTCGGGATTTCCCGACTCGTTCTATCGCCTCCTCCATTCTCTTCAATTTGTTATGTCAAGTCTCAACTGCGTTTTCCCAGCTTCTGTGTCAGAATATTGCTGGCGAGAGCGAACGCTACTCAACATAACCTTTTGGTTATGTCGGTTCGTTCCCGACTCTACTACTACGTCGGGCACGTTTACGATGACCCACGTGACCAACTAAACTACCGCTGAGGAGTAAAGTGAGGACGTACGTAAACTTCTGTTTGTAGACATATATTGTGATGTCTATTTTGTATTTAATGTTGTGTTTGTGTTGTGGCGAGGGTGTTTATTTCTGGCCGTCCGCCCAAATACCTCGCTTTCGCCTCCGTTGCTCAATCGGTGGGGGAAAGAGATCGTCCTCTCTTGGCCATCGATCCTGACTTTTCGTGTTGCGGCTTTGTTGGAGGGGTGTCTTTTGGGCCGACCGCCCACGCAGCTGCTGCTCCTCCGTGGCTTCAACTTTGGGTGGGATGAGAACGTCTACTCCTTTACCATTGGAACTCTGCATTTGCGCCCCTGATGCGATAACGCAAACGCTTACGTTGGGGTGTAAGCTCCAGTGATCGTCATCCCTCACCCATCGAACAGTTCAGACCGCTCCTATCTGTTGGCCGTCGCGAGTCTCCCACGTCCTTTGGGCTTCGACGACGGCGTTTTCCGTGGACTCCTATTTGTCGCACTCGTTAGACCTATATTGGGTTACCATCTCAGGGTCTGAAGGTAGTGGACCATTGCCTGATGAGACCATGGGTGCCCTCCACTTCTACAGATTCTGGGTTAGCGACCATAATTAAAAGAGGGACCAAAAGGATATTAAACGAAACAACGTTTCGAAGAATAATTTCTTAACCATAGAAGAAGTTTTTCATCGATTCTAAATGTACTCATTTTTGACCCAAAGGCTTGATGCCAAACCCTGTTACTATGAAATATCAAGTGCAACAATCTTGCTATCTCCACCATGGTTGATTGATTGGTTCCACTTAGCGGTGAGATACACATGTCATCAAATCACCAGTTGGGAAAAAAGGGACGTTAGTGCAATAGGTCAGTAACTGGAGAGAGAATCGGTACAGGCTGGCCAAATGCAGTTTTCCATCTACTCGGAAAGAGTCCTAAGTCCTGAGTAGAATAGATAGAAAAGCTTATACAGTGGTTTTGCTAGCTTAGAAGAACAACTCTTCAGAACATTGGGGGATCTACCATCTGGACAGTGGTTTATGAATGTCGAGATGAAATAAAACTCTTGCAATTTGTTGCGGTAAAATGTACCACAACAAGTTTTATGCTCTTTACCCTCTTTCTTTGGGTCCCTCTTTTAACTATGGTCGCAAACCCAGAATCTGTAGTTACACTACCTTCAGACCCTGGGGATGCAACCTAAAACAAGTATAACGAGTGCGATAGAGGAGTGCACTCAAGAAGAATATTGCCAAACTCTGTTCTGTGCAGCCCTAAGGAGAAAAACGTGCGACAGGAGTTCACCATAGCGAATTCCTAAGTCACGCTTGAACATCGTAGGAATGTCAACTCCCTTATACTCTTTTACCGCAACCCAAATGCATTCCACGCCTTGAATGCAAATCCATTTACCCTCAACCCTATGAAATATGGAGAATCATATCTAAACCGAACAACATGAATGTGGATTCCTTTACCAAGCCTCCCCATTACAATTTACAGATAAAATAAACCAACGCACATCGGTAACTCCTCGTTTCTTATCCTAAAATTCTTTAATGCCCGCGATGTGCTCAAATACTAAAAGGGTGTTCGTAAGCACTTTAGTGCGTGCCGATTATATACAATTCCAGGTTAATCTCTCCTACCCCTCCAGCTGTAGGTACTCACCTATAATGACCTCTGTTGACAGTAACCGCATGAGACCACCCTCTTCGATCTTGGACACAATGCTTCCAGTAATTAAGTGGAATCGCCCTAACTAACTAATCGGTCTAACACATGCAGTCCACATTTTACAGTTTATTCATATGGTGGTTTACAGTCTCCTCCATTTGCCTTTCTTGCATACGGAACCAGTTATTCGTCGAAGGATTCTTCGTTCAGAAGTCCATAATATTTGCTCCGCTTTCCTGCTTATTCTTCAGCACTCTGAGTGTTCGAGCTAGAAATACTGATCCGATTTACTTCGCCAAACTAAAGTGGAATCAGCTTGCAAAGGACACCCTGGGAATGACCAATGATGATGTCATCATCGTCAGTGTACATACTTCTCCTTGTCGAAGTCCGTTTTATGTGTGAAACGTTCGATTGAGCTTGTTGCAGACTGAACCTCCTGTTCGCAAACGTTATGCAACGCGGTTAAATCAATTCTGATGGAATCCCGAATTTTGAGATCATTCAGTACAACTTATATCGGGGTTTTCAATAAGAGCGCTACAAAAGTTTTTTTTAAATAAAACAAAAACGGTTTTGGATATCAATGAAATTCTTTATTCCTGTGAAAGTACGTTCGATGCCATTATGTAGTCCAGACGCTGAACCCAATTTTCGACGGTTTGCAAGCATTTATAGGCCGATACTGCTGCAATTTCACGTTCGATATTCGTACGAAGTTCATCACTCGTCGCTGGCTTGTTGGCATAGACCATAGACTTGACGTAGCCCCACAGGAAGTAGTCTAACGGCGTCAAATCGCACGACCGAGGCGGCCAAGCGACTGGACCATTTCGTGAGATAACACGTTCTCCAAACTTGGTTTCCAATAAATTGATTGTGACATTCGCTGTGTGGCTTGTGGCGCCATCCTGTTGGAACCACATGTCCTCCAAGTCCATATCATCCATGTGGGGTCAAAAAAATCGGTTAACATTGAACGGTAGCGATTCCCATTCACAGTAACGGAAGAAGTACGGCACAATGACGCCGCCGGGCCCATAAACCACACCAAACCGTAATTTTTTCGGGATGCAATGATGACTCATGTTGTACATGTGGATTGCTGCTTGACCAATACCGCATATTTTGTTTATTGACGAAGCCATTCAGCCAGAAATGAGCCTCATCACTGAAGATGATTTCAGTTCTTGCGTCAATTTAATCTTGTAAGGATGTAGGCCAAGATCTTTTCGCAAAATTCGCCACAACGACGTCACAGAGATGCCCAACGCTTGAGAACGACGTGTGAGAGACACATTTGGGCTTTTTCTTCAACTGAAGCCTCAGCGGCAGCAATATTCTCGACACTACAGGCACTTCTTTGTCTCACTGGCACGGGAACATTTTGTACTGTGCCTGTGGATTAATTAGGACGATTATGACGACCATAAATTGGACGTATATCTTTCCTTACCTTACTTAAGAGAAATGTCAAAAGAGCGGCAAGAAATATGGCGTCGTTTGCTGTCCCTGTCGCTCTAACTTTGTAGCGTCCCTGTTGAAAAACCCTTTTTTTTGGTGAATCTTGAAGTCACTGAAAGGGCGGTTAATCTCGACAGTTTTGTAAAGTTTAATGACAAACATTTTGCCAATGGAGTTGGGGCAGCTGTAGCAACGCTCAAAGGATGAAGAGAATTCGCCTTAGTTCTTAAATATTGATATTGACACTACAAATCATACGCTGCGCTGTGTTGAAAGCCACACAGTTACGTTGTAGTAAGGCTAAATCCGTTAACATTACGTTCGATAGAATATTTTAAACGATTTTTAGCTAGGATATGCACCTTGATGGTTGGCGTAAGACATGGGATCGCCATTATTGTCTATGGAACTTTTATTTCAGTCATGCTTTTGTCCATCCAAACTTTCTTGGTGCGTAAAACTTCAAATGCATCAGCTAAGTATTTGACGAGTTCTCTAGGTAATCTATAAGAACTAGCGGTCTTTCTATTCTTAAGGGTTTTAAAAGCAGGAGTTACCTACTCTATACTCTACTTCGAGTGGCTGTCAGCGATTCGCCAGCACACCTAAACCAGTTTTTAGTTCATTGTGATACCACGTGGATCTTTGTTGCTGTTTATAGCTATCTCTAGCGTTGTCCGCCATACTACATGTTACTCTATAGAGAAGTATTGGTCTTAAAACCGAGATATAGAGACAATGCCTGATACGGGGTTCCATTCCTATGGCTGTCTTGCAAGCAACAACTGCAACTGTCGCTACTTACCTTCCTCTACTGTGTCCGACGTCTTGTCTCCTAGCTAGCCGGACTATTACTGTCCATTCGTTCTACATATCCTAGCCATCTTAAACGTCCAATGATGTACAGCTCGTATAGTTCTTATTCGAATCCTTGTCTTCCTAGCCAATCAACGCAAATGGCAAATTTTTCGAAATTTTTTTTTTCAAAACGACCAAGGATTTCTTCGTCTACCTATGATACGGTCCATTCTATAACAGGACTGGGATGATCAGGGTTTTAAATAGAACCTCCTTGGTAGTTCTTGTGATGGCTTTACTGTCGCTTCCCTTACTCTTTCGGCTTCAAGCTAAGCTTCCTGTCCAAAATAAGTCACAGGAATTTAGCTTTGATTCAATAGGCAAGATCGATAATGTTTCGTGACAGGGGGTCAATACAAGGAATTTTATATTTCCTTGTGATCAATTCAGTCTTTTGGGGATTGACTCCCAAACCACAACTAACTGCCCAGCAGGAAAGTTTGTGTAGTGCGTTTTGGACGAGTTCTTTGAGTATATTCAGTTGCTTCCCTGAGACTTCGATAGTAACTTCATCCGCGTAGGCTATCATGTGGCATTACTCTACTTCCACGATAAAAAAAAAGGGATAGGACTCCTTCTTGTAGGGTCGCTCTACTGACATGTCTTCTGGCTGAAGCACAATCCAGTTTTGTGATGATAATCCGGTTGTTTAATAGCAGATTAATCAACATTCAAAGGGAGTGATCAACTTTCGGACTTCAGCGCCTTAATGATCGCTCCCGAATTTACGTTGTAAAAAGCCAACCAACCTTGCAGCACAATGATTTTTCGATAGTGCGTACTAATGTGTGTAAGGCTGTTTCTATAGATTCGCACTTGTGGTACTCATGTTGGGATTTGTTGACTAACCTCCTTAAATTCCGTATTACATCTACCGCCAAGTAAAGAATAACCCAAATGCCCAATAACCCCAGGTTGGTGGTACTAGTCACTGACCCTCTTTTAAAGGCCGAAATAAAAAATAGAGAAGCATTGACATATCGCTCTCTCGACATTAACCCCATTTAGCATCTACTGAATCTACAATGCATCCACAATTTCCCTGTGCTTTGGTAATTATCTCCCAATCTACATATACCGTTCTCTAATAAAAAGAAACCTTGATTGCGAACAACTACAATCAAACCATTCAACGATATCAAATTAAAACGTAAACCCCCTTTACAGTTCTCGCTTAATGCACCATCTCAAAGCATCATCTAAAAGACCGTACTTTTCCATTTAATTCAAACCCCGCAGACAGGACGATTTTTTTTCTTAACTCCCACTACATCGAATTATTTGTCTTTTAACTCACAAGCTCGCGCACAGTTTCACACTTCCATTCTTGAAGCGCAAATAATAAGCTAACGAGACCTCTTGAGAAGTCTCAAGGTTTTGTTTCCACTTTCTGAACACAATTTCCCCAAACACACACACACACGCATACATAAAAGCACCGACAAACAATGCACACACGATAAAGGACATCTTGGAAAAGTTTGCTGCACTCGAAGAGTGCTCACAATCCGTGATGAGGACGATGGGAGTGGCGATGCTGCAATAACAAACACACTTGGAAGCCTTCAACTTATTAGAATGCAATATTTACCTGCCTTATATTTTCTGAGGATGCACCTTAAATTCCATGAACACACACACACACACATACACGCTTCGCTGAAGAATCCATATGAGTATGCATAATGTGTTGTGCAAATCTACAATCTGGATACCTTATACAATGCGGAGAATGTGGAGTGTGGGTATGTTGTGACTTCTCCACAACACTGCCAGGATAACGAGTTTAAACTTATTTTTACACTTCTTGGAGCAAAGGAAAAAAAAGTCTCCCGGCATCTTACGCTCCTTGAAAACGAATGCAATTCCACATGCATCGGGATTTCCAGGCAAACGATAGGTGGGTTCATCTCTCCATCAAGAAAACCGATCCTCGAAGTAAGAATGCATCTTCAATTTAGCCGCAGTGTCTCTGGAAAATGATGTCCTCTTTCCCTTGTGCATATTTTTCCCTCCTGGACGGATATACCTATGATGGAAGTGGTTCTCTCTAAATATCTCCTAAATTCATCGTCCTTTCGAACGATAGCGCAGCTCCTTTTTCAAAAGGTAAATCAATAAACTCTACACAACCGCTGTGTGACACAGATTTCACGTTCGTCCCTCAACTTGTCGGATTCCACATGGAAAACTCACAAAATCCTGTTTATCCTGCAGCATCAACATCAACGTTTTCGATGTTGACAGGCAGCGTTTAAGAGTGAGGGCACTAGTCTGCGAATAGATACCAGGGAACGAACGATGCATATGACGGTAAGGCATTTGTCCTTGTGCCGCATGCACTTTTATACAAATGCATTAAATTATTCACACAACGTCATCTGAGGCAGCGGTTACACACATAAACGTACAGCGGCTGAGGGGAGACCTTTGTAAATAATGTTTGTGCAACGCGAAAGGAGCACAGGCAGGGTGGCTTACACGCATCATCATCATCGTCGTCATCTTTGCATACTCTGACAGTGACAGTGCTTAGATACCACGGAGAGATAGAAGTATCCAAGGACTAGTACCGCCATCAGGTCATAGAGCCATCAAGTCCTAGAGCCGAAAATGATTGTCTGTTCATAACCGTACTCGATGAACTAAACGCCGGAATGGAATGCACAACGGTCTTGTTTGGAGGAAGCAATGATGCCATTGTTGGCTCACAGCCGATCGGGGAATGACGAGTATGACTATGGCAGCGATACTACTGCCATTCCTCAACCGATGATGATGATGAGAGCAAACATTAAACTCCGCATTCCATAACCGCCAAGGACACCCCACATACACGGTCTCTTGACTTAAATTGAAATTCATAACATGCTGGAAGCATTTGCAACACTTTAGCGTCGAGCGGGAGTTTCTCAACGCGAGCATGTGTGCTGGGAGAGGTGCTTCCGAAAACCATCGTCCTTCTTCCGCCCGCCAAACTCGCATTCAATCAGTTGCTTTAGAAAAATCGCGGCAACAGCAAACAACATTTCGGATGCATAGAGCACGGAAGCGTCCCTGCTGGCGTGTATACGCTGATGGTATACCAATGTAGCCAGTGCCTGTGCCGCACAGTGTCCTGGGAGAGTCGCATTTCTTTTATTTGCTGTCAGATTTTTAGATGGAAAAATTGCTTCCACCTATGTATGTACATTGGATGGCACATTATTTGCATACGACTCAGTACGAACACATGGGCCACAAGGGACCCATCATAACGAAGCACAGGAGACTTTGCAACTAGGTAAGACATGACGTCTTTGATGGTTCATGATGGGAAAAGTATTATGTTAATATACCCCAGTGACATTCCGTCAAAAAGGGTAGAAAAAATCGTGTGAAGGGTGCTTAGACAAGCTGTCTACTGTGGGAGCCGCAGGAACCTGCAATTATCTCGTGAGGTTTCTCAAGTACCGCATAAGAAAGTCGTAAAATTTTTAGTACAAGTACAAAGTACTACGTACATACATTTAGCTGAAGATCGCGCAATCTAGGACAGATTTTAGTATGCACGTGACTCTGTTCGTTCTATGTGACATATTTTGTTTGCGCAAGGATTTGGGGTGAAAATGAGGGGGGATTATTCAAATTCTTCTTGCATTTGGGTATACAACGGAATGATTTATATAAAAAAAGGTTCGGAAAGTCTTACCCAAGGACCACAGAAACATGGTTTCAAAAACATCTAACTGTAGCAATTAAATCACGAAAGCATCAGAATGACATCCCTAATATGAAAACGATTTGAAAAGCGAGAACTAAAGTATAAAAGTGATGAGACCCATACCAACTTTTGAAAGTTATCCCACTGCAAAGACCCTAACGACGTCACACTCATCGCTGTTAGGCAATACCATCCTCTAAACAATCCATTTTGCAAGTGCACACTAATGCTTCGGATACGAGCGGTTACAACCCTTCAACTCTAAAGCATCCCTATTTGTCCCTTTCAATTTTCGATGCATAGGGTGCCTTCATATGCGGTCGACGTTCAGGAACATGACGCTAAACAAAATATTAAACCGATTGGGGTTTTTACGGGACACAGCAACATAAAGAATCCAAATCTCCTGCGTTGGATGCTTTCAAGTTTTTCGCTCGAGTTTGGCACGGAACCTTGTTCGACAATTGATCAGCATCACAACAGACTCAAATAATGTGAGGCTGAATGGAACGTTCACTTTCTGTCTCCTGTCTGGATGAGAACGTCGAACTTTTCAATTAGACCTTCTTCTTCTTCTTATCGGGCTCCCGACCCGTGAAGAGTCTCTGCCTGGACACTGCAGACTTCCATCCTCTACGATCCCGGGCTCGCTGCTTCCAGTTGTCTAGACCAAGCGCTCTGGCATCCGCGTTGGCTTGGTCTTTGAAACAGAGGTTCGGCCTTCCTTGCCTTCTCGAATCTGGGGGCTGGGATTCGAAGATCCTCTTAGCTGGAGCATTATTGTCCATTCGCTCGATGTGGCCAAGCCAATGTAGTCGACGTGTTTTGGCTTTTTCGACTACATCCACATCTTGGCACAGCCTATAGATTTCACGGTTGTATCTTCTCCTTCATTCGCCCTCCTCGTGCTCTCCCTTCTTGCTTATCGTCCAGCACTCGGCACCATCAAGCAGAACTGGCAGGATAAGGGTTTTGTAGAGCACACATTTCGTCCTTCGAGTTTGGAGCTTTGAACCCAGTTGTTTCGCCAAACCGAAGACGCAACGGATTCCTAGGGTACTTCTTGGACAGATCTCCACTAGGATGTCATTCGTAGAGTTTTAGTTTACTCCGAGGTATGTGAACTCCTTAACTACCTCGAAGTTGCTGCTATCAATATCAATACTGACGTTTTGTCCTAGGCCGTGGACAAATGCTTGTTTGACAGCATGTATGATAGCCCGTCTCCTTGCATGTTTGGAATAGTTCGGAGGGGCTACTTCCAAACTGCACGTTGCAGCGCCTGTTTTCCAGCGTCACGCGACACAGCTGAATCAGTTTTGCTGGGATTCCGCCATATAGATCTCCTGGCGATGTATGCTATCAGCTTTGAAGTCGATGAATTGGTGGTGAGTTTCGACTTGAAATTCGTTGGCTTTTTCTAGGATTTGCCTCAGCGTGAAAATTTGTGTGTTGCAGAACGGTCTTAGACGTTCACACAGTACGTTGGATAGGATCATGTACGCAAAAGCAGGGATATGCCTCGATAGTTCTTGCAAGACATAGGATCGCCTTTTTTGTATATGAGGCATATGGAGCTGATAGTCCAGTCATCGGGCATATTTTCTTCCACCAATACTGCTTAAACACATCTACTATTCCCTGCGCTTCGGTGACTAGGTTTCCTTCGCTGTCTCGAAGAGCCTGCGTTCCGGTTTTGTAGCCAGCAGCCAGTTGCTTAGCTTTTTTTATAAAACCTCCGGATGTTGTTATGATTGCGCGACTCTTCGAACTCCTTGAGCTGGGATGCTGCGTAGGCTCTCTTCTTTCTATGCAGGGCCCTCTTTTCCTCCCTTCTCCTGGCTCGATACTCTATTCTCGCTGCCCTTTTTTGCGCTGCAGCGCTTTCTTGTGTGCGTCTTCTATCACCTTTTTCTTGTACACGCATTCATCATCATACCACGGGCTCTTTCTCGGGGGTGGCTTGTACCCTACAGTGGTTTCGGCTACCTCCTTGATGATACTGGCACCACTGATTGTTGGCGTCTGTGGTAGGTGAGTGCACAGAGGAGAATTTCATACTCAGGCGCTTACTGTAGGTTCTCGCTACTCCAGGTCCTTGTTTTTGACCCTAGGACAGCGGGCCGGAGATACCGATGTCAGTAGCCGATTTTGGGATATGAGCGCCGCCGTTGACCCATTGAGGGCTCCTCCGCCACCAACTCTTTTCCAATACCCTGGCTCAGTATTGGAAATCCCTATAGACCTGGTGTTCAAATATGTCGAAGCAGCTCATACAGGGATTACACTACGGGTCGATCTAACTGGATCTGTAGGCGCCACCGTTGACTCCATCTAGGGAATTCCTCCGCTGCCGCCTGAGAGTGAATGCCTTAGTGAGAGGACACTCCTCACCCTCTCTCGTTTGCTGCCACCAGCGATCTTCCACAGGGGTTTGTTACCCCATCTCCAGTCGAGGTACTAGGCACCCACCAATCACCAGCGTGGAGGTGTTGTGTTCTCATGTAATCGCATCACTACATAGCAGGACTGGGATGATCAGGGTTTAAATAGAACCTACTTAGTATTTCTAGTGAGGGCTTTACTACTAAATTGGTTTCTTAGCCCGAAGAAACAGCTGTTGGCAGGAGTAATCTTACGAAATATTGTTGTCAGAGTTAATAGCGGATCCGAGGTTGACAAAGTGCCGTCCTACCTCAATGGGGACGTTCTGTCAGCATATCCTTGGCTTACCCTCATTTCCTGCTAAAGCCATTTTGCCATTTTTTTCTCTTCTTTGTCATAGCCGCGTTTGGCGTGTCATCGGGTGGTGGATAAAGGAAGCTGCAGAAAGCTTAGTATCCTGTCATTCGGTACTAGGGCGATTTGCGGCGAATGTTGTTAAGCAGGTTATCTGTGAAGGCCTATTGTGAACCAACCAAAACCAGCTTCTTGAAGTCGTCCATGGGAAATGACTGCTAAAATTTGCTGTAAGAATAAGGCTTTGTGACGGGGTACTCCATGGGCATACCGTTCATCATGGCTGTAATATTCGATAAAGCCGGAGGTAATTTATTACGAAATTAAGTATGGGCTCATGAAGTAGGAAAAGTTGCTTGGTGCTGCTGCTGAACTCTAAACTCGGTTAGTAGTGCTGCTGAGTAACTTAGAGAATCTGGACTGGGTTGTAAGGGACTCAGAAAGATCATGCGGAGCTTGACCAGAGGCTATACCTCCGTACCGCGGTAATCAGGAGCCCCTAATTCATGTAGGGCATGTTTTAGCCTAATTAATAAGTTGGCCGCCTTGTGGGAGTATCGTGGTGGTTGTGGTTACCCGACTTCGCGGGAGCGTATGGTATTCAGAGGTCTATTGGGTGATAGACTTTGGAATACAAGAGGTGTGAGGTGGATCTCGGTCCTTAGCAGGATGAAGTTCCTGCATTACACACGATTTTCAAAATGGTACCAATGACCTCCATTGCGTAACCAACACTTTTCTATGGTTCTGATATTGTGGGTAGGCCCACCATTAAATAAGAGCTGTAATACCTTGGTGTTCACTTTAAGTATACTTAACAATATCTGTGTCTCAACGACGATATTCCTTGTTGATCTCGAAAGGCATGATCATGCCTTAAATCCCTGGTTTTGACGTTTTACACTTTGGTAAAACATGCGAACATCTTTCCTGCAGTGACACCTCTGTGTAACCTCGATAGCGTGCTTTTCTTGATCTGTTTACTTTTTTTCTGAAAATCCTATGCTTTTGCCTCCTTATTTGCCTATAGAGCTGAATGGTAGCTCTCGTCTTCACCTGCAGCTAATCCTGCGAGCACTCTTATTTAACCCAGGGGTTTCTTTGCTGGTGCGAGAAGCCTAGCACGTCAGTTGCGACTGATCTAATGGATTGTTGACATTGTTGTCATTCGTCTTCCACATAAGATGCTCGTATTATGGTGTTAATCGAGAGGTTAAGGGATACGCGTTCTGCGAAGGCCTTTGCAGTCTCCTGCAAATGCAGTCCTTCGACGTTAATTTTTTTCACAGTATTTCTCATTTGTTGTGGCGTGGTGGATATCCGCATTCTTACCAATATTTTAGTGGTCCATATCGATGGTAGTCTTTCGGAATGTTCGGACATGTTTTTAAATTCTAACCTCGGTAGTCGCTCATAAGTTTTGTCAAGGAGCTCGTAGAAGCAGTCTTTTGCAATATTACCTTTTTCCTCCGTCGTAACGTTAGCGCATATAAGGCTTATGTTGTCTTTACTCCTTACTAACTAACTTATTGGTACTTCAGTCTGGAATGAACCTGGGCCTTAAACAACATGCCTCTCCAATTAGCCCGGTTCTTAGCTAACTGCCTCCAGTTGCTCACTCCAAGTTGGTTGAGGTCGGCTTCTACTTGTGCGGGCCGCTTAAGCCGAGGTCGTCCTCTAATGCATCCGATTTTGTTATTACCAATATAAAATCTATTACATCTACAACAAACAATCATCAATAAAAATCTGCGAGTTCATCCAGAGGCTATCTTTGGGCGTTATACGTTCTTCCCATCTGACGGAAGTATTTATGAATATTTAAGAAAAATGTAAAACTAGGGCAATATTTTTTGTGAGCAGTTCAATATTTTGGTCATTATGTGATATTATGATTGATTGACTGCAGGAGAGGTATAGCATAAAAGGAGCAAACAACAGACAATATAGCATATTCTCTTTAGCCGACTTAAATGGTGGCTGGTAGCCAGTAAATCCTAATCTTCAGACAGACAACTATTGATACAAGAAAAATCCCTAAAAATTAAAACACTGCAAGGATTACGTTACATTGCAAGTCATTATAAGCGACTAGGATTAGCACTCTTTATGGAAACAGATTTTTTGATATTCTTACCCCAAATCGAACCTCCCTTTATATTCCCTATCCCATAGTTGTATATATATTTTGACATTTTGTTTGTTAATCAAAGAAATAATTTCGATAGATATACCTACCCTTAAGTTTTTGAATCGACTCAGAATCGCTTACTGAGCAATGTCAGTCCGACCGTCTATCCTTCAGTTTGTCATCGATTTTTGGGCCTTACATTTTTAGCTAGTATGACGAAATTTGGTACATAGAATAGGTTCGACGAAGCAGAACAAGTGAACAAATGTTCAAAATCTTGCCACTACCATGCCCACTTTCTTAGAAAAACGATGTTTTTGGTCAAACCGTGAGGGAAAAGTGTCCGAGTAAGATATTTAGACATTTTCCATATAATGTGATTTTTTAAGCGTCGTTTTTTCAAAATCGAATAAAACACTCAAATTTATTGTAATCGATTAACAGGCCTTTGCCATTTACCTTTGAAAGACAACTTCATGTAAATGTTGTCCGCGGCTCCGTTTCAAATGGTCCATTCGGAAGGTCCAATTTTGCGTCTGTTTTTTGTGCATTTCGGCCTGTATTCCACGAATTACGCGTGTTATGTTATCCTGTAAGGCTTCAATCGTGTTCGGCTTGTCCACATAGACTAACAACTTTACAAACCCCACAATAAATAATCAAGAGGCGTTAAATCGCATGAACTTAGCGGCCAACTAACAGTGCCATTTCGAGAGATCAGCTGCTCACCAAATTCATCCTTCAACATTTCCATTGTTTCACGAGCTGTGTGGCATGTGGCATTGTCTTGATGAAACCACATGTAAACCAAGTTCAACTCATTCCAACTGGGGCAAAAAAAAAGTCGCGTATCATCGCTCGATATCGTTCGCCGTTGACGGTACCGTATTTTCTACGGTCGTCTTTGAAGAAAAATGGACTGATGATGCCACCAGCCCATAAACCACACCAAACTGTCGTTTTTTCGGGATGCATCGGTAATTCTTGTATGGCATATGGCTGTTCATCACTCCAGATGCGACATTTACTTATCCGTTGAGCCAGAAATGAGCTTCGTCGCAGAACACAATTTTTCGATAAAACAGCGGATTTTCATGGAGTAGTTCTAAGGCCCATTCACCAAAAATTAGACGTTGTGGTAGATCACTCGGCTTCAATTCTTGCTCAGGTTGAATTTTTTGGCAGAGTATACTAAAAACGTTTTACTCTGACAGATGACGTTTGGACACCATTACTAACAAGTGCTGCCAACCTGAAAAACTTTACTCTTAAAAAATTACCCGTTATATATTTCGTCAATATAAAGTTTATTGCCACGTACACTTTTTGAGGGCGTTTCCCGTAAAAAAAAACTGTTTTCGGTACAATTTTAAAAAAATTTGATAAAAATGTCGATGAAACTATTCGCTGCAAAACTATAGAGTTTTTAAATTTCTTACATAGTAACAACATTCATATTGCCCTAGTCACTGAAACTTTGCTTAAAAACGATTTTAATTTATCCACACCTGATTTTAAATGTTATAGGAATGATAGAATCGTAGGAAGAGGTGGAGGTGTCGCGATCCTTGTAAAACGATCAATTCAACATTTGCTCTTACCTATTGTAAGAACTCAGTACGTAGAAAATGTGGGCATTGAGGTAAAACTGAGAAATCAGAAGAGTATCAAGATTTTTTGTGTTTATTTCCCTGGTGGAAATGCATCAGATGCAAAAAGATTAGGCCTTAAAAATGACTTCATCAGATTGTTTGCCCAGAGAGATGATTTCTTGATTGGAGGCGATCTAAATTGTAGGCATCGAGTTTGGGGATGCCAAAAAGCAAATTCTTGGGGAAATGTTCTTCATCCTCTTTCTGTTACGTTGCCAATCTCTGTTTTGTATCCTCCTAATCCAACTTATGTCCCAGCTAGTTCTCGTGGAAGTCCTTCTGTACTTGATATTTTTGTAACTAATGTGTCTAGTCATAATATAACGCAACCGATTTCATTGAACGACCTTAGTTTTGACCACAACCCAGTGCTTTGCAGTCTTCTCTGGTCAGGGGATAACAAATTGGAATATGTTCAAGATTTTAAAAAAGCAAATTGGACTCGTTATCGAAGTGAAATAAATGTAAGACTGAGAAATGTCCCAACTAATTTAGATAATATTTCTGCTAAACAAGATGTCGACTCTATCGTAAATGACTTTACAACACGCATTTTGAACGCAGTTGATAAATCTGTACCACAAGTAGCTGTAAGACCATTATCTTCAAAACTTCCCATCCAAGTTTTGGAACTTATTAAACAAAGAAACAAGTGTAGACGAGATTGGCAGAGATATCGCCAGCCCTATTTAAGATATCAAGTCCTGCATCTAAATACCCAAATAAGTAAGCTTATCTCAGAATATCGCAATAAGAAATGGAATACTAAACTCAACACCTTAGAGAAAAATGGAAAGCCATTTTGGAACATAGTTAAGGTAGTTAGGAATAAAAACAGAAAGTTACCGTTTCTCAAAAATTCTGTCAACACCTTTTTTACAGATATAGAAAAAGCTAATGCACTTGCATCAACTTTTTCAAATAATCATGTTGTGTCAAGTAGCCTAGGTGACCAAGTCACGAACAACGAAGTAAACAATACCATTCAAAACTTTCTAGCGGAAAGTTCTAACCAAATACCTTCTTCTATGTATGTAACTGAAGATGATATTGAATTCTATATTAATAATTTAAAAATTCGAAAAACTGGAGGTATTGATTTGATAAAAAATATCTACATCAAGCAGCTCCCCAAAATTGGAATTAAATTTATAACATTTCTTATAAACGCATGCCTTAAAATGGAATATTTTCCAGAAACCTGGAAACTGGCAAAGGTAATTCCAATAATAAAAGCGGGCAAGGCCGTCGAAAATCCTGAAAGCTACAGACCAATAAGCTTACTTAGCAACCTGAGCAAAATTTATGAAAAAGTCCTTAAAGAGGCTATCTCAAAACATATCTGTGATAATAATATATATCCAAATGAACAATTCGGATTCAGGCCTCACCACAGCTCCTCCCACCAGGTGCTTAGAATATGTAATCATATCAAGAAAAATCGTGCAGTGGGGAGATCTACTGGAATGGTACTACTTGATATAGAGAAAGCATTTGATACTGTT
Source organism: Rhingia campestris (assembly GCA_932526625.1). NCBI lineage: Eukaryota > Metazoa > Arthropoda > Insecta > Diptera > Syrphidae > Rhingia > Rhingia campestris. Next base: position 93,485,663 of record OW052184.1, on the reverse strand, counting down.
TGGCATGACGGCCTCTTATATAAATTGATAAATTTCCGCTTCCCCCCATACATTTGTAAAATTGTTCAAAGTTTCCTAACTCGTCGTTCTTTTAGAGTCCATGTTAACAGTGGTGTATCTGACTTAATATATTTTCACTCGGGTGTACCGCAAGGTTCAGTTCTTGGTCCAATTTTATACAATCTGTATACATCCGACTTTCCAAATTTGCCTGAATGTCATACTGCAATTTTTGCCGATGACACTGCCATATTTTCTTCCCATTTATTCGCTCTCAATATTGAGAGGAATCTTACAAATGCGATAAAAATATTGGAAATATATTATAGCAAATGGAAGATTAAATTGAATGAAGGAAAAATGCAGGCTATCTTTTTCACGAGAAAAAGAAAGCCCTGCTTTCTTCCCAATAGCCAATTACAGATTAATGGATCTTTTTTGAATTGGGAGAAATCCGCTCGTTATTTGGATGCATCTAGACACAAAATTAACATTCAATGAACATATCTGCAGGACAGTTAAAAAGGTTGGGATTGCAATGAAAATGTTATACCCTTTTATAAATAGGAAATCATTTCTATCAATTGAAAATAAAATGATCATTCATAAAGTAATTTTTCAGGCTATTTTGCTATATGGGTGTCAGGTATGGGGTAATTGTTCAAAGTGCCACATTAAAAAATTGCAAGTATCTCAAAACAAGCTACTGAAAATGATGTTGAATTTGCCATGGTATCATTCAACCCTTGATGTTCACAGTAAAGCAAATGTTGAATTGATTTCTCATAGGATACATAAACTTAGATTAAAATTTTTAGAACGCTGTAGTTTTACTGAAAATCCCCTTATTAGTGACCTAATCACGATTAACATGTAATTCAATTAATCTATTTATTTACTTGTTTGGTTGTTTTTTTTTTTATTTTTATTTATTTATTTATGTAGTTATTTATATATTTAGTTATTTATTTATTTATTTATTTATTTATTTATTTATTTTTTATTTATATATTTATTGTGTTAATTTGTTATTTATTTATCTTTTTATTTATTTATTTTGTTATTTATTTATTTTGCTATTTATTTATTTTGTTATTTATTTATTTTGTTATTTATTTTTTTTTGTTTATATTTATTTTGTTAATTTGTTAAATTTGATGAATATTTAATTTTATTTATTTATTTAATGTGAATATATTGTTAAAAAAAAAACAATGCATTCACCGCTGCATGATCTAGTCAACTTTTTTTTTTTTTTTTCTATTTACACTGGAGGTTCTTGTCGTATTTTCCTTCAAAACTTTAAATTCTTAAAAAAAAAACAAATTATACATACTTTAAATAATGTTTTAGAAGAAAGATAATAAGCTATCAAATCTCTAAATTGTAAAATGTGCGGTACCAAAACTAATGTAAACACTTTTATACGAAAATAAATACATATCTATCTATCTATAAACTATTACGAAATGAATACTAGTATGAACATTTCGGCTCTTGATAATTTTAACCCACTCCCTAAGAAGAACGATTTGTGTAGCCTATCCCATAGCATATGCCATAGAAAAACGTCGTTTTTTCTTGAACCATACAAAATTTAGATAAACTGTGTTTTCAAGATGTGGTGACAATGTCAATATCTATATTTCATCCCCATTCAGTTCTAGCCACGATTTATATTTTAAAGATTGGATGGGATAGAACGATTCACACACCGGATTGTTCATTGATTGATTCATGTCATGTGTGCCGACAAACTCTTTGCGAGTATGCAGGATCTTGGTTTACCTTTGTCCTTTGCATACAAGAGAGAAGTCTTGAGTCCACGTCCCAAATTTTTGCCGATCCAAGGTTGCTTCATAAGGACAATGTCTTCTCCGTGTTATGTTATTCGGAGAATAAGTGTGGCTGAAGCCGTTTTGGATTGGTGAAGGTTAATCTATGCATTTTTGCTACGGTCAGATCGCTCTACCACTGTGTTGTTCGTGGACTCAGAGTCACCGTGCATCAGAGAGTCACTATTAAGTGATTCCGTCTATACTAACATGATGCCCTTGCTGTTGAGATATAGAGTTTTTTGTCAGTTTCCCTCTCTGGATTTTATAAAACTGATCCATCTTCTAGAAATGGACAACTCACACCAGCACCATTTTTGAAGGCGCCTGTAGACGACCTTGTGGGATATGGAGGATCCGCTTCGGCACCCAGCTCATCCTTCTTGAAGACTTTGAGCTTTATAAAAAACATTACTTTCTGTAAAGGTAGAAAGGGATTCTTTATTGATCACAATGTGCGCGGTGGATCACTTTCCAATTGTGTGTCGGAAGAGTGGGGTTGTGGAGGCCATTATTTGAATTAGTTCATCCACGTTAGAATGTTTGAGCTATTTTAGCTATGGCAGTGCGGTAGAGATCCAGCGACCGCTGATCTGCACAATTGATTAGCTAAATGTGCAGTCAGACGTGGCGGCCCCTCCTTAAGCTGAGTAAGTCTGTGGCCATCTTGGGAGGTACCAGCTTCCACCGTTTAGGTGGAATTGTACCGTCAATGTCGCTGCGGCCGTTCACCGCCAGCATGATGTTGCCTTTGAGTACCTCACTAAAGGACCTAGAAATATCGTTGGCGGACTTTGAGTGATTTTTTTGGTATTTATCACTTTGGCCCGAATGGATTTCCTCCAACGATCTCTGGCGCTTGGATGTGGTGTCCTTGCGTGGTCACTCCAATGGAAAATTTGGTTACCTAGGCTAGTTTGACCTGTTGATCGGTCGTTCTAGATTCCTCCGAAATCGTTTGGATGAGTTCCATGTTCCTAGCCGCTGCTCGGCGTTGTCTGTAATAACTCTTTAATGGGGCGAACCGCGAGCGTGCCCTTTGCTTCCATGATTCTCTTTGACTTAGGAGAAGCGAGTTCGAGACTTTGCAGTACTCCTCTTTATACGAGTACTTTAGGGACGGTGGTGGGGTTCCGAACCGCTTATCTCCACGCGGCTATTGATTGGGATGAGAGACTACGAGCTTGAAGCTTTGTAGGTTGACTTCCCTTCAAGCACTTCTGGAGCTACTCCAACTGCAGGTTTTGAGATCCTGCTGGCGGCCGGCTTAAAATGATAACTGGTATCTTTAATTTGTTTTTTCAAAACTTTGGTCATGATGTTCCCACGAATGACGGAGAAAGAAGGTCAACCTCCACAGAGATCCTCAGTGTTCAGGTAAAGCTAAATAATCCGAAGGTTGCCTGGTATTCGTATACTCCGTTCGCAACTCAGTTTTTTTGTTAGGGTCCTTAGTCAGGCAGATTCTCGGCACGGGTCGTGCTTCTGTTCTCAACTGGGGATGTTTCCGAGTACCATACCTTTGACCATACTGAGCTCCTACACCGCGGCAAGGTGGAAAGTCTCGTAGGAGAATTTTGGCCAACATTTCTTTAATTTGGAGTCCAGTTACAAAAGGCTGGATATAAAATGTCAAGAAAATCCATCTAGTGGCTTGGCCACTTAGTCCAAAAACAGTGATTTTTAGCAAAAAAATGAAAAATGAACCCTGAGCCTAAGTTTTTCTCATGTTTTCTGTGTATTTTTGCAGCATCTCCTGTTTTATACCGAATCTGAAGAGCTGAGTTGTGATAAGCTCTTCCTGACAGTAGATACCGCTTGGGTGACTTGTCACATCATCGCTAAAGACTTAGGAGATTGTAAGTTTTCTATAATAATCGGTTAAATTCCACCCTGTCTAGCTTGTCTCCCCTTCTGGGACATGAATGTTGATTAATAAAACGAACAATCTGGAAGCCGCTTTTTTTCACTGGCGGACGGTTTGAGTTCGAGAGTCTTTCTTCCACATTTCTAATTTCCTCCTTGGTGTATCATTTAACAATCTTTATGCCTACACAAGCATACGTACAACATTTCCTTTCCATGAACTTACACCCACGCCTTTGTATTGATTTTGAAATATGTATCTCTGCCACGCCGCGTCGTCACCCTTATATCCATTGTTTCCATCTAAAGTTTCAGGAGATGTTGTATCTATACTTGCACTTAAGTGTGTATACATTTCCAATTCTTATTTTCCTGACGAGGATAGCGAACTGTAAAGCATTTGTTCCGTGTTATCGATATTCTAATCGAATGCACATTTTAGCTTCAAGCCTTTCAAAAATGTCACCTCGTCACTCTTGTGCAGTTGTGCACTGAAGAAGAGATGTTCTTCTTGCCGTTTTGGTTCCGTCGTATTATGAACGCTGGGTTTGTAAGCAATGCAATCTGTCGTAATCTGCTAGGAAGGAGAGGATATTAATGGAGGATGATATTCCTAAGGACTATCAAATGGCATAAGTGGAGCACGCTCGTGTGTACAAAAGTAAGTGAGGAACATTATGTTAATATTGAATTATAGCGTTTAGTCAAGTAGATTCAGTGAAATAATAGATAGAATGTAGTACTGAAGTACCTGGGGTGCTGTGTGGAAGAGGTCCTTCTTATTTTATAATGAACAAGAGAAATTTAATGAGAATTCGAGTTGCTATGAGTAGAAGGATGGCAGGGAGAAACGGGTCTCTTGTGTCTGATACTTACGCTATTTTATCGCGAAGGGATAACATATAACGGTTATCGAAAAATAAACTCTGAGTGGTAAGTACCACTAGGCTTCCTCGACTTTGACACCATAAACCAATATCGCGATTCACAGAGGGGCGAAAGACAACCAAATCGGCTATTTTCTCATAGATGTGATGCACGGATCCGCCATTGCCAATGTACGTCCATTCGTGGACGATGACTTTTACCAATTTCTAGTCACAACAGGTTCAATAATGCAAAGACGGCCGAGCCTGAAAAGGAAAATAGAAAACACGAAGCTAGCTCCCCATATCAAATTGAAATCTCACGATGGAAAAATCCAACAGTTCCACAAGGAAGCCAAGCAAGTGGCCGCTGGTTCCATAACTATGCTCTGGCAATAGGAACTTATTCACGGATTTACAGGCACTTTATGATTTTGAGTACTGTTTCCAGCAGCTTTTAATAAATATTGGCAGTGCAAGAAAACGCCTTACCCAAGGCAGAAATAAAAGTCCCTCAGCGCAGCTATCAAAACTGAAGAATGTTAAGATCGCGCGTTCTAATGGCATTATCCCAGCATTAAGGACCCATACAGAGCCTCAAACCCAGTTTCTCCATGCATTTGTGTCTGGAAAGTTATACTTTTGCTAAAAATAGTCCGACATCATGTTTAACACCACTCTGAACGGTGATTTTAAGAAGCTTATTATGGCAGTTTATGCCCTTAGCTGTTCGACTGACCTCAGCAGTAAAAAAAACCATAGGTGCTGTTATTTTCGGGATTTGAACCAACCCCCCGCGCTTTGAAGTCCAACGCATTAATCATCAGGCTAGTGAACCCTTATTGATGCTCCAAATCTATAGCAATATTGAAATGAACGAAAGCCCTTTCAGTGACTAGAATATTAGCTCAATATATCCAATCTACATGAAGGCGATGTTAAACCTTGCTCCAACTTCCAAGGCAATTCCCTTCTTAATGTCATATACAAGATCCTATCCTGTGTCCTATCTGAAAGTTTGAAGCCTTTTTGCAACGCACTGATCTTCAAGTTCCGGTAAGGCTCCCGTCTGACAAATCGACCTTAGACAAAATGTTAACAACAACAGCAATTCTTTCAGCTTAAGTGGCGCTATAGTCCGGAATGAACCTGGTTATCAACCAACTTTCCTCTCCAAATAGCCCGATCCTTACCTGACTGCCTCAAGTTGCTCACTTCACGTTGGTTGTGGTCGCGCCACTTAAGGCAAGGTCTTCCTCTACTGCGCCCGACGTATGGCTGGGAATCGAAGCCTCTGCGAGACGGAGTATTGGTGTCCACTCGTTCATGTCCTAGCCACCTTAAACGTCCAATGCGGAGTTTGTTTTTTGACTAGTGGCATGCCGCTGTACAGCTCTTAATCGAATCTTCGTCTCCATGGCCCGTCAACGACAACGGGACCAAAGATTTTTCGTAGAATTTTTCTCTCAAATCGACCAAGGATTTCATCATCCACTTTTGATACTGTCCATGCTTCAGCACGTAGAGGAGGAGTTTGATGATCAGGGTCCTATATAGGATCTCCTTAGTAATTCGAGTGATGGCTTTACTACTAAATTGCCTTCTTAGCCCGAAGAAACAGCGATTGGCAAGAGTAATTCTTCTTTTGATTTCTGACGAAATGTTGCTGTCAGAGTTAATAGCGGAGCCGAGGTAGACAAAGTCCCGTACTACCTCAAAGTTATATCTGTCAATGGTGACGTTCTGATCAATTCGTCGATGTTGATTGTCCTTTCGTGTAGGCATCATATACTTGGTCTTACCTTCATTAACAGCTAAATCCATTTTTTCCTCTTCCGTCTCTATACTAACAAACGTGGCTGTGACTTCACGTTGAGTCCGACCAGTGATCTCAATATCGTCTGCGTATTCTAGTAGTTGCACCGCTTTATGAAAGATTGTGCCTCTGGTGTTGGCTTTCAAAAATGAGATTAAATAAGTCACATGACAGTGCATCCATCACCTTGTCTAAATCTTTTTTTGGTATCGAATGTGTCGGTGAGGTCGTTTCCGACTCTGATGGAGCGGTGAGATTCTCCATCATCATCCCGCACAGACGGACGTGTTTGGGCGGTACACCAAAACTTGAAATAGCTCTGCATAGTTCACCTTTATAAATTATGTGGTATGCGGCTTTGAAATCGATGATTTGGACTTTTGAGTTTTTTCCAGGATCTGCCAAAGTGTGAATATTTGATTAGTTGTGGACTTTTCTGGTCTAAAACCACACTGATAAAGGCCGATCAGGTTGTCAGTAAACGGTTTCAGGTGTTCACATATTACGTCATAAAGAATCTTTTAGGCGATGTTGAGGAGACGTATGCCGCTGTTGTAGTTGGCGCAGTTCATAGTGTCTCCTTTTTGTTAATCGGGTAAATGATGCTGGGGTTTCATTATTCGGGTATACTTTCATCCGTCCAGATTTGGCTTTTGAGTTGGTGGATGTAACTCACCCAGTCATCTCCGTCGAGCTTATAACGCTCCGCGGGAAGGACGTCTCTTCCGGCAGTCTGGTTTAGTTTGAGTTTAAATATTGCTATCCTTACTTCTTCTTCTGGTGGTTGGTAGTTTTCGCTGTCGTCGCCACTTTGAATGGTTCGTTTAGCCTGACAGCGAGAGATTGTCGTTTTCGCCGTATAACAGTCTGCAGAAGGGGTTCTTCCATATCCGCAGCATCGACTGTGTCTCAACTAAGTTATTGTTCATCTCGACAGGATTCTGTTCGAGCCTTGTATTTCTGTCTTTGACGTGTTTCCCTTTGGTAAAACTTGCGAACATTTCTCGACGCGCCTTTCTTGCTTTGTTTCTTTTTTTTCTGAAAAGCTTGTGTTCTTCCATCCTTCTTTGCCTATATAGCTCAATAGCAGCTCTCGTCATCACCTTCGGCTTTGTGTTGTAGGCGCTGCGAGCATCTGTCGGAATTCCTCAACTAACCAAGGGTTGTTGGCTGGTGGGCGCGAGCCTTCTTTTCACATCAATCCGCAGACACCAACTAGCTATTTAGATCCTACAGCTTACCGAAAACAAAGAATAAAAATTGTCATGCCTACCAACGAAAGCTGTATTGTGCATTTCGACTACAACATCAACACAACAATGCAGCTGAAGCCATAACCTCCACCAAATGATTGATATTTCGGCAATTTTGTATAAACGTCAATCTAATGGAAAATACTTTAAATCCCTAAATTAGCAGGGCACCTCCCATTTGAGCCCTAAAATAACAAAACTAAATTAAATCCCTTTTCAAACTTAAACACAGTTCAGTGCAACGGAAACTTTTCTCGCTGGTATCCTGACACTAGAGTACATTTTACTGAAATTCTATTCAAATCACCAAACTTTTTGCAAAATTATTTTCAATTCCCAAACACCCACACCACTGCATTCCTGAGCTCTCTTCACATAATCACAGAGCCGTAAAATTTCATTATATTCACGAATCGAAAGACAGCCCGATGAACTAAACTTTTCGAGTTACTCCGCTTTCCCAAAAGGATCTCTGGCTGATATTATCACTCAAGTACGCCATTTGCCATCTCGTATACATTTGATTTTGGGGGACTGTCATCGAGCAAAGAACGGCGTATATTAACCAATATACTCAGGAGTGTCATTCAAACTTGACACATACTAAACATTCGCATCCAACTATCTTCCAGAACTCATCAAACTTTGAACAAACTTTAGCAGTGAACACTCGAAAAAAAAGTCCAATCCTTCAAATCTCTTCCTACGTCAAAGAAAATAAGTTTTATCTTCGATCGCGATAACGTTTGCCTTCGTTCTGTTATTGATTTTTTCTCCTATTTAGGAACCCTGACGAATGATAAAGGACGAAGAAAAAAAAACTTTTGTGCTTATAAACACCTGAGCGCGCGATGCCATGTCGGATATGGGGCTCTTTCAAAGCATATCGATAAGCTCCCTTTGAATGGGCCTACTCACGCACAATTGATTGCAAAAAAAGAGCAAACAATGCCACAGATCCACCCTTATACACACGCAAAAGAAATTATTGATTCCTTAATATCCTTTATTGGTTATGTTGCTCCTTTTGTCGTTCATTTTTGTGTGCAGTTTGTATCCAACCATAAAAGGACGACATACTGTGGGTTAATCCTTTTTGCTCCAACAACATGTGTGCTGCGTATGTTATGTGGCTCAACAAGTCTGCCCACGCAACCAGAAATTATTGAGTAATTACAAGGAACCAGGACACGAGCAGGCGATCTATCTCACTCTTAGGGAATGTGTTGGTGTGCTAAGAGACCTGACATTAATTTGACCTGATTTGGTAATAAAAATGAAAATCAATGCGACGCAGGATAAAGAGCTCTGATGGGAATCGTTAGTGTAATACCCAAGGATATAGCGACAACCACAGTGGATGCCTATTATCGGTGGAAAAGGAATAGCGTTTGTTTGTATATGTAGTAGTATTTAGCACTTGCCCAGAAGGACCGGTTGGTATGTGTGAGGTTTGTATAAATAGCCAGCAAATAAAAAAAAAACACAATTAAACGAAAAACAAATTAATTATCCTTAAAGGAACTTTCTTCGTTAGTTTCGTTCCTTCAGTTGCTTCTACGGTTCCTGTTATGGTATCCGTTAGCGCTTATATAGGATACAACAATGACGAGACGAAGCAGAGTGAGCTACGAATCGTTGAACATGGCAATAAAGTCGGTAGTACTTGGTTTGTACTTGCAGATACATTGCGCTTCACCTTTTATTCCCGTTCTCGCACTGACAAACTCGGCACAGAGATGCGGAGAGAATGGAAGTTTTTAATATTGCCATACACCCATTAAACATAGGGTGTGTTGTGGATGTTGGCACTGGAATCTTAGTCTGCTTTTGGTGAAAAAGTTATTTAGAGCCTTCCGCTACATGACTTTCTAATTGTAGCTTTCTTGAGGCTTAGTACACTTAGAAGATTCTTAAGGCAAACCCCAGATGAGATGGAAAACTCCTATTGTCCCTAACATCACACCTCTTGTCCCTCCCATACATCAAGTTCTTATATCGTATTTAGGTTTTCATATATGACCCCAGCCGAGAACTTAAGTAAAATCTGCAAGACTAACCCTACTGAGAAAAAAATGTCAAAATATGTCACATATGCCGATTCACTGCTTTAAGTGTCATTTAGACGAGCACCTTGCTCTGAATGTATCCTGCCACAAGTAAAAAAGTACTTTAAGGGAAAACAGGCTCATGCAGGGCCTCAAACCTAGCGTCTCCCTTCATTTGAGTGTGCGAAGTTATTATTTTTGCAACAAAGAAGAGCCCCTCATGTTTAACCCCTAATCCGAATGGCATATTTGAGAAGCTTCTCCTGTCAGTGTTACTCCAGGATGTTTGTCAGACTTTCGCAAAAGGTGAAGCAGTCAAAAACTTAGGTGTAGTCAATTTGGAGATCAGGGACCCTGCGCTTAGTAGTTCAACGCACTTACCTCTAGGTCACTGTACCCACTTTAAGGGAACACTTATTTAACATTAGGTGTATTCTTTAATTACATGCAGCCTCTGATTTGTACACTAGTAGGTAAGGTTTGGTGGGTTGTTGACTTCCAATTGAGTCGTCAAACTTGCATAGGCCTATGTGGGCCCATAGCGATACCCTTTATTGTACCTGAAAAGAAAGCTGCGTTAGTGAAGGGAGTTATACTTACGTGATTTGTGCTGCTCCATTAGCTTCAAAGAGGTAGTTGCTCCAACCCGACTTGCAGCAGAAACTGACGATCTGTTCTGTAGGTGTTGTAGCTAGCTCCGTCAAGTCCTCGTAGTAGAAGCTACCGAGGAGTTTGTTACGGCTGTTGCTGATCGCGGGGTAGTGACATAATAGGTGGACGATGCCCTCCTCGACGTCCGGGTCTCCGCGCTTGGTGTGAGTCAGTTAGGTTAATCCTGTTGGAATGTTTACCCAGCAGATTGTGGCCTGTTATGACTCTCACCGCTATGGCAATAGAAGCTCTGTTCAGAGCTATAAGCTTGTTAGATTTTCTGCCGCTTAGTTCCTCCCAAAGGTATTTAGTATGTCTGCAGGTGTTAATGTTTTGCCACCTAGATTTTATTTCATTTCGCGTGAATCTGGTTATTTTCTCTTATTTGAAAGCAAATGGGGGTCTAACCCTGCAGTCCCATAAGGAGATGAAGGTCCAATTTTGCGTCACTTTTTAAGCATTTCGGCCTGTATTCCACGAACTACGCGTGTTATCTTATCCTGTAAGGCTTCAATCGTGTTCGTCTTGTCCACACAGACTAAAGACTTTACATAACCTCACAAGAAATCATCCAGAGGCGTTAAATCGTATGATCTTGCCGGCCAACTCACAGAGCCATTTCGAGGGATAAGATGCTCACCAAATTGATCCTTCAACATTTCCATGTAGCATGTGGCACCGTCTTGATGAAACCACATTGCAACAATGTTGAACTCAGCCAACTGGGGCAGCAAAAAAGTCGCATGATCCGAGCTCGATATCGTTCGCCGTTTACGGGAACGTTTCTTCCACGGTCGTCTTTGAAGAAAAATGGACCGATGATGCCACCAGCCCATAAACCATACCAAACTGTAGTTTTTTCGGGATGCATGGGTAATTCTTGTACCTATGGCATGTGGCTGTTTATCACTCTATATGCGACAGTTTTGCTTATTTACGTATCCGTTGAGGCAGAAATGAACATCATCGCTGAACACAATTTTTCGATAAAACAGCGGATTTTCATGTAGCTGTTCCTAGGCCCATTCACCAAAAATTAGACGTTGTGGTAGTTCTCGGCTTCAATTCTTGCAAATTTTATAGGCTTTCAAACCCAAATCGACACACGATCCTAGTCTGGCTAGCTCGTCTGCTTTTTCGTTTCCTGGGATGTTACTATGTCCTGGCACCCAGATTATTTGGACTTGCTTCTGGTTACAAAGAGCCTTTAGCTCTGAGCGGCAGCGTCCAACTACTCGTGATTTTATTATGTTGGACGCCAAAGCTTTTATGGCAGCATGGTTATTTACGTAAATGGAGATATCCTCTTATGACATGTGCAATACTCTAGCCGATTCGGCATCTTCGAGTATGGCTAGTATCTCTGCTTGGAAAACACTGCATTAACCTGCCAATCGAATGGATACGTTAACCCGATTCTATTGGAGTAGACCCCCGATCTTCAAAAACAGGGCGCAAAACATCGAGTGTAGCTTCGGCTGTGTGGCACGTAGCGCCATCCTGTTGAAACCAAATATTGCCAATATCATCCTCTTCAATTTTTGTGAACAAACATGGCCGATAACGATCGCCATTGACTGTAACGGCCACTCCTTGCTCATTTTCGAAAAAAAAAAAAAATGGCGCAGTTATGCCTTTGGATCAAAATCCGCACCACACAGTGACTCGTTTTGGGTGTATCGGCTTTTCAATGTATGCGTGCGGGTTTTCTGTGCCCCAAATGCGACAATTTTGCTTGTTTACATACTCGCCAAGATCTCATTTTGATCTTCATCTGAAAAGATGATTTTTTTTGGCATAATCGGTATCTTCTCTAAGTCGATCGCAGGCCCACTTAGCGAAGCAAAAACGCATTGGATGGTCAGTTGGCTTCAACTCCTGAACCAATTGGACTTTGTATGGCGTCATACCAGGGTCTTTTTGCAAAATTCGTCTCAATGATGTCTCCGAAATGTTCAATTGTTGAGAACGACGGTGAATTGATGTTGATGGCGCTTCACGCACACTTTCTGCCACAGCAGCAATATTCTCGGGTGTAAGCACTGTTTTTGGCTTTTCACGCATTGGTTTATCGATGAGGATGCCAGTTTCTTTCACTTTTTTCACAAGATAACGAACATACGGAGGTGCTTCTCTTCTTCCAAAATCCGTACGCAATTTTCGCACACATTCTGCAACATTACCATGATTTTCAAAGTAATGTCGCAATATTTCCCAGCGTTGTTCAAGCGTATACACAACCATATTCGTTCAGCGGAAGGATAAAACTAATTATCTGTCAAATCAAACATGAGCTAAGTGTTACCATTCACGAAATAAGCACTAGTTGAAAAAAAAAACGTTAGATGGCGGACCCGTTACAAATTGTTGGCGTAACATGCTCGTTAGTACGCAGGGCGGGAGCTCCTCTTTTATTCCGACACCCAACGCCTAAGTTGAGATAAGCTTTTCTTGACAATTGATACTACTCGGATGATTGCTCGGATCATCACGAGAGCAGGGCCAGTAAAAAGTCATTTAGGTGTTGCCACGGCTGATAATCGAACTCAAACCCTCTGCACTACAGTTCAAAGCACGCACCACTGAGCCTGTTAACTGAACAAATCAGCGGTACCTACCGGATATAAGCAAAGGTTTTCGAAAAAAATAGTCAAGAAGTGTGAGTAGCGTAAGCTTTGCCTCTTCATCTCGACCAGCAAACCTTACCTATCTTTTTCAATTAATAACTCAACCAACGTTCCTCTTCAATTAGCCCAGTTGCACCCTTGACGTTCAACTTTTGCTCGTCACTTAGGGTGAGTTCTTCGACTAATGCTTCTGAGCTTGGAATCGAAGAATATAAGGCGGAGCTCTACATGTCCAACCCATCTCAAACGACAAACGTGAACCAGGTCCATATCGCTGTACAGCTCGTAAAGTTCTAAGTTGAATGATCTTCTTCATAGGCCGGTAGGACAAACGGAACCAAGAATTTTAGAAAAATTGCTGTCTTAAGACGAGCAAGGATTTCTTAATCCACTTTTGATACGGTCCATGCTTTGGCGCCGTAGACTGGGATGACCTGGGTCTTTTATAGGACCTCTTAGTTGTTCGAGTACAGGCTTTGTTATATAATTGCATTCTTAGCACGAAGAAATAGCGGTTGGCAAGAGTGTGTAAGGGTAAGAGTTAATATCGATGTCGAGGTTGTCAAGTATCTTACTACCTCAAAGTTGCATCTGTTTATAGTGACGGTTCTGTCCTATTCTTCGATGTTGCCTTCATCGTTTTTTGGTGTCTGAGGTTTCGGTGAGCTCGTTGCCGATTCTGATGGATTAGCGAGAAGTTTTCTTCGTTTATGGTGATAGCCTGTCCTATTCTTCGATCTTGCCTTAGCCTTTTTTTTGGTATCGAAAGTTTTGGTGAGCTTGGTGCCGACACTGATGAATGGCGACAAATCTTCATAGTCATCCTAAACCAGACATGGCTCTATATAGATCGTCCTTATAAATGCTGTGTTAAGCGATTTTGAAATCGATGAATAGGTGCTGGGTATCATTTTGGGTGCTTCATGGTTTTTTCCAGGATCTGTGGTGGTACAAAGTTTGATTAGTTGTGGACTTTCCAGGACTTTCCCAGCCAGCAGTTTGCTAATTTTTCAAGAATTTTATCGGTATGTATGGTTCCTCTTGGAACTGTGGTCCTCTGCTTATGAAATGGAATTTTTCCACAGCGATAGGGCAAAATGCGTTCCCAATCATGAGGACACCACTCTTTCTGCATGTTTTTCTACCTCAAGATAAAAATACCATCAGCACGACTGCAAATATAGTACGTATGTGTGTATGCAGAGATTGGAGCTTAAGTCTATCAATTTTGTGGCTGGAAGAATAGCGCAGGAGGGGTTAGACTGTAACAAACGGGCCACTTCCTTTTGTACTAAAAGGATTTGCGATTTCTTTTTTGGCTTTGCTGCACAACTTTGATGTCTTTTCAGTTTTATTTTATTCCTTTTGGTTTTTTGCTTTTCTCTTGTCTTTTACGAGGATAAAACGACATTTAACAAAAAAAACAAAAAAAAACAGAAGAAGAAAGGAAACGAATAAAAGGGAAGCACTTACCTTTCAAGTGCATGGAAATTTAATGCAGCAAGGAAAGGGATTCAAGGAAACTCAACATTTTTGTTCGAAGGCAACACTGCCCGAAGCGATGAAACTTTTAATTGGGAATTTCTTGCGAGGAAATACAGTTACCAAATTGTGAAAGCGATGGCTGAGGGTGATATCAAAAGTGCAAATCAAGGCATCCTTTCAATGATTTGGTGAGATATCTCTGTCAATTCTGCCATGAGATGGTTTCAGTTTTGATTGCTTCCCAGGTATTCACGATGTTAACGACGCTCAAGTTTGATGAATCATAACCCTTAGTGAGATCCGATGCTCTAATGACATAGGACGTGGTCATTCTGGGAGTGGAAATATTTTGCCAAAAATCTACTGACATCTGACAAAAGTTGAGAATATTAAATTTGTGATTCTTTAGTAACTTGGATGTGTGAAGTTTCATAGTTTGATTTAGTTTGGTAAACGAATTATTTCAATGGAATAGAGTCCTCACATGCGGACTAGTGCGTAAATCTTTTAAAAGTATTTTCTGAAGTTTTAACGAATGCCCACAAGTTAGACAAATTTTACTTTAACCACTAACGATGTCGAAAGGTGAATAACTAGAAAACTTTGGTTAGATAGTTATAAGGTAAGAGCGAGTTATGCAAATGTTTAGTATTAAGGAAAGGAGGAGGTTGAAATCCCGCCCTGAGGAATACCTCTACTCCAATATCGAATAACCGATAGATTATTGGGGTTGAAATGAGGTGCCAAACACACAAAGGCTTGCGTGCCCTTAGCCATGAGTGTATAGTCTAACTTATAAATCGCAAATTGGTTATGGAAATTCGTCAAGCAGGTGATCGACTTAAAGATACCCACCTTCATGTTTCCGCATTTACGATTATCGCTATACAGGGTGTGGAAACATAAGTTCCTTTCATAGGGGCAGTGGGGTCATTGTAGGACCGGTCTCATTCGACAGGCTTGGTTCTAATTACTTTATACCCTTTCTCAGAAAGTCACCATTATACGTTGGAACAGTGAGGAGCATGAGTTTGCCGTCGAGGCCTACTTTTTGATTTTCAGTAATCGGAATCCAGCGTGCCTTCTAAATTCAGGCGTTACTAGTTACTCTGACACCAATCCCCGAGAATTGCATTAAAGCTCTGCAATCTCACAGTGCGCCTTTTAGTTTTCTGAAGATACTGAGATCACAGTGGCAGAGTCTTCAGACCTATGTTGAACATGTTGGATGATTTTTTTCCACCACTTGATGAATTGAACATGGAGCCAGAACGGAGCTCATACTTCAAGGTCATCGATGGTTGATTTGTGGGAACACTTCCCGGAATGACTTTTCCCTATACGGGCGATTCGGATTCCGCTTCACAAATTTGCTTCCAATAATTTTTTTGAAGATTTGCTTTATATAAATCTACCAGGAACCCTACAAGATATTGAGGCTAACATCCGGACAGAAATATGCAACGTACCCGGCTAAACGCTTGGTAAGGGTGATGACAAATGCCAGAAATTGTAGAAAGAATTGAACTTTGGCAGGAAATCTTACAGATTTTGAGGAAGAAATCCGTTATTCGGGTGGCATCCCTTACATTACAATTTTTAAATCGGTTCTAGGTCATTCGACAGCGTGTGCTTAGATACGTCTGTGTGGCTTTCCTTTTATTTTGGTCTGTTGGAAGTCTCTCTACCTTTTCTTCGGGTGCACTAAACAGAGTTGGACACACTCCTGATTGTTTTGATATATGTCGCACTCCAGCGACCTATTTTAGATTTTATTCTTAGTTAGTGTAACAGTAGCAGATGTGTGGCTATTCCTGTACAGAGTGTAGTGCATGGTTAAATCTTTGTTTACATAACACGTCGAGATAAAGAATTCTTCGCTAGATCTACATAGACTGTATCCTGTTCTTACTAACCTACTTACCTAAGTGGCGCTACAGTCCGGAATGAAATTACATGCTTCACAAATTAGCACGGTCCTTAGCTAACTTCCTCTAGTTCCGCACTCCAAGTTGGTTGAGGTCGGTTTCTACTTGTGCCCGCCAGTTAAGGCGAGGTCTCCCTCTACTGCGTCCGAATTCTAGCTGGGAATCGAAGACTCTGCGAGCATGAGTATTGGTGTCCATTCGTTCTACATGCCCTAGCCATCTTCGACGTCCAATGCGAGTTTTCTTGACAAGAAGCGTGTCGCTGTACAGATCGTATAGTTCTTGATTGAATCTTCGTCTCCATAGCACGTCAACGCCAACGGGATCGAAGATTTTTCGAAAAATGTTCATCTCGAATCGACCAAGCATTTCTTCACCAACTTTTGATATACTACATGCTTCAGCGCCGTGGAGCTGAACTGGGATGATCAGGGTCTTATACAGTAGTTCGAGTGAGGGCTTTACTACTAAATTGTCTTCTTAGCTCGAAGAAACAGCGGTTGGCAAAAGTTAATAGCGGAGCCGAGGTAGACAAAGTCCCGTACTACCTCAATGTTATATCTGTCAATGGTGACGTTCTGTCCAATTCGTCGAATTTGTGTGTCTTTACGTATTGACAGCATATAATTGGTCTTGCCCTCATTTACGGCTAAATCCATTTTTGCCGCTTCTTTCTCTACACTAGCAAACGTGGCTATGATATCACGTTGAGTCCTTTTTTGGCTTCGAATGTGTCGGAGAGGTCGATACCGACCCTAATGGAGCAGCGAGAATTCTCCATCGTCATCCTACACAGACGAACGAGTCTTAGCGGTATACCAAAACTAGACATGGCTCTGTATAGTTTGTCTCTATAAATGCTATCGTATGCTACAGAACTATAAAACTGGGTGGAGATGCTCAGGGTATTATACAGAATCCCCTTATGTATTAAAGAGGTTAAAGCAGACACATGATACTGTATCCACAACCTTGTTTTTGTAAGGTCTTGTATCTTGATGGAGCAGCGAGAAAATTCGTTGGAACAATTTTGTTAAAGCAGGGATTTTTCGTTGATGGCCAAGAAACCTTGCACTTTAGTTTCGGACGGTCTCACGATTTTTCCAGCTCCACTGTTCTTCAACTTTATATGGTGGGTGTTGGTGATTAAGTAATACATGCTCTGAAAAGGTTTGCAATTGCAGGCTTTCAGCTTTGTAATTCTTCGCACTATTTCGACGACGTTGTTCTGGACTGTTTGATATCTGCTATCTCACTTTAGCTATAACGACTTCTTGGAAAGTTCGAACATCCAAAATACTGTGATGCGGGGCATATGTCGATCAGAATGAGCTCGATTTGACTGACCATATATTCTCCATACCCCTTATAAATGTCTAGGTGATGAAATAAGCCCTATGTGGAGTTCTGTTATCCGAAAGATTTTGTTTGAATCATCTAGCTTGATTTCACCTTTGGAATTCGACTATCGAAAAGCCGTAGTTTCAGTCATTAGAAATAAATACAAGCATATCGCTATCTCTATGTGGCTTGATGCGAATTGTGACATGGCTTTCGTTTACATAGTATCCGTAAAAAAAATCTTACCTAAGTCAATCGCTAATCTAGAAGAGTCTGTTCTTTTGCTAACTTTTACATCACGGAATGTAAATATCACAGCTTTCCATCTGTTTTACCCAAGCCCATCCCATCTGCTGGACAGAAGCTATTTGTTCTTCTGCAATCTCCTAGTCCTGCTCTTAAAACTCTGCGTTTATCGCTAAAGATGACAATCACATGTGACGCAATTTGATTCCAGCCCAGATGGTCAATCGACCTAGTAGAGGAAGACACCGCACAAATAGAAACCGACCTTAACTAAATTGAACCCCGCAACTCTAGGCTGCGAGCTAAAGATCGAGCTTGTTGCAGACGCACTTTGGTTGACAGCCTGGTTCATCTTGAATTGTAGCGGCACTAAGTTGCACGGTTCTGTCATTTGTTTAGAACGAGAATTCCAACTCCGAAATCGCAAGTCCTATGTAACTCAATTCTTCGATTACGGATCAGTGAAATTATTCCCCTAGCCTAACACACCAAGGTCCTTATGAACCAATTGGAATATCCTCAGTTGCTGAAAGCTTCTTTTATTCTTTTTTGAAAATAAGGTGCCGAGATAACTTGATGTCCGAATAAAGCTGTAAGTGCCCATCCATTTGAGAGTTACCCTTAAGTGGCGGTCCATTTAATAACAATATTTTCAAGATTTATATACCACGAGATATGGTAGGATTTTGACGTTTCATTTTCTGCTCCTAATCATTCCAAATAAGTTAACATGACGAAAGACCAATAACTCTGAAGTCTCCATTCTTTAGAAAACAAAATCCCAAATCGATATTTAGGGGATTATTGATTGGGATTTTTGTGATACGTTTAACCAAATAATTCCTGGCACTGTCCTTTCAAGTTTCAAGTTGAGTCATACATTTCCAAAAATTACAAATTTTTGGCGCAATAGACTCGTTAGTACCCAGGGCCTAGCTTTCTCACATCCATTCATGTGTGCGTGTGTACCTACTTCTTGCATGATGGCGGGACCTCCTGTTTTATGCCGACTCCGAACGGCTAAGTTGAGATAAGCTATTCTTGACAACTGATACTACTCGGATGATTTGTCAGATCATCACAAGAGGTGGGCCAGTGAAAAATCATTTAGGTGTTGCTAAGGCTGGGAATCTAACCCAGACCTTCTGCGCGGCAGTTCATCGCACTAACCATGGCGCCACTGAGCCCTCTGAGTCATACACTTCCAAGAGTTTATTTGTTTCCTCCAATCCCCACTAATTTTCTATTTTTACTTTCTACAGGTACTCGCAATTATGAACTGCGTAGGAATTCTGGGAGCTAGTCTCCATTAGTGTCAAGTCACTCCATTTGCAATATCGAATGTCCAAAGAACAAAATCACCTCTCCAGTAGTTAATCTCAATAGTCTCATGACTATGCTTTTAAGTTTACTCTCGAGTGCTGCTTTACAGTTGTTCTCAGCTTGTTTCTATTCTCATATGGACACCCATCTTAATGAATGAGTAATGGGATATCAGAGAATTCTTGGATATCTTGGAAGAAGTGGCTTCCAAGTATTCTATTTATCCCCGTTGTTGGTCTGTTCCCTACTACAGTCACTACTGCTGACGTCATCCTCGACGGTTGGTTTCATTGTAGGATGTCATAAAATGTCGTGAGGGCCCCTATCTCCTTACACAATGAGGTTCTGTCATATCGTATCTTACTGGTTCGGTTTCTGGCATATACTGGCCGGAGCTTCTGTGATATGTTAAAGGTTATCGGTGGCTTTAATTTGATTATGACTTTCATTTTGTTCTTGTACTTCACTTTCTGATGTTGCTGAGCGGTGTTTCCTCAGAGAAACATTTCCGTTTCACAGTCCACCCTTGAATCATCTATTCCAGTCCTCTCTGCTCTTGAAAGGGCGAAGGAATAGTCGATTAAAAACCACATGTAGGTGGTATGTAATCAGCCTTTCCCCACAGTATCTGCGCATGTCAAACGAATTTCGTTTTCAGCGTTTTTCAAATTTCGCAGCGTTTTTCAAATATTTTTTTTGGCCCAAAAGGTCAAAGGATGTCTTTATCCACTTTTGATATAGTCTATGCTACATTACCGTAATAATGATTCATAATTATTTATGATTATAATTAAATATATATACATAGTATAAAAGAAAGTTCCCGCAAAACGAGTTTGTCTGTATGAATGCGCTAATCTCAAGAACTGTTGAACGGATTTCGATGTGGTTTTCACTGTTATGATCTGCATTCTCCTAAGCAGGATATAGTGTATTCCAAATTACTCCACCACCCACAGGAGCTGAGCATTCGGGGTACATTCGAGGTCTAAGTGGCAGAAATAAATTTATTCGTCAATAAACCGATTCTAACTCAAAATGGGCTTATTATATTTAAAACCAAAAGAAATAGCTTTTAGTAAATCCGGTTCATTTGAGCTATAAATCCTCCTTCTGTGTTATCTTAAAGCTGAGCTATGCTCAAAACAATTCATGAAATCATCGCCAACCGTTTTCCATCAGTGGAGAGCGCAGGGCTGAGTACGATTTATCGATTTAAGAAAATTGACTGCCATAATGTTGAAAGTCAATTGGTAAAAATACCGACTGATCAAAATGTCGACTCTTATGAGTTGATTTTGAAAATTTGCTTATAGGGTCATTCCTAGATATTTTGCTTCGTTTCTGTATGGTAATTGCGTCACGAATTAACGTGTTTTTTTGCAAGTGTAATTGACATGCGTTTACTTCGTCTCGTTAAGGGCAATTCGTCAGGTCTTTCTCTACTCGCATACTTCATTAAGAGCCTTTTGGAGTTTTCCCATCAATGATTCGACTGACCCATCCATAGCGAAGATAACCATATCGTCCCATCATCTTGCGGAATCTTTTGTCTAGAGCAGGAATAGGAATACCTGCATGGATTTCTTTGAATTTCGAGTATTCAGTTTCATGTTTATCACGAATGAATGTGTAATCAAGGTGGGGTTCAAGTATTTTGTATATTTTTTCGATAGGACTGTCCTTAGCATGTACCTTAGACCTTCGTGCCATACCTTGTCGAAAGCTTGTGATACGTGGAGAAAAGCGCCAGAGCAAATCTTTTTCTTTCCTAGAGCTTTCGAAAATGGAAATCCATACGAGTCCTTCTATTGTTTGCAATAGCTACACCGATTCGCGTAGCTTTTTCAATTTCATTTGTTATTCGATATTTTGAAAAATCATCGAAAGACATTGCAGAGGTTTTATCGCGAGGGAACCTTCTGCAATAGTGAGGGACTTTAACCCGATCTAAAAAACCTCCCGAAGACTGACTTTTGTATGTCTTCAAGGAATCGCACCTAGTCGTTAGACTAATCAGCAATTTATTTTTCACATGTATTATATTTTATAAAAATATAAAATTTAAAAGAGTTCCGACGTTGGTCGGATTTCTATGAGTTTTGTTTGAAATTGTACCTAAGTTTCAGTAATTCTTGTTTTTTTTTCTTTTTTTTTTTAAATTATATATATCTTTAGCTACATAGATCAAGGGGCTTAACCCGTCTTAATCTCCTGACTATATTGTAGGTTCTTAAAAGCTTGGCTATTTCTAAATTAACATGGCTGAGAAGCCTATCTCTGTGTCTTAGAGCTACTTTTTTAGCTTCATCTTCAACCATTTCAATATATAGATCTCTATGTAGATCGGTGTTACGTATGTACCACGGTTCTTAGTAAGTTTGTCTTGCATGTGCATGCCCACAGCTGGAGCCAATAGGTCCATACTGGTTTAAGAATTTGCTTATATAGCAATAATTTATTGTAATTGGATAAGGGTGAGTATCTCCCAATAAGCCAATACATTTTACTGTAGCGGATATTTAACTCATCTCTTTTTTTCTTTACATGTGCTTTCCAGCGCAGTTTGGCGTCTAGAGTCATCCCTAAATATTTAGCTGTATTTAAATATTCCACTACTTTACTATTTATGTATTCTGGAATGTGTGGTACATTTTTTTAACGTAAAATTTATATGAACTGACTTCAGATCATTTATTCTGATCTGCCAATTTTTAGTCCATTCTGAGATATTGTTTACTGCCTTTTGAAGCTTTTTGTAGCTATTTCGACAGTTTCTCCTACAGAAAGTATAGCAGTATCGCCTGCAAAGGTAGCTAGAGTGATTTCGTCACTTTCTGGTAGATCACTAGTGAATAGGAGATATAGTACTGGACCTAAAACACTGCCTTGAGGTACACCAGCCTTAATTTCTCTTAATGTTGAGTACGTTGTTTCTTGTTTAATTCTGAAAAATCGCTGTAGAATATACGACTCCAGTATTTTTGAATACTGCTTCGGCAGTTGCTTTTGTAATTTATGGATCAATCCTTTGTGCCATACTTTGTCGAAAGCTTGTGATATATCAAGAAATACTGTAGAGCATACTTTTTTCTCTTCAAAAGCATTTTCAATTTTATCAGTGATTCCATGCACTTGGTCAATTGTTGAGTGTTTATTCCTGAACCCAAATTGATGGCTAGGTACTAGCGATTTGTCTACAATAATATTTTGCAGGCGTTTTACCAGTATCTTTTCGAATAGCTTGGACAACATTGGTAGTATCGATATTGGCCTATATGAGGTTACTTCGCTAGGTGGTTTACCTGGTTTTGGAATCATTATAACCTCCGCGACCTTCCATATGCTTGGTACATATATTAATCTAAATACAGCGTTTATGATCTGCGCTAGATGTTTCAGTATTTTTTTTGAGAATTGTTTTAAAATTTCCCCCGTTATTAAATCAAACCCTGGGGCCTTTTTTATGTTTATACCTTCTTTTATTTCTTTGGCAAGTTCTTTAGACGTAACCGGTCGAATTGGTACATCTTCCTGGCACGTTTCTTCCATTCCTTGATAGTCTTTATCTTCGTATGGTTGGAAGACGCCTTCAAGATGCTCAGCAAAAGTATTTGCTTTTTGTTGACTGCTTTTTGCCCAGTTTCCTTCTCTGGTTTTCACTGGTGGGATGTGAGCTGTTGGCCTGTTCATTTTCTTTGTTGCCTTCCAGAGCGAGTAGTCAGTACTAGCATCATTTGTTAGGCCTGTAAGGTATTTTTTTAGTGACTCATTTCTGAATTCAATTATTGATTTTCTGAGTTTACTATTTAGCCTGTTTAGTTTGTTTTTGTCAATTGGCGCCCTTGTTTGTTGCCAACGTTTTCTAGCTTTTCTCTTTTCTGCAAAAATTTCACATATTACAGGAGGGTAAGAATTTTGTTTTATTTTGTTTTTTTATTTTTGGAGTTGCAGCCCATGCAGCTTTTTGTATATTGAGTGTAAATAATTGCACTGCTTTTTCTATTTGCTCTTCTGTTTCAATAGCTATCATTGGGTATTTTCTTCCAACTTCTCTCTGAAGTAGCTCCAGTCAGTTAGCTTATTAACTAGTGTTGGACTTTGTTCTTTCATTATTATTTTATCGCCAAGTGTGAAAAGTATTGAAGAGTGATCTGACTGTAGGTCTGGCCCTTCTTCCACATTTATATTATTTGAGGAGATATTTTTTGTTATAAAGAAGTCGACAAGATCTGGGGTTTTATTCCTATCTGTTGGCCAGTAGGTAGGTTTTCCCGCCGAATGATATTTACTGCCACATTCTTTATTGATTCAAGTAAAGCTCTTCCTCTAGTATTCGTTAGTCTAGATCCCCAATACTTATTTTTGGCATTAAAATCTCCTCCCGCAATGAATCTATTGTGAAATATATCTAGAAGACTTTTAAAGTCATTTTTCTGTATTCTATAGCTAGGGGAGCAGTATACTGATGCAACTGATATCTGCCCACTGTTCGTTTTTATTCTTATGGAGATCCCTTGAATCGCACATGACTGGAATTTGGTTTCTATATGGTGTTCAATCTCGTTTTTTATTAAGACTGCAGCCCCTCCTTTTGCACAATTGTGAGGATGTGGGGTGTGATATAGTTTATATCCTTGCAGTTTAAAGTCTGTAGATAATTTTAAATGAGTCTCTGAGATGAGGCATATATCGATTTGGTTAATATCGAGTATTATTTGAATCTCTTCCTTGCGATTCTCGATACCATTAGCATTCCATTCAAGGATTTTTATTTTATCCATCATGTTTGTCTTTTTGGTACAGCTCTTTTGTTGCTGCTCTGTCTCTCAAGAATAGATATTCTTTCTAATATTGTTTTATTACATTTCTCCATTGAATCCATTCTATTAAGGATTTGTCTCATTAGGGTTTCCATTGGTTTTATATTATTTTTTTCTGTTTTGTCAGCTGGTTTTCCTGCGGTTTTTGATGCTACTTGAGCATATGTTATTTTTGCACCCGCAGTTGGTTTTAATTTTGAGTCTTTTAAGACTTTTAACTCTTGGGTATCGATTTTTGTTTGGTTGCTTTGTTGTAAGTCCTTTTTGACTTTAGGTGCGTCCATATTTAGTCTGTTGTGAGGCTTCTTTTGCCTCTTGTCTTTAGCAAGTTGGATTTCTGTTGCAACTGTACATCCTCTATAGCTAGCTGGAGGACCTGGAAGCCGAATTGATGATCTGGGATCAAGCGACTTTCTTCAATTACTGCGCGGTTGTTATCGTTTTTGCATAATTTTCTGAAAAACCTTAGATAATATCATCACGAGCGAAATGTGTCTATATGATTTCTTGTCGTTTGCTCCTTTCCTCGGTTTCGGAACCATAATGACTTTGGCGGCTTTCCATTGCCTCGGAACATATTAGAGTCTCTGCGAAGTATTTATAATGTAGAGCAGCTTAACTCATGCTTTTGTGGGTAGCTCCTTCAGAATTTCGCCAGTGATTAAATCATATCCTGGAGCTTTGTTATCATTCGAGACTCAACAGGGATACGGCTTTTACTTTATAGTTGTCGGGTGCCGTATTAGCATTCGGTTCTTCTTGTTCATCGAACTACTTGAACGTTCCTTCTAGATGCTAGGCAAACAAATCCGCTTTCTATTTTTCACAATTTACCCATTCGCCGCTAGCTTTTCTTATTGTTGGCGAGTGCCTTTTGGGTTGCCTGATGAATTTCAAGGCTTTCCATAGTGAGTAGTTTGAGCTTTTATCAGCCGTCAAATCCTCGAGATATGAGAAATTTTGCGATTTCAATCAGAGATAAGGGTGGTACACAAAAACATGGTTATTTAAAAGTTCGCCTCTACATAGATACTATCGTCTGCGGATTAAAATTTGATGAAAAGGTGGTGGGAATTGATATGGACGTCTTCGATCCATCCTTTAACCATCTGTGCCATTATCCTCTGCTCATTTTCTAAGTTTAACCTCACAAATAAAAAGTGCATACGAAAACAAAGAAGTAGCATTATGTACTTTCCTTGACATTGAGGGTGCTTTTGACAACACTGGATATGACTCCATATCAAATGCTTTGACTCATAGAAGAATAGATCATCCCACCATCAAATGGATCAAAGCGATGCTTGAAAGTCGGAAAATAACTGCTTCATCAGCACTGACCTCAGTATCAGTAACAGCCGTTAAAGGCTGCCCTCAGGGAGGAGTACTCTCACCCCTACTATGGTCTCTGATTATCGGTAACCTACTCCAAGACCTAAGTAATGCAGGTTTCAATATAATTGGATACGCCGATGACCTAGTCATCACAATAATGGGCAAAGAACCATACGAGGTTACAACACGTTTGCAAAACTCCCTTTAGATAGTCATAGACTGGTGTAGTAAAGAAAGTCTTTCTATAAACCCCAGCAAGGCTATCATCGTCCCTTTTACAAAAAGGAGAAAATTAAGTCGTACCCACATTTCAATCAATGATACATATATTGAGAAGTAAAATATCTTGGAGTGATCCTCGACAAAAAACTAAGCTGGAACTCCACATTAACAACAAAATTCAAAAAGCAACCAAAGCTTTCTGGGCTTGCCGCAACATGTATGGTAAAACCTGGGGCATCTCTCCAAAGACCACGCACTGGATCTACACGATCATGATCAGGCCCATTATAACATACGCTTCAATAGTATGGTGGAACAAAGTCTTTTTGGGTGACAACCATAAATAAATTAAACAAGGAACAACGGCTTGCCTATCTGGGCATTACCGGAGCTATGCGTACCTGTCCCACAGCGGCTATAGAAGCCTTAATAGGACTAACGCCCCTCCACATTTATATAAAAGAGTAGCAATTCGCAGCTCAGCCAGTTTGACACAAGCGGAAGTGTTTAACATTAGCGAACACCTAAAACTAATTGAACTTCTATCCGAACTTCCAGAACTTGACATGATCTGTGCGGTTACAGACCGCTTACCAAAGACACTATGCTTCGACAAAAGATTCTCAACGGAGATCACAACCAGAGAAGCATGGTGTAGCAATAACCCACCAAACTGCCAAAACGGCCTAACGTGGTATACGGATGGTTCTAAAATGGACTCAGGGGTAGGAGCTGGCATACATGGACCAAATATAAACATCTCAATTCCTATGCGAAAAACCCTGCGCTCCATGCCATAAAAGAATGCGCAAACCTAATACACAACTCACGTATTAAAGGCGCAAACATCCATATATTCACGGACAGTCAAGCAGCTATAAAAGCCCTTAGCTCACACATTATTGACTCCAAATCAGTACTAGACTGCTTCAATTCCCTCCAAACACCAGTTCCAGGAACAAAACCAGACTATGGTGGGTCCCCGGACATAAGGGAGTTGAAGGTAACGAAAAAGCTGATGAACTAGCCAGAAAAGGTTCGGAAACCCCCTTCATTGGACCTGAACCCTTCTGTGCAATCCCCAAATCAGCCATAAATCTGGTCATAAAAAACTGGGAACAAAACAAATGTTTTTCATACTGGGAAAACATCCCAGGCCTAAGACAGGCCAAAAGAGCTATTCAGCCCTTCAAAGCAGATGCCAATAAGATACTAAATCTTCGCAGGCACGATATCAAAAACTTAGTAGGCTACCCAACTGGTCATCACGGTCTGCGATATCACCTAAATAAAATGCATCTAGTCGACTCACCAGAGTGCAGACTATGTCTAGAAGAAGACGAAACAGCCGAGCATATCATATCTGAATGCCCGGCCCTTTACGGTATGAGAAGGGAATCTTTCTTCAGGATTTTTTTTAAGTCCCGAAGAACTGAGAAAATCTTCGGCTGAAAGTATTATCAGCTACATTAGGAAAATAGAAGCGCTACTAACCTAAAAAAACATCTGACGGGAAGCACAATAGATCTTTTAGGTCGATGTGTATCTTACTGCTTTGGAAAGTCAGAATTTAAAAAAAAAATCCTCTGCTCATTAAGGAGCAGAAGAATAGTCGATCTTAAACCAAATACATAATATCAGCGTTTACGCCGATCCCCAGGAGTAAGTCTCAAGGTTGTATCTATGGAACCAAGAGCATTTGGCGTCTTTCTTATCGCACTGGTTATCCTAATAGTCTTTGTATTTTTTTTCATTTGACTCAATTTGGCTTCACAGTATCGGTCGTATCATAGACTTCACATCCATTGAATTACTTTTCAATTTCAGCTGAAGATTCGTTTACGTGCGTAGAGAGCATTTGCTATTCACTCTTTCACTCCCAATGGAGTTAACTATTACTATTTCCAAATATTTTGCATTTTCATCCAACTTCGTCGATAACTGTTGGTTCGAAGTGTCAAATTCGTCTTTCATTTGTAATTCTAACAGTTCGGTGCTCTTAGGGTTGACAATAACGCCTCATTGATATCCAAAGATTAGGATCCCTAGTAAGCATTCTATGAATGGTAACAATTTGTCGAAGGCAGTACTATATCGCTGGCGTACATAATTATTTTGTACGTCAAGGTTAAAAGCAGATTCATGGACATCTAACATGACCTCAAAGCCATGTCACAAACTACATTCCAACCACAATCGTATATCCTAAGTATCACCTCACTCACCTCCTTCATCAGCACTGATCTGCTTAAGCAATTCGTATACCCAATGCCAAACACTCAAGCCCATAAAAAGTCAATCAGTTGCAAGCTCTAAATGTACCGAAAATATGAATCAAATCCCACTCAATCCAGTCATTTAGATGACGCCAGTGATTCTTGGCTTTGCCCTAATCAGGAATGACTTTGATAAAATTTCAGCTGCCCTGCCCAAATCAGAAATCCTCCCAGAGCTCTTCAAAACGCATGACTGTTTGCCAATATCGAGGCAAAATAACTCTAGACACATTCAAACCAGAGCCACTCAAATATCTTCAAATATAATCCAGATATGCTGATGACCGATATCCTATAGCGATTTAATATTCGAATCGAAAATGGAAATCCCTACGAGTCCTTACGATTCTATTGTTTGCAAACACACCGATTTTAGCTACATAGCTCGACGTTAAATCGAAAATGCACCAAGTGTTCCTGCTGCCATTCAATGGATAGAAAATTACAATCCTTGCGCTACCTGACCACCTAATATACCAATGTTGGAGAGTTCTTGTAGTCCTCTCCTGCCCGCTGCTATACAGGCAAAATGCAATTTAAAGTATAGGATTCCCCACGATGTGGGCTTTGGGGTATGGAAACTGCACCCTTGTCCGATACCATTTCGAATTTAAGTCGAGCAAATAGTTTGCTTTTGTAATTCGATTTTGAGAATGAATTGATCCAGGAGCTATTGTATGGGTGTGTATTTAAATAAGACTGCAATGCAATACACAAAAGGACCGATAGGAAGAAGCAATGTATGCACTTCCTTTCATAGGCTGGTAAGGGGAACTAGAGGTCCTTTTTTCCCCCATTGGGTATTATATTTACAATATCCATTCAGACGCATTGGACGATTTGATACGCAAACATTTACTTAAAGGAGGTTGTCTTCAATTAGCATACAGTCTTGGACTTGAACAGGGACATTGTGTATAGTGGGTAGAAGGCTTTAGGTACTTTTGAATCGGGGTATTGAAAACAAATTGTTTAGGGGTAAATATTTGCAGTGGTATTCAGTTGGAGAACCTTATCTACATATGTCGCTGTGTGAGGAATTTATTGCTTCTGCTGATACCACTTGAATTGTCATAAATTTCTATGTAAGAAATCCCTCGAGGGTATGCATGAGTTATTAGTTGTCCTAAAGATGATGTATGTGCAGATGTGTGTTTAGTACACCACTGGTGCAGATTGTATTTTTATTTTTGCTTGCCATTAGGCCTACGGAAGGGCGGGACAGTTTTAGTTCGCATGATGAATTAAATGCGAAAATTCATTAAACTCGACACCCAGTAACACAAGTTTTCCAAAAATCTTAAACCTTTCTTCGGACATCTCACTTTTTTTTTAAAAAAATGTTTGAGATACCCCATCTCATTCCATCTTTAAAACTTAAATTCCCAAAAAATGGGCGTGGCTAAAAAAACTTTATCGAGATGCCATTAACACAACAATTTGTTCAGAGAATTTCTTCATCCGCTTTTCATAAGGTCCATGCTTCAGCGCCCTAGAGGAAGTCTGGGATGATCTGGGTCTTGTATACGATCTCCTTAGTAGTTCGAGTGAGGACTTTACTACTGAATTGCCTTCTTAGAAACAGCGGTTGAAAAGAGTAATTCTTCCTTAAATTTCTGACGAGATGTTGTTGTCAGAGTTAACAGCGGAGCCGACTTATACAAAGTCCCCTACTACCTCAAAGTTATATCTTTCAATGGTGACGTTCTGTCTAATTCGTCAATCTTGTGTTCTTGGAGTTGACAGCATATAATTGGTTTTACCCTTATTTACTTCTTCTTTATACTAGCAAACGAGACTGTCAGACTGTCAATGGTGTCAATATGGTCGGCGTTTGCTAGCATATTTATGGAATATTGTGCCTCTAGTATTGGCTCGGAAGTTCTGCTCAATCCTCTCAAGAATAAGATTGAAGAAGTCATGTGACAGTGCATCGCCTTGCCTAAATCCTTTTTGGTATAGAATGTGTCGGTGAGGTCGTTTCCGACCCTGATGGAGCAGTGAGAATTTTCCATCGTCGTCCTGCACAGATAGACGAGTTCGGGCGCTATACCAAAACTAGACATGGCTCTGTATAGTTCGTCTCTATATAAATGCTGTCGTATATGCGGCTTTGAAATCGATGAATAGGAGGTGGGTATGGATTTGAATTTCATGGGTTTTTCCAGGATCTGCCTAAGTGTGAAGATTTGATCAGGTAAACTGCATTTACGAACAGCCCGATCGGCCCTTCTCGGTGTGGTTTTAGAAACACAGTTCAGAGGGTCTCGATGCTGAGGTTCCATTATTCAGGCATACTTTCTTCCGACCAGATTTGGCTTATGAGTTGGTGAATGTTACTTACCAAGTCGTCTCCACAGGCTTTATAAAGATCGTTTGGAAGGACGTCTTTTCCAGCGGCATTGTTAAGCTTGAGTTAAGATATTGCTACCTTCACTGCACTTAGGTCAGGTGGTTGGTATTTTTCGCACCCATCGCCAATATTGAATGGTTCGTTCTGCTTGACAGCGGAATATTGTTCGCAATCGCCTTTTAACAGGATTTCAGCATGTTTGAGCATCGTATCCCCGCCTTTGACGCACTTTGGTAAGACTTGAGAACATCATTCTTGGAGTGGGACCTCTATGTGTCCGCGATTGCGCGCTTTTCTTTCTCTTTTTTCTTCTTTATGAAAAGCCGGTGTTCTTTCGTCCCTCTTTTCCTATAGAGGCCCAATGGCGGAATGTCTTCATAATGGTTCATTGGTGTGGTCTATGGGCTGGTGGAGAGACCGGTATAGAGCCATGATAACCGACTATTTTGTTCCCAAATTGGATGGCATGAATGTGGATGAGATGTGGTTCCAACAAGACGGCGCTACATGCCACACAGCACACGTTACAATCGATTTATTGAAGGAAACATTCGATGAGCGCATAATTTCGCGGAATGGACCTGTCAATTGGCCACCAAGATCGTGTGATTTGGCACCATTGGATTATTTTCTTTGGGGATGTGTGAAGGCGCTCGTCTACGCCAAACAAACCAGGGGACTTGGAAGCCAACATTCGTGGCGTTATTGCCGACATACGGCCCCAAATGCTCGAAAAAGTGGTTGAATATTGGACCTCTAGACTTGGCTTTATTCGAATCAGCCCCGAAATCATATTTAAAGCCAACTTCCAATAAAGCCAACTTGATGGACGATTTTCTTGTGTTTTATTTCAATTCGAAGTTCTATACCTCTAAAAAAACACCCTTTATATCGAGGTGAGGAAATCGTGTACCGGCTATAGTGGCATTTCGTTCTGCTGCGGAGTCATTTACCATAAGTTCGTTTCCAGACGTGTTATCGTGTAGGCTGTGTCTTTTTCTAACTCGTTTGCTACCTTAGCGTTAAGATCTTCCAGCAATATTTTAACTTCGTACTTCGGTAGTCGCTCATAAGATTTTGGCAAGGAGCTCGTAGAAGCAATCTTTCGGAATCAAAATCATCCTCCGCCGGGGCGTGAAGGCATATATATATATACCTCAGGGGAATAAGTATATGTTGAGGTTCCATTCTTCAGGCATATTTTCATTAAGTTATTAAAAAAAATTTACTTTTAACAAAACGATTCAGTTCAAGTTTATTTTTAGTTTATAGGTCCTTTGAATAACTAACAGAATATATAATAATAACACTTCATTTTATGGAAACTTATAAAAACATTGAATGAACTTTAAATAGTCTTTAGGAAATAAGTATATGTGTGTTCTTCATTTTTAATCTTAATCTTAATATTTATTTCTGTATATTTGTATATTAGTTATATTAGTAATTTATATCCTTTCCCTTAGCCAATAAAAGTTTATTAATGCGATTTGGCATAGAGTCCGCTAGATTTTCTAGAGTTACATTGCTAATTAGCTCCCACTCTGCAACCAATACGTCTCTTAATTGTTTGACATTATCAAACTGTCGTCGATTTTTATAAATTCTTGCTGAAAGAATTCCCCAGAGATCCTCAATCGGGTTTAAGTCTGGACTTATCGCTGGCAACTCTAGAATTGGTATATTCTTTGATAAAAGAAATACTTTTGTGGCGCGTGAGGTGTGGATTTGAGCGTTGTCCTGCTGAGAAGTCCAATTATAGGCGTATAGCTCTGTCTATTAATTCCTTGTCCAGCAACTGGGTATACATCTCGGAATTCGTTTTTATTGGAATAAAACAAATGCTAGACTTTCCTGCATATCCAAAAGCAGCCCAAACCATCAGTGATACTCCGCCAAAGTTCCTCTTGTGTCGTGTTTCTCGGGGGTGTATTAAATAACGCCAATACTTATGACACCCATCAGGGCCATCCAGATTCCACTTTTTCTCATCCAAAAATATAACACTGCGGAATTCTTCGGTCCAAAATTTATATTTGTCGGCAAATGCCAAACGTGCGGTTATGTGACGTGGTATTAGCATTGGTACAGGCACCCGATAACTTTATTAAACGGTCTTATTTTCAACCAAAAGCTAATGAACGCGTCTCCTAGACACTTTTAGCTTCAAATGACGCCTGATCTCGTTACAAGACATATGCTTGTTAACAGCAAGACGCTTAATCTCGCTTTTACACCTCTCGTCGCCGGTACTGGGTCTGCCACTGCGTTTGGCTTTTCCATAAAATTCCATATTCCTTAAAAAATTTTAAACCGTATTTGGATGTCTGGAAACTCTGGAAGCTATTTGAAAAATTTTAGCGTCACTTTTTTTTCAAACCCATTATAAGCCCGCGCTCTTCGGCTGACAAAGTGCGTTCCACGAGGCATTCTGATCACTAGATTACTTACATGTTATTCTTGTGTAAAAAATAATTTTCTTTAAAATACAGTTAATTAAAACCAATTCACTCAAATCAAAGATCACGTTGATTAACAATTGCGCACAAACGTCTGTATTCACATATACCTACTTATTTCCTAAGAAAATAAAATCGCGGCACACAAATTTGAGTAGCGATGCTAAGAATAGTGAGCAAAGAAGAATTGTTCATATGCATTGTAAAAACAGTTAACAACAGTAGAGTATTGCATACCAATAATAGATTGACGAATAATATAAGGAATAATAGAAGTAACAACAAACATACACATATACTTATTTCCCTGAGTGTATTTATACTTACCAAATTTAGAATTGATGGTCATCAAAATCAATACGTTCGCTAATGTCGTCAAAACATACGACTAAGTGTAAGTCTTGCATTTACGAAAACAAATTCACATCGGAATAGTCACTTTCTCTACCCACTATAACATGGTCCGTAGTAGATGTCACAGTTTTTCATCCTCTTTTTGCCCGGTCCATTACATCGCATTTCCTGGATGGCAGTAATGTCTGCTTTGGGCTTAGGGCTTGTTATTCGCCAGCATCTCTCCTGTTTAATATTCTCACAACCCACAATGAAATCAGTCCTTTCCAAGGCTCTTGGTTGCTTCGTAACGAGAGTTTTTTTCGTGGGTGGATAATTGACCCAAAGCACAACTCCCTACATGGAGTATCAGTTCTTATTTATTGGATATCGCTAGGACACGGGTCATCATTATCCACTACGGGATCTACCACTGCCGTTGTCCGAATATGTCGAAGCAGCTCATTTAGCTCACTAATGCGGCTTGTATTTAGTGCACTATGACACAGATCTGCTGGTGTTAAAAAAAATTACCCAATATTTTGGATCCATAGTCGTTAGAATAATTCTGGACTTATTGAACACTTCCTCTTTAAGACTTTGGGAACTATTACCACTAGGATAAGTAATGAGTTCGCAATTGGCTTGTAGGCTTCTAACCCATAAAAGTGCTTAAAAGTTCTATTTTGACTTTTGACTCTGCCTCACATTTCGATTGTACAATATTTTCAACCACGCCCACTTTTCGGGGTTATTTATCTTATCGATAAAATTAGAGTTAAGCCTCCTTATAAATTTTCAAATTGATAACATTCTTCTAACTTTTCTCGTAAAATATTTAATTTCTTAAATTTGTTTTTATTTTTATTTTCCAGTTTTCACCATATGCCACAACAACCCACCACAATAAATTACCTCCATGACGTCCCTGATACCTGCTGGTGTAAGCTGTCATCTGAGCCAGTCAATGTGATGTGAAATGTGTTAAGTGCGCGGTGATATCGTAAAATAATTGTTAAAAAAATGAACCTATGAGCTAATTTAAGCAAAAAATAATAAATAAAAGAGATATCCATTCTAAAGGAAGTTTTTTGCGATCGTGAATTTAGTTCAATTGTGTGTTTGCGTGAGCGCAAGAACAAAATGTCGGTGGTTTCGTGAAAAAAATCGTATTTCGGGTTTTGTTTTTGCATTTTCTACTGATGATAAATATTTTTAACTCGAAAGCAGTGTAGAATCGGTTTAATAATATAAATTTAGTATATGAGATCGCAAGTGAAGTGTTATCAAGCCAATCATTAGTGTTTACGAGTGTAGTTTGTGAAAGAGGCTTTGCTTTCGAGTACGGGAGTGCGCGAAGAAAAAAGTCAATTGTCCGAAATTCTAATAAAATTCGAATAAAAGGTGAAAAAATAATAAAATCCGCGAGTTATGTGCTACAAACTTAATTTTTTTTACATCGAGATCAACAATGGCTGTGTTCTTCGAGCAACACTTAAACGGCAATGCAGAGTGATGATGGCGACGTGGGAAATTAAACGAAGCTGGTAGGTCATCGAGTCCGAACGAGATTTTGTGAGGTTTTCAACCAAAGTGAGTTGTTTACATTCAATAATTTCAAACATAAATATAATTTACTGGTACCCCCTTCATTTTTGACTTACCGTGGTCTTTGTTCGTTATGTCGCCAATTGGCGTTGTAGTTCCGTAATGAACAATAACATTGGCATATGTTCATACGTTCGTTCGTTCGTTCAGTGGCGCTACAGTCCGGGATGATCCTGGGCCTCAACGAACATGCCTATCCAATTAGCCCGGTCCTTAGCTAACTGCCTCCAGTTGCGCACTCTAAGCTGGCCAGGTCTTCCTCTACTGCGTCCGACGTCTGGCTGGGAATCGAAGACTCTGCGGGGCGGAGTATTGGTGTCCATTCTTTCTACATGTCCTAGCCACCTTAAACGCCCAATGCGGAGTTTTTTGACTCGGGGTATGTCGCTGTACAGCTCGTTTGGTTCGTGGTTGAATCTTCGTCTCCATAGCCCGTCAACGCAAACGGGACCGAAGATTTTTCGAAGAATTTTTCTCTCGAATCGACCAAGGATTTCTTCATCGGCTTTGGTGTGTGCCCTTTCGTGTTGACAGCATATACTTGGTCTTACCCTAATTTACTGCTAAACCCATTTTTGCCAATTCCTTCTCTATACTAGCAAACATGGCTATGACATCACGTTGAGTCCTACCAATGATGTCAATATCGTAGGCGTATGCTAGTA
Organism: Rhingia campestris; assembly: GCA_932526625.1. Lineage (NCBI taxonomy): Eukaryota > Metazoa > Arthropoda > Insecta > Diptera > Syrphidae > Rhingia > Rhingia campestris. Next base: position 93,450,304 of record OW052184.1, on the reverse strand, counting down.
GTTGCACCGATTTTTGGAAAATTGTGCCTCTGGTGTTGGCTCCTTGCAAAATCCTCTCAAGAATAAAATTGAAGAAGTCACATGACAGCGCATCGGACGAGTTTGGGCGGTATATCAAAACTAGACATGGCTCTGTGTAGTTCGTCTCTATAAATGCTGTCGTATGCGGCTTTGAAATCGATAAATAGGTGGTGGGTATCGATTTGGACTTCTTGGGTTTTTTTTTCCAGGATTGTGAACTTTCATGGCATAAAACCAGACTGATAAGGGCCGATCAGGTTGTTGGTAAACAGTTTCAGGCAGATATGATCTTGTAGGCGATGTTGAGCAAACTCTGTAGTTGGTGCAGTTCAGAGGGTCTCCTTTTTTGTGGGTCCGGCAAACGATGCTGAGGTTCCATTCTTCAGGCATACTTTCATCCGACCAGATTTGTCTTATGAGTTGGTGAATGTTACATACCAAGTCATCTCCGCCAGCTTTATAAAGCTCAGCGGGAAGGCCGTCATTTCCGGCGGCCTTATTAAGATTGAGTCTAGATATTGCTATTCTCACTAAACTTAGGTCGGGTGGTTGGCAGTTTTCGCTGCCGTTGCCAATATTAAATGGTTCGTTCTGCCTGACAGCGGAATGTTGTTCGTCATCGCCGTTTAACAGTCTGCAGAAGTGGTTCTTCCATATCCTCAGTATCGACTGTGTCTCAACTACGATATTTCCTTGTTCATCTGGACAGGATTCTGTTCGAGCCTTGTATACTTGGCTTTGACGTTTTACAGTTTGATAAAACTTGCGAACATCGTTCCGGGGGTGGCACCTCTCTATATCCTCGATCGCGAGTTTTTCTTGCTATTTTTTCTTCTTTCTGAAAAGCCGATGTTCTTCCCTTCTTCTTTGCCTATAGAGTTCAATTGCAGCTCTCGTCTTCACCTGCAGCTTAGCCTTGTAGGCCTCGTTCTGGGCTGCGAGCACCTGTCGCCATTCTTCATCAAACCAGGGGATTCTTGCTGGTGGTCGGGAGAAACATAGCACATCAGTTTCGGCTGATCTAATAGCTTTTTGGCAACGTTGCCATTGTTCTTCGACATTAGATGCTGGTGGTATGGTGTGAATCGAGAGGTTAAGGGATTCGCGTTGTGCGAAGGCCTTGGCGGTCTCTGGCGATTGCAGTCTTTCGACATTAAATTGTTTCACAGTATTTCTGGTTTATGCTCATACAATTATTATAAATGATGTTTTTTTTAGAGGTATAGAACTTTGAAATGAAATAAAAGAAAGATGATTTCTTTAAATTGACATGACATTGACATTAAATTTACTTTATTCGAAACATAATCTTCTGACATTATAATTTAAATTTGATTTCTGGCATATGAGCGCTCGGACGTAGTCTAGTCCAGTCCAATTGGCCACATATCTGCAATAAAGCGGCGAATGTTGTCCTCTAAGTGGTCAATCGTTTCGGGCTTATCGGCGTAGACTACTGACTTCACATATCCCCACAGAAAATAGTCAAGCGGCGTTAAATCGCACGATCTTAGGACCAAATTCACAGGACCAAAACTCGAAATTATGCGCTCACTGAACGTTTCATTCAACAAATCAATTGTGGCACGAGCTATGGGACATGTTGCGCCGTCTTGTTGAAACCACAGTTCCTGCTCATCGTGGTTGTTCAATTGATGAACGAAAAAGTCAGTAATCATGGCTCTATAGCGGTCACCATTGACTGTAGCGTTCTGGCCAGCATCGTTATTAAAGAAGTATGGACCATATATTCTGTTAATGCTGAAATGATTATGAACAAATGAAATAGCTTATATTTAATAAAGAGCTCATGTGAGCGACCCTTTCCCTTACACGATCGAGTAAAGACTTAAAACTATTGTTTTGGTGGTAACATATTCCACCAACCCATAAAGCACACCAAACAGCCAGTTTGTATCTCAATATACACTTGAGGATTATCATCAATCCAAATATGACAGTTTTGGTTGTGGACGTATCCATTCAACCAAAAGTGTTGACCGTCAAATAGACGTGGTGAGCGTTACGTATTTCGTATGATTTTCAAAATAAATTTGCACAATTTGGAAGCGTTGCTCAGACTTCAGTCTATTCATGTTGAAACGCCAAACCAAACAAAAAAAAAACATCCGCTATGCGGATCGTTGAATACCCTATTCTATCCCATCCTTAAAATTATTATCCCCAAAATGTGGGCTTTATAGTTCAGGCGGATTTAAAAAATTTTTACACTTGTTCTGGTGGCACGGACAAGGATCCTTTGTACCAAATTTCAATATCCTACCTCAAAATTTAAGGCCCAAAAATCGGTGACGAACAGACAGACGGACAGACGGACAGACAGACATGGCTTGATCGACTGAGCTATCGGTTCTGAATTTCTGAGTCGATCCATATACTTTGAGGTATATATAGCTAAATTATTTTACAAACTATGTATCAATGCTAATATACCCCTATGGGATAGGGTATAACAAATCACTTGACAGCTGATAAAATGGCCGCCAGTTAAAATAGTGTTGCACAACTTAAAGTTCTATACCTCTAACAAAAAAACACCCTTTACAACTTCTCTTTCCGTCTGTGCCTTTGGGATGTGTACTAACCGTTGACAACTGGTCATGATGGTTACTAGCCATGGTAGCAGGTTGCTACCATGGCTCTACAGGTATGGCCCAGGGGATTTGAATGGTTTCGCTTGATTCCTCAACAATTCTTCATCGGACAAATTCCTAAGAAACTCAACGCGTAGTTGTCTAAAATTGTTGACTTAACGCATTATGATGCAGCGCGATCTTGTGCTAGAATAACTTGTTAGATAATTCTCTGATTTCAAACAAATCGTAGAAAGTTTTCCTCCGAACGGATACCTACAGGGCTTGCATCCACTTCATGTTCTCAGCAATGGTTAATGACTTCCTAGATTTAGCTTTGTTCTCCTAGACAGGATTCTATTTCGCCCTTGTTATCAACATCTAGGACGATTTTATAAAACGTGGTAGAACATAATTTCTGGAGTGGCATTTCTATATATCGCCAATAGCGAGCTTTTGCTTATTGAAAGCCTTAGCCATTGCCTGAATCATTGCCTAATAATCCTTAGCTACGAATATCTGTTGGCCCATTTCGTAAAATCGAGACTTTTATATTGATGGCCGGAATAAACACAAAAGATCTGTTGAGGCCATTCATTTGGCTTAAAGAGAATTTCGCCACTGGTCTTCGACATTAGGGGTTAGTTGAGGAAATGGTTTCTAAAGGTTACCTGTGATTGCAGCCTTGGGACATCATTTTTTCAGACAGAATTTCGCCCAGATTACAACCTTTTTTGCAATTACAAGAAGTGCTTACGAATATACCTTTGTCCTTGTTCCTTTATCCCATGGAATTATTTATTTTCTCTTACCCATGCAGTATCGACGTGTCCATCCACAATCCACTTGAATCCTCCTTCCACATGTAAAGGTCAATATTTTGCTAAGCACACACATGAGAATGTACCCTTGCGAAGGCTCGTGTATCATCCCATCCCGCATTATTTCACAGACATTAAGATTAATGGAAGGACTTACGTATGCATAGTAGAATCGCAAAGAATCGACTTCCGGTGAAGCGATAATGCGATCCACCGTTGAACTTTCGAACAAATCGTTGTCTAATTTCGAAGAGAATTTACTCACACAAATACGACTTGCACGCTAGTTCGGATACGCGTCTTCACTTTCCTCTGTCTATGCCGGTGGGCAAGTTTGAGAGGCGTCGTCGCTGGCTGTAGGGACGTGTTGAAGGAGCGCATAAATTTCAAGAAACTCGAACGGGTAAGGTCAAGAGATCGACTTCAATTTCCTGCATGTCTCCCATAATGAATGGACTTACAATATCCACTGTCATCTCCGCCTCTATCCTGCAGCCTGGCGATGTGTGTTTGTGTGAACCTCGATGAAACCAGCCGGAGCACCATTATGCTGGAAAAAGGACCAAGTTGGGATAAGGATAAGTTCAAAACATTGAAATGAATAATCTCTTTCTTTCATGTGACGATGGTCGTCGGTCGTCGGTATCCCACTCACAATGGTATAGACAAACAAATTTCATGTTAAAAAAAAATGTCAAGACCTTTGAATAGGGGGTTCCTTTTTCAGTGTCATTGTCGTCGTCTTCGTTCATTTCCTCTCTCCTTGTATTTCAATGGTTTGTTGTTGTCGTCGTCCATTTTTTGTTGGACTGGAATTTAATTGAAATTGGAAATCGACGACGACAGCAGTGTGTCCTGGGGGCAATTGATATATGGCGAGTTAAGGACTCTAATAATCAGGACTTTACCTACATACAATCATCTACTTAAACACTGCTGTGGATAATAGGAGTTTAGGTACACGTAATCCGTGCTTAGAATGGCGTGATTTTCGCTCAGGTCCACGGGGCAAGTTTTAATGAGCTAAGTTCGAGGGTAAAGGTTAAACGGCGGAGCTGACTTGGGAGTTTTTCATTCTTCCATCTAGGCACGCGTGTAAACAAGTGGGGGAGTCGGTCGGTCGTCGTGCTGTAGTACGTGTCAGAGGACATGTACACATGTCATTCACTCGCTAAGCATTTTTATGTCCTCAAAACGGGTAAACAACATATTTATGCTTCACCGCACTGAAGGATGACAACTGTGGAATCCGCATAACGATTTATTGATGGAGACAGACGTTTGCAGCAGGAGATGTACAGCCAGGATAAACTTGCTCGAAGGGATCCTGTTTTTGTTTTTCGTTATGCTAACTTGCGTTATGGGCGTCCTTTTTGTTTTATTGGTTGTGCCTCGAATTGAAGCACTTGTGTCTCTATATTGTTTTGTCATTGCAACTGATTCATGCAAAGGCAAGCAGTAGCATTTCAATTGCCTTGTGGAGATGAAATGATTGATGGCGCAGAAACGACAGTCAGATGCTTGTGTGGGTGTTTTGTTAAAGTTTTCCTGTGACATGTGAGGGGGGAATCTTTTGAAGAGATTGCAATTTAAATATTTAGTAGATGGAGTGGAATGATGTAATCTTACTTTGCATGGTGGTTAAAATGACATTCGTGGTATCTATCCAAGCGATGAAGCGATGTGTAGATTCGTATACAATGGGGAGGGAATTCCTGATAAAATTAAGGGAGTTGTTTAACAGCACGACTTGAGATGCGTTTTTGGATACGTAATGATACGCCACTGGCAAGCAATTCGTATACTGAAAATAAGTTATTATCATCCCACGGTTGGCAATTGAGCGGGAGGATAAGTCTTTTGAGATCTGGAGGTTTTAATCTCCCAAATTTTAACTGGCCTGTGTGTGAAGTTCACCGATTCGACCTTATAGCGAGAGGGAAGGACTTTCAATATCTTATCACCGAGGCTCTGTGAATTAGAGCAACTTCTGAGTTTTTAATCCATTCTCTGTCGATTGACTCGATTTCAATTTTTTTTTTATTGGAACGCATTGTAACCATTTGGCTATCAAACGTTGAGACTCCTGTTTTCATGCAAAACATATTCATCTCAGTTGTTATTTCCGCTCATACTTTTGCTCATTGTCCTGTAAACTTACGAAACTGTTTACAGATTCCGGTGATGATAATCGCTATGTCATTTCACGATGAAGAGATCGAGATAACCTAATCTTATCAACGATAATGTCCGAATTTATCTTTTATATCTACACGATAAAGCTGATCACATCTATTGATGGAAATACGAATATCAATGTAAAGGTTTTCACCTCCCAAGAAGGCCTCCATCCTGATGTGGAAACTTGATGGATTTTTTTGTTCAATTCCACGAGATTTTCAACATACCGCAATGGTAACAATGGCAACAAGCCATTCGATCAGCCGCAACTAAAGTGCTTCTTGGTTTGATGTAGAATGCCAATAAATGCTCGAATCCAAAGAACGAGGGCTACAAGCTTAAGCTGCAGGTGAATACGAGCGCAAAAAGGGAGAAAAAAAAATACCGGCTTATCAAAAAGAAGAAAAAAGTCCAAGCTCTCTCGAGGATATAGAGAGCGACCACTACAGGAATGATGTTTGCAAGTTTTACCAAAGTGTTAAACGTCAAAGCCAAGGATACAAGGCTCGAACAGAATCCAGTCAAGATGAACAGGGAAATATCGCATTTGAGACACAGTCGATGCTGCGGATATGAAAGAACTACTTCCACAGACTGTTAAATGGCGATGACGAAAAATGTCCCGTTGTCACGCATAACGAACCATTTAATATTGACGACGGCATCGACAACTACCAAACACCCGACCTAACTGAAGTGAAGATAGCAATATATAAACTTACGCTTAAAATAAGGCTACTGGAAATAAAGCCGAGCTTTCTAAAGCCGCCGGAAATGACTTGGTAAGTAACATTCACCAACCCATAAGAAGAATTTAGTCGGAAGAATCTATGCCTAAAGAATGCAACCTCATCGTCATTTGCTCGATCACATAAAAGGAGACCACATCAACCGCGCCACCTACAGAGGCATAAATATCCTTAACATCGCCTGCAAGATCCTATCTGCCGTAATATGTGAACTCCTGAAACCGTTTACCAACAACCTGATCAGGCCCTTATAACTGTGATTTTAGGCGAAGAAAGTCCACAACTAATCAAATCATCACATACTTCGGTAGATCCTAAAAAAAAACCCAAGAAGTCCAAATCGATACCCACCACCTATTCATCGACATTTAAGCCACATACGACAGCATTTATAGAGACGAACTGTACATAGTTGTGGTAAACTGGTATACAGGTTGACGATGGAGAACCCTCCCTTCTCTATCAAAGTCGGAAACGACGTCACCGAAACTTTCGATACCAAAAATGATTGAGGCAAGGTGACGCTCTGTCATGCTTCAGAGGATTGTGTAAAACTCCCTAGGCAACACCAAAGGCATAATCTTCCATAAATTGGCGCAACTACTAGCATTTGCTGACGATATTGATATCAATGGTCGCACTCAACGTGATGTCATAGCCACGTTTGCTAGTTTAGAGAAGGGAGCGGCAGAAATCGGTTTAAACGAGGGTAAGACCAAGTATATCGTGTCAAAACGAAAGGACACACAACATTTACGAAGTGGACAGAACATCACCGTTGACAGATATAACTTTGAGGTAGTACGGAACTTTGTCTACCTCGGCTTCGCTATTAACTCCGACTACAACATCTCGTCAGAAATCATACGAAGAAATACTCTTGCCAACCGCTGTTTCTTCGGGCTAAGAGGGCAATTTAATAGTAAAGCCCTCACTCGAACTACTAAGGAGATCCTATATAAGACCCTGATTATCCCAGTCCTGCTCTACGGCGCTGAAGCATGGACCGTGTCAAAAGTGGATGAAGAAATCCTTGGTCGATTCTAGAGGAAAATTCTTCGGAAAATCTTCGGTCCCGTTTGCGTAGACGGGCTATGGAGACGAAAATGCAACCAAGAGCTATACGAGATGTATAGCGACATACCTCTGGTCAAAAAATTCCGCATTGGACGTTTAAGATGGCTAGGACATGTAGAAGGAATGGACACTAATACTCCGGCTCGCAGAGTATTCGATTCCCAACCAGACGTCGGACGTAGTAGAGGAAGACCACGCCTTAAGTGGCGCGCACAAGTAGAAACCGACCTAAACTTACTTGGAGTGTGCAACTGGAGGCAGTTAGCTAAGGACCGGGCTAATTGGAGTGGCATGCTGGTTAGGGCCCAGGTTCATCCCGGACAGTAGCGCCTCTTAAGTAAGTAAGTAATTTGCCCAGTACTAGTTTAATAAGGAACTTGCAAAATGCCTACATACAGTCATGATTGAATGCTCAATCTTAAAAATAAAAATTGTAACTCTCTATGTCTAAGAAAGCCATATAACTAGCTTTGATGATTAAATAAATAATCGGCAGTATCGAGGTATCCGTCGGAGCGGAAAATTCTCCGATTTTATACGATTCGGAGGATTTTTGCTTCGAGGTATTCTCCCGAAAAGCTGTTGGGAATATTTCTCCGATATGTTGTAACGCATATTCGTGCAATTTTTGACAGCTAAGTGCCGATTTCCTCCGACACAAATTCTTTGCGGAATTAATACACGAATTGTAGTGAAATGTAGCCGTTGCGTCTGTGTAGTATTTTTTTTCCATGACACATATCTCCAATGGAATTTGAACCTCCGACTAAGTATGCGTTGCGGGAAATTATTCGCCCCGACGGATACCTCGATAGGGCTGAATATATCACTATGGGATAGAATATAAAGACCAATACCCAGAGCCATGTGTAGTACTGGTATAGCGACCAAATTTGTCCATCGGTGCAGCAATTGCCAATTGTTAGTTGTAGCTGCTCCATTAAGGTCAGCAACGATCTCACCGAAACGTTCGATAGCGATTTAAGGTCCACCAAACTAAAACACTGTAAAGTGATTTCTGGAACAATGTTATTAAAAGGATTGTGAAATACGCTTGTGATAACAGGAAGGAAGGCATTTTTAATAAACCTTTGCAAATGCCACCTTTTGTCAGGATTTCGCAAGAGGTACAGCAGCGAAACAAATCTACAGATTGACACTCTGCTACAAGGTGCAAACACTGAACGACTTTCTTTTATTGTCCAACCATATGTTTCAACGTTCATTAGCGCCGTTCTTTACCAGAAAGAAAGGCCTAAAAATGCCTGGCTTCCACAAATGCGATTGGATTTGATGGAATCAGTGATTTGAAATCGAAAGCTCTTTCAAACCTTTTTAAAAATAAAAACAGGCATCAGCTGCACTTATGATTCCTCTTATAAAAGTTAATTTGGAATGAAAGTTCAACGAGAGCCACTACTGTGGTGACCTGCCCCATTTATTTGGTACGAAGTATCCCAGAAGAAACGTAGGCTTCTTATTATGTATCCATTGCTACTTCGAACCTTAATGCCAAAATAAGCTCCTTACCAAGTAAACAGCAAAGTGCAAAAGCTACTCCTAAGTCTCTGTTTATGAATTCAGCACACGAAACGAAATTGTAGTTTCATTTCCAATATACTTCACCACCAGAGGATTAAGCTCTTATAGACAAAAGGTAAAGTTATTTTCCCCTGACTACCTTAGATAAGTTACTTTCAAACCCCATTTTGTATTTTAACACACCAACTCCCATGGCGTCAATTCCATCAACACAATTTGGCTATTTGACGGAGCCGCCCAATACCGCATTTGTGGATCTACTGCCAATTTGCCAGATTCCCAGTTGGATATTTCATTCGATATCTAGAAGCCTAATCGAAACCCCAAAAGCCTCGCAATCCACATACAGGATTTCTTCGGAAAACTGAATTCCCTTCGGTACATCAAATACTCCACATCCTCTCAATACACTCAGATCTCATCTCAAAATTCCTCAAGGAAGGACATACAAACAACATCCACGTGTCATATAAAGTGACAAGTAATCACCTGGGAGTATCCTTGAACTTATGAACGCGTCCTCTCTTTAAAAGCGAAACGTGACACAAGTGACTTTGATATCTCAACAGAAATCACCAGGAGTGGGAAGAAACAAAAAAAATTGAAATTCGCTGATGTCTAGGATCCAAGTGATTGCTATTCTAATTTTACAAAATTATAAACGTCTTCTATTAATTTCGCCGTAATCCATCATAAAGCAATTATAAATCCCATCAACTTTTGAATATTACTTTCACAGGATCGCACCGTTGTTGTTGCTTTTCACTTTCGTCGTTGTCTTGTCACACTTCGAACTACTGGCTGGCACGAGGAGAGATGTCTTTATCTTTTATCTGAAGGAGATGAAATATCAGCATTTAAATGGAATCACTTCCTGCAGAGAGGTAGGCCAAATATATATTAGTCATACAAAAGCCTGCAGCCCTACGATGATGACGATGAGGACGATGACGAGCAATATAAGCAGGAGCACTACGCTAGAGGTACATATAGTGTTACATTTGCATATTCCATTCTTTACGTCCGGTTCTGGTAAAGTTCCGTTGGATAAGTGTAGGTGTGTGTTTGTGTAGCACCCACCTATCCAACGCTCTACAATAGGAAGGATATATAGTAACGAGGAGCACTCAAACATCCGATGGTAGTGTAGATGAACAGCACTTTCTATGGAGATTCCGCCCATTTGATCGTCCTTGTAATGCTCCTAGTATCTCTGTTACCTTGCGAGGTTGTCTATACCATGATGGTATTACTGTTTAAAGAACTTTGGAAGAAAAGTTCGGGATTTTTGATTTAATGTTGGAATATTGTGAGATTGTTTGAAAGCTGTCGAATAAACAAAACTTTCCTGCCCGCCGGTATGCAAATGTTTATATGATGTGGATGTGAACTTCTGGAAGAAGTTTCACTACATCCGTTTGATAAGTTCTTGACTGACTTTTCATATGTATGCGCTGTTCGTGTCGGTGAGGATAACGGACCCAGAACTGCAGCTATTACAATTTACACGGAATGTTTTAGACAGGCTTCGGGTCGGGAAACAAAATGTTCAGGTTGCCAATCATGCTTTGTTAAATGGGCTTGATAGGACTTCTACCTCCTAACCATTCATGTGGGCTTGATAGGACTTCTACCTCCTAACCATACATGTGTACAATATTCTGTTATAAATTATTAATTTTCTGTTTATTTGTCGGGCGAATATACTTTCGGAAGCCATTGTTGAGGTTGAGGTCAGTTTCTTCTTGTGCGCTCCACTTAAGGCGAAGTTTTCCTGTACTGCGTCTGACGTCTGGCTGGGAATCGAAGACTCTGCGAGCCGGAATATTGGTGTTAATTTGTTCTGCATGCCATAGCCATCTTCAACGTCCAAAGCAGGGGTTTTCTGACTAAAGGGTCATGTAGTTTTACTGCTCGTATAGTTCTTGGTTGAATCTGCTTTTCCATAGCCTATCAACGCAAACGGGACCGAAGATTTTTCAAAGAATTTTTCCCTCAAAACGACCAAGGTTTTTTCATCCACTGTTGATACAGTCCATGCTTCAGCGCCGTAGATCAGGGCTGGGATGATCAGGGGGTCCTATAAAGTATCTCCTTAGTAGTTCGAGTGAGGGCTTAACTACAAAATTGCCTTCTTAGCCCGAAGAATCAGCGGTTGACAAGAGCAATTCTTCGTTCAATTTCTGACGAGACATTGTTGTCAGAGTTAATAGCGAACCCGAGGTAGAAAAAATCCCGTACTTACTTATCGGGCTCCCGAACCGTGAAGAGTCTCTGCCTGAGACCCTGCAGCCTTCCATCCTCTACGATCCCTGGCTCATTGCTTCCTGTTGTCTAGACCAAGCGCTCTGGCATCCGCGATGGCTTGGTCTTTTAAACGGAAGTTAGGTCTTCCTTGCCTTCTCGAACCTGGGGCTGGGATTCGAAGATCCTCTTAGCTGGAGCATTATTGTCCATACGCTCGATGTGGCCGAGCCAATGTAGTCGACGAGTCTACATCCACATCTTGGTACAGCTCATAGAGTTCGCGGTTGTATCTTCTCCTCCATTCGCCCTCCTCGTGAAAAGGACCAAAAATCTGACAAAATATTTTTCTTTCGAAGGAGCCCTGTATCAGCTCTCCCTTCTTGCTTATCCATCAGCACTCGACACCATAAAGCAGAACTGGCAGGATAAGGGTTTTGTAGAGCACACATTTCTTTTTGAACCCCGCCAAACCGAAGTAGCAACGCAACGGTTTCCTAGGGTAATTCTTCGACGGATCTCCACTAGGGTGTCATTCGTGGAGTTTATGTTAACTCCTGGTGAACTCCTTAACTACCTCGAAATTGCTGCTATCAATAGTGACGTTCTGTCCTAGGCGGTGGACAGATGCTTGTTTGTTTGTTGACAGCATGTATTTAGTCTTGTCGTCATTTACTTCAAGGCCAACGGATTTCGCCTGTTCTTCAATCGCCGTGAATGCTTTTATCACGGCATGTTGGGAGCAACCGATGATTTCAATATCGTCCGCATAGCCCAGCAGCTGGACGGACGTTGAATATAGTGCCTTCCATGTTAACACCTGCCTTGCACACTATCTGCTCCAGTACGAGATTGAAGAAGTCACATGATAGCGCGTCTCCGTGCCGAAATCCGGTGCATGTTTGGAATAGTTTGGAGGGGCTACTTCCAAACTGCATGTTGCATCGCGTGTTTTCCAGCGTCACGCGACACAGCTGAATCAGTTATGCTGGGATTCCGAATTCGGCCATTGCCATATAGAGCTCCTGACGATGTATGCTATCACCTTTGAAGTCGATGAATAGGTGGTAAGTTTCGACTTGAAATTCGTTGGTTTTTTCTAGGATTTGCCTGAGTGCGAAAATTTGATCTATAGTCGATCTGCCGAGCCGGAAGCCACACTGGTACGTGCCGATAAGTGTGTTGCAGAACGGTTGTAGACGTTCACACAGTACGTTGGATAGGATCTTGTATGCAAAAGCAGGGATATGCCTTTTTTGTAGATGGGGCATATGGAGCTGATAGTCCAGTCATCGGGCATGTTTTCTTCCACCCATACTTGGTTGATGATTCGGTACATGCTTGTTGTTCTTAAGCTTTTTTATAGCTATGCCAACTTCTTCTATACTAGGTGGTGGAGCTAGTTCTTTATTTATTGGACGTGGGTTCTCTTCTTGCCCTATCACTCTGTCTACATGATGCGCATTTAGCAGGTTTTGGAAATGTTGATTAAACACATCTACTAGTCCCTGCGCTTCGGTGACTAGGTTTCCTTCGCTGTCTCGAAGAGCCTGCGTTCCGGTTTTGTAGCCAGCAAAACTACTACCTCAAAGTTAGATCTGTCAATGGTGATGTTCTGTCCACTTCGTCGATGTTGTGTGTCCTTCCGTATTGACAGGATATACTTGGTCTTACCCTCGTTTAAATCCATTTTTGCCGCTCCCTTCTCTAAACTAGCAAACGTGGCTATGACCTCACGTTGAGTACGACCATTGATGTCAATATCTTTGGCGTATTCTAGTATAGTTGCACCAATTTAGGGAAGATTATGCTGTGGTGTTGCCTCGGAAGTTTTACACAATCCTCTGAAGAATGAGATTAAAGAAGTCCCATGACAGAGCTTCACCTTTCCTAAATCGTTTTTTGGTATCGAAAGTTTCGGTTTCCATTTCCGACTTTGATAGAGAAGGGAGCGTTCTCCATCGTCAACCTGTACAAACGGACGAGTTTGGGCGGTATACCAGAACTATACATTCCTATGTACAGTTCGTCCCTATAAATGATGTCGTATGCGGCTATGAAATCGATGAATAGGTAGTGGGTTTCTATTTGAACTTCTTGGGTTTTTACAAGGATCTGCCATTGTTGTGCACTTTCTTTGCCTAAAATAACACTGATAGGATATTGTAGGCGATGTTGAAGAGACTTATGCATCTCTAGTTGGCGCAGTTTCGATGGTCTCCTTTTTAGTGATTTGGACAAACGTATTGAGGTTCCATCTTCAGGCATAAATTCATCCGACCAAAGTTTTCTTATGGGCTGGTGTATGGTGCTTACCGAGTCATCTCCGCCGACTTTATAAAGCTCGTCGGGAAGGCCGTCATTTCCACCAGCCTTGTTAAGCTTGAGTTTAGATATTGCTATCCTCACTGTACTTAGGTCGGGTGGTTGGTAGTTTTTACTGTCGTCACCAATATTGAATGGTTCGTCCTGCCTGTCAGCGAGTAGTTTTTGGTCGTCGCCGTTTAACAGGCTGCAGAAGTGGTTCCTCCATAACCTTAGCATCGACTATGTCTCAGCTACTACCGTTTCCTGATTATCTCGACAGGCTTCCGTTCGAGCCTTGTATCCCTGGAATTTACGTTTTACATTTTGACGGATCATTCCTCCCTTGCAGTCCCTGTTGGAATTGCAGTAGATGATGTATTTAGAGTGGGAGAAGAAATATTATTCGGAGGCTATCCAACTAACGGATTTGAATCCAAATTAGCTTTGTTTTGATCCTGAATTCTATGATTATAGCGTTTAGCTCACTGATGAACCGCTGATGAATTGGTTGTCACACTAAGGTTTTCCTTAAAGAGCGACATTTTCATTGTTGGCAGCAAGAGACCGGCAGATTGTATGGATGGTGTTTCAAGATCTTTAATGGTATGGGTTTTTTTCTCAGGAAGTAATATGGTCATAAATAAGCAAAGGCTCTGAAGACGTGTAGACGTTAATAAACTGACATGTGTCGGAGAATGCAGACACTGTAGATACTGCATTATTGTTATTGTCTAACAAGTCCGTAAGCCTTCTGATAACTTAGCGCAACAGGCTCATTAGTACCCATGTTCTAGCGTTCATGGGTGCGTGTGTACTTCTTGCATGGTGGCGGGACCTCCTGTTTTATGCTGAATCCGAACGTCTGAGTTGAGATAAACTATTCTTGACAATTGATACTACTCGGATGATTTGTCAGATCGTCACGAGAGGAGGGCGAGTAAAAAATAATTTTGGTTGCTAGGGCTGTGAATCGAACCCAGACCTTCTACGCGGCAATTCATCGCACTAACCATCACTGAATAGTTTATGATGATAATGAAAAAGAGAATCGGAGAAATAACAGCGCCTTGGGGAACACCAGCATTTATATGGTGAGTTGCAGACTTGTCAAATAATTTGATTTGATCGCTTCGAGAAATAATTTCTAATACATAGAAGCAGTTTCTTATCGATTCCAAATACATGCATTTTCGACAAAACGGCTTTTAGCTAAATTCTGTCCAATGCCTTTAAAATGTATGTACCAAGCGTAGCAGTCTTTTGTTTGAGTTGAGTTGAGTTGTTTGTGAACTCATAATTTCATGGATAGTTTTACAGAGGGGGCTCGTTGGATCGGCTAGGGACTTGCTGACTTGCAGAGGTTTTAAAAAGAGTGATACCCAGTTTCTAGTCTAAGAGCCTCGATTTCAGTTGACTTAAGTGCTCCTAAAACTGTACGAACTCATTTATTGATCCCAGTGTCGATATCATTGCAGTTTTGATTGCTGTCCACATGTAGGTAGTAAGCCTGAGTTGTAAAGCACCTTCAATGAATGTTTTTGCTATTCTCACGGCTGTTTCAAGATTTGTTTCTTTTTTATTGAAGCATATCATTTTAAGGAGGCTATTTGGTTTTTGCAATTGCTCAATCAAGTTTTTAACCTGAATATTACATTTCAAATTTGAACTGAAAGTAATACTCAAAAATATTTAATTTTTTTCGAAGCCAAGAAAGCAGTAGATACCTCGAATATTCAATGAAAGTGGATAGTGGCTTCTTTTACTGCAAAGGTGAAGTAAATCTACTGTTGATAGTAGAATTATTGCACCTGTACATTGGGAAGATGTATGAATCTCCCTATCTGCTATTTCTAAAAAAGAGTTCACCTGCATTGGGTCTCCAGATGCTACTACATACATATTATCGGCTATACCCCAACAAAGTCAAGTTTTGAGAGTTTGGCTATAAGTGAATCTACATAATATGAGTTACAGATTACAACCGAGAGAGTAGATCCTTGTGGAATTCCATTTTTCAGATTGAAGTGTGAGGTGTTATAACCATTAATTTTAACTCGGAAGGTTATTGAATTCATAAAGGACTCAATAAGTTTAATTATCTGAAAAAAGGACTCCCTGCTGTGACATTTGTTTAAGGACGGGAATCGTGGTGACGCGATCAAACGCCGATGCATAACTTTGTTTTTTTTTTTATGTGGAAGGACCCCTCTTCAGAGCAATGGGTACAAATATGCGTACCACTGCACCAACGGATTTGTGAATGTCATGATCGATTAACACCCATTTCCTTAAATTTGTGGGAGTAGTGAAGTGAATTTTGCTCATTCTATGAATCCATTTATTATGTATTTCCCTCCTTGACATCCATGTGCGAAGCATTCTTAATGAATCACCGCTATCCACATCACAACACGCTTATCTCAAAGGCAGATCGACTGAAACCGCTCTGCATGAGGTGATTGGGACCATCGAAAAGTCCCTCTACTACAAAGAGTACACCCTAGCCACTTTCCTTGATATAGAAGGGGCTTTCAATAATGTACAAACTGACAGCATACTAGAAGCCCTAACCGTAACTGGTGTAGAGGAGCATTTTAGCCAATGGATTATATCCATGCTAAGGTCTAGAATCATTCAATCAACACTAGGCAACAGCAGCTTAACGCGATATGCTGACAGAGGTACACCACAGGGCGGTGTGATATCTACTCTGCTGTGGCTTATTGTTATGAACAAACTGTTAGTCCGACTTGATCGGGATAGGATTAAGGCAGTGGCATACGCGGACGACGTGGTGATCCTAGTGTCAGGAAAGTTTCTCCCAGTGATTAGCGAAATCATGGAGTACGCTCTGGGTTCTGTGAGCACGTGGGCTACAAGCTGTGGCCTGGGTGTTAATCCGAGCAAGACGGAAATGATGCTTTTCACCACGAAGACCAAAATACCAGCCTTTAACCTCCCCCGACTTAATGGACAAGCGCTCTCACTCTCATCCAATGCCAAATATCTAGGGACTATCCTAGATACTAAGCTTAATTGGAAAACCAACATAGAACAAAGGGTCAAGAAAGCATGTATAGCTTTCTATGCCTGTAGAAAAACATTCGGCAAAAGATGGGGCCTACAACCAAAGATGACACTTTGGATGTACACTGCTGTTGTTCGGCCGATACTCACCTATGGGGCACTAGTCTGGTGGCCTTCTGTGGGTAAAGGGTATATCATTGACAAACTTAAGAGGGTACAAAGAACTGCTTGTATCGGCACAACTGGGGCCATGAGATCTTGTCCTACTGATGCCTTAACGGTTCTTCTCCACCTTCTCCCTCTAGATATCCATATCAAAGATATTGCAATGTGTAGTGCAGTCAGGCTCAAAGAATCTGGCTGCTGGTTCAATAAGCCTTATGGGCACAGCAATATCCTAGATTCATTGCCAGCAGGTCTAGCTGACCATCATACCGACTACATGATACCCAAACTGAACTTCCACAATCTCTTCACCGCTGGCTTTCCAACTAGAGAGGATTGGAAAAACGCATTGGTTGAAAAAGATTTTGACACACTTATTTACACCGACGGCTCCAAAATGGACTGCGGAGTGGGCGCCGGTGTCTACTCGGACACACTAAAAATAAAAAAATCGTTTCGCCTCCCTGATTCCTCCAGCGTATTCCAAGCGGAATTGTTGGCTATTAGGGAGGCATGTCACGCGATTAAACACGATAGTACTCCCAAGCAAAATATCGCTATTTTTGTCGACAGTCAAGCCGCTATTAAGGCGATTATTTCGGTATCGACGTCATCAAAACTAGTACTTCAATGCCAAAACGAACTGGCCTCCATTGGGAGTCGATACAGTATCACTCTCATATGGGTTCCAGGCCATAGTGACATAGATGGAAATGAACAGGCTGATGCCCTTGCCAGGTTGGGCTCGTCCCTTCCCAGCTCACGTGCAATCGGCATTCTCACTCCTTTAAAAACTATCATGAATAATATCAACACACACTCTCTTAAAACAGCTGAACATAGGTGGCGTAACCTCAGTGGGTGCGCCATTTCAAGAGATATGTGGCCTCGCTACAACAAGACTAAAACACGGGACCTCTTAAGCAGATCCCGTAAGGAAGTCTCCAGGGTGATAGCAATTACCACTGGACACTGGCCCATCGGTGACCATGCTGTTAGAATGGGTATACCCAACAACACCAACTGTCGCAGTTGCAAGGAGGTGGGGGAGAAGGAAACTCTAACTCACTTTCTGTGCAAATGCCCGGCTCTGTCAATAGCAAGACAACGAACCCTAGGCAAACCTGTCTTTGACAATATCCGCGACCTCTCTGATAAACACATCAAAGAACTGATCGCCTTCCTTAATGCCACTGGTTGGATTTAGTACACGCCAACTAACAACAAGACATAACATTTAACCGCACGAGTTTTTGGCATCAAAACGGCGCACCTCAGCGCTAATTGTGTTTCGTCTTGTACGAACAGCCAATCAAACTAACTAACTAACTATGTATTTCCCATAAATATTTCGTTTTTAACTATTTTGGCAACAACCCCAACAACCACGAGTCTGTGGCCAATTTGACTTTCAATGACGCTCTGATTTAAAAAAAATTAAATCTAAAAATAAGCCGCAAGAAAAATGCTTTTATTTTTCATTCATTATGTTCATTATCTCATAAAAAAATAGTTGAAAACAATTTTCACCTACTTATTGTTCTTTTTATTGTTTTTATTAAAAATAAGATCAACTTCGTACGTATGCATGTTTTTTTGATGAAATAAATTTAAAAAGCAATTTTTTTATCTATGAAGAGCAGAGGTAGGAAATTTGTTAATTTAAATTAATTAGTTGAAATAAATATTCGTTTATATATTTTTATCACTTTGATTTCAATCCCCAATTAATAAATTCATTTTTGACATTTCCTCGTTTTTTTTTTGTCTGAATTAAAAAAAGAGGAAGAAAAGTAATAAATTTATTAATGTGATGTTAAACACGCTATTACGATGCTGATGAATATAATGGTTATGGCTGCAATACTTAACTTAATTGGTTAATTTTATGGAAAAGTAAATAAATCAATTAATTGGCAGTGCGGAATGAAATAATGAAAGGTTCTCATATTTATGTGAAACGTAATTCATCGTACACTTTATAACACAGAAATAAAGTGATTAACGCCTGCATTTATGGTATTACCTTGAATAAATGTAAATATTGTCTTTTCTGTTAGTGCAACATGATTAATTAGTCATAACTGTTTTGCTCACATAAAATGCCCATATCAGGAAAAATTCAAATTTCGATAACTTTTTTAAATTAGTTGGAATCCTCGATTGTGAAAATTTTATTTTTGGGGATCACTTCATTAACATGGAAATCTGTGAAATATACCACAATTTTTTTTTTAAAGTTAACAATTTAAAAATGTTTGACAACAATGAAAAAAAATTCTTATGACATCTTTACCTGTTCTAGAGCTAGGATTTTTTAACCAATAAATTCAGAAGGAGCCGCAATGCCCTGATTCTGATGAGCGGCCATTCATTTGGAGGTGATATTTTGGTATGTAGTGTGTGCTGTACCATTAAAAAAACGTTTGAAGGTTGGAATGTCAAATCGCAGCTAATAAAGGGTTTCCTAACAAGGGCGGATAGATGTTGAAATGGAATAAAACGAATTTCTCATTCTCATGCCATTATAAAGGGTGTTTTTTTCTTAGAGTTTCTTAGAGGTTTGGTTTTTAAACTGGCAACACTGTTTCTACAGATTGTCAATGTGAAAGTTGAAAGTTGATTTATGGTTACTACGTTTTGCCATTTTGCGATAAATAGATTAGCATCAGAACAACGGATGCAAGTTGTGCACCTTACTTTGAAAACCATGGTTCGGTTCGCCAAACTTATTGTACGCTACGTTCATTTTACGATCAGCATATCGTCCATCTGAGCAAGTGATTCGGAACACGATGAATCATTTTGGCACCACGTACACTGTGGTACATAATACGCATCCCCAAAGACGACAAACAGTGCGACCAGAAGAAGTTATTACCGCTGTGGAGCGCAGTGTTGAGGAGAATCCGAATGAGTCGCCATTGTGCACAGCAATTGGAGCTATGCCCATCCACTTTGCAGACGATATTATGGAAACATCTTGGCTTAAAAGCTGAAAAGACCCAGCTTGTGAAGGTTCGGTGAATGAGCCAAAAACAGGATTCCCTTGATCCTCATTTTCAACGCAAAATGTTGTTCTTCGGTGAGTCTTCGATATGTAAAAAAGCAAAATTGACGAATTTGGAGTGGAGAAGCCTTTGTTAGGACGCGCTTACAAGTATTAAAAATCACTGTTTGATGTGCTTTATGGGCTGGTGGAATCATCGTCCCATATTTCTTTAATTACGATGTTGGCTAGAATGTTGCCGTCAATGGAGAGCGCTTTAGAAACATGATTTCTGACTTCTTCGTTGAATGGCATTGACATGAAAAGGTTTTGGTCGCAACTTGAAGGTGCGACTTACTTCCTTACTTAAGTGGCGCTACAGTCCGGAATGAACCTGGACCTCAACCAACATGCCTCTCAAATTAGTCCGGTCCATAGCTACTTATTTACTTAAGTGGCGCTACAGTCCGGGATGAACTTGGGCCTCAACCAACATGCCTCTCCAATAAGCCCGGTCCTTAGCTAACTGCCTCCAATTGCGCACTCCAAGTTGGTTGCGGTCGGTTTCTACTGTTCTGCGCCACTTAAGGCGAGGTCTTCCTCTACTGCGTCTGACGTCTGGCTGGGAATCGAAGACTCTGCGAGCCGGAGTATTGGTGTCCATTCGTTCTACATGGCCTAGCCATCTTAAACGTCCAATGCGGAGTTTTTTTGACTAGGGGTATGTCGCTGTACAGCTCGTATAGTTCGTGGTTAAATCTTCGTCTCCATAGCCCATCAACGCAGACGGGACCGAAGATTTCCCGAAGAATTTTTCTCTCGAATCGACCAAGGATTTCTACATCCGCTTTTGATACGGTCCATGCTTCAGCGCCGTAGAGCAGGACTGGGATGATCAGGGTCATATGTAAGATTTCCTTAGTAGTTCGAGTGAGAGCTTTACTACTAAATTGCCTTCTTAGCCCGAAGAAACAGCGATTGGCAAGAGTAATTCTTCGTTTGATTTCTGACTAGATGTTGTTGTCAGAGTTAATAGCGGAGCCGAGGTAGACAAAGTCCGGTACTACCCAAAGTTATATCTGTCTGTGTTGACAGCATAAACTTAGTCTTACACTAGTTTACAACTGAACCCATTTTTGCCGCTTCCTTTCCTATACTAGCAAAGGTGGCTATGACATCACGTTGAGTCCTACCAATGATGTCAATATCGTCGGCGTATGCTAGTAGTTTTACCGATGTTTGGAAAATTGTGCCTCTGATGTTGGCTCAGGAGTTTTGCATAATCCTCTCAAGAATCAAATTGAAGAAGTCACATGACAGCGCATCGCCTTGCCTAACTAAATCCTTTTTTGGTATCGAATGTGTAGGTGAGGTCGTTTCCGACCCTGATGGAGTAGCGAGAATTCTCCATCGTTATCCTACACAAACGGACGAGTATGGGCGGTAAACCAAAACAAGACATGGCTCTGTGTAGTTCGTCTCTATAAATGCTGTCTTATGCGGCTTTGAAATCGATAAATAGGCGGTGGGTATCGATTTGGACTTCTTTGCTTTTTTCCTAGATCTGCCGAAGTGTGAAAATTTGATCGGTTGTAGACTTTCCTGGCCTAAAACCACACTGATAAGGGCCGACCAGGTTGTTGGTAAACGGGTTCAGGCGTTGACATATCACGGTAGATAGAATCTTGTAGGCGATGTTGAGGAGACTTATGCCTCTGTAGTTGGCGCAGTTCAGAGGGTCTCCTTTTTTGTGGATGGCGCGACACCATTAATTTATGTAATTTCGCGTAATGGACCGGTGAACTGGAGTCCACGATCCTTTGATCTCACACCTTTAGATTACTTTCTTTGGGAGAATACGAAGTCACTACTCTTTGCCGATAAACCAAAGACGTTTGACGGTTTGAAAGTCGACATTCGCCGTGTTTTCAAAAATGGGAAGGGAGCTCCAATTTGCAACGAATCTCCCGCATAGCTTTGAGCAATGGCCTGGGTTTTGTTAGTTTTGAGGGCATCGGTCAATTGCGGCTTATTGGCAAAGACCTGTGACTTAAAAAAAATAACCGACAAGAAAAGGTCTAACGGGGTCAAATCGCACGATTCTAGTGGCTAATTCACGTCACCTCCGCGAGAAATATCCCCTCCATTATATCGTCTATTTGGAATTCCCATTGTGGCGTCGACTGTATGTCACGTAGCTGAAACCACATGTCGCCCACGTCCATATCGTTCAGTTCGGACCAAAATAAATTTGTTATCCTCGATCAGTAGCCATTGCCGTTAATGGTGGTGGCCTCACCAACGTCGTTTACAGGATGTACGTAAAAATGATCCCGCTGGTCCGAAATCCGCACTACTGTTTGGTGCCACTGGGATTTTGCGTCGTCCCATATGCGGCAATTTCACAAGTTAACATAGCAAATCATCCAATAATTCGCCTCGTTATTGAAAAGTAATTTTCGAGCAAAATATGGTTGTCCCCCTCCAAACGTTCCGAAACCCAGTTCGCGAACAAACGGCGTTGACTATGGTCCATAACTTTGAGTTCCTGGATCAGTTAGGTCTTTTATTCAAAGTTCAGTTTTTAAGTATACGGCAAGGAATCGACGGTCTCAGGATCCCCTCAACCTTTTGAAGAACAGAGTCGATGTTCTCCGCCAATCTGGTGTTTCTTTGACGTACCAGTACGATTGCTGCTGAATTCTTTCCTAAGCGGCCATCACGAATTTGGCCAAACGTTGGAGAGTCATTGTTTTTTGGCATCAGGGACTGAATAATAAGCACCAGAATTGTCTTTTATCAGGTTTTTGGTGAAAGGTTTGAGGCTTTTGTATATTACAGCAGATAGGGTCTTGTTGGCGATGAGTTATGTCGTTGGCGCAGATCAGAGGGTGGTCAGAAGTCAGAGGACACTCAACTTCACCGGGACGGTAATCTAACCAAACCTAAGTGGCGAGCACAAATAGAAATTTGAGTTTGATTCTCTTGATGTCATTGGAATCTTGTTGGCTCATAATTCTTCTATTGAAGGCAGTGTTTGCACATCCCGTCTGCCAAGATGTCGATTAGAAGCACGCCTGCTCTTACAAAGGCGGCCTCGTCTGAGATGGTTCGAAAGGCGCTTAATATCAATAGCGCACAGAGTCTACATGTCAACTAAACGATAGTCTCATTTTGGTCTCTGTGCATGCATCCAGATTGGGGCGTACTGACGTGATGACTCTAGAAAGTAGAATCCTTCTGCACCGATATTAGGCAAAATGTGGGAAGTGGCAAATTAAACAGTTGTCTTACTGGTCAGCTAGTTCTAGTTCTGCGGATACTAGTCAATCTTTTATCCGGGCAATTGCTTTGTTTGAAGCTGATTCTACTGCACCGATCTTGGCTACTGTCACCACGCAATATCATCGGCGAATCCAATGAGCGTAACTGCATCGGTAAAGTTAATCGTAGAACTCCGTCGTGCATTAAATTCCATAACAGCGTTCAAAACAGTGATCCCTGTGGGACTACTTTAGTAATGTTGATAGTTTAACCATTCATCGGTTTAGTACCTCAGCCGCCTGTTGTTAAACTATTTTGTCAGGTAGTACGGCCGGCGTGTCCATCCTGGCAAGTGATCTAATGGACAATGAGTTCGCAGACTTTAAGGCGTTTTCAACGTCCACCGTTACTACTGCGAAGTACTCCTTTGCGCCGTGTGAAAAGCGCCCACACCCAAGTCACTGAAAGCCCTTTTAACCAAACCCCATTCGCAAAACTGTATGTGTTGTATAGAAAAATCCATCGAAACGTTGAAAATAAAAAAAAAACGAAATATCCCCACAACCACAGCTTACATTTTATAATTCGATAATGACCCCACCAAGTCCTTTAATCCCAATTAAATACATTAACGACATCATAAAAAATAATTAATAAAAATTTAAACCACCGTGAGTATACCTACATATACTCTCAGGACTAATATCCTTCCGAACTCATCACATTAACGGAACACACAAATTCAGCAGCACCATAATAATGCCGCGTAAATTTATTTCATTATCCGTCCAAATACCACATAGAAATATCCTTCTGCTCCTTATTAAGAGTCTATCCCAAGTGGTATGCATTCCCATACACGTGTCCTCGAACGAATTACACCCGATACACCGAAGCCAATTGGACTATAAAGTGAATTGGGGCCAATTAATTTCCAGGACGACCAGTGTACATGTATTTCACCTTTAATACCAGCTTCGAATGGATTAACAGTAATTCAAGAAGCGCGCTCTTATAAAAACCAGATACGGGTGATTTCTTTTTAAGGCCGCCATGAATATCCATGTTGACCCCCACGATTCCTTTAAAGCTGCCATAACGTGTGTCGGATACGTTTTCGGAATGAATGTCCTTTATGACTGAGTCTTTTGGGATCCGAGAAAAACAAAAAAAAAACATCATTCCCATCTACATCTGCATGGTTTACTGTAATTTCATTTGGCAATATGTAGCGGTATTTTATAGTCAGATATGTGTACAATATGGGTGCGTTGCGAATTGTGGAATGATAACGTAAACACAAGAATATGGATACTTGAAAGGAAGATTGGATGATAAAGGTCATTGCTCATGCAAACGAAATAAAATATTCGGTGCGTATATCCTGTTTTCTACTAAAATGGAGATGTCTGTGCTTTTGGGGCACACAAGCACCGAAGATGGAGACATTAAAACGCTTATGTTGGAATGCAGAAGCAAATTCAGAAGTGCGTCTTTGAAGAGTTTGTGTTTTCTTTGAAATTGAATAGCAAGTCCGTATAGCTTTATAATGGAGGGTAGATCTGTGGGGATGGCATATTGTTTTTGTAAGACATAAATAGAATTCTATAACGAGGGTTAATCGATGGTAAAATACGTGGAATTCCATATCTGAAAATGTCGGTTACGGGAAGGTTCGGAGAGGTGTAATCTTTTGGCCTAATTTAAATAACGTGCTTTAAAATCAAGGAATTCAATTTGCAGCTTTAACATTTTTACTACCCTGGCTTAAAATGATATTGTATGTCCAATCTGGCGGGTAGATCGTGTCAATTTTTACCCGACGGGTTGTAACAGATGACTCAAAAGAAAGTTTGCATTTTGTGGATCATTTAAGGAAAAACTAAGCCGTATAATTAAAAAATAATTTAATATTTATCAAAGAATTTGGGAATTTATTTATTTAAAATAATATCGTCCAAATGTAGTCAAACATTACAATTTCTTATGACCGTTCGGCAGGTATTCTCCGTGATTGCTGCCACTTCATGCTGAATATTTGCTTTCAAATGTCCAGGAAAGTCGGTTTAAACTTTCGATTTGAGATAATCCTACAGCAAATGTATATATAGGGGTTAAGTCAGGACTGCGTGAATCCAATTTATGCCATATCTCCAACATTTGAGTGCCTAGTGGTTATTGCTTTGAACTACTAAGCGTTCCTTTAGTTCCACCACTTGCGAAAGTCTGACAAACATCCAAGAGTAACACTGTCATGAAAAGCTTCTAAAATATGGCGTTCGGATTGGGCGTAAAGCAGGAGGTCTTCGTCTGTGTGGCAAAATAAGACTTTGCACATACAAATGAAGGCCTGAAACCGTTTACCAACAACCGGCCCTTATCATTGTGGTTTTAGGCCTGGAAAGTCCATAATTGATCAAATCTACACACTTCGGCAGGCCTAAAAAAAACCCAAGAAGTCCAAATCTATACCCACCACCTATTTATCAATTTCAAAGCCACATATGACAGCATTTATAGAGACGAACTATACAGAGCCATGTCCATGTTTGGTATACCACCCAAACTGGTCCGTCTGTGCAGAATAACGATGGAGAATTTTCGCTGCTCCATCAGGGTTGGAAACGACCTTACCGACACAGTCGATACGACAAAAGTATTTGGGCAATGCGACGCACTGTCTGTCAGTAGAAGATTGTGCAAAACTATGAAGTTTCGTGCTTCTGATGCACGATATTGACATTATTGGTCGGACTCAACGTGATGTCATAGCTAGTATAGAGAAAGACCAGAAACTTTGTCTTTGACCAGGACTTTGTCTACCTCGGCTCCGCTATTAACTCTGACAACAACATCTCGTCAGAAATCAGACGAAGAATTGCTCTAACCAACCGCTGTTTCTTCAGGCTAAGAAGGCAATTCAATAGTTTTGTCATCGGAGAAGACTTTAATGCAAAACAAACATTCTGGGGATCTAGATGGATATCACAGAAAGGTAGGATGCTTTACGATGTAGGTAGAAAGTACAATACCGAATTTCATTCTACGGGAAAATCAACTTACTTGCCAACTGACGTAGAAAAATACCGGATTTGATCGATTTTTTTTTATTGTAAAAGGTCTGCCGTCCAATCGAATCAAAGTTGAAGAATGCGTTGATCTTTCCTCTGATGATTCTCCGGTAATTTTAACAACGAGCGAGTCACTCATAATAAATGGAAATCCACCCAGATTAACAAACGGGAAACCCGACTTTGAAGGTTTCAAAAACGATATTGAAAATAATATCCGACTGGGTGTATCGCTCAGAACCCCATTGGAACTCGAAGTCGCGGTTGACTCCTTATCGATACCACCCATAATGCAGCATGGAATAATACTCCTCAACAAAACAAAATAGTGAGCAATAGTGAAATTAAGTACCCCTGAGAAATACAAGATTTAGTAAGACAAAATAGAAAAGCTCGTAAAAGATGGCACCAATCTTGAGCCTCGCAAGATACTCAACCAATTGAGATGTATTGGTTGAGTAACATGCTATCAAATTCGATTAAAAATTTTAAAAACCATGCAGTAGAAACTTATCTGCAAAGCCTAACCGCTGGAAAGGAATCGAATTATTCGCTCTGAAAATCAATAAGAGTCATAAAACGGCCAAAAAACGCCGGGCCGCCAATTATGGTAACTCATCACGTTTGGGCAAAAAGCGCTAAGGTAAGAGCTGACGTTTTTGTCTCATATCTTGAGGAAACATTAAAGCCATTTGATAGTAATTTGATTGTAAGATCTGCAAGTATTGTCGAGCTTAAACGGGAAATACAGAAACTAAAGCCTAAAAAAGGTCCGGGTTATGACCTGATTACAAGAGAACTTCTTAAAATGTTGCCTCGGAAAGCATTAACTAAGCATCTTCTTATTATAAAAGGGGCAATTAGATTAGAGTACATACCAAAACAGTGGAAAGTCGCGGAAGTGATTACTTACTTACTTATCGGGCTCCCGACCCGTGAAAAGTCTCTGCCCGAGACACTGCAGCCTTCCATACTCTACGATCCCTGGCTCGCTGCTCCCAGTTGTCTAGACCAGGCGCTCTGGCATCCGCGATGGCTTGGTCTTTGAAACGGAGGTAAGGTCTTCCTTGCCTTCTCGAATCTGGGGGCTGGAATTCGATGATCCTTTTAGCTGGAGCATTATTGTCCATTCGCTGTGGACCAAGTACATCGAATTAGCGATGTAATTGACAAGGCTTTCGAGGAAAAGAAAATTTGCTCAGCCGTATTGGCATAGAGACCTTCAATACAAATTAAGACAAGTTCTGCCCGAAAAATATATAAAATCCTCGTGTCTTATCTTGAGCATAGACTCTTCCGTGTGAAACTTGGAAACGAATATTCCAAGTTCAAAGAAATAATGGCTGGAGTACCCCCTATTTACACTTGATATCCCACAAACAAACGATAGTTCAAAGAAATAATGGCAGGAGTACCAACGTCTGTTGACGATGCTGCTATACTAGCAGTTGGGACAACAATAGAGGAAACAAATATGAAATTACAAAAAGCTCTTAACGAGGTTAATGAATATACATCATCCCAGCGGTTTGCACTTAACGAGAGCAAATCGATTCATGTAGATTTTTCGTATAAATAGACAAACAATTTGCCTGTATTTCTAAATACGGCTCGAGTCCCGTTTGCAAATGAAGCTAAATATCTCGGGATGACACTCGATGCAAAATAAAACATATAAGAAGGCTACAACCCGCTGTGTGGATCGTTTAATACCCTATCCCATCCCATCCTTAAAATTTATATCCCCAAAATGTGGTCTTTATAGCCATAAAGTATTGAAAATGACGTTGTCACAACATATTGTTCAGACGGATTATCAAAATCTTTTATGGTTCGACAAAAAACGACTTTTTTCTGTTGTATATGTCTTGGGGTAGGGCGTGGGTTAAAATGGTTTAAGGACGAAATGTTCATATTAATTTTATCAAGTTTTTGCATCAAACGTTTTTTCGAATATTTGAAAATGTGACCGAAAAAGGTTTTTTTTTATTAAAAACGCCCCCAAAAAGTGCGCTTGGCAAAAAAATTTATATAGACGAAATAAAGATATAACTATTCTCTAAATATGCTAATCAGAAACTTTTTAAAAATTCTTTATGGTTTGTCTAAGAACTACGTTTTTCTAAAAAAAAAAATGGGCATGGCAGTGGGCGGATTTCAAAATTTTTTACACTTGTTCTGCTGGGAGCAACAAAGAGCACGTGTACCAAATTTCATCGTTCTAGCTCAAAATTTAAGAGCCAAAAACTGTTGACGTACGGACGGACGGACAGACATGGCTAAATCGACTCAGCTATCGATTCTGAGTCGATCCATATACTTTAAGGTATATCTAGCTAAATTATTTCTCTATATTACAAACTGTGTATCAAAACTAATATACTCCTATGGGATAGGGCATGATAGGGTGGTGGTTTTAGTGAGTAAAAATCTCACACTTCTTTGGGCACGCTCTCATCGTGTCAGTGAAGATTTTCACCAGCCCACGGAAAAAAAAAAGTAGTAAAGCCCTCACTCGAACTACTAGAAGAAGATCCTATGCAAGACCCTGATTATCCCAGTCCCGCTCTACGGCGCTGAATCATGGACCGTATCAAAAGCGGATGAAGAAATCCTTGGTCGCTTCGAGAGAAAAATTCTTCGAAAAATCTTCGGTCCGTTGGCGTTGACGGGCTATGGAGACGAAGATTCAAGCAAGAACTATAAGAGTTATACAGCGACATGCTCATAGTCAAAAACCTCCACATTGGACGTTTTGTATGGCTAGGATATGTAGAAGAATTGACATTAATACTTCGACTCGCAGAGTCATCGATTCCTAGCCAGACATCACACGCAGTAGATGAAGACCTCACCGTAAGTGGCGTGCACAAGTAGAAACCGACTTCAACCAACTTGAAGTTCGCAACTGGGACAGTTGGCTATAGTGATTGGGCTAATTGGAGAGGCATGTTGGTTGATGCCCGGGTTCATTCCGCACTGTAGCGCCACTTTATTAGGTAAGTTAGACCGGGAAATCTGCACCGACGAATTATTCCACAAAAAAATAAAAAAAAATGTTTCATGTATTCTTGACCTGTAGTTTGTATCTGTTAACTTGAAGTTGAATAAATAAATGATCTACCGGAGTGTGAATCACATCCTGGGAAGTGGGTTCCCAGTAGATGTGTTAAAGATTCATCGGCGGACTGTGTCCATTCCCCATTGGGGAGCTTGAGGTGCCGTAGCACTGTCGGTTCCTTGGCGATTATTTTCCTAAGCCTGGCTGATTCAGTAGTGCTTTCTACACTTTTTCTACACTACAACAGAAGTTACGCCAGGAGATACGTTTAGCACGGTTGAACGAGCTTTTAAATGTACGCTCATTGGTCTTATAGCTTCTTGCTGCACTATAAAGTTTTCCAGTTTCTTTCCTGATGCTTTGAAGCTCTTTCGGCCACCATATCGGTGATCTTTGCGGTTTTTTTGTCCTCAGGGGACAGACTTTTTCATAGGCGTTGACTTAAGTGTTGCATATTAGTTCCGATGCCGCATCAATTTAAAATGGAGTTTCCATTGGTTGCTATAGAAGGGTGTTACTGTTTTTCTCTACTTCTAAAACGAACTTATCCCAGTTGGCTTTCTTGAGGTTTCGGTGCTGAAGGGGGAGTTTTTGTGTCGTAATTAAATTCAAATTCCATTATTCTGTGGTCAGAGTATGATGTTTCTGATGGAACTTTCCAACGACATACAGCTAATTTGTCAGAGTTGTTGAAGAGGGTGATATCAAGAACCTCTGCTCAATTTTCAGCGACAAAGGTGGGGTCATTTCCCCTATTTGCCACTAACTAATTATTCTCTATGATGTATTGAAATAGGGACTCACCACGTGTATTAGTGTCAGAACTGCCCCTTGTATGTGATGAGAGTAAGCGTTGATTCCCAGTATGAGGTCCCACTTCACACGTTTGACCTTTTGCACCAGGGTGTCTGTTAGGGCAGATGGAGGTCTCTCCATCGAGTCCTATGGCATGTAGATGGCTGCCATTGCAAGTGGGGAATTCCCTCGCCGCTCGTATATTACCACGGTCTGGGCATTGCTACTGAGAGGAGATAAGAGAAAAAGGTTGGTTTGTTTCTTAGCTACAATACATGATCTGATCTTACAGGTGTGATGCAGTTCTAGATCTTTACTGTAAAGCCCCTTATACTGCCTCGGATTATCCAAGGTTCTTGTATTAGGGCAATGTCAATGTCATTCCTCTTCATTAGGAAGACAAGATTAGCGCAGTCCGCCTTACTGTGATGTCAATGTCATTCCTCTTCGTTAGGAAGACAAGATTGGAGCTGGCCGCCTTACTGTGATGAAGATTTATTAGCACTATCTTCATGGCGGTCAGTTTTCTTCTCATCGTATCTTGCATCGGGTTTTCCCGACTTGTACTTTGTATCCTTCTTACGTATCCTTTCTTTCATCAGTGGCATTCATTTTTGGCTAAGGAGCACCACGACTTCCGTACCGGATTTCGTGTGTTCTCCTGCCTCTATAACCTCCCGGTCTTTATTAAGGAAGTCTGGGTTGAAGTTTTGAAAGTTGCGGTCAATCCCATCCTTCGGGATACACTGCCCTGGGATAAGTATGCGGCCTTTGGGTCTACTTAGGTTGAGAAGCTCTTTCTTTTCGACGATGCGAAGATCAGCATTAGCAACTTTCGTGTCACCGATTAACTTCGTCAACCAGCTCAGTGTGCTCCTATTATCACACTGGACTATTTTGAATCCTTTGAACGTGGTCAGCTATCCAAAGAGCTGGATGTTCCCAACATTCTTTAGAATAGAGTCGTTCATTCCGTCCAAGATTATTTCTAGCAATTGCCATTGTTCATGAGATACTTTTAGTTCTGCACTACCAAAGTCGACAATAGCGATCCGAAAACTATGCTTATCATTTACTGGGTTAAGACTAGAGTCTAACATAAGTTTTGTGTTCCTACCTAATATTGGAGAGACTGTGTCGTCGTGCCTTCCCCTCTAAGAGGTACCTGCAGCTGGTCCAGGCTTGGTCGCCACCTTACCTGTACCCGCTGATGGTCCCTTAGGTGTAGCGCAGCTGAGGTAGGGGATTTACAGCTCTCCGTCCTCCACGGCCAATTCCTTTCTACAAGAGGGTAGCTCCCTGTCTATGCGCCTTTTTGCTGCCACGCATCGGCAGTAGCTTTAATTGTCGTGTCCTTATCTGTGAAGGATCCTCGATCATGGTGTTTAAATCTCCTTAAAAGCCGCAGCGCGTTGGCCCTCATTTTTAGAGGATCTTGAACCTCTGACTTAGGTGGGGGTCGTGAGGTGTTCCTTAGCATCTCCCTATCTTCCGCAATCACATCGGCGTTGGAATTTTCCAAGCTGTTTAAGTAAGTAAGACCGGGAAATCTGCACCGAAATTCACGCCGCACCGACGATTTATTCCGCAAAAAAAAAAAACAATTATTCAGCGTTCCTTGGGAGTACAGCGATTCATGTACTGTTGACGTGTATTTTGTATCTGTTTACTTCAAAATTATTGAAGTAGAATTGACATTAGCCGCCATCTGGAACTATAGCATCTTCCAATAGGGTGATTACTTTTGCGCCTACTTTTGTACATACTACGCGCTGCCACATATCCTTTCGACCGGTACCAGGTCTTCTCTTCCGAAATATGTCAAAATAGCTCATGTAGGTTATTCACTTTGTACAACACGTTCCGCCAACGTTGGCTCTATCTTGGAACTTCTTGCACTTCCATCTGGAAAAAGATGGAGATGGCTCAGTCTAACACTTCTCGCTGACTTTTTAAGTGAATTAAAATGATTGCCACAGCGGGAGGATGCAACGATCGGTCAATTTACACTTCTCCCGACTGAAAAGAAATCGAACAAAAGTCAAATTGCAGCCCCCTAGATGTCTTACTTTGTTAGCAAAGGATTTTCAAGTAAACGACTACGTTCCGAACATATAGACCATTGTTCCCTATCCTATGTCCAATCAAACACTTTAAAAGCACATTCGCCTAGTAAAGAAAAAAGAAACCCCAAGGACGTTCTATTTTTTCCACATTCCCGTATAAATTGAAAATGTCCTCTTCGTCACTTCCCCCTAATATCATCGGTTACAAAGTGATGGCTTGTGCACATTCATTCGGCAAGAATGCATCCCAGAACACGACTACGTCAACATACCATCTGTGCACATTCATCCTGCATCCTCAGTCATTGACATCCATCCGATGTCGATTCCAAAACTCTACCTACCACCCGATATATCCTTTTTCTCTGAAAATCAACTTGGTATGTCGAAGCAAATGAATTTTGCATCTTCTCACAGATACCATGGTACATTTTCAACATGGACAAAACAAAATGAAGGAAGAGAGCCATTTTCTGATTACACCACTCCATTCGGTATTGATGGGATTACCTCACAGTTGGGCATAAAATAACGAATCGGTAACTTCATCGTCCTTACAAAAACTTAACAATACCCCAACTGGAATGCCAATACTTTCAAAAGGAAACCAAAATCATTAACAGGTTTATATTCTTCAAAAAAAAAAAAAAAAAAAACTCCTTAAGATCAAGGACACTTTGATTATCCACTTAGGAGATATAGAAAATGAAATTCCTGTGGCCGGAGAGACAAATGACTCCGATAGATTTTAACAAATCGATAAGGACGAATACATAAATCGACAAAGGATATTGAATAGAAGTGGGTGTGTGTACAAAATGGCCCAGGTCCGGAACTCTCCCACCGATATGGGTACATCCTTGATCTTGATTTTATACTAATGGCTTGTTCGCAAGCAAATGACTTGGGTAAAATAATGCGACTGTATGCCGAGAGATGATATCGTGCCAGGATATTTTATTAGGATGCCTGTCTACACAACGGATTATAGCCGAAGATAATTGGAAATAATCAGTCCGAAATTTATGGAGTGAATAAAGCCATTTACGGAAATGTATCGCATCGGCCGAAGAAAATCGGATTCTATCGAGGAGCAGATAAAGGTGAACAGTATTTTACAGGTGAAGGCAGATTATAGCCTGGGCTTAATGGTCTGTTTCAAATGCCTTTATAATGATTTAGAGGGGCTCTGTTGGAGTTTTTTTTTTAAAAAAAAGTGTCTTAGTGATGGAATTCTTAGTCTCTAGAGAACCGACTACCGAGTGAATTAAGAAACTTAAGAGAGACCATCGGTCCTCCATAATAGAAAGCTGAATCTTAACGTAGCTATTGTTGGCTGTAGGTCAAATGTTTATTTGAAACTTTAAGTTGATGATGGCATCGGTCAAGTGGGCACTGCCATTGCTAAGTTGCATAGTGGTATTTTTAGCACATTTGGTGACTCTTGTCGGACCTAGAACTCCTGTCACATTAAGTGCTTTTCGAATCCAGAGTCTGTAGCTTGTAATCATAAGCCCGGGACTTCAGACATAAGCCCACGATAACCAACGCCTTGAAAAAGGAAATTGGACGGTGTATTAATGAAATTCAGCAAACGTTGTTTTGCCATATAAATTATTTATAGTGAACGAGTGGTGGGTGCACGACTGGGTCGTACGCAACTTTCTCTTTCACAGCGAGTTGGGCGTTCAATCAAATCATAAGTATTTTGATTATTGATGCTAAAAATGATATAAATAATGTCGAAATGTATTTTTACGAATGTTTACTCCGAAATTTGAAGGAATCGCTGTCAATAATCGGTGTGAATAATAATGATTTTCCGTTATTGGCTAAAAATGTAAATACCGTTTAGTGATAGTTGGGCTAGAACTAATTTTGTGGAATTGCTTCAAGCAATACGTATACCACTATGATACGTATTAAATTTCATTCAATTTGACATATTAGTTTGCGAGAAATTAACAATTTTCTTTATATGGCCTAAATTACAAAATCCGTTATATGAATTTTCTCGAAAAAAAACTGGCTATGGTAAACCGGGGCACATTCGGCACCAAAAGTTCAAACCTTTGGATTTACCAAAATAATAAACGTATTGAAAAACATTGATACTATACATAACTTTAATATTTCAGCTTCAAAATGAATCAAAGAACTTTTCGAATCCCTTATAAAAAAACTTATATTTTCTTATTTTATAAAAAAAAGTCATTTCGACGAATGTGCCCCGACACGTTTTTGCTCGGGGCACTTTTGGCGCAGAAACCCTTGTCATCAAAACAAAAACAAAATTAATTAAAATTAATTTAAATTTTTATTTCATAAAAAAAAAGAAAACATAAAAACATAACGTAACAATTCATAACAATAAATAAAATAGTATCTTTATCGCAGATACAAAATTAACAGCATAATTCATAAGACTTAGTTAAAAAAAACACAAACAAATGTTATAGTTACTTGACGTAGTAGTTAGTCAAGTCAATATTGGAGCAAAATCTTGTCCGAGATCTGGATGTTGATGCTGGATTAGAAGGATGGGGTAGTCTGAATTCTATTTCACTCTTAAGTGTTAAAGAAATATCTTTATTAAGAGGTTCCACAAACACCCAAGATGAAGTATCAGATCTTCGGAGTAAGTTGATGCTAAATGTTGAATCACTGAATTTTTCAATAATCTCGCCAACATAAAATATTTGTTTTTTTTAATTTCCATTTAATTTAACTAATACATAATCTCCGACAGCGAAATGGTCATCATCCGTCAAGTTATTTCCAGAAAATTGCTTTTCTTCAGCCTCGCTACAACTCGAGTCTTCTATAAAGGCACCATCTGACTGGTCTGACTCGGCGTACGGTATCTCAATGTCACTTTTATCTGACGATGCAGCTTCCATCCGTTTTTTCTTGTGACTAAGCCCTTTTCGATTTTTGTTTTGCTGATCTTGTTGCATAGGTTTCGATGAAAACTAGACAACCCTTTTCACTGCTTCGATTTGTTTCTGATTTTTTCGATTTTGTTTAAAATTTCTTTTCTCTTCATTCTCTTCTGCCCGATGTTTTTCTGTGGAGCTTGATAATATTCGAGAAGATCCACTCCTTAATGTGTTTTTTGCAGCTTTTAATCGCTGAATTGGACGTATCATTTCAGGCGATATTATACTTTGCAGTGTTGTTGGTTGAATTTGCTCTGGTGACAAAGATTTTGTTGTGATAACATTTTCACCTGTTTCTATTGTTACCATTTCCAGTGAAAATTCTTCCTCTTGGAAAACTTGGGAATTAAGAGGATATATTCCAGTATTTCTAAACCCACTGCATATATTCTCCGCTGAAAACCCTCTTAAAAACGGCTGTTTAGTGAGCTTAGTAATGTCATATATAGTTATTTGTTTCCCTTCATTTGCGCACAAAAAGTCGTTAAAAGATGTTTTGCAGAATTTTTTTAAAAGGGCCAAACACTGAAACGTCGAGCGGCTGAAGACGGTGTGAAGTATGAGGTGGAAAAGATAGAAGGTAAATACCATTAGCTCTGGAAAAATTAATGCTCTCGAGGCTACAGTGGGATGAGTGGTTGTCCAGTAACAACAGTATGGGTCGATCCTTTGAGCAGTTTGTATAGCGTTGTACATGTTTGAGTACATCTACAAACAGCTCTGATATCATCCAACCGCTCTTACTTACTAAACCTAGTGAGCCCACTAAGCATCCGTCCATAAACCGCTCGGTGAATCGCTGTTTTGGAAAAACATAAATGGGTGGAAGATGATTTCCGATTGCACTCACAACTCCCACTATTGTTACCAAAACTCCGCGCTCAGCCGATGAAATTTGACAAACTGATCTCTGGCCTCTCTGAGCAAGAACCTAGAATTTAAAGTTTGGTGATATAAGCGATAGGTTATGAAACAAATAATATCAAAGCTTACTTTTGGAGTCTCCAACACAGTTGTTATTCCAGATTCATCTAGATTGTATATATCCTTTGGCTCAAATGAATGCTTCTCATACATTTGTTTTAAATTATCAAAGAAAGTATTAACAGCTGTCTTGTTGAGGCCTTTCATACGCGCTAAACTAATACTCTCTGGTTTTATCAATGAAAGAGTATTATTTCTTTTTAAAAGCTTCCTTGCAACCATCCCATTTTTCCGGATGAGATATTCTATTCAAAATAACGAATTCATACACAAATTTCTTGAATGTATGATATGTCATTCCATGTTGGTAAAATGCACATTTCTTCACATATACCCCTAAATCGTTTTCTTGATCTTTGGTCAAGACTTGTCGGGGTGTGTATTTTGATTGATAGGTTCGTTTTTCAGTCTCTGAATCCGAACTATCTCTCAATGGATCACGATTTTTTATTCTTGACTGTAAGGTTGTGCGTTTGATACCATATTTTAAAGAAGCTGAACATAAAGTTTCTCGCCCATGTCTTACGTCCGAAATGGCCTTTTGCATTGCAGTTTCATTTATATTCACTCTGTTGGTCTTTTTTTTTATAGTTACGAACCATGTCTACGATAAGAGAAACAAAAAAAAAGCTGTCTATAAATCACGATAAAATACTTTACTTTGGGGTACATTCGGCAGATGGTGAATTAACCCCGTCAGACGACGAATGTGCCCCGTGAGACGACGAATGTTCCCCTTGCACAAGCGACGAATGTACCCCGATGGCTCCAATTTCATTTTCGAGTTTTTTTCACAAAAAGATATGAAACCTCAACAGGTTTGTGTTGTTTAACTTTAAGTTTAATAATTAATAACACTATACGCCGAATATCACTCTTATGTTCACCAAATAAATAAAAAAAATTTGCTTACTTACCTGAAGTTGAAAATAACAGCCAGGAGCAAAAAAAACAAACAAACACTTCGAACTACGACTGCCAACGAACTAGAACTGTCAAACTACAAAGCATCATATACAATTGCAGGAGGAAGCGTTCAGAGTTAAAATGAGTGGTTTACACAGAAGCGTTCTTATTGAAAACGGCAATGATGAATGTGCCCCAAATACGAATGTGCCCCGGTTTACCGGGGAACTAATATGCTTATAGTATATATAAAGTTTAATCAAAATCGTTAGAGCCGTTTTCGAGAAACAAAAGCAAACAAAAAAATGGCCTAAAATTATGACCAAAACAAACTTGGATACGAAGTTTGAAGAAAATCGGCTTTATTTATTGGTGGTGTACGAACTAACTTCGGGAAGTCACTGTTTTTTTGTGTTCGTTAAAGTCGCAGAGCTTTCTACCGACCTTTTTTTTATTTCTTTGAATAAACATGGATTTTGACTGGGATTGAAAGCGCAACCTTCCACTCAACAGGCGAGCACATTACCACTAAACCACGTCCACCCATTTGCTAGGTTGATACTCAGCAAGTTAAGCTTGAAAACTGGCCAGATTTTCAAAATATTTTAGAGTTCTTTACTTTTTTAGAAGCTTTTGTTTTGTTTCCGTTTGTTTTTGCTTTGTTCTGCATCTGAAATCCTTTTCAAAATGAATATGTGCATTTAATGTTTTTTTATATTTATACTCTCCAATAAGGGGTAGCATATAAATTGCAAACTTTAGACACATCATTCAAGAGAAACAA
The DNA here is from genome assembly GCA_932526625.1 of Rhingia campestris. Taxonomy (NCBI): domain Eukaryota; kingdom Metazoa; phylum Arthropoda; class Insecta; order Diptera; family Syrphidae; genus Rhingia; species Rhingia campestris. The sequence continues at coordinate 93,412,717 of OW052184.1, read as the reverse complement.
GCGTATCCTGCACAGTGCACACCTTAAAAGTTGATACCCCAGAGCAAACATATGTATTCACAAGTCACATAACCCAATAGTGAAAGGATGTGTACATCCATTCGTAAATTGCATTTCCGATGTAGCACGTAACTAAGTACACATTTAATCAAAAAAACGAGCAGCAGGTGCACCAAATACTGATATCCGATTCTGAGTACCAAAAGACTGACTGTAAAAATAATATAAACGCTATCAAGCATTTCTTAAGAATCCTAACCTAACTTATCAGAGATCAGACTCCTCAAGATATTTTTTCTATTTGTATCTGCAACGGGTTTCGCAGCATGTACAATACGTTTGGATACATGAACATGAAGTGGACTCAAGTAACGAATTGAATTGTTTCCAAGTACACCTGTCCGTTCTTACAATGACACAGGAGAGCATTGAAATGACAGATAGCGAATGTCAAAAAAGAAAATGCCACTGGAATGCTCAGAATAAAATTCAAATCTGGAATAAATATTTTTTCAAGGAAATTCATTCGAAAAGTTTGTATTTTTGGGTGTCAAAATAGGACTAAGTGGAGCAGTGCGCTCGGCATGGAAAACCAGTGCCCTCTGATGATTTCATCAGCGGTTAGCTTTTAAGATTTGATAGATATTTCTAACCAGCAGCTCCTTTTTCACTATAAAGCACATATGAGACGAACCTTTCAATACTGGAAGGCGGTTTAAGTCTTCCCTCATCACCCTTAGGTCAATATAGACCAATTGTGATCCCCGTTGGGGGTCCACGTGTATGGGAGCCTCCTTTATTTCTCCTGTACTGTCCATTGTCGTCCCTTTCCAGCCTTTCAGATGTTCTTGCGAACTGTTGAAATGATTAAAGGTAGGGATTTCGGATAGATCCGTGAGGTCATGGGACAAATATTTTCCTAGAGTTCTTGTTCTTTATTGACTGAGGCCTGCACACAAAAAGTGGAGGGTATCCTCGATTATTCCTTCATCACCGCAGCCTCTATAAAGGACATCATCTATTAGATGCATTTTTAGTTTTTGGCTTTTGAACAAGTTGTGTCCAGTGAGTATCCCTACTAATGTCGAAACAATTTTCCTGTTTCTTTGAACAAGTTTGTGAGTTCTTGCTTTGTCATACTCTACGAGTATGATTTCCACCTGTTTTTGCGATATCCAGTGTTTTCTGTTCCACCCGTGATTTGTGGTCACATAGTGGCGTATTGACATGCTGGTCTGCCTTATCAGTGCTGGTGGCAGATCCATTCCTCACCAGTTCATCATCAATTTCATTGTCCTGCATGCCTTTGTGTTCGATGACCCATCAGAGCATCATGATGTTGGCCACCAAGAATCTTCAGCTTTTCACCACAACGCTTCACAAGCTTAGATTTTATTTCGATAAGCAGAGATTGCTTTAATTGCACCCAGACTGTCAATTAAGATGGTGATATCTTCTGGTGCATTGAAGTCGGTTTGGCTGCCTCTCCTACTGCCAATATCTCAGCCTGGAAGACATTGCTGTGCTTAGTGAGTCGAAAAGTGCTGTTCAGCTTTAGTGTTTCGGAAAACAATCCCCTTCCAGCGCCACCTTTTAACAATCAGAATGGTTTCAGTGTACAGTTCGTACCTCTCCAACTCATCTCCACTTGGAATGATTTAAGAGAATGGTCTTTGGAAATTTAGGGTGAGGCAGCATATAATATGATGATACCGCTGGGTCCAGGTATCTGTTTAGAAACTAAGCTTCTCCTCCTTCATCCGATTTTGACACAGTCCATGCTTCAGCGCCGTAGAGCAGGACTGGGATGATCAGGGTCTTACATAGGATCTCCTTAGTAGTTCGAGTGAGGGCTTTACTACTAAATTGCCTTCTTAGCCCGAGAAACAGCGGTTGGCAAGAGTAATTCTTCGTTTGATTTCTGACGAGATGTTGTTGTCAGAGTTAATAGCGGAGCCGAGGCAGGCAAAGTCCCGTACTAACTCAAAGTTATATCTGTCAATGATGACGTTCTGTCCAATTCGTCGATGTTGTGTTTCCTTTCGTGTTGACAGCATATAAAGGGTGATCCAAGTAGAGATACTTTTTTCAATAGCCTATTTTGACATATCACGTGTGAGTCGTGTCATGCTGTCATATTATTTTTGTTTAGTATTGTCTGGCATTTCATAATGGAAAGACTTACACGTGAACAACGTTTACAAATTGTTCAACTTTATTATGAAAATTCACGTTCTGTGAGGAATGTGTTTCGTGCACTTCGCTCAACTTATGGTCAACATAATCGGCCTACTGAGCGTACTATTCGCAACACCATCACCCATTTTGAGACCCAGCATTCATTATTGGATAATATTCGACCGAATAGACCACGTCCAGCACGCTGTGAAGAAAATATAGCGGCCGTGGCTGAGAGTGTAAAATGATGCCGGTGCGAACGTAACCGTCAATGGCGACCGTTATCGTGCCATGATAACCGACTATTTGATGGCTGAAATTGAAGCTCGTGATCTCGGCGACATTTGGTTTCAGCAAGGCGCCACTTCCCACACATCGCATCAATCAATGGACTTATTGAGAGAACATTTCGGTGAGCACATAATTTCACGTTTTGGGCCGGTCGATTAGCCACCAAGATCGTTAGACTTTTTCCTGTGGGGATATGTAAAGCCAAAAGCAAACCCGCTTCGATTCAGGCCTTGGAGGAAAACATCACGCGTGTCATTCGCCAGTTACCAGTCGAAATGCTCGAACGAGTGATCGAAAATTGGACTCAACGGATGGACCATCTACGACGTAGCAACGGCCAACATTTGATAGACATAATCTTCAAAAAATAAATGCCAAAGAATGTTCTTTCAAATGATAATAAACATTCTCCATTAAATTTGAATTTTCTGTGTATTTTTCTTTAAAAAAGTAGGGAACCTCGAAATGGATCACCCATTACTTAGTCTGACCCTCATTTACTGCTAAACCTATTTTTGCCGCTTCCTTCTCTATACCAGCAAACGTGGCTATGACATCCCGTTGAGTCCTACCAATGATGTCAATATCGTCGGCGTATGCTAGTAGTTGCACCGATTTTTGGAAAATTGTGCCTCTGGTGTTGGCTCGGGAGTTTTGCACAATCCTCTCAAGAATCAAATTGAAAAAGTCACATGACAGCTCATCGCCTTACCTAAATCCTTTTTTGGTATCGAATGTGTCGTTGAGGTCATTTCCGACCCTGATGGTGCAGCGAGAATTCTCCATTGTCATGCTACACAAACGGACACTGATAAGGGCCGATCAGGTTGTTGGTAAACGGTTTCAGGCGTTCACATATTACGGAAGATAGGATCTTGTAGGCGATGTTGAGCAGACTTATGCCTCTGTAGTTGGCGCAGTTCGAAGGGTCTCCTTTTTTGTGGATCGGGCAAACGATGCTGAAGTTCCATTCTTCAGGCATTCTTTCATCCGACCAGATTTGGCTTATGAGTTGGTGGATGTTGCTCATCAAGTCATCTCCGCCAGCTTTATAAAGCTCAGCGGGAAGGCCGTCAATTCCGGCGGCCTTATTAAGCTTGAGTTTAGATATTGCTATCCTCACTTCACTTAGGTCGGGTGGTTGGCAGTTTTCGCTGTCGTTGCAAATATTAAATGGTTCGTTCTGCCTGACAGCGGAATGTTGTTCGTCATCTCCGTTTAACAGCCTGCAGAAGTGGTTCTTCCATATCCTCAGCATCGACTGTGTCTCAACTACGATATTTCCTTGTTCATCTCGACAGGATTCTGTTCGAGCCTTGTATCCTTGGCTTTGACGTTTTACACTTTGGTTCCTAAAGTAGCACCTCTCTATATCCTCGATCTCACGCTTTTCTTGCTCTTTTTTCTTGGACGTGTACATCCGCAAATAATCATGGGGATTGAACCCGAGTTTTTTCCGAATATTCGGTTACACGTGTAGAGGTCTATTGTCGCCTTATTTATGCGTTCGCACTCATTTAACTTCCAGTTGAGATTTCTGTCAAGAATGACACTCAAATATTTTGCGCTATCTAATAGTTTAAGGGTAGTCCCTTCGTGTTTTGTCCACTTGTTAAGAGTTTGCAATGCATGCTCGAGCAGCTCACTAATAATGGGTAGTAACTTCTCTTTAAATAGTATCACTACATCGTCTGCGTATAGGGTTGACCAGAATGCGTATTTGTAGCTGATATCTGTAGCTGAATGAAAAGTTAAAAACAAGGCAACCCGTAAGCGCTTACACAAAGTGAATCTTAGTGAATCTGTAGCTTGAAGTTGAATAGAGGGCAACTTCATGCAAGAAATGTATCTCTCTTTTGACAGCGATGCAAGATACCAGCTACAGATGTGCATTCTGGGAATGCCTTAATCCATGACTTTTACCACATTGCCTTGTAGCTTATTGAGAATCTTATTACTGACGAGGATCCACAACAGAGGTGAGATAAAGCCTTCTTGTGGTGTGCCTCTTAATGCGATTACTTTCAGATGTGTGTCTTTTCATTTCGCATTTATATTCCTGTTTGTGAGAATATTTCCAATAATATGTATTATGCCCGGCTTCACAGTGGGAGCTTAATCCGTTGCTTAGCTTAAAGCAGATCTTAAATTTGGTTTTAAGTTTTTTGGGTTTCACAGTCATCAAAAAAGTGTGGTTTAGCTTAGCCAAGTATAACAAGTCATTGTGGATGGTTCGTTGGTAATTTATTAGTTACGCGCCTTAAACTATACACCAAACGGGAATATTCTGCGAATATGTATGGAATTTAGTATGGGCATCACCCATTGAGTGATTCTCTACTACATCCAACAACCAATCAAAATTTCCTATGACAGAAGTTAATCCAACACTTAAGCCACCAACATCGGGGGCTTAAGTTTTATCAACATTTAAGTGTGGTTACCTCTTAAGCCGGCACTGTGAAACACAAAGTTATGTTAAACCGCAGGTTAAGCTCCACGTGAGGCTTAAGCTCTCACTGTGAAACTGGGCATTAGAGATTGATCATACTAAGGGCTCAACACCAAAACTTGTCTCTATTCAGAGAAGAGCAGTCCACCTTACAGACGATTTTTCTCGAATGGATACCTCTGAATTGAAAAGGGTATAAAGACGAATGTTGACTCTTGTAATACCCTATTACCTGAAGGATATCGTCTTGAAAATTTTGTATTTGTCAAATAAGATTGTCTTGTCGATTGCGATTAATTGAGATCATTTTTTTTATCATAGGTATTGAGCTTTAATAGCATTTATGGTCTTAATTATAAAACAAGAAAATTTAGATACTTTTCGTAAAGGCTCTACAGTCCAGAAGTAACCTCGACATAAACCAACCTACCTCTCCAAGTAGCTGGATACTTATAGCTTACTGTCTTCAAGTTAGTTGAAGTCAGCTTCTAGTTCGGCGCACCACTTAAAGCACGTTCTTCCTCTACTGCGTCAGACGTCTGGCTGAGAATTGAAGACTCTGTGAGCCGGATTTATGATGTCCATTCGCTTTATATGCCAAATATGAAGTGTCGCTTTCTATGTCGCTGTAGTGGCTGCAATGGCCTAGAGGTTAGTGCGTTGGACTACTAAGCGATTGGTTTCGAAAATGACAACACCTAGGTTTTAGCACTGCTCCCCTCTTGCGAAAGTCTGATAAACATACAAGGGTGACACTGTCATGAGAAGCTTCTCAAAATTGCCATTCGGAGTCAGCGGTAAAAAGGAGGAGAATGGAGTTGGAGCTGAATGGAGAAGCTAGGTTTGAGTTCCTCTATGGGCCGTTAATACGAGATTTAATTTATTTCGCTGTTCAGCTAGTAAGGATTTTAGTGTAATCTTCGTCTCCATAGCCGAAAGCCCGGGATCTAGTACAGAATCACCACAATATTCAAGTGGGGCTTTATTGCAAAATTGTCTTCTTAGCCCGACGAAACAGCGGTTGGTAGGAGTCTGAGATTTGGTTGTGGTTGTCAGAGTTAAAAGGGTAGCATATGTAGCCAACGTCCCTTACTACTTCAAAGTTGGACGTAACGATTCTGACATTCTAATGAAAATTCGTAAATGTTGTGTGTTCATTCGTGATGACAGCATATACTGGTCTTACCCTCGTTTTAAACCAATTTTTGGCGCTTCCTTCTTCACGCCGAGTTCGACCAATGATGTCAATATCGTCGGCTTATGCTAGTAATTGCACCGATTTATGGAGGATTGTGCCTCCGGTTTTGACTCGGGAATTTTGCACAATCCTCTCAAGAATGATGTTCAAGAAATCGCATGATAGCGCTTGCCTTGCCTTAATATTTTGTTTGGTATCGAATGTGTCGTTGACTAAGTTGCCAGGCCTGATGGCGCAGCAAGAATTCTTTATCGTCGTCCTGCACAGACAAACGAGTTTGGGCGGTATACCAAAACTAGTCATGGCTCTGTATAGTTCGCCTCCATAAGTGCTGTCGTATGCGGCTTTTAAGTCGCTGTTTCTTCTTGGGTTTATTTCAGGATCTGCCTTTCTGTGCGGGCCTTCACGGCTCTTGCGATTGCATTCATTTCTTGTTGGTTCTGGCGTGGGAGATATCAGCATTCTTACCTTGGCTGCAACAAGGAAGTGGTCCGAGACCGTGTTAGCCCTTTCGAATGTTCGGATATCCAAAATGCTGGATTCGTGTCTTCTGTCTATCATAATGTGATCAATTTGATTGACCGTTCTTTGATCTGGAGACCGCCATATCACTTTACGGATATAGAGGTGAGGAAACCGTGTGCTATAGTGGCATTTCGTTCCGTAGCGAAGTCAATTAGCCTAAGTTTATTGCCAGTCGTATTGTGTTGTCTCCCAGCACGATTTTAACATCGTACTTCGGTAGACGCTCATAAGATTTGTCAAGGAGCTCGTAGAAGCAGTCTTGCGCTATGTCATAATTTTCCTCCGACGGGGCGTGAGCGCATATAAAGCTGATGTTGGCGAATTTTGTCTTGTTGCGGGTTATTACAATGAGTTCGGTAATGTCTTGATAACATAAGACTTCGTGCCTAATTCTTGCCCTGAAACAGATCTACATGGATTATTCACTGTTTCTGCTCACTATAATACGGTCCGCAGTAGAAGTCACAGTTTTTCGTCCTTTTCCTGCCCGATCCACCCCATTGAATTTCCCGGAGCTCCGTTAGTTGTTCGCACCTCTCCTGTTTAATGTTTTTACGTTAATGGCATAGATACGAACGTTGTTGTCCGTTTTCCGTCCTTTCCGTGGCTCTTGGTTGCATCGTAACAACAACTTTTTCCATGGGTGGGTAGTTAACCCCAACCCCCAATCTGGTGGGCCGGTTTCAATTTATTATATACCACTAGGACACGGGGCTATCATTATCCACTACGGGATTGACCGCTTCCATCGGCTTTTCGGGGCACCCGACACCATCCCTATTTAAGCGGCCTGACTTACCCTAGAGATTCAAAGATGACCTGTTGTTCGAAAATGTCCAAGCAGCTCATATAGGTTATTGATTTTGTCCTTCCCAACTGGGACTGTAGTCGCCACAATCGACCAACCGCCACTAACCCCAAATGCTGCTTAAGTATTGGGGCTACATTCCATCAACCCCGACCATAACTCTGGCGGTATGTGCTAGTATACGAATGGGGTTCGAAGGACTGTCAGTTGAATGTAATATAAACAGTTGACCCAACAATGAGAGAGTGGTTATTTTTACTCGATTCTGTCACCCAACTGAATAGGTGGAGATTGCAAACAAATCAAATGACCACCCTAGCCATACAGTTCTCTGCGAACATCATTGAAAAAATGAAAATCAAAGAAGTAGACTTAAGGACCTAGATGTTAAAAGGACACATTTTTTCACGTCCCAGAGAGAGTGGAAATAAGTACTTCTCCGATGTCAAATACACTCCTTGTAACATATCTTCCAATCATGGCAAACTTCTAACACCGATTATTACAGATTTACCTTAAAGGTGACAAAATACATTTGTTAAGCGCCAAATTAAACAATACCCAAGTGGCCCCAAAACTTGTATCGTTAAAACGTATTCCGAGATCCTTACAAAGTTAGCCCCCGCGTTTGAGTTATATCCCCACTTAATCCTTATCAGATTACTTGTCAAAACTGTAGACTCATACCTCTAGAGAATTGCTTTGCATCTAGGAATTTTTATTACACACAAACTTAACAGGGGACAGGAACACTAATCACTTTAATACTCCTCCTTATCATATCCAATTTACATGAAAAATGTTCCTAAATGACGAGTCTTATTTTCGTGGCAGCAACAATCCCCATTATTCTTATCTATCTAGATGTACTTCTCGAACAAATGGAATTAGTAGACACGAACGCAAAAGACACACCAAAAGCAAATAAAAATCAATAACCAACCGAATGTCCT